>OY740795.1:50192583-51392583 GCA_963514005.1 Raja brachyura
ACAGCCTTCTGTGGCAAAGAATTCCACAGATTCACCACCCTCTGACTAAAGAAATTCCTCCTCATCGTCTTCCTAAAGGAATATCATTTAATTCTGAGACTATGACCTCTGGTATGCAAATTGTGGTTACATTTTTTATGATGTGAAGTCCCACAATAGTCTGATGATAATCATTGTTGACTATCCTTGAACGAGATGCCCTTAATAATAGAATCGATTGATGCAGAAAAAAAATTACACGCTTAGATACTTTTGTATTGAATTAATCAATAAACTAGCACCATTTTACAGTAGGTACAACAACAATCAGTTTATAGTATGTCACCTTTATGGTAGAAGAACATATGAAAATTGGCACAAAATGATGGAGTAAAGGGGCTGTCCCACTTGGGCGACCTAATCCGCGAGTTAAGAAGAAAGTCTTCGACCTTCAAGCTCGAGGGCACTCGCCTAGAAAGCCTCGAGCTGGATCGACCATCGGCGTTGAAACCGCGAGCTGGATTGACCGACCGCACACACACACACACACACACACACACACACACACACACACAAGCACAAACACATCGCAAAGGCGGTGGCCAAGGAAAGCAGGGGAGCGCTGTCTGAAATTCACACCTGCGATGAAGAAGGTAAACGGCTGCCACAGTGTAAGGAGGGGGGAGAGAAGGGGAGAGAGGGGGAGAGAGGGGGAGAGAAGCAGAGAGAAGGGGAGAGATGGGGAGAGAAGGGGAGGGGGAAGGGGGGAAGAAGGAAAGAGAAGGTGAGAGAAGGGGAGAGAAGGGGGGAGAAGGGTGGGGGGGAGGGGAAAGAAGGGGAGAGAAGGGGAGAGAAGGTCGGGGGGAAGGAGTGCAGACACTTTTAAGAAGTATAATAAAGTTTAGCGGGCATTTTACCTACCAGTAGGTTTTTCTTGGTCCTGAAAACTCAAATGAGCCAATCAAAATGCCCGGTCAGTCAAGGAGATTGCCTACAGCTGTCCTCGATTGCCTGTAATTAAATAGCAACGCCACTCCACTGCACTACGATTTCAACAGAACCATGCCGACCAAGTCTTCAACATGCTGAAAATTTTTCCGCAACCTTGCTGAGGCCACGAGTATTCGGAACTTCCCTCGAGCATGAAGGAGAGTTCCAGCGACCTCATAGGACCTCCTAGGGCCACATGTCGACCATGCTGTGAGTTTGAAGGTCAAAGACACTCTTCTAAACTCGCAGATTAGGTCACCCAAGTGGGACAGTCCCTTTACTCAGTGGGACTGGCATCATCTCTGAAGGGAAAGAATGGGAGACGTTTCGGGTCTAAAGAAAGGTCTCGACCCAAACTGTCACCCAATCCTTCTGTCCAGAGATGTTGCCTGGCCTGCAGAGTTACTCCAGCATTTTGTTTCTATCTTCGGTGTAAACCAGCATCTGCAGTTCCTTCATAGACTTATAAAAATTGGGACTGAGAGAAATAAGTAGTTTTTAGGATGCGTGCCTTAAAATATCATCAAATAAATCTATTCATAAAATACTTATTTATGGAGTCATTTGCAGTGAACTGGAGTGGGGTTTAGAGGCCTGTGGTGGAATTGGAAAGGCATGCCGGATTTGGTGGATGATATCTGGTGGTAGGTATAGATAATAGACAATAGACAATAGGTGCAGAAGTAGGTCATTTGGCCCTTCAAGCCAGCACCGCCATTAACTGTTATCATGGCTGATCATCGACAATCAGTACCCCGTTCTTGCCTTCCCACCATATCCCCTGACTTCTCAGAGGCCGATTAGGAAAAGGGGAGATGCAGCGCGACCTGGGTGTCATGGTACACCAGTCATTGAAAGTAGGCATGCAGGTGCAACAGGCAGTGAAGAAAGCGAATGGTATGTTAGCTTTCATAGCAAAAGGATTTGAGTATAGGAGCAGGGAGGTTCTACTTCAGTTGTATAGGGTCTTGGTGAGGCCAAACCTGGAGTATTGCGTACAGTTCTGGTCTCCAAATCTGAGGAAGGACATTATTGCCATAGAGGGAGTGCAGAGAGGGTTCACCAGACTGATTCCTGGGATGTCAGGACTGTCTTATGAACAAAGACTGCATAGACTCGGTTTATACTCTCTAGAATTTAGGAGATTGAGAGGGGATCTTATAGAAACGTACAAAATTCTTAAGGGGTTGGACAGGCTAGATGCAGGAAGATTGTTCCCGATGTTGGGGAGGTCCAGGACAAGGGGTCACAGCTTAAGGATAAGGGGGAAATCCTTTTGGAACGAGATGAGAAGGAATTTTTTCACACAGAGAGTGGTGGGTCTCTGGAACTCTCTGCTACAGAGGGTAGTTGAGGCCAGTTCATTGGCTATATTTAAGAGGGAGTTAGATGTGGCCCTTGTGGCTAAGGGGATCAGAGGGTATGGAGAGAAGGCAGGTACGGGATACTGAGTTGGATGATCAGCCATGATCATATTGAATGGCGGTGCAGGCTCGAAGGGCCGAATGGCCTACTCCTGCATCTAATTTCTATGTCTATGTTTCTATGTTTCTCGCCATGTCCCCTGACATATCGCTTATCTTTAAAAGCTCTATCTAACTCTCTCTTGAAAGTATCCAGAGAATTGGACTCCACTGCCTTCTGAAGCAGAGAATTCCACAAATTCACAACTCTCTGTGTGAAAAAGTTTTTCCTCATCTCTGTTCTAAATGGCTTACCCCTTATTCTTAAACTGAGGCCTCTAGTTCTACACTCCCCCTACATCGGGAACATGTTTCCTGCCTCTAGCATGTCCAATCCCTTAATAATCTTATATGTTACAATAAGATCCCCTCTCATCCTTGTAAACTCCAAAGTATATAAGCCGCTCCATTCTATCAACATATGACAGTCCCGCCATCCCGGGAATTAACCTTGTAAACCTACGCTTCACTCCCTCAATAGCAAGAATGTCCTTCCTCAAATTTGGAGATCAGAACTTCACACAATACTCCAGATGTGGTCTCACTAGGGCCCTGTACAACTGCAGAAGGACCTCTTTGCTCCTATACTCAACTCCTCTTGTTATGAAGGCCAACATGCCATTAGCTTTATTTACTGCCTGCTGGACCTGCATGCTTACTTTCAGTGACTGATGAACAAGGATCCTCAGATCCCATTGTACTTCCCCTTTTCCCAACTTGACACCATTCAGATAATAACCTGCCTTCCTGTTTTTACCACCAAAGTGGATAACCTCACATTTATCCAAATTAAACTGCATCTGCCATGCATTTGCTACTCACCCAACCTGTCCAAGTCATCTGCAAATTTGCTAATGTTTCTTTTGCTGGAGGATTTGCTGGAGGATGTCGAAACACAGTGAAACAAGGTTGTAAGAGATTTTAAACGGATGGTTGAGAATTCTAAATGAAAGACATTTGATGATTCTTCATCAATATGGGTAAGCAAGGATAAAGATGGCTGGTGAGAGGACTTGGTGTGAAATGATAGCAATACATGCAAGAATAGTGTGAAGTGACATTAGATTGTACAGCAGCTAGCACAGAGAAATTTAGTTCAGAATGATTAGCGAGGCTAATGTAAATAAATATCTGAGTATTTTCTTGCAGTGAGCATGTTGGAGGAGTTTTAATGGAGAATCTGTGCAATTGAAAGCTTAGGTTGTCTGAATCGGGTGTTGAACTGTAAATCTTCTCTTGTAATCTAAGGTTGTAATAAAATCATTTTGTTTTGTGAAATTGGAGCACAAACAAGGCTGGGTAGCAGACCATTTCTTTCCCATAGATTTTTTTGACTGCTCCGAGTGTTTAAAATGATCCGTCCAGTGCCAAATTATGTGAATTGGATTTTGCATTGGTTTGCAGTCTCAATATATATCTAAAATGATTAATGTCATACGCGCACACATCTATTTATTAAGTCTATATATATATAATTTTCTTTATATCTTGCAGATAATATTACACACACACACACACACACACACACACACACACACACACACACACACACACACACACACACACACACACACACACACAAACAAGTCATAAGGTTTTTACACGCAACCATAAGGTTTTTACACAGCTCTTATACAGTGCAATGCACACGGACTCATGTACAACTACATAACTACATGCAGAATCCTCAACCTTATTGTATGCATCTAACAACATTCTCCCTATCATTTCCTTTATATTTATATCTTGCAGATTGTGTGTATGTGTGTGTGTGTGTGTGTGTGTGTGTGTGTGTGTGTGTGTGTGTGTGTGTGTGTGTGTGTGTGTGTGTGTGTGTGTGTGTGTGTGTGTGGAAAATGCTGGAGTAACAAAAATGTCCCTATTATTTTCTTTATATCTTGCAAATTAATTAAAAAAAATATATATATATAGACACACACGTATATTATATTTCTATATATATGTGTGTGTACAGGGGCCATTTTCATGGATTCTGCGTGCAGTTATGTGGTTGTACAGGAGTCTGGGTGGGTGGGTTGCACTGTGTCAGGGATAAGCAACCTTATGACTTGTTTGTGAGATCCAGGGTGTGTGTACGCATGCCCGTGTGTCTCTTGGGAACGCTTTGCATTTGGATAGGCCTGTGATATGTGAGGAAATGGTGAAGGGAAGATTTACAGTATAGGTGTGAGAAAATATACAGAGGAGAAGCAAGAATCTGAGAGCATTGTATATGGCATTGTCAGCTGTTGCTGAGAAACACACAATCTTGATCTGGGCATTTTGCCAATCACAAAGGCATGTAGAGCAAGTCGAAGGATATACTGTACATTATATATCAATGCACTAGGTCAACTTTTATACCCTTATATATTGTTTTCTAAAACAGATACTTTTATTGTGACATCCAATCTTACTTTATGGTATATTAACTCCATGTACCTGGACATCTTTGTTGAAATGAAGTATTCATACGGAGATACAACAGACTACAGATGCTGTAATCTAGAGCAGAAAACAAATGACTGGAAGAACTCAGTGGATCAGACAACATCTGCGGAGTCAACAGTAGGGTTTTGACCCGTAACATCAACTATCCGTATAGGAAGGAACTGCAGATGTTGGTTTACACTGAAGATAGACACTAAACGCTGGAGTAACTCTACTGGTCAGGCAGCATCTCTGGAGGAAAGGAATGTGTGATGTTTCAGGTCGAGACTCTTCTTCAGACTGAGAGTCAGGGAGAGGGAAGCTAGAGATATAAAGAGGCACAAAGAACAAATGAATGAAAGGTAAATCAAAGCCAGCAATGATAGTCAAGGAACGGTGGAGTCCACAATGGTCCATTGTCGACTGTGGAGAAGGTGAAAATGAGTGAAACTAACATGAAACAGTGAAAAATGGTGAAACTAGTAAGACGACTTAGGTGGGGGAGGGATGGAGAGACAGGGAATGCAAGGGTTACTTGAAGTTAGAGAAAGCATAATTCATACCGTTGTATTGTAAGTTGCCCAAGCAAAATATGAGTTGCTGTTCCTCTACTATGCGTTTGGCCTCACTGACAATGGAGGAGGCCCAGGACAGTGTGGGAATGTGGGAATGGGAGGGGGAGTTAAAGTGTTTAGCAATCGGGAGATCAGGTAGGTTCAGGCGGATTGAGCGGGGGTGTTCAGCGAAACGATCGGTGAGCCTGCGCTTGGTCTTGCCGATTTATAGAAGTCCACACCCGGAACAGCGGATACAGTGGACGAGGTTGGAGGAGGTGCACATGAACATCTGCCTCACCTGAAAAGACTATCAGGGTTCTTGGATAGAGTAGAGGGAGGAGGTATAGGGACAGGCATTGCATCTCCTGCAGTTGCAGGGGAAAGTACCTGGGGAGGGTGTGGTTTGGGTGGGATGAGATGAGTTAAGCAGGGAACGGGAACGGTCTCTGCAGAAAGTGGAAATGCATGGAGATGGGAAGATGTGGCTAGTGGTGGGATCCCGTTGGGGGCGGCAAAAATGTCAGAGGATTATGTGCTGTATGTGATGGCTGACGAGGTGAAAGGTGAGGACTAAGAGGACTCTGTCCCTGTTGCGACTGGTGGGACGGGGAGCAAGAGCAGAGCTGAGGGATACCAATGAGACATGTAGGAGAGCCTCATCTATGGGAGAGGGGAACCCGCGTTCCTTTAAGAATAAGGACATCTTGGATCTTGGATGTGCTGGCATGGAACACTTCATCTTGGGCACAGATGCGGAATAGATGGAGGAAAATGCTGCCTGATTTTCTCCAGCAGTTTGTTTACTTGCTAGGGAAAAGTCATAGTCTAGGATTGTTTAATTTAGAGAAACAACATGGAAACAGGTCCTTCGGCCCACCAAGCCCACTCCCTACACACGAGGGACAATTTGCAGAGGACAATTAACCTACAAACCTGCACGTCTTTGGAATGTGGGAGGAAACTGGAGCAGTGAGGACATGCAAACTCCATACAGGTCGTACCCATGGTCAGGATGGAACTCGGGCTCTGGTGCTGTGGAGCAGCAGTGTCAGAATTATGCTGCCCTTATTACGCAGGTATAAATAATTAAGTCACGGTGTTTTACAGAATGGAGTCAACAAGGGTTGCTGGTTGCAAAACCAGAACACTCTTTCCCGGTTGTAAGTTGAAAAACATGATCCCATTGGAAGCAGCAATAGTCATGTGGAAACACAAGAAATGCAGACGCTGGAGTCTTGAACAAAACTGGTGGCTCTCCACGCTAGGAGATTAAAGATGGTTTCCTTGCCCATGTGGATGGATTCCTCACCATGTCTCCTCTGTGCCCCACAGTTCTGTTCTCTCTCCCCTTCACCCCAGACAAAACAATGGTGGAGTGCTCCTGGTCCTCAACTTTCCCCCCACCGGCCTTTGCTTCATTACCTGACATTTCTGCCACATTCACCATGATCCCATCACCAGTTACCTCTTCCTATCCCAACCCCTTGGTGCTTTCTGTGGAGACCACTCCCTCCACCACTCCTTGGCTTAGCAAAGGTAAAAATTGTCCCTAGTGGGTGTAGGATCGTGTTAATGTGCGAGGATCACTGGTCGGCGCGGACCCGGTGGGCCGAAAGGGCCTGTTTCCGCGCTGTATCTCAAAACTAAACTAAACTAAAGGAGGCTAAGGGGGTGATATTAGAGAGGTGTATACAATCACAAGGGGAATGGGTAGGGTGGATGCACGGTATTTTCCCAGGTAGGGGAATCAAAAACTAGAGAACATAGGTTTAAGGTGTGATGAGAAACTTTCAATGGGAATGTGTGGGGCAACTTTTTTACACAGAGGGCGGTTGGTATATGTGCTGAGCTGTCAGAAGAAGGATCTTGAGGCAGGTACAATAACTACATTTAAAAGACATTGAAGCGGTACATGGATAGGAAAGGTTTAGAAGGATATGGACCAGACATGGGAAGTGGGACTAGATTAGATGCGGTGAATGACATGCAAAGGGCCAGTTCCCATGCTGTATGACCTTATGACCAGCTTTCTACACCAATTAGACTGAGGAAGGATCCCGACCCAGAATGTTGTCTGTCTATTCCCTCCATAGATGCTGTCCGGCCCACTGAGTTCCTCCAGCGCTTTGTGTTATACCCAAACTTGAGTCATGCAGGAAAATAAAGCTAATTTGTATATGGATTAAAACAGTGGAAAAGCTATTCAAAATGCTTCCCATGACAGAAGATCCCAAAATACAAAGGAATAAAAGCTTCTAATTAGAACAATGTTTAGTATTGTTCGATGAAGCTGCAACAACTAAACCATTTACATATTTGATAATGACAAGCAGTGTTCTAATGGTGAACTCTTCTTAATGGACTTGATGTCAAATAGTCTTGTAAACACATGTGGTTGTCTTTATGTTTTCGAAATGAATATGGGAAACATAAACCTCTGAAAATATGATACTTTATTATAGTTTATCCATGCAAATCTACCTCGTAATGTTTAGTGACTAACTGCCTATCGTTGATAAATAGCTAACTGACTCAGACTAAGGAGTAGTTAAGCAATTACCTACTGCATTTAAATCTGTCAACTCCGATGAGAATCAATGAAAGAGGTATTTCAATGATTTGATACCAAGAGTAGGTTCTTTGAAATGATGTGTGTCTGTGTTGGTGGAAAAATACAGCTTACTCTATTAAAGACGGAATTACTGGATGAAGCAATAATCACATTCCTATTAAATGCAAACAAACTTTATCTTAATGTTGCAGCTTTTCGTTTATAGTGCTTACTTGTTACATTGAGATTGCAAGCAAATAGATCATGTGCAGAATTTAGCAATGTAATAGAGATACCGATGCTAAGCTGTATTGAAATGCACTAAACTAGCAATATTGATCACCCTGTGAAAAGCTGCTGCTTTATGACTGAACTGGTATTTCTGTTAATATCCAATTGTATGGTCTTAATGAAGTATGGATTGCTATGCAATCATTTTTGCAGACTTTATTTTTTCACAGCTCTGAACTCCCAATTATATATCAATATGGAAGTAACAAGGCAAATTAATGACTGAACAGTCCTCACTTGTCAATTCTTGGGCAAATAGACACTTGGAGATGACATGCATTATTAAAATTCATAAATCGTGCTGTGTCACTGGAGCAGAACCGCTTGGACTTTCTTGATAGTCTTCGTTGCAAAAACATATAGGTGGTAGGAAATAAAGTTATCTACCCAAGAGGTTTAATTTAGTTTAGTTGAGATGTAAAGGATGGAAATAGGCCCTTTAGCCCACATCGCCCATGCCAACCATTCACCTATTCATGCTAGATCCATGTTATCCCACTTTCTCATCCACTCCCTACACACGAGGGGCAATTTTGTAGATGCCAATTTACTTCCAAACAAGCATGTCTTTGTGAGGTGGGAGGAAGCTGGAGCACCTGGAGGAAACCTACTTGGTCACAAGGGGAACGTGCAAACTCTACATAGACTGAGCCGAGGTCTGTGGTGGCACGGTAGCACGGCGGTAGATTTGTTGTCTAACAGTGCTCGAGACCCAGGTTCAATCATGACTACCGGTGCTGTCTGTATGGAGTTTGTACGTTCACCCTATGATGGCATGGGATTTTTTCCGGGTGCTCCGGTTTCCTCCCACACTCAAAGACTGATCGTAGGCTGATTTGGCTTCTGTAAAATTGTAAATTGTCCCTAGTGTGTAGGATAGTGCAAGTGTACAGGATGATAGCTGATTGGTGCGGACTCAGTGGGCCAAAGGGCCTCGAGTCTAAAGTCTAAAGCCAGGGACAAACCTGGGTCTACGGCACTGTAGGCCGCAGTTCTACCAGCTGAGCCACCGTGGTCTTGAACTTCAAATATCACTTTCCTAAATTAGCCAGAGACTGTTTTTGGTGTATTGAAGGAGGTAATTAATTACATCACTGATGTCATTCTGAATCATGAGTTGGCTCCTGAGGTAAAAGAGAATGGTCATGTTTTCTAGGATTTCGTAATTTATTGCTGGAATGCAGTTTAGTGCAACAGAAACAACGTGGAAGAGGACCATTGTCTTTCGGATGCCTGGCGGAAGGTCAATCCTCCCATTTATTTGATTGAAAGCATCGATGAATCTTGGCGCTTGGCTTCTGGGCAGATGCAAATATAAACAACATCTGTTTAGCGCAGCTCAGCTGCTGAGGTTTGTGTAGGACAGAAGTGCAGATGCTGATTTAAATCAAAGATAGGCACAAAAATAGTGACACCAGTGATGTGCGGTGAGGTCAATGGCTGGGGAGGCACTGGCTAGTATCAGTGGTCCGGCCCTCCCTGTATTGATCACCGCGTCTCCCCGGGGAGAGAGAGGGGTGGAGCCGGGGCTGTGTGCGTGAAGCATGGGAACTGGAGGGGCGGGAGCGTTGCCCCAGGACCGTGAGGGAACGACCCACCTCCCCCTCTCCCCCTTCTCCATTCGCCCTCACACCCCCCTCCCCGTCTACCACTTGCTTCCCCCTCCACCCCTCGACTCTCTCTCCACCCCTCTCTCACCTTTCCACCAGGGGTTGATCTATCCGAGCCGAGAGTACATTACTCCAGCGCGGGGCCCCCTTAGGTGTGGGGCCCAATTGGGAGCTCTCAGCGGCCCAGAGCCTCAGAATCGGCCGCTACAAATCAACAAATCAACCTACCAGTCAGCGCCGCCCACGGCTGAAAAGTCAGCGCCGCCAGCGGTGGAATCCAGTGCTGTGCCGCCGCTGCTGAAGCTCGCTAACATGGAGGGAGAGTGAGGCAGTGTCAATTACTTGGGCTGAGCCTACGTAATTGACGCTCGCTATCCCTCCTCTGGGCTCAAGACATGCCCCCTTAGTGAGGCAGTTGTGATCGCTGCCTCCCCTGGTGCTTTCTCAGAAATAGACAATAGACAATAGACAATAGGTGCAGGAGTAGGCCATTTGAACCTTCCAGCCAGCACCGCCATTCAATGTGATCATGGCTGATCATCCCAAATCAGTACCCCGTTCCTGCCTTCTCCCCATATCCCCTGACTCCGCTATTTTTAAGAGCCCTATCTGGTTCTCTCTTGAAAGCATCTAGAGAACCTGCCTTCACCGCAGAGGCAGGGAATTCCACAGACTCACCACTCTCTGTGAGAAAAAGTGTTTCCTCGTCTCCGTTCTAAATGGCTTACCCCTTATTCTTAAACTGTGGCCCCTGGTTCTGGACTCCCCCAACATCAGGAACATGTTTCCTGCCTTCAGCGTGTCCAAACCCTTAACAATCTTATATGTTTCAATAAGATCACCTCTCATCCTTGTAAACTCCAGATTGTACAAGCCCAGCTACTCCATTCTCTCAGCATATGACAATCCCGCCATCCCGGGATTTAACCTTGAAAACCTACGTTGCACTCCCTCAATAGTAAGAATGTCTATTGAATTCTACAAAATTCTTAAGGGGTTGGACAGGCTAGATGCGGGAAGATTGTTCCCGATGTTGCGTAACTCCAGAACAAGGGGTCACAGTTTAAGGATAAGTGGGGAGTCTTTTAGAACCGAGATGAGAAGATCTTTTTTCACACAGAGAGTGGTGAGTCTGTGGAATTCTCTGCCACAGAAGATAGTTGAGGCCAGTTCATTGGCTATATTTAAGAGGGAGTTAGATGTGGCCCTTGTGCCTAAAGGGATCAGGAGGTATGGAGAGAAGGCAGATACAGGATACTGAGTTGGATGATCAGCCATGATCATATTGAATGGCGGTGCAGGCTCGAAGGCCCGACTGGCCTATTCCTGCACCTATTTTCTATGATTCTATGATTCTAATGTCCTTCCTCAAATTAGGGGACCAAAACTGCACACAATACTCCGGGTGTGATCTCACTAGGGCTCTGTACAACTGAAGAAGGACCTCTTTGCTCCTATATTCAATTCCTCTTGTTATAAAGGCCAACATGTCATTCGCTTTCTTCACTGCCTGCTGTCCCTGCATGCTTACTTTCATAGACTGATGTACAAGGACCCCCAGATCCTGTTGTACTTCCCCTTTTCCCAACTTGCCGCCATTTAGATAGTAATCTGCCTTCCTGTTTTTGCTACCAAAGTGGATAACCTCACATTTATCCGCATTAAACTTTGTCTGCCATGCATCTGCCCACTCCCCCAACCTGTCCAAGTCACCCTGCATTCTCATAGCATCCTTCTCACAGTTCACACTGCCACCCAGCTTTGTGTCATCTGCAAATTTGCTAATGTTACTTTGAATCCCTTCATCCAAATCATTGATGTATATTGTAAATAGCTGGGGTCCCAGCACCGAGCCTTGCGGTACCCCACTAGTCACTGCCTGCCATTCTGAAAGGGACCCATTAATGCCTACTCTTTGTTTCTTGTCTGCCAACCACTTCTCTATCCATGTCACCACTCTACCCTCAATATTATGTGCCCTAATTTTGCCCACTAATCTCCTATGTGGGACCTTATCAAATACTTTCTGAAAGTCCAGGTACACTACATCCACTGGCTCTCCCTTGTCCATTTTCCTAGTTACATTTTCAAAAAATTCCAGAGGATCAGTCAAGCATGATTTCCCCTTCGTAAATCCATGCTGACTCGGACCTATCCTGTTACTGCTATCCAAATGTTCGGCTATCTCATCTTTTATAATTGACTCCAGCATCTTCCCCACCACCGATGTCAGGCTAACTGGTCTATAATTCCCTGTTTTCTCTATCCCGCCTTTCTTAAAAAGTGGGATAACATTAGCTACCCTCCAATCCACAGGAACTGATCCTGAGTGTATAGAACATTGGAAAATTATCACCAATGGCAGCCACTTCCTTAAGTACCCTGGGATGCAGACCATCAGGTCTGGGATTTATTAGCCTTCAGTCCCATCAGTCTATCCAACACCATTTCCTGCCTAATATGGATTTCCTTCAGTTCCTCTGTCACCCCAGATCCTCTGGCCACTACTATATCAGGAAGATTGTTTGTGTCCTCCTTAGCGAAGACAGATCCTAAGTACCTGTTCAACTCATCTGCCATTTCCTTGTTTACCATAATAAATTCACCTTTTTCGGTCTTCAAGGGTCCAACTTTGGTCTTAACTAATTTTTTCCTCTTCACATACCTAAAGAAGCTTTTACTATCCTCCTTTATATTTTGGCTAACTTACCTTCCTACCTCATCGTTTCTCCCCGTATTGTCTTTTTGGTTATCTTCTGTTGTTCTTTAAACATTACCCAATGCTCTTGCTTCCCGCTCATCTTTGCTACGTTGTACTTCTTCGCTGTAATTTTTATACTGTCCCTGATGTCCTTTGTCAGCCATGGCCGTCCCTTTCTCCCCTTGGAATCTTTCTTCCTTCTAGGAATTAACTGATCCTGCACCTTCTGTATTATTCCTAGAAACACCTGCCATTTTTGTTCCACTGTCATCCCTGCTAGTGCATCTTTCCAGTCAACTTTGGCCAGCTCCTCCCTCATGGCCCCATAGTCCCCTTTATTCAAATGCAACACTGACACCTCTGATCTACTCTTCTCCCTCTCCAATTGTAGAAGAAACCTGACCATGTTATGGTCACTGCCTCCTAATGACTCATTAACCTCGAGGTCCTTTATCAAGTTGCAGTTTTATGACAAGACCAGCGAGCCTAAATTTAATATATTTATACATGAAATAAGCTACCTGGACTATGTAAGGTGAGGACATGTAATGAAGGGGTTTACAAACATTACTTTGGTGACATACAGAGAGATAGTAACAGGCACACGTTTATTGCCCGCGCTCTGTCCAGTTTCTGAGGGGTTGCGCAATAAGAGGGGAGGCTCAGCTCGTCGCTGCCTCACCTTTCATCTTTCCCTGTATTTGCAGTGGAGCTGCGCAAATTTGGGGATTTTTACTATAAAAAACGATTAGACTCATATAGAAATTACATTTATAACACAGATCAGTGGAAAAATCTTTATATTTATTTTATTTTATTATTTTTCTTTACTTTTTTTAACAGCTATTTTCATTGGGAGTATGACAGGTGAGGCTCTGCCTCCCCTGCCTCACCTGCCTCCCCTGCCCGCACATCCCTGATTGACACAACAGGTCAGACAGCATCTCTGGAGAAAAGGATTAGGTAATGTTTGGGGTTGAGACCTTTTTCCAGACTGAAGAAACTACATACTGTACAGGGTACTGGCGACTCGGAAGCATCAAGTTCATTGTCAAACGTAAAGCAACATTGACAAGTAGCCCACACGTGTGGCATTGAATCTCCATGCCCATCTTTTAGCTACAGGAGGAAGATAGCGACTTGCAGCCGCTTGTGGCAGAAGCTGAATTTAGAAGCAATAAACTTGCTTTCTATTTAACATCGCCGCTATATCGTCACGCAGACGGGCGTCTGGAGTCCGGCGCTTAAGTGTTAATATAAATCTGCGGTTATTCCGATTGGTTGACTATGATCAAAGCCTTGGGCACAGAGAAAGAAAAACAGTAAAGGCACCCAATCAAATGCAAATTGAAGTATTTACAAATTATTTACAGTACTGTGGGAGTATCGCTGTCCTGTCAGATAGGTGAGGTTTTGGTCCGAGCTCCTTCTTCAGACCCATGGTGGGGGAGCAGTGAGAGAGGGTGTTGCAGGACTCTCGTCAGAGAGGGGAGAACTTCTACAAAATAGGCATACCTTGAGGAGACTTCACAGTCGAGGAGACAAAATGTGTGGGAAAGCACTGCAGATGCTGCGTTAAACTGCAGATAGACACAAAAAGCTGGAGTAAATCAACGGGTCAGACAGCATCCCTGGAGAAAAGAAATAGGTGATGTTTTGTTTCGAGATCTGTCTTCTAGCAGCCGGAAGAAGGGTCTTGACCTGAAACGTCACCTATTTCTTGTCTCCAGAGATGCTATCTGGCCCGCTGAGTTACTCCAGCTTTTTGTGTCTATCTAAGGTTCAGGGAACCTTGATTCTGAAGTGACTGCTCTGTCGCCAACTGACCCTTATTATTGGATGCAGATGGGGGTTTAAGAGCTATGAAAACATTAAATCTGCAAATATGGTTCGCAAGCTATTCGTACTTCATTAAAATTCCTTGATTGAGATGGAATACTCTGGTGAACACAGGTCAGTCCATCATAGACTCATCACTTTATTCCATTTAGTCCAACTTTCTAGTGCATGGATTGCACCAGAAAGCGAACAGTATTGTCAAGGATGTCCGCTGCCATGGACATTCCCTTTCCCACCTTCATGGAGTAGATAAAAATGCTTGAAAGCCCAGTCATCTGGAATAGCTTCTTCCCCACTGTGTTCACACTGCTAAAGCAATCACCTCATTCACACCCCTTCTCTGGACTTGCTGTCATGTATTCTTCTTCTTAACATTGCCTTAATCAGCTATTCTGCTGTCTTGACCCGAAACGTCACCCATTCCTTCTCTCCAGCGCTGCTGCCTGACCTGCTGAGTTACTCCAGCTTTGTGTGTCTATCTTCGGTTTAAACCAGCATCTGCAGTTCCTTCTTACACATTGCATTTTAGAATTTTTTGAAACTACTTTAGATTGCAATCTAATCATTGCACCTTTCTGCTGTTTTGATAGACAAGTTGTAGTTATAGGTGTATCTGTCAACACGGTATGTGTACTGTTTGCTCTACGTTTAGTTTAGTTTGGAGATACAGCGTGTTAAAGAGGGCCTTCGGTCCCCCGAGTCTGCACCAACCGGTGATCACTTACCTTCAGCGGTGCTGCAGTTCTGCCACTGGCAGTGTGCGCAACTTTGGCGACATTGGGGGGGGGGGATTAAAATGTCGTTTTCTCCTGCCTGTCGGAGTCGAACTTTCTCAGGCTGCTAAGCTGCTGCAGAAAAATCCCTCCGACATCCATTCTCGGAGTTTAAAAAAAAAATCGTGGGACGATTGAATCGTTGGAGTAAAATAAAAATCTTCTTCTAATGCTGTCAATGCCGACAACGGGACGGGTCTCACGTAGGGGACAAAACATAAGGTAAGTCGTATATTTTACATATAAACTTGCTTCTTAAGATTACTTTAATCCAAATTTCATTGGCAAAAAATTGATTATGGCCCCATTCGAACCGGCAGTGTTTTTCCTGCCGATGTGGGGTTCAAATTCACCGCAACCGCAACGTTGCAAACAATCGCGTTCCACAAAATCTCACTCGCAAGATCATTTAAATGGCCATTAATTTACGGAAATTAAACACTAAATTCCTTCCATTTGGCCTATAAATTAATGACAATGAGATTTAAAAATCATGTTATATTGTGAATTCTTGTGTGAATGTTATTTGGCCACTTAGGCTATTTAAAAATGTTAACCTTTTCTTAAGAAATTGATAGATGTTTAGATCAAGTAATTGAATTTTGTAATTAGTTACAATTAGGTAACTAACTAATTATATGCTTTAATTTCAAGTCATCCAAGTAAGATTGTCTCATATTTGTTTCAGAATGCTTCAATCTATAATAACTGAACATTCCATTCAGTTCTCTTAATTTTTAAGAAAGTTATGGGCTTTTGACTGTCCTCGGTCACAGCTTTTGTGTTGTCAATGGAAAAGCAATAGGGAACAAGATGCTAATTTCAGAGTATGAAAATGGCCATAACATTTTTAATACTGAAGATATGAAAGTGAATTAGGTGTTAAATTACATTTCTTTTTATGCTTTATCTGATGGGATAAATTGCAGACTTGATTTTTAAAATCTCAAAATGTTGCAACATTGCTAGATCACCATACATTAACACTACTCCACACACACTCAGTACAATTTTACATTCATACCAAGGCAATTAACCAACCAACCTTTGGAATGTGGGAGGAAACCACAGATCTCGGAGAAAACCCACACAGGTCACGGGGCGAACGTACAAACTCCGTAAAGCCAGCACTTGTAGTCATGGTCAAACCCAGTTCTATGGCGCTGTATGACAGTAACTCTACTGTGCCGCCCCAAACCAAGTTCATGTGTACTGTTTCCTCATGTAAACAAGGAATTTCAAACCGAACACTGTCCTCAAATATGACTGCACATTGATATTCATGTCTATCTTCTGTTTGCTCTTTAATAGCATGCAGTCCATGATATTGACCAATGGGTCTACAACTGAACCATTCTCGGTGAAGACTGGGGCCAAGACAGCATCAGTGTCCCAACACTTTTTCCCATTCTTGCTTGATGCAGAATTGTGATTTACTTCAAAAAACACATTCTCTAGAAGTGAAGCAACCCTTCAGAAATGGCCCTTTAATATATGGATTGATACCTGTTCTTGACATGGAAGAGCTGCAACAAAAACCCAAGTGATGAAATGTTGTTGCTTCAGGGAACTCAGTGGGAGATACAGGTGATTGTTTCAGGGTGGGTTGGCAGGTGGTGTCACTGGCACTTGCTTTGAGAGGGGTTAGGGCTGTGTTTCCACTTTGAACGAAATTACCCTAAATTCGGGAAATTCGGGTTGTCTTCAGGTAATTTTAGGGAAATTAAATAATTTCGGGAAATTTCCGCATCCGGCCTGCGAAGGGGTCCAATCCGGCCCGCGGGATGATTTGGGGAACAAAAATATATTTACGACCATCCGCGCCTGCGCAGTTGGAGGAGGCCCGTCAGCCATGTCACAATTGAAAATGGCGCCGGTGACGTGGTAGGGAAGCAAAATGACGCCGCCTCCCCACGTGTGCGCAGTGGGCCCGGTATCCATGCGTACGCAGCTGGGGCGGCAGTCACACATACGCAGTTGGGGAATTTCAGGAAATACCATCAAATTCTAGGAGATTTGGGATTCTATTTATGGATATATTTTTTTTGAGGTGTGGAAGCACTGGATTAGGGAGAGAGGAGATTCTGGCAATTGGTTTGTGAGGGGTTAGCCAAGATTGGGGGGGGGGGGGGGAGGCAAGAGGGGATAGACATCAGAACTTGGTTAGTGAGGTTAGTGAGTTTGCAGGGTGACACACCAGTGCATGGTCTGTCAGAGGCTTATGCAGGAGATTCCAGGACTTGGTATCGGGAGAGGATAACTGAGGGAACGCAAGCACTTGATTGAGGACAAGAGCGGGGTTCAGGCAGTTCGTTTTCGAAGTTGGTGCTAGTTGGGGCAAACCATGGCACATCGTTTAGGAAGAAATAGGAGTAGACACTGACACTCAGTTCATAAGCAGGGGAGATAATGACCCTTGGTTTGGGGAAGGATCAATGAGGAAAGCACCTTCACTTGGTCCATAAATGGTAAAGGACACTTTTTTTGGGAGGGCTTAGCAGCGGAGATAATGGCACTGGGTTTGGGGGAGGGAGGGGGGGGGGTGGGGGGGAAGGGATCAGATGTTCGATATAGTCCATTGGATTGAGAGGGGGTTGAAGCAGGCACTGATATTTAGTTTCAGGATGGAAGGGATAGTTGTGGTAAGGCACAGGTCCAGTTGGGATGAAATTGTTCTGGACCACCTGCACCTTGGATGGTGTTCCGTTGTGTCTGGTTCACTCTGGGGTGGCAGCCAGCATGTTTTTGCTCTGTATTTGAAGCTGTGTTGTGATGACCATGTTGCCCTGGAATTATCCAAGAACAGGACAATTGTAAGACGTTCCCCCATCATCCTTCTACAGCATGCAACATGCGAACTAACATCATCCCTTGACATGGAGATGTTGCTGGGGTCGCGAGCTTGACTCACTACGAAGCGCTGAATTAATTTTCACACAGATACAAAAAGGGAACAGAGCCCCCCCCCCCGCCCCTCTGTTTCCCAGTGGAGCAAGTCACCTTTCAATTGCTCATTATTAGAAAAATAAAACAGCTTAAAAAATCGAACATGGAACAATAATGAGGTAGGTGACCATTTAATACAGATGTTTTGAACATTTTGCAGATTTAAACCGACACTTAAATCTTTATTTCACGTATCTTTTTCTTTTCTGAAAGTGTAAACATCATGACGATATTAGATGTTTAAATGGATCAGTACAAATAGACAATAGACAATAGCTGCAGGAGTAGGCCATTCGGCCCTTCGAGCCAGCACCACCATTCAATATGATCATGGCTGATCATCCCCAATCAGTGCCCCGTTCCTGCCTTCTCCCCATATCCCCCGACTCGGCTATCTTTTTGAGCCCTATCCAGCTCTCTCTTGAAAGCATCTAGAGAACCTGCCTCCCCCGCCCTCTGAGACAGTGAATTCTACAGACTCACCACTCTCTGTGAGAAAAAGTGTTTCCTCGTCTCCGTTCTAAATGGCTTGCCCCTTATTCTTACAAAGTATAACATGGAGGTTAAATGGAGGTGAAGATGAGATGAATTGGAAGGGGGACTGAGTAGAGTGGAAATCCAGTCATACGTCTACAAAGTACAAAAGTAAAAGAGTATTCTACATTTTGGTTTCATTATTTTGTGTGTGACAATTTCAAAGGGAGAAGCTTCATTTATTTTAAGCAACGTTAGCTCAAGCAAATATTATGCACACTTCATTTATGAGCCTTTATGAATATGTAGTACTTGATCGAAGGTCTTGGCAGGTTATTCCGCTGTTGAAACAATACTGCTGGGTATTTTCCCTCCTTCATCGCAGGTCTTTGTTTGCCCTCTAAACTGGGGTCACTCGGTACCAGTTAGGTGCAGAACATATCTAACTTTCCGTTTCCTAATCCAGGAGCTTTGAGGGTAATTAGAAAACCACCATCCACCCGGGGTGAGATTAGGGAAATCAGCATCAATTTACTGGTCTGTATGATCTGTTCCTGACCAGATACATTTAATGAACCATTGGGAGAATTATCCTAAATATCAAATAAGGGCAAGCTCGGAACCTCCTCTTTCATTATTACAAGGGTATATTTGTTATGCACAGTGAAACAACGGCATGTCAGAATGAATAAACTATACCCAAATATCAAAAGCAAATCTTCAAATAAATAGATTGTTTCCTTTCTGTTCTTCAAAATTCAAGCATCTGTATTATTTGATAAACACAAATTAATTATATGTTAATTCTCTTTCTTTCGTGTTCCAAATTTGCTGCAACTTCCAAAGATAAGCGTTCACTGTGCTTTCAAAGAAAGAAAAGTGAATAGTGAATTTTTCGGCATTCCGTTTAACATCTGATAATAGATCCTCTACGTTGAACTTGGTCACTGTGTCCATTTTCCCATCTCTGAGAGTAAACACAAATGGGACTTGGCTTCCAAAATAATCTGGCTTCATGAAATTTGAACGTGTTAAAGTGTAAACTCAAGCAAGGGACGCAATGGGTGAGGCAGCATCTGACTGAGGGAAATGGGCAGAAGACATTTTGGGTCAGGACTTGAACTTTGTGGCAAAATAATTTATTTGCTTCACTAAACAACTAGAGTCGACACCATTGTGTTCCCTAGGAGCTGACAAGTACAAATTAGATCTAAAATTAACTTTGCCACCCACTCCATGAGGATGAACTCCGAAAACCTGTATTTGTTGTCCCACTGCTATGCTGCTCCAGAAAGGCAAATGATGGCTTGGGAACAATGGGCATTAAACACCACAGATTCACAGACCCTTCAGCCCACCATGTCCATGTTGAAGATCAGGTATCTATTTCAATGGGTCAATGGTACTTTATTGTAACATGTACCAAGGCACGGTAAAATTATTTTTTTACATATAGTTCTGTCAAAGGATTACTATAGATAAGCATAATCTTAGATTGTTCAATATAGGAATAGTACACGGAGACAGTATACAAGAATAGCCAGGTTTTGTGGTTTGGAGGTTCCAAGTCCAAGTTGTTATCAGTGCAGAGTTGGTAACCTGCCCATAATGGCCTGTTATCCAGGTGGCGTTGCAGGTTTGGCCAGGCCAAGCAAAGCCATTGGTCCTCCATTGCTGGTCCAATTCTCCATGCTGCTGTAGGTCGCATTTGGTCTGCGAGCTCACAGCAGCGCCTGATCCAGTCGAGCCCCAGGCTGCTGTAGGCCCACTCCACCATCACCTCGATCTGCACATAGGCCGGTGACCCATTGTCCCTGGCATCACCCGCCCACCGTTCAGTCTTTGTGTCCCTGGGGCCACCTCCCGCAGTCAAGCTCGCTGCCTCCAGGGCGCTTTGAGGGCACGGGAAGAAAGAACCCGGTTCCACCAACTGGCTCTTTGTTTCCTTGCGTCAGCCACTGCCATCTTGAATCACTTTGCCCACCTCTCCGGCCCTCGGGGGCAAGCCGGGCAGGGCTCGGTGCCTTGCCTCATGGGGAACAGGTTTCCCGGCTCTGAGGTGGGTGAGGCAGGCCTGGTGCTGGGTGAAAAGTCTGCTGTGTGACACCACATCATTCAACATTCATCCCACATTCTCATCAACTGCACCAAGATTCCACCCTACAGCAATAGACTTGCGGCAATTCACAGAGCCCGATTAACCTGTCAGCCTTCGTGACTGTGGGACATGGGATAAATCTGCCGCACCCAGATCAGCATTGAACCTGAATCTTCTGGCTTGTGAGGTAGTGGCTCTACTATCTGCGGCATTGTGTTGCCTGCATCTTATCCTGATTACAAAATTAATGTTAGGGCCACCGTATTAAAAAAATGATACTTTCATACCCTATGCAAAGTGAAAACTCTCATCTCAGTCTGAAGAAGGGTCTCAACCCGAAACGTCACCCATTCCTTCTATCCAGAGATGCTGCTTGTCCCGCTGAGTTACACCAGCATTTTGCATTATGTAAACCAGCATCTGCCATTCCTTCCTGCACAAAGGACATCCTTGTGATTGCGGCAGTGCAGCGTAGGTTCACGAGATTGATCCCTGGGATGGCGGGACTGTCATATGAGGAAAGATTGAAAAGACTAGGCTTGTATTCACTGGAGTTTAGAAGGATGGGGGGGGGGGGGGGGGGAAATCTTATAGAAACATATAACATTATAAAAGGACTGGACAAGCTAGATGCAGGAAAAATGTTCCCAATGTTGGGTGAGTCCAGAACCAGGAGCCACAGTCTTAGAATAAAGGGGAGGTCATTTAAGACTGACGTGAGAACAAACTTTTTTACCCAGAGAGTTGTGAATTTATAGAATTCCCTGCCACAGAGGGCAGTGGAGGCCAAATCACTGGATGGATTTAAGAGAGAGTTGGATAGAGCTCTAGGGGCTAGTGGAGTCAAGGGATATGGGGAGAAGGCAGGCACGGGTTATTGATAGCGGACGATCAGCCATGACCACAATGAATGGCGCTGCTGGCTCGAAGGGCCGAATGGCCTCCTCCTGCACCTATTTTCTATGTTTCTATGTTTCTAAAGTTCTTTTCACTGAGAAGCCAGAATTGTTCTATAGCAAAGTTTTAAAATCCTGTTGTTCTGCAGATTAGCTCCAAAGAGAGGTTAGCTTTGATGTTCAATGTTATAAATGTTTTCTTGCCAACTGCAGGCATCAAGGTGAAATGCAGGAATCTGTGCTGAGGCATCATGCTGTCATTAAGGAATGATTCTTTTAATCATGTAGCACAGTAGGAAAATATCCAGGGTCTTCAACAGCTACTCATTTAAACTGCTCTCTTGTTGACTCAGTTTAATTAGTGAGCACCAGGGTGGTTGATGGAGTATAATTCGGGAAATATGAGGTTGTTTACTTTGATAGAGGAATAAGTAAATTACTGATATAATTCATCAGAAACTATCAATGTTGGTGGACAAAACAGATTTTGGAGTTACTGTTATAAAATCATAAAGCAGAGTGGGCCTTCATGGATCTTTGAACCTGAAGTGCCATTCATCAAGATTGTGGCTGGTCCCATCCATCCACATATGATCCACCTTCACATAAGATTTCCGTAACCCATGTTCCTTGGTGCCTATCAAATAGTAAACATTGCAACGCATAGGAAGGAACTGGAGCTGCTGGTTTAAACCGAAGATAGACACAAAATGCTGGGGTAACTCAGCGGGACAGACAGCATCTCTGGAGAGGAGGAATAGGTGATGTTTCGGGTCGAGACCCCATTCCTTCTCTCCAGAGATGCTGCTTGTCACATTGAGTAAACAATGAAGTCTGGCAAGCAATTGTAAATTAAAGGTCTACATTGTTTTTTATCTCAGTGGAATTAGTGTACAAAGTCAGGAAGTCATGCTGAGATTCAAAGAGTTTTGGTGAGACCTTACTGGGAATATTGTGTGCCGTTTTGGCTTTGACGAAAGGATCCTCCTCCCTTGAAGTCAACGCAGTTTAATTCCTCCAATGAATGTTTCCCTATTAAATGCATTTGAGAATATTGGGTTATATTCAATAAAATTCATGAGAATAAGTTGTGATCTCATTGAGACCATATATCCTGAAAGAGATTGAGATGGAACAGGCTGGGGCTGCTTCCTCTATTGGGAGAATTTTGAACAGGAAAGCTTGGAGCTGAACAAGTTAAATGTAAAAACCAAAACTGTAAATTTAAACTTTCAAACTCCATGGGCTCTGGGTGTTTAATTGTTGAGTCTATTCAAGACTGAGGCCACCATAGTTTTGGACACTAAGGCAATCAAGGAACATGGCTTACTCCACGAAGAAACCTTTCCCACATGTTTCACAACCACCGTTGGGCCACAGGGTGGCGCAGCGATAGAGTTGCTGCCTTACTCCGCCAGAGACCCTGGTTCGATCCTGACTACGGGTGCCGACTGTATGGAGTTAGTACGTTCTCTCCATAACTTGTGTGGGTTTTTTCTCCAGGATCTCCGGTTTCCTCCTACACTCCAAAGGGGTACAGATTTGTAGATTAATTGGATTGGTATAATTGTAAATTGTCCCTAGGGTGTGTAGGATAGTGTAAGTTTGCAGGGATCGCTGGTAGGCGCAGACACGGTGGGCCGAAGGGCCTGTTTCCGCTTGTTGGACTTGCAACTGGGCACAAGTCAGAATTCTCAAAGAGAACTTTCTGTAGTACCCTCACGAGGTAAAACTGGGAGAGAAACAGAGCAGGATATTGAAGGAGCGGGAAGGAATTTAAATGGGAAAAACATGGATGGGATGGGAAATGTTGTGGGAGAATATTTTTAATGGTGCATGGGCTCCCTTGAGGTAAGGAGCATGTCAAACATTTCAGGCAGTGGTGGTGGGACACAACTGAAGGTATAAGCTCCATGGTTGGTCCGGGGACTTGGTTCGGAGATGAGCCCCGCGTCAAACTAATGGACCAGGATCGATTGGACCAGGAGCGAGCCACAGGATTGTGACTGCAAACCATCCCAGGGATAGCAGACATTTTTAATACAGTCAAACTCACAGAGGTAGTGATTAGTGGTCTTTTAAAACATTGCGGAGTTATAGCAACACTCGTGCAATAACTCTTTCTGTAATGCAGGATCACATCATCCAGTTCGATGGCTACAAATTTACAATGTTGTCGATCATGACTTTTTGATCCAATTTTTTTGTTAAGCAACTAAAATTAGCTGAATAAATTGATGACTTAATCTAGGGAATACAATAGGTGAATAAAACCTACATTAGGGGAAAGTGAGGCATAAAAATGGCCAGATCAATTTCCCAATGGGCTGGATTTCTGCCCGAGATGGGCACTAATCCTTACAAAAAATGTTTATTTTGATATTTCTGTATGACTTTACACAGAACTGTACTTGTTGCTAAAAGACCCAACTCCTACATTACAGCTATTGGAGTACAGATTGCGCGACATCATTTACACGTGCGCATACCTTTCCGAATAATTATTGCGACTCCTCGAGATTTGTGTATAAATGAAGAGTGATATACCTTAGAAATCCATTTTGCTGTTAATCTATGTTGAGCATCTCTTTTAAGGTGCGTCTCTTGGAGGAAGATCACGTCTGATTTCAATCTGTTCAACAGTGCTAGCACCTTTCCCCTTTTAATTGGTTCGTTAATTCCCTTCACATTCCAACTACAGAAGGTAATTCCACCCCCCACAGTCTTCACATTCATGTCTTGCATTTTACTGTT
The DNA here is from genome assembly GCA_963514005.1 of Raja brachyura. Next base: position 50,216,936 of record OY740795.1, read on the forward strand.
AGGGTGGTTTTTTTTGGAGTAGCCTTCTCGACCCCTCCAGCCTAGCGGTATACCCAAACGCCAACCCGATGAGAAATTCTATCCACATTAATCCATATACATATCTTCTTAAAGCAATTATACAATATCGCTTATAACTACATTCATATAACATATAACACAAAATCAAATATTTAATATATAAGAAAAAATACAGAGTGTAATTAAAAAGAGAAAAAAGGGTGTTAACAGGGTGCCCAGAAAAAAAAGAAACTACACTGATATATTGTGTAGTGTGTATTAGTGAAAGCCACACTAGCGTGGCTATTAATCTAGTGACTTCCGTTTTTTTTTTAAAAAGATGTTAATTATTCCAGCTCCTGTCTATAATACTGTGTCTATTGGGGTGGGGTACTAACTTTAAGTACTTAGTAATTATTTCTATTATTCATATTACTAATTACTAATTGCTAGTTATTACTTTCTATTATAATTAATATTATAATAAGTAATACTATATTAGGGGGACAATTGAATTTTACTAATTAATACCAAACTATAACAACATGTCCATTATTGCCCCTCTTTCTTGATGAATAATTCATAACCGCAGGTCGATGTTAAAAGTTTATTCTTCTTCTCCTTCTTCTCCTTCCTCGCTTGCTTCTTCTTCTGCTTCCTCTTCTGCCTTCTTCTGTATGTTTCGAGCGAATTCCAGTGCTTTGGTATGCTTAACAAAGCGGTATTCCTTGTTGTCATAGGTCACTCTCAGTGTTGCTGGGTACATCAAACCATATCTGAGATCCTTTATATCCTTCATATTCCGTAGAATACCTCTTGTTTCTGTAAATAAAGATCTTCTCTTAGCCACTTCTGCCGGGTAGTCTCTGAAGATGCTGATGTTATCTCCTTCGTATTTCAAATTCCTCTTTCTTATTATTATCTTCATCATTTCTTCAAAATCATGATCGTGGGCCACCTTTACAATTATTTGTCTTGGCGGTGCACCTTTCCCAGGGACCCGTCTTAAAGCCCTGTGAGCACGGCCCAACAGGGGTTCTTGATCCAAATCCAGAATGTCCTTTAGGAGTTTTGCAGCAAATTTTCGCGGGTCTTGATTTCCTTCCCGCCCCTCGGTCACTCCTACGATACGTAAATTCTTACGTCTTTGTCGTCCCTCCAGATCAATACATTTCTCATTTATTTTATGTAGTAGCTCTGAGAGACGTTTATTCTTGTTTTGTAGCTTCTCATTTTCCTTGGCACTTGTTACAGCAAAGTTAGTCAATTCTTTAATTACATCATTGTGCTGGTCAAGTAAAATTGAGATAGGATCAATCTTCGCATCCAACATTTGTTCCGTCTCAGCAATCTTGTCGTTTATCTCAGCCATCCGGTTTTGAAACTCAGCATCCGCCTTTATTTTCCACTCATTCATCATAATCTTTACCGTTTCTGTAGCTTCTTTTTTTAGTTCTTCTTTAATTCTCTCTTGAGTCTCCTGGATATCCGTTCTTAGCAGTTTTATTTCATCTTTATATTCCTTCTTCAAATCTTTCATTTCTTTCATCAGTTTCTTCATTTCACCAAGCAGAGAATTTTTAAGTTCTTCCATTTCACTTTTTCTTCGTGAAATCTCTTCCTGGGAGGCAGCCAAACTCAAGCCCGAGGCTTTGAGGCCTGCCTCCCTTCTAGGTCCTTTTTTTGTCGGTGGGGGGGGGGGGGAGGAGGGATGCATTTTGAATTTCTTACCGAAGTCGCGCGCCTGATGACGTCACGATGCTTGCAATCGCACCGGAGCCGTTTAGAATCGCTCTCCTACGGTAAGTACCGTTAGTAGCCTCCTTTAACCCCCAATTTTTTTCAGATTTTCTGCGGAGCTGATCTGGCGCTGTTCTCTCTCAGAACATGGCGCCACCGGAGTATCAAGGAATATTTTGGAAGCAGATATAAAAGGTACATTTTAAAGTACTGCTCATGGCAGATATTAGGTTTGTTAACATGACTTTGAGCAGAACATCAGAAGAGAGAAATATTTTTCAAAATATATGTAATTTTAAGTGTACCTTGTATTGGAAACTATGATTCCATTGATCCGATCGGTTATACCAATCAGTTTAAATCAAGAGATATGTTACTTCTCTGTGTATAAAATACAAAGAAAGTATTTCTTGTTTTCGAAGCAGCTAGGAGATGTATCAAACATTATTGGTGTAATAGTTGTTGCTGTTAGGTTACAAATTTGGTTTTGAGGTTGGTGAGCTTGGCATTCACACCACCCTTTGGTGCCTCAGTATGTCTAGGTGCAGAACAATTATTATCTACACAGGTTTGCTCCCCAAGTCAGCGTAAGGAAAACAAAGACACCCAGGAAAAAAAACGTTGTGAAATGGGTGGCTGTGTTGTGAATCACCATGTGCTTTCACAGATTACTGTGCATTGTGCAGTCATTGTACATGTAGTGCTAACTACTCGCTTAGGAGACAGTAACAGCAAAACTGAAGAACTGCACAAGATTCTGAAGGCTCTTCGACTTTAATGAGGACACAATACCCTGATGAATCGGCATCCGGTCCAAGTGAACTGTGTGTCACAGCTGCTGCAGTGTCTCTGTGTTCCAAGAGATCTTCGATTCATACCTACACGGTAGAGTTGGCTCCTTACAGTGAATGCAGCGCCGGAGGCCCGGGTTCGATCCCGAATACAAGTGCTGTCTGTACGGAGTTTGTACATTCTCCCCGTGATCTGCGTGGGTTTTCTCCGAGATCTTCAGTTTCCTCCCACACTCCAAAGACGTACAGGTTTGCTTGTTGATTGGCTTGGTAAATGTAAAAATTGTCCCTGGTGGGTGTAGAATAGTGTTAATGTGTGGGGATCGCTGGTCAGCGCGGACCCAGTGGGCCGAAGGGCCTGTTTCAACGTTGTACCTCTAAACTTAACAAAACTAAATTGTCTTTATTCATGTTCAAGACAGCCGGAGATGCCTTGATTGCTACTTAAGTCAAATGTCTGCAAGAATAATGGGGACGTATTGGCACTGTAATCAATATTACAGTTGAACAAGAGTTGCTGCCTGCAAAATGTCAGGCGGAGGAACAATGGAAATAGAAACAAAGGCCAAGTCAACACTCTCCACCCTCCTGCCAAAAGTAATCATATTCTGAGAATGAATTAAAAATGCTGTCCCAATGAAATGACAAATTATAATTCATAAAGAGGATTTATCATGCCAGGTATTTGCTCTATTTCCACGGGTCCTCTGCTCTGCTAAACCTTTAGCGTCACTGATCCGGCCTTCATCATGTGCTATTTTATCCACCACTTTAGATCGTGGATCTGTCATATCCGATAGATGGGGTTAGAGCTGCAATGGGAGCTCACATGTGGCTGCTCTCCAGATCACTGGCTTCCCACTTGTCTGAAGGGACCTGAAGTGGCAAGATCAGTGCGGTAGCATACACATCTATTTGATATTTTGTTGGCATTGCATAAAACACGCAGGCGTGCTGTGTAATTAGTATGCAGGGATACTTATTGGATATTGCATTTTTGTTCCATAAATTATGAGGCATTTGTTTATCGACATGTTAATGTGACATATGGTGCACAGGAAAGAATGCAAGATTAAAAACTGTGCAGCCTGAGTATAGTCAACTTCCTTCCCTGGTTCAATGCACCACCTGCTCGTCTTCCAGCACTCCTGTTTGACTGCCTTTGAATCTAAGAATAGCGATAAATTAAAAGAGGCAGCATGATTTCTACCATTATATGTGTCGACTTTACCGAATTCAGATCTGAGAAAACAAAATAGATTTTTAATTTGTTTGAGAATACTCCTATTTTTCTTTATTAGCCTGGGAATTATTCTGAAGAATAATAAAACAGTCTGAAGAGGGTCTCGACACCAAACGTCACCGATTCGTTCTATCCAGAGATGCTGCCTGTCCCGCTGGGTTACTCCATCATTTTGTGTCTATCTTCGGTGTAAACCAGCATCTGCAGTTCTTTCCTAGAAGTTATTTTACTTTTGATTAATGTGTTTAAAACAATGCTGCGTGTTAGCCAGAAGCAGAGTGCAAGTGGTCCATAAAGACTGTGATCTTTAATTGTGAAGTTTACTGTGCAGCATTGTTAGAGTTCTGTGCATAATTCCTCTCTGAACTAGTTGCAATGGGCATAATTATTTTCTCTTGCAACTTCTTGCGGCTGCCAGCATTTAATTCAGCAGCTGCAACTCTTCAGTTGCTGGAGTGGTGAGTGGTAGGGAGGAGGCGAGGGGAGACACAGTAGTGGGAGTGTGCCTCTGAAAGGTTTAGCTTAGTTTAGAGATACAGCACGGAAACAGGCCCTTTAGCCCACTGAGTCCGCACCAACCAGCGATCCCCGCACATTAACACTATCCTACACACACTAGGGACAATTTACACTTATACCAAGCCAATTACAAATCTTTATGTCTTTGGAATGTGGGAGGAAACCGACGATCTCAGAGAAAACGCACATGGTCATGGGGAGAACGTAAAAACTACGTACAGACAGTTGTCGGGATCAAACCTGGTTCTCCGGTGTTGCAAATGCTGTAAGGCAGCAACTCTACCGCTGCGCCACTGGCCTGCCACGTTGCCTGATAACAGCTGGCAATAAACTGTTAGAAGGAAATAGGAAGAATGTGTTCGGAGTAGTCCTCAAGCCGTAGTCTATGAATTCTTACGATTTGTGAAAATACCTGTGTACATTCTGCCTTCCCCCCCTGTGTCAAGCAGTTACAGTATTTTATCCTTCACTGTGGAGTCTTCTAATGCAGATCTGTGAGCTGGAGTGGATATGAACAGCAGCAGCCTGAGGCTAAGAAGCTGAGAGTCCACACTTGCTCTCCAGAAGTAAAACAGTCCCAGAATACTTACGGGCCTGTCCCACTTTGGCGGTTTTTCAGCGGACTGCCGGCGACTGTCAAGTCGCCGGCAGTTGCCTGAAAAACCGGCAACTGGAACGGCGACTGTCAGAGTGAAACACACACATACATGGCTTCCTTCACCAGCCCATTATGCAGGCGAGGGACAGGGCAAACGGGGGGAGCACTGTCTAAAAAATTCACACGGTGCAAAGCCAAGGTGAAACAGACACACACCGCGATGAACAGGAAGGTTGGCTCTGTAAAAAGATGGCTAAAACACAGTGTACGGTAAGTCCTTTAAAAGAGGAGGGGGGGGGGGGGGGGGGTGAGAAGGGGGTAGAAGGGGGGAGAAGGACTGGAGGCAACTTTCAAGAAGTCAGAGCTGTGAATCTCGGCGGACATTAACATTACCGGGCGGTTATCCTTGGTTCTGAAGTTTTATTTTCACAATGAGCCAATGAAATTCACCGGTCAGCACCGGCTACAACCTACAAGAACCTCAGAGAACCTTCGACCTCCTGGCAACACATTAGGGCGTCCTGCCGACCCACCTACGGCACGAGAATTCTCGCTACTCCCCATGGCGGCTTCATTCTACTTGCCGCTAGTTTTTCAACATGTTGAAAAATTCGCGGCGACCATAATGAGGCCGCGACTGGTTCCCAGAATGCGGGAACTCCTCACGGCCATGAAGGCGTCTCCCCGGCAACCACCCACGAACATGTGGCGACCATGTGGCGACTGCATAGTCTCCTGTAGTCACCTTAAAAGTCGCCTAAGTGGGACAGGCCCATTAGTTCTTATTTGTACTTAAGGTGGAAATAAGTCACAGATCTAGATCTCACTGAAGACCAAGAATGTAATTTTCTTTACTTAAATTTATAATGTGTGATTTGACTTCCTCTACTATCTCATCCAATGCAAGCTAGGTGAACTAATATGGCAGTAAGAAGGGGTCCAAATTATTTCCACAACTGTATAAGAAGAAACTGCAGATGCTGGTTTACACTGAAGTTGGACACAAAATGCTGGAGTAACTCAGCGGGTCAGGCAGCATCTCTGGAGAGAAGGAATAGATGACGTTTTGGGTCATTGGACTCTACTTCAGTGATTTGAGTGTTGGCCTTTAAAGAGATTGATTCGTAAGGGGGGGAAGCTGGTGATTCTGCAGATAAATTAGCACAATTGATCATCAAGCAATAATGATGAAATTCTCAATAGAAATGAATTCATGGCATTGCATTACTGTTCGTGGCAAATGAGGGTTTTTTATGCAGGAAATCACAATCACACAATCACAATGATACTTTATTAGCCAAGTATGTTTTGCAACATACGAGGAATTTCATTTGCCAAGTCAGTCATACAAATAAAGAGCAACGGAACATACAAAACATATTTTGACATGAACATCCATCACAGTGACTCCTCCACATTCCTCACAGTGATGGGAGGTGAAAAAAAGTTCAAATCTCTTCCCTTCTTTGCTCTCCCGTGGCTGGGGGCCTCGAGCCCTCCGTTGACGGGACAATCATGACTCCCGTAGCCGGTGACATTTGGGCCCTCCGCATCAGGGCGATCAGCTTCTGCATCGGGGGGGGGGGGGGTGTCAGTTTGCCCGCGCCGGCGATCGAACCCCGCATCGGGGCTGGTCGAGCCTCTGCGTCATTGGAGCTTCCCGACTCGGCCTATCCCGAGACTGCTAGCTCACGATGGTGCAGGTGCAAGACAAATATGCCCCCAAAATGTCAGGAATCGAATTTATTTCCAAGCTCTAAATCATTCATAAATATGCACAATTTCCATAATTCTGGATATAAATTATTTATTCTGGAGTTGTTCAAATCCAGTTGTTTGGGGCAGCACAGTGGCGCAGCCAGCAGAGCTGCTACCTCATTGGAGGATCCCAACCTCACGTACTGTCTGTGTGGAGCTTGCATGTTCTCTCTGTGTCAGCGTGTTTCCTCTGGGTGCCCCAGTTTCATCCCACATCTGAAAGACGGCCACTTGGGAGGTTAATTGGCATTTATAAATTGCCCCTAATGTGTACAGAGTGGGATAGCATAGAATTAATGTGAACAGGTAATTGATGGTTGTCATGGACTCGGTGGGCTGAAGGGTCTGTTTCCATGCTGTATCTCCAAACTAAACTAAATCAATTTCTGGGCCATTTGTTTAAGTTGTGGAAATAATTTGGACCTCTTGTTACTGCCATACTAGTTCACCTGGCTTGCATTGGATGTGATTGTAGAGAAATTGAAATCACAGAACATAAATTTAATACAGGAAAAACATGGGGCACCATGTATGGCACGGTGACGCAGCGGTAGAGTTGCTGCCTTACAGCGCCAAAGACCCAGGTTCGATCCTGACTGTGGGTAATGTTTGCCTGGAGTTTGTACATTCACCCCGTGACCTGCATGGGTTTTTTCCAAAGTGCTCTGGTTTCCTCCCACACTCCAACGGCATACAGGTTTGTTGGTTAATTGGCTTCAGTAAAATGTAAATTGTCCCTGGTGCATGTAGGATTGTGCGGGGATCGCTGGTCGGCACAAACTCCGTGGGCTGAAGGGCCCGTTTCCGTGCTCTATCTCTAAATGAAGCTAAAAACTAAAGGGCCTGTCCCACTTGCCGATTTTTTTCGGCGACTGCCTGCATCATTGACTGACGTGTCAAGTCGCCCAATATGGCGTGACGACGTATTGACGCGCGGTGTTATTTCAAGTGTCGCAACATTTTTATTCTCGCCGCTGGATTTTGAAATGTTGAAAGTCTTTTGGCGACACTGATATGACTCTGGCAGTCGCCGAAAAAAATCACCAAATGGGACAGGCCCTTAAATCTATCAGTGAGATTAGCAGATCTTAAGGATGATGAATCAATCCAGTGCCATTATCCTGAGGTGCAGCAATGAAATCATACTAATTATATTTACAGTGTGGGCCAATTTTGAATTGCCAGTATTAACTAGAGGTTTGTTATTTTTTTCCCTATAACGTCACTCCTTCTTAAATATTTAACCAATTATCTTGTAAATGATGTTATAATTTTTGCCTCAATAACCACCTACCAAAGCATTCCCTATTTAAATGTCCATCTAATGAAATTTTCTTTCAGCATCCTCCTCAATTATCTAGTAATAAAGCAAATACTCTGCCCACTCAGTCCATTTAAACCACATCACGATTGCTCTCCTTAAACTGTTACATATTTATATTCCTGCTCATACTTGATATGAAATTAGTCTATCATAATTGGTCTGAATTCAGCTGATTGTATTAAAGCTTCTAATTAGGCAAGAGCTGCTGCATAGCCATGAAAAGCAACCCCTAATATCCAAAGAAAACAACCCCCAGTTTTCATTAGCTTTTCTTCACATGTATACATGTTTTCATTACAAACTTTTCCTTGTCTGATATCTACCCTATGTTCAGATGGTAATCAGATCTCCAAATGTCTAGCATAACAACATTTCAGGATTGTCCTCCATAATATCTTTCGTGCGTAAATATTAAGTTATTCCTTATGGGCCTGACCCACTTGGCAATCTTTTATGCAACTGCCGGCGACTGTCATAGTCGCAGCAGGTCGTCGAAAAACCAGCGACAACCTGCGTCATCCTGGCGACAACCTACGACGGCACCTACGTCAGGAGAAGTCAAGCTACGCTCATGGGCGTCAAAACCACTGTCGCCGAAAATTTTTCAACATGTTGAAAATTTAGCGAAGACCAGAAAGACCCTAGGACTTCTTGCGTGACCGAGGAGACGACTTCCAGCTACCACTGGCGAACATGTGGCGACAAGCTAGTCGCCTGTAGTTGCCTAAAAAATCGCCTAAGTGGGACAGGCCCATTACATACAAAGGCACTGAGACATAACAGTGCTAAAACAATTCTCAATTCCCCAGAACCATTACAAAATAAACTATTCCTGCAAATTTGAAAGCAAAGTTTTACTATTATAAAAATGTTAAAAGAATGCTTAATTGATGTGCTGGTGCAATCCATCATTCAGATATATTCTGTTAACTTTGATTGGGTATCAAGTATTTATATTTGACACCATTGAGCAGAAGCAATGGGTTTCTTCCAGCATGTAATTGACTGTACCGAATGTTTTCACACAGACTTGGCCTCTGTCAAAAGTCATGTAAAACAGATAAACCTGAAACATCCTTACATTTCTGGGATGTTAAGCAATTAAAAAGTAACCATCTGTGGTAGAGGTCCATAAAGAAGATGAATAGTAAGATTGAACGAGAACTTACCAGTTCGAAGGTTGATCTTTATTTTATGAGGAGTCGAAGTGAGGGATTTCGTGAAGAGCCCGCCGGCGCGCATGCTCGACATACTTCAAAGTAGCGGCGTGGAATCACAGAAACCAACAATAGAAATGACTTCGCATAGTAAGATTGAAGTGACTAAGATTACCAGATGAAGGTGATTGAGGGTTGGGCGAGGAGGGCACGAAATCCCTCACTTCGACTCCTCATAAAATAAAGATCAACCTTCGAACTGGTAAGTTCTCGTTCAATCTTACTATTTCATTTCGGAGTCACGTGAGTGACTTCGTGAAGACTTCAAAGCTTCTGTGATTACACGCCCTGGACCACGTCCATGCTGACACACCACTACCAGGGATGGATGGGAGGAACAAACTTGCTCAATAGTTCATACTGCAAAACAAGAGCATATTTATTAATAACAAATCAAAAACCCCTCATGCGGGGACATCTCCACGTTCTGAACCTGCATTCAGCACGGCTTCTGCGAACTGTAGAGGAGCAGCAACAGGCTTGTTATAAAAACGCTGGAACACAGCTTCATTAGCCCATCCTGCTGTGGCGAGAATTTGGTCCATGGGCACCTCCATGACCCTCGCCGCTGACGTCGATGCAGCCCTGGTGGAATGAGACTTGAACACATTAGTGTTAATACCTGACTTACCCAAGACGACTCGAAGCCACCTGGATATCGTCTGGACTGTCACTCGATGATGAGGTCTCTTATGAGTGACAAGCAGGTATCTCTCCATTCCTCTGATGCGTGCCGTCACCTTGACATAGTGGCGGATATGTGAGGCTAAACATAGCCTAGCATCTGCGGGGTATGCCGGGAACTTCAGCTGCAGCCCTGTGCACCCAGGTCTATGCTGCTTTAGTAGCTCGTCAATGAAAAAGACTACTTCTGTAGGGGTAGAAGTCATTCTGTCGACACGAAGTTTGTGTAGTGTCTGTACCCTCTGAGCTGAAGTCAGCGCTAGTAACATCACCAGCTTCATGGTGAGTTGGTCCAGTTGGAGCCCTTCCATGGGAGACCACGTCCTGAGCAGGGTTAATACGTCCCTGACATCCCAGGTGATATTATAGCGTGGTGTAGGCGGATTCATATTGAATATACCCCGCATGAGTCTGGACACTAGCCTGTTGGATCCTACCCCAATATTGAGGTAGAATGATAGCGCACTTCTGGCGCTGTTGATGGCACTGTAACTTAAGTGTTCATCATGGTGCAACCCCGCGAGGAATTCCAGGACGTCGGTTATTGTCACGTCATCGTACGTGATGCGAGAGCGACTGCAGTAGGCTTCCCACTTCTTAATATGCGAGCGGTATCTTCGCCTTGTGGACTCTCGACACGACGCCCCGATGGTATCCATGGTCCGAGCCGAGAGGCCGTATTGGACTAACGGCCTGTTCAGAACCTGCAAGCCAACAAATTTAAATAGCCATGGCAGGGATGTGGCTCCCCTGAGACAGGGTGAGTAACCAATTGTGGGCAACCCTTCAAAAGGACCCAAGGTTCGTTGAGCATGTCAAAGACCACCGGATACCAAGGCTGTGTGGGCCAGTCGGGTATAATAAGGATGCCCTTGGCAGCATCTGCCTGAATCTTTCGCAATACCCGACTGATGAGGCAAAACGGGGGGAAGGCATAGAAAAACCAATTCCCCCAGTCCAGCGAGAATGCATCTAGCGCTATTGCCCCAGGATCTGGTTCCCACCAAACGTAGGTTGGTACCTGATGGTTCAACCGTGACGCAAAAAGGTCAATGTCCGGTTTACCAAATTTGGCTGTGACTTTAGAAAAAATCTCAGGATGCAACATCCATTCAATATTGTCATTAAATTTGCGTGACCTGGTGTCCGCCACAGTATTAAGCTCACCTGGCAAATAGGTAGCTGAAATCCAAATGTCTCTTTGAACACACCAGAGCCAAATTGAGTTAGCCAATTTGTCACACGAAACTGACCTGGTACCACCCATATGGTTTAAGTATGCCACTGCTGTGGTGTTGTCTATTTGGAGACGGACATGTGCTCCAGCAAGCTTGGAACAATACGCACGAAGTCCGTGGAATGCTGCCAGCAACTCCAAATAGTTAATCCCTTGAGTCAACAACATCGTTGATTCAAGGGTGTCCCATCTGCCCCCACAACTAGAGCAATTATCCGTGGCTCCCCAGCCATTGGAGCTTGCATCAGTCTGCAAATATACCACCGGATTAGCCTCCCTGAAAGGCTTGAATGAGCTGCTAATGTGACACACCCACCATTGCAACATTTATCGCTTCGGGCGGCAGCTGCATGGACCGATCATAATGACCAGCGTTCTGCTTTAACGCAGCAATTTTAGCTCTTTGCAAATTCTGATAATGCAAAGGTCCATATCGCGCTGCCGGAAAGAAAGCTACAAGCTTCCCAATTATTGTAGCTGAATGCCGAATCGATGGTATATTGGTGCGGATTAAATCTTGACACACCTGGGTAACCTCCTCAATCTTGTTAATTGGAATGGTAACCCTCATGCTCATAGAGTTCACCGTGAACCCTAGGTAATTAATCACCTGGGCAGGGCAGAACTTTGATTTCTCTGGATGGACAATAAACCCTAATTGTTGAAATATATTGACAGCAGCTGCAACACCCTGTTCAGCCAATTCCAGGGTGTGGCCCACAATTAAGATATCATCTAAGTAGGCCATAACTATATGGTGTCGTTGTCTCAAATAAGCCATAATTGGTTTCACTAATTTAGTGAACAATCTAGGGGCTGTGGTGAGCCCATTAGGCAAAGCCTTGTACTGCCAGAGTTGCCCCATCCAGATGAATTTCAAAAACCTTCTGTCGTATTTCTGGATGGATACTGAATAATATGCGTCTTTCAAATCGATGCATGCCATAAAGCAACCATGAGAAATCAATGATTTGGCTGTTTCAAACGTATCCATTTTAAAATGAGTATATGTTACAAAAGTATTCAAACGGGTTAGATCAATAATGACACGACAACCTCCATCCTTCTTAGGTCTGGTGAATATATTCGAAACAAATTCAACTGGCTCATGCACCGCTCTCTCAATCACTCCCTTCTGCTCAAGACTTAAAAGTTCCTTGTAGCCTGCTGCCTGTTCTGCAGCAGATAATTTAAACGTTCGAGCGGGCATGTGCTGGGATGGAGGAATGTCGCCATTAATAAACTCAATTTTATGCCCCTGAATATTCTGCAACACATACTCGTCACCCGTAAAATTACCCCATGCACCCAAAAACAACCGAAGGCGACCACCAACATGTGAAGTTAAACAAAGAGAAAAGAGAGAACCAGACCCCCTCACCTCCGTGGTTACCGGCGGTCCTTGACACGCGTGGGTGGACGTGGAGGTGCTGGGTTGGCTTGATGGCGCGGCGTCTTTGTTTTCCACCAGGGTCTCTGCCGACCCTGTCCTAAAAAAGACCCCTGGTGCTGGGTCTGATGTTGCTGTCGTTGTGGAGCTTGAGGGTGGGTCCTCGTCGAGGTACTAGCAGACCCTCGTGATCGAATGTATGGAGACTTTGAGCCTGACGGTGCGGGGGCACTCTGAGAGCGCATGATCCCCACCGTTTTGGCTTGTTCGTCAAGCTCTTTGACTCTCTTCGAGAGGTCCTCCCCAAAGAGATGACGGGGCGGGGGCGGCGGCGGTGGTTTGCACAATCCTGCAAACTTCGGATTGAGTTAGCCAATTTGTCACACGAAACTGACCTGGTACCACCCATATGGTTTAAGTATGCCACTGCTGTGGTGTTGTCTATTTGGAGACGGACATGTGCTCCAGCAAGCTTGGAACAATACGCACGAAGTCCGTGGAATGCTGCCAGCAACTCCAAATAGTTAATCCCTTGAGTCAACAACATCGTTGATTCAAGGGTGTCCCATCTGCCCCCACAACTAGAGCAATTATCCGTGGCTCCCCAGCCATTGGAGCTTGCATCAGTCTGCAAATATACCACCGGATTAGCCTCCCTGAAAGGCTTGAATGAGCTGCTAATGTGACACACCCACCATTGCAACATTTATCGCTTCGGGCGGCAGCTGCATGGACCGATCATAATGACCAGCGTTCTGCTTTAACGCAGCAATTTTAGCTCTTTGCAAATTCTGATAATGCAAAGGTCCATATCGCGCTGCCGGAAAGAAAGCTACAAGCTTCCCAATTATTGTAGCTGAATGCCGAATCGATGGTATATTGGTGCGGATTAAATCTTGACACACCTGGGTAACCTCCTCAATCTTGTTAATTGGAATGGTAACCCTCATGCTCATAGAGTTCACCGTGAACCCTAGGTAATTAATCACCTGGGCAGGGCAGAACTTTGATTTCTCTGGATGGACAATAAACCCTAATTGTTGAAATATATTGACAGCAGCTGCAACACCCTGTTCAGCCAATTCCAGGGTGTGGCCCACAATTAAGATATCATCTAAGTAGGCCATAACTATATGGTGTCGTTGTCTCAAATAAGCCATAATTGGTTTCACTAATTTAGTGAACAATCTAGGGGCTGTGGTGAGCCCATTAGGCAAAGCCTTGTACTGCCAGAGTTGCCCCATCCAGATGAATTTCAAAAACCTTCTGTCGTATTTCTGGATGGATACTGAATAATATGCGTCTTTCAAATCGATGCATGCCATAAAGCAACCATGAGAAATCAATGATTTGGCTGTTTCAAACGTATCCATTTTAAAATGAGTATATGTTACAAAAGTATTCAAACGGGTTAGATCAATAATGACACGACAACCTCCATCCTTCTTAGGTCTGGTGAATATATTCGAAACAAATTCAACTGGCTCATGCACCGCTCTCTCAATCACTCCCTTCTGCTCAAGACTTAAAAGTTCCTTGTAGCCTGCTGCCTGTTCTGCAGCAGATAATTTAAACGTTCGAGCGGGCATGTGCTGGGATGGAGGAATGTCGCCATTAATAAACTCAATTTTATGCCCCTGAATATTCTGCAACACATACTCGTCACCCGTAAAATTACCCCATGCACCCAAAAACAACCGAAGGCGACCACCAACATGTGAAGTTAAACAAAGAGAAAAGAGAGAACCAGACCCCCTCACCTCCGTGGTTACCGGCGGTCCTTGACACGCGTGGGTGGACGTGGAGGTGCTGGGTTGGCTTGATGGCGCGGCGTCTTCGTTTTCCACCAGGGTCTCTGCCGACCCTGTCCTAAAAAAGACCCCTGGTGCTGGGTCTGATGTTGCTGTCGTTGTGGAGCTTGAGGGTGGGTCCTCGTCGAGGTACTAGCAGACCCTCGTGATCGAATGTATGGAGACTTTGAGCCTGACGGTGCGGGGGCACTCTGAGAGCGCATGATCCCCACCGTTTTGGCTTGTTCGTCAAGCTCTTTGACTCTCTTCGAGAGGTCCTCCCCAAAGAGATGACGGGGCGGGGGCGGCGGCGGTGGTTTGCACAATCCTGCAAACTTCGGATTGAGTTAGCCAATTTGTCACACGAAACTGACCTGGTACCACCCATATGGTTTAAGTATGCCACTGCTGTGGTGTTGTCTATTTGGAGACGGACATGTGCTCCAGCAAGCTTGGAACAATACGCACGAAGTCCGTGGAATGCTGCCAGCAACTCCAAATAGTTAATCCCTTGAGTCAACAACATCGTTGATTCAAGGGTGTCCCATCTGCCCCCACAACTAGAGCAATTATCCGTGGCTCCCCAGCCATTGGAGCTTGCATCAGTCTGCAAATATACCACCGGATTAGCCTCCCTGAAAGGCTTGAATGAGCTGCTAATGTGACACACCCACCATTGCAACATTTATCGCTTCGGGCGGCAGCTGCATGGACCGATCATAATGACCAGCGTTCTGCTTTAACGCAGCAATTTTAGCTCTTTGCAAATTCTGATAATGCAAAGGTCCATATCGCGCTGCCGGAAAGAAAGCTACAAGCTTCCCAATTATTGTAGCTGAATGCCGAATCGATGGTATATTGGTGCGGATTAAATCTTGACACACCTGGGTAACCTCCTCAATCTTGTTAATTGGAATGGTAACCCTCATGCTCATAGAGTTCACCGTGAACCCTAGGTAATTAATCACCTGGGCAGGGCAGAACTTTGATTTCTCTGGATGGACAATAAACCCTAATTGTTGAAATATATTGACAGCAGCTGCAACACCCTGTTCAGCCAATTCCAGGGTGTGGCCCACAATTAAGATATCATCTAAGTAGGCCATAACTATATGGTGTCGTTGTCTCAAATAAGCCATAATTGGTTTCACTAATTTAGTGAACAATCTAGGGGCTGTGGTGAGCCCATTAGGCAAAGCCTTGTACTGCCAGAGTTGCCCCATCCAGATGAATTTCAAAAACCTTCTGTCGTATTTCTGGATGGATACTGAATAATATGCGTCTTTCAAATCGATGCATGCCATAAAGCAACCATGAGAAATCAATGATTTGGCTGTTTCAAACGTATCCATTTTAAAATGAGTATATGTTACAAAAGTATTCAAACGGGTTAGATCAATAATGACACGACAACCTCCATCCTTCTTAGGTCTGGTGAATATATTCGAAACAAATTCAACTGGCTCATGCACCGCTCTCTCAATCACTCCCTTCTGCTCAAGACTTAAAAGTTCCTTGTAGCCTGCTGCCTGTTCTGCAGCAGATAATTTAAACGTTCGAGCGGGCATGTGCTGGGATGGAGGAATGTCGCCATTAATAAACTCAATTTTATGCCCCTGAATATTCTGCAACACATACTCGTCACCCGTAAAATTACCCCATGCACCCAAAAACAACCGAAGGCGACCACCAACATGTGAAGTTAAACAAAGAGAAAAGAGAGAACCAGACCCCCTCACCTCCGTGGTTACCGGCGGTCCTTGACACGCGTGGGTGGACGTGGAGGTGCTGGGTTGGCTTGATGGCGCGGCGTCTTTGTTTTCCACCAGGGTCTCTGCCGACCCTGTCCTAAAAAAGACCCCTGGTGCTGGGTCTGATGTTGCTGTCGTTGTGGAGCTTGAGGGTGGGTCCTCGTCGAGGTACTAGCAGACCCTCGTGATCGAATGTATGGAGACTTTGAGCCTGACGGTGCGGGGGCACTCTGAGAGCGCATGATCCCCACCGTTTTGGCTTGTTCGTCAAGCTCTTTGACTCTCTTCGAGAGGTCCTCCCCAAAGAGCTGACGGGGCGGGGGCGGTGGCGGTGGTTTGCACAATCCTGCAAACTTCGGATTGAGCGCTGGGCGGATGCTGGTTTTGCGAAACCCGTTAATTTCGTGCTGGGTCGCGCACAGGAGGGCCAGAGCATCTTCCTGGTCCAAATTAAGTTCGTCCCCGTCCACCGACCGCGCAAAGGCGGTAATACCAGCCGTGAGGAGCTTCAGGATCCGCTGCAATTTTACCTCTTGTTGACGGATAGCCGCACTGATGTTGCCCCATATCGGCGTATTGACCACAGGCACGTTGAGGGAGTTGCAATTGGATGGAGCCTTGTGACGGCTCATTGCCTGAATGAGGACTTCTTCCTGTAGTTGCTGGTTGTTAAGAAAGTCCACAGTGGCTGCCAGCTTTGCGTTTAAAGGAAGTCCAGATGAATGTGGGGCCGCAAATTTGGTCGCCACATCCAGAAGATCCTCCGCTGGCACCTCCAACGGAGATGGTATGGGATCCACCAAAACCTCCTCCTCCTGCTGCTCCAGGCTGATGGTAGAGGCTGGTGACGACGCCCTGTGCCTGTTGCTGCCCTGCTGTTGTTGACTTTGAAGCAGGAACTCCAGCAGCCGCTCCATACGGTCAATACGCCCTTCACCCTGAACACTCAGGTGGTCGGAGTCCTCCGGCTCTGAAAAGAAAACCGGGCTCCTATCATCGGCCCGCACCTCATCGAGGCCCTGCCGGTGCCGGTAGTTGTCGCTAACAGCCGCCGAGGCGAAACTGCGCGATTCCCACACGGGCGTGTTCAACCGCCTCCGTTTAGCGGGAGCTGAAGCCGCTGCCACTAAGGGCACGTGCGGCGTGGTGTCGGCACCAGCCGAAGCATGGCTGCCTGAAGCCCGCGCAGGCTTGCCGGCTGCCCACATCGTGGACTTTGCCGACGCATGGTCTCGCCCACCCATCCATGGGGGGCTCGGCGACCGTGACGAGACCCGACTCAACCGACCCGTTCCGGCGTCGAGAGTCGGGGTGTGCCGGCTGGACCTCACAGCCGCCCCGGGTCTCGCCCTGGAACCTGACCGCTCCTCCGTGTCAGGCAATGCCTTAGCCCTGGCAGGGTTAGGCTTCTGGGCTGCTGCCCTTCCCCTACTCGGAGGGCTGAGTGGAACGGGCCGTGCAGCTGCACGCACCCTTCTGCTCGAGGTCGCCAGCGAGCCCGCTGACGACCTGACTGCCATGGCAGGGTCCCCCTGCTCTGGCGGCACACCACACTCCTCCTCGTCGAACTCCTCCGAGCTGTGGTGTGCTGGCGGATCTGGACCTGTAATCACAGGGCTTACCCACATCTCCGCCTGAGTCCCGGCCTGCGTTGCAGGTACTGCCGATGGTAAAGGCCCCGGAACTGTTGACCGGCGAACTCGTCCTGACGTCCTCCGGCCCTTGGAACTCCCATCCATGTCCTTGCTGCAAGACATAACCAACAACAAGGACCACCAACTAAAGGTAGGATACTTACCTCCGTGGCCCCTAATGAAGGGCTGGCGAGGAGCGCGCTCCACCGCCAGCCGTCGCAGCAACGCGGTACGACGATATGTCGAGCATGCGCGCCGGCGGGCTCTTCACGAAGTCACTCACGTGACTCCGAAATGAAATATATAGTTACATTGTTTTGCAATGCTGCAACACACAGAAAGGGACAGTCATAGAGTGATACAGCATGGAAACAGGCCCACCTTGCCCACACCATCCAACATGTCCCAGCTACCCTAGTCCCACCTGCCTGCATTTGGTCCATATCCCTCCAAACCTGTCCTATCCATGTTCCTGTGTAACAGTTTCTGTTGCTTCCTGAACTACCTCCTCTGGCAGCTTGTTCCATACACCCACCACCCTTTGCGTGAAATGATTTGCTACCCCTCAGATTCCTATTAAGTCTTTTCCCCTTCACCTTAAACCTATGTCATCTGGTCCTCGATTCACCTACTCTGGGCAAGAGACTCTGTGCATCTACCCGATCTATTCCTCTCATTATTTTATACACCTCTGTAAGATCGCCCCTCATCCTTTTGCGCTCCAAGGAATAGAGACCCAGCTTACTCAACTTATCTCTTGTGAAGTTGCTTTTGCTGGAACGACTTTACAGCATAAAAATGCTGATCTATGCTCACTTCATGAATAATGGACAGATTCACGCAAACTTTTAGTCTCTCCATCCTATGACAAATAAGTTATAGAAACACATAAAATTCTAGAAGGATTGGACAGGCTAGATGCAGAAAAAAATGTTCCCAATGTTTGGGGAGTCCAGAACCAGGGGTCAAAGTTTAAGAATAAGAGGTATGCCATTTAGGACCGAGATGAGGAAAAACATCTTCACCCAGAGAGTTGTGAATCTGTGGAATTCTCTGCCACAGAAGGCAGTGGAGGCCAATTCACTGGATGTTTTCAAGAGAAAGTTAAATTTAGCTCTTAGGGCCAAAGGAATCAAGGGATATTGGGAAAAAGCAGGAACCCGGTACTGATTTTAGATGATCAGCCATGATCATATTGAATGGCGGTGCTGGCTCGAAATGGCCTACTCCTGCACCGACTTTTCTATGTTTCTATGTTTCTAAATGGGAGTGACATTTTTAGTTGTCTTCTCTGGTTACTATCAGATGGATGTTTTTGCATATAATTTGCGACATTTTGAAGACCTTTACTTTCTCTATCTGGGAACAAATATCAAGAGTGCAGTGAATGATCCAAGTGTAAAACAACTTCAATAGCATGTTGTCTCATCGTGCTCAGTAAAACCTCTTGCAAATGTTTAACTACATCCAGCAGTGACTTCCAAACATGGAATTCCTTTCCACAGAAGGAAAAAAGAGCCAGTCCCACTTTCACGACCTAATTCACAACCTTTTTTACTCGTGGATATTTTTCATCATGCTAGAAAAACACCCCAACCTACTTGATGCCACGAGTACCTACGACTAGCATCATGGACTACCTACGACCTACCTACGACCACCTACGACCTCCTACAACCTCGTGATAACCATGCTGGGAATATGAGTCAAGGGCAAACTCGGCAGAGGTCGTGAATTAGGTCGTGAAAGTGGGACAGGTCCTAAAGCCAGTAGATGTTTGAGAGCACCACCAACCTTATATTCCCTTCTAAATCACACAACCACCTGACTATAAAAACATGCCAACGTACATTCATCATCACTGGATCTAAATCATGTGATTCTGTACCCATCAATCACATTGGGCGCACCATCGCTGGAAGGGCTGCAGTGGTTCAAAAAGATTTGCACCATTTCTCTTCTGAATGTGGTTATAGCTATACAGACGTCATTTTACAAAACCTGCAAGTTAGTTACTTATCATGAACGAGTCTGCTAGTCCAGATTTAATTCATTAGCTGATAATTAATTGCATTTTAATTTGTTGAAAATCATGTAATTGAGAATGTAACAGAGGCAATTTACTTTCCTGTCAGGTTGTAAATGGAGAACCACTCCATCAGAAATGAAGCTCACAAACTCATTTTTGCAATGTAATATTTTTGAAAATGCACAAAGTTGTTAGAACACCAATGACTTAAACCCCTGTCCCATGGTACAAGTTCATTCCAAGAGTTCTCCCGAGTTTGCCCTGATTCGAACTCGGAGATTTACGGTAATGGCCACTCATCGGTACTCGGGGCTCTCGTGGACATTTTTCATCATGTTGAAAAATCTTCACGAGTCTTCCCGTGCTTACCTGCTGTTAGCGAGTCTTCCCGAGTACCTGCCGTTAGCGCTAAGAGACGTCCCGAGCTCCGACGTACCTGCTTCGTTAATTCTCCGTGCTTACCACAAGTTTGATTTTTTTTAAACTCGGGAGAGCTCTTGGAATTAACTCGCACCGTGGCACAGGGCTATTATGCTACTGTGAAGACTTTCATTTTGTAAACTTCTCTCAAAATACAAACTAACCGCACAAACTGGATAAAGAGCCACGTATCTTTTTCTCAGCACATTCTTAAAAGTCATCTTAATTGATCCGTACTGAGCCTTGTGATGAAGTGTACTCTGTATGGGTTTCCCTGATCCCAGTCACGGGCAGACATGCCCGGAGAGGCAATGACCAGCACCATGAACAGTGCACACTTGACACGCTCCGGACTGAGCTGGAGCCACAGCCAGAGGAGCAACAGCTAAGTCCAATTAACCAGGATCTGATCAACTTATCCGCAGCTCATCAGCCCTACTCCTTTAAACCAAGGCAGCGCCCACTCAAGTAGTCCCATTACTCGGGTCCGGCCAGAACTGTTACATGCAAACCAGAGACACTACCACTGGCGTGTTGGCACGGCGATGTATGCCAAATTCCAGCTGGCCAGTCTCCATTACCACCCAGCTACACAGCTGGCCTTCTCCGGGGATTGTTACCTTGTCGTGGTGGAGAAGCTTGTGTGGACCTGAGATCCTGAGAGCGATGCCGTATAGAGCGATGCTCCTGGTAGGGCCACCCATGGTGGTAAGGTCGAGGGGGAGGTCTCAGACAAAGAGCAATCCAATCAAGACCTCAACGGTGGAACAGGCGGAGGACGATGGCTGACCTCAGTGGAGCGTCACAATGGCTGGGAAAGTGGATGAAGGCTGCAGCAGAAAAGGGTCTCCGGTCGTCTTGGACTCCATGCCACTGGTTCCTGACCCAGATCTGTCTGTGCACCAGTCTCCCCACATGAAACAAAGTCACGCACAGGCGTCCTCCATATAGGGAATAGCACCCTGGAGACACCCATGGTCAGACATGACAGGAGGAGGAGGAAGAGGAAGAAGAGGAGGAAGAAGAGGAGGAGGAAGAGGAGGAGGAAGAGGAGGAGGAAGAGGAGGAAGAGGAGGAAGAGGAGGAGGAAGAGGAGGAGGAAGAGGAGGAGGAAGAGGAGGAGGAAGAGGAGGAGGAGGAGGAGGAGGAGGAGGAGGAGGAGGAAGAGGAGGAGGAAGAGGAAGAGGAAGAGGAAGAGGAAGAGGAAGAGGAAGAGGAGGAGGAGGAGGAGGAGGAGGAGGAGGAGGAGGAGGAGGAGGAGGAGGAGGAGGAGGAGGAGGAGGAGGAGGAGGAAGAGGAAGAAGAGGAAGAAGAGGAAGAGGAAGAAGAAGAAGAAGAAGAAGAAGAAGAAGAAGAAGAAGAAGAAGAAGAAGAAGAAGAAGAAGAAGAAGAAGAAGAAGAAGAAGAAGAAGAAGAAGAAGAAGAAGAAGAAGAAGAAGAAGAAGACACAGCTGGCCTCTCATTGCAGGTGTGGTGAAAGAACTGCTGGTTCCTCCTCTTCGATGGTTTTGACTGTCCAGGGATTGACAACCTGTATGCCACCAAAGATGTAGAAATCACCACTGTGAGGAATTTGCCCGCCCCCACCACCAAGACCCAGACACATGCCTTCTACGGGTGGCCTGCCTATTACTGCTGTTATGTCCCTCTTGCCTGCTCAGTGGCTGCCCCCATCTCAGACCTGACCAAGAAGAGACAATCAAGAAGGTCTGAAGACCCAAAACGTCACCCATTCCTTCTCTGCAGAGATGCTGCCTGTCCCGCTGAGTTACTCCAGCATTTTGTGTCTACCATCAGAGAAGATTTGTTGGACAGCAGTATTAGAGGAGACCTTCCTGACGCTAAAGACAGCTCCCAGCAGTGTGTCCGTGCTGCACAACCCTGATGTCAAATGAATCTTCATTGTCCGACCTCTGAGACGGGGCTGTGAGCCGTTCTCTCTCTCAGGACTTTGATGATGAGGAACATGTGGAGGTGTTTGTCAGTGGGTGATTGATGTTGCCCCAGATGAGGTATGCAGCTGTAGAGAGCAAGGTCCTTGCCATCAGTGGTGGTACTATCAGGCCGTTTCACACTCATCACAGGCCACTCACCACACCATGGACATTGACTCCAGAATAACACACTGGTTCCTCTCTCCACAAGACTAATGCACAGCCTAAAGTTGTTGGACAACTTGTTCTATTTGATCTTACATTTGTGCACGTCGAGTTGATTGCATTTGTCGAAACAGGGCGGGCCCGGTGAAGGTTGCAATCTTCCACCCCAGACCGAGAGTCAGGGGAGAGGGCGACAAAGAGATATGGAAGGGTAAGGTGTGAAAACGAGAGATCACGGAGCCTGTTTCCATGCTATACAATTTGATGACTCAAACGGTATGTTTTAAATAAGGATGATGAATCAAGATTTTCTATGACTTCGTTTTTTTTTTAATACATCAGAACAATTGCAAAATGCATTCTTACCTAACTGTAAAAACTAATGGCATGTAAAATTACCATGTAATAATATTCAACCACTCACAATGCAATAAAAATAAAATAATATTTTAGGCTTAAAAACTTCAATCTCTGAGCATTTGACTTTCAAATTGTCAAACTGCCTGGCTGGTTTTCCCCTTTTATTTGCCTGGTTTGCTTTTTCCACTGACTGCACTGCTCCGCCCAACCTTTACATGGCCTATTCATTGAAGTTGGTTGGTGTTTCTTCTCCTGTTCTGAGCTTATTTAGCTGTTGGACTTGTGTGGCTGCTCTCTGGGTGGCAGCAAATGGTGCTCCTTCGGTGGGCAACACCAAAGACGAGTGGCTTTTCCAAAATATATATATTTGCCACCCTGTGCCTTTCAATCAGTAACAGCAGAAAGGTTATCATGCAAGCACGATAATGGAGGGCAACCAATCCAGGTTTGAGACACAAGGAGCTACAAATGCTGGAATCATGCATAGAACACAAAGTGTTGGAATAACTCAGCCAGCCAGGCATCACCTTCGTAGGAAGTGGACAGGCGATGGATGTTCCAGGTTGGGACCCTACTTCTGACTGATTGCCTCCATTTTATTGCTACACTGCCAGGTCTCCTCAAGGTATGTCTACTTTGGAAACATTTCCTTGTTCCGATGGTGGTTGTGAGAAAGTTTAAAGATTTAAAAGTTACAAAATGGATTCAGCTGTAGATTTAGAAGCAATAAAATGGATGCTTAACCTTTCTTCTACTACACTAGTGAGAGTTCTGCATTATAACAGAAGTGCTTTCACCTTTCTCCTATTACACAAGCAAGGCTACAGCATCAGAACAGAAATGTTTTTGCCCTTCTTCCATAACACTAGCGAGATAACAGCACAAATACATGAATATTTCTCTCTATGATATAAACAATGAAAGGAATCTTCAGACACTTGGCTCTTATCCTTTACGCTACAAGATTGTAATGTGCGTCAACAAGGTAAAAAAAACTAGTGCTTGAATCTGCCAAAAAATAGCTTCTTCAGCATAACCATATATGGGCAAACCTTTCCTCTCTCGGAAGAACCTGTCAATCCTAACAGGCAAGAGGCTGTACAATGCTCTGTAAGATGAAGTATTGCTGAATTGCTGATTATTGGGGTATACATATATCTGATTGAACATTACCTCTTTGTGTGGGGATAGAGCGACTCTATAGTCTGTATTTTACATACTGTGAGAGTTGACTGCCACACCAGCCTGGGCAAAATAATGATTTTAATGCTTCATTACAAATTTTTGTGTTGTTATCTGTTATCTATAAAAATGAACCTTAACAGTTGAGTGAGACCTTCTCTCACTGCTCTCCCTCTACGATTCCTGCTGTTCTTCAAGGCATTGTCCCACCTCCACCATTTTTCCAGTTTTCTGATCCCTGCTATAAATCAGTCTGAAGAGCATAAACATCACTTATCCATGTCCTCTGGAGATACTGTTTGACCTGTTGGGTTATTCCAGCATTTTGTGTTCTACGCAATCCAGATTTGAATCAATTCAATGGCTGTATCTCAGTGATGGTCTACATGTTGGACACCATTACTTTCCACCCACTCGCTAACTCCACTTAGCAAACCATGGTTTTTGTTTGGTACCAATTGATTAGAAGATGATGGGACCCCCCCCCCTCCCCCCCACCCCAATGTGGGAGTTGAAAAGTAAAAGATGAAGCCTCCTTTCATGGAAATAAGGATCTGTTACCCATGCAAGATTGCATTGACTATTGACTCAACATGTCAGATATCTGAGGCTTCCCTTAACCAATGAGCAGAGTGTGTCTTTATTTGGAACCAGGGTCCACATGTGGGTGGATGATATTTATTACCATATGGAAATGAAAAACTTAATCACGGGCAGCCCGGTGGCATGGCGGCAGAGCTGCAGCCTCACATCACCAGTAGCCCTGGGTTCAATCCTGACTACAGGTACTGTCTGTACGGAGTTTGTACGGTCTCCCCACGTGGGTTTTCTCAGAGATCTTCGGTTTCCTCCCACATTCCAAAGATGTGCAGGTCTGTAGGTTAATTGGCTTGGTATAAATGTATATTGTCCCTAGTGTGTGAAGGATAGTGTTAATGTGCGGGGATTGCTGGTTGGTACGGACTCAATGGGATGAAAGGCCTGTTTCCGCGCTGTACCTCTAATCTAAAACGAAAACACTAGTCTGTTAAAATAGTCTGAAGAAGGGTATCGACCCGAAACATCACCCATTCCTTCACTGCATGGATCTTGCCTCACCCGCTGAGTTTCTCCAGCATTTCTGTCTACCTTCGATTGTTCCAGCATCTGTAGTTCCTTCTTAAACAGTCTGTTAAAATACATTTATTTTCAGCTACCTTCTGAGATTTTTCACAGTCCCAGCATAAAAATTGGAAACATTTAGAATATAACAGCCAATAGCATTTGAAAAGACATTGATATTTTATGGAGGATTTATTGTCAATTATGTTATCTCTTCAATGGCTGAAGCTTTCAACAGTATGTGGTAAGAACTGTAGAGGGAAATGGTTATGTTTGCCTGTCCTGAGCAAAGCTGGTTAAAAACCTCAAGGTGAACTTCACATGGAAGATAAATCTTAAAGGAAAGGAAGGACTTTCAATTATAAAGTGCATTTCACAAACTCAGGATTTTCAAATGCCCTTTCCAGCCAATGAGTTGTCATGCAGAGAGATTGTAATGGAAGTTCAGGGAAATTGTTAATACAGTTACCAAGGGAGTGACAAGAAACTGCTGTAATGTGTTCAGGAACTGGTTAATAAATAATGAATCAGTAACTAACATCAGCAAAATAATATTGAAAAATGTCAAGATATTAGAACAGGGTCAAGGGAATGGTGGGATTTCTGAACAGTAATGCACTTGCATATAAGCTAAGCTACACACAGACTGTTGAAATAATTGATCTGGCACTAAGCAGGGAGGGGCGTCAACACTTACAAAATTGGCAGGGAGGAGAGAAAGAAACTGACACAAACTGTGAGCAAGTAACTAATGTGGAACCGATTCAGCTGGAGAGACGGAGGAGAGACTGAGGAAGCAAAAGGCATCATAAGCATCATTTGGAAATCATCCAATTTCAACTGCTGGGTATGGATGATCCTTGAAGAAATTGGATTTGAGTGCAACTCCTCCGTATGTGAGAGTGATAGGCATAATTGGTGTTCCCAGCAGACTGACACAGGTACTTGTGCTGCGTTAATAGATGGATAATGAACATCAGCAAGTTATTCTGCCAGAAGGGAAAGTGTTTAACAAAATCCATACTGGTATATTTCACACAAATAGCATCAGAACTCATATAGGTGTGAGGGGGATTGCTGTTGGACACCCCAGTAGGTGAAACTTCAGAGCGCGCATATATCCCCCGTTGAAATAGTTATGCTGAGATAAATGGGGGCATGTTTAAATTAAACTGTTTAAGACAGGCACTGAGATAGAGGAATGTCAGTCGCCAGTGTTAATCACTCAACTGTAATTTTCAGGCACCAATGCCAGATGTGCTGTTATCTTTTATAACCATTGTGGATGTTCCTCCACAAATCTTTCCTTGAAGGTGGAGTCGCAGGTAGATAGGGTGGTCAACAAGGCTTTTGGCACATTGGCCGTGACCAGGCCGAGTGTTGAGTATGGAAGTTGGGAGGTCATATTGCAGATGCATAAGATGTTGGTGAGGCCGCATTTAAAGTATTATGTTCAGTTCTGGGCACCGTGTTATAGGAATGATGTTGTCAAACTGGAAAGGGTACACGTCGACATTTACGAGGATGTTGCCAAGACTAGAGGGTCTGAGCTATAGAGAGAGGTTGAGTAGGCTGGGAATCTATTCCTTGGAGCGCAGGAGGATGAGGGGAGATCTTATAGAGGTGTATAAGATCATGAGAAGAATAGATCGGGTAGATGCACATAGTCTCTTGCCCAGAGTAGGTGAATTGAGGACTAGAGGATATAGGTTTAAGGTGAAGGGGAAAAGATTTAATAGGAATCTGAGCAGTAACTTTATCGCATAAAGCGTGGTGGGTGTATGGAATAAGCTGCCAAAAGCGGTAGTTGAGGCAGGGCCTATCCCAACATTTAAGAAACAGTTAGACAGATACATGGATTGGACAGGTTTGGAGGGATATGGACCAAATGCGGGCAGATGGGACTAGTGTAGCTGGGACATGTTGGCCAGTGTGGGCAAGTTAGGCTGAAAGGCCTGTTTTCGTGCTGTATCACTCTATGACTCTGAACATTTGGATTCTTCTCATTGGTAGTTGCACTTTTGTAACTTCAAAGTTTAAAATTGCCCCTGAACCATGTAAGATTGACTACGAATGAAACAGTTAAATTCACAGCAGAAACAAACAAATACTGCTCTGAGCCTACAGTTTAATTATGATATTTCATTAAAACTTGTTAGAAAGAAATGCAATAACTATTCAAATTCATTTCTTTATCACCTAAGCTTTTTTGATGAATTTCTGCTGTCAGTTTTATGGCAATGTAAATAAATCTGTAGAAACATTTAATGACTTAATTTTGGAATATTTCAATTAATTCGTGTAGATTGCTCGTTCAAAGTTTATGAGTATTTAAGTTTTTGCAGCTTGGTTAACATTAATAAAATAATTGCATGTGGAATAAAACAAAACTTCAAGCAGATTTCTTGGAAGAAAGTAACTTAGAAATTATGAATGATTATAAAACCTTCCAGTTGCCTATCCAAAGTAATAAATTCTTATTCTACTTCGGAGTCACGTGAGTGACTACGTGGAGAAGGCCGTCAGTCCACTTGCGCGTCATTACTGGCAGGCGCGTCACGTCCTTCCAGCGGTAAGTTTTAGAAACCCAGGTAAGCATTTTGAAAAACTACTCTGCGGTCATTTTGGCGGGTTTGCATTTCTTGTCTTTCTAGCGAGAAGAACCCTACCATGTCGAAGGTGAGGGGACGGAGCTGCGGGTAGCGGGCGAGTGTCCGAAATACCTTCCATGGCGATGGAACCAGCGACAGCAGACTTGGTGCCTCAGGAGAGCACCGTGGCAGTCCCGCCGGGGCGCAAGGCCACACTGAACTCTGCCAGGCCCGTAGACTCAGACGAATCCAGGCCGGAGGGATCCCCTCCTTCACTGGGAAGCGTCTACAGGCAACTTTCCCAGATGGAGCACCTATTGGAGAGGTGGCTCCAGACCGATCTGCTCCAGAGGAGGGAGCAGTATCAGCCCGGGTCTCCAAGGGAGCCCGCGCCAGCAGCACCTTTCACAGGGCTGTGATGTGTCTCCCTCTCTGGAGAGGGGAGTAGACAGAGTCAGTAGTATCCTGACTGCGAGCAGGGAGGCACATCAGGTGAACACTCCATTTGCCATTCCAACTCCAACAGGAGCACCCCTGGACGAAGAGCTGGCCACAACAATAAATTACATAGAAACATAAAAACACAGAAAATAGGTGCAGGAGGAGGCCATTCGGCCCTTCGAGCCAGCACCGCCATTCAATATGATCATGGCTGATCGTCCGCTATCAATAACCCATGCCTGCATCTCCCCATATCCCTTGACTCCACTAGCCCCTAGAGCTCTAACCAAATCCCTTAAATCCTTCCAGTGATTAGGCCTCCACTGCCCACTGTGGCAGGGAATTCCATAAATTCACAACTCTCTGGGTAAAAACCTGGCGTCTCATCAGCTCAAAGACCTGGCTATGGAGGAGACCTCCAGCAGATATCATACACCTGCCAACTGTGCCTCCATCAATGTGCCGGCCATCAACCACTCCAAACTCCAAATTTTATTTTTAATTATTGGCCTCAGGCATAACGGCCTTTGCGAGGTCCGTAGATGGGGGGCTGCTGATGTAGACACTGTGCGGCTTCTCTGTAATGCCAATTTTGAAATAAATTGTCTGCATAAAAACGCAATACGGCCGGCACTCAATCCTAAATTTGTTGTTCTGTGCAAGGCCAGCAACGTCCAGCCGGCCAATTATCTATTTGGGGCAGACCTGCCGAAGCAGGGCCACGAGGTGGATGATGAGGCCAAGACCATATGCCTCATGAGCCGAGCCCAAACAACACCCAGGGGCTCATCACACTGGGCACACCCCTATGCCACCTTCAACTCCAGGCGAAACCAGCCTAGGGGCTCCGGGACAGGAGGAAGACTGGAGCTGGAAATACCCCAAGTTCTTTTTTAGGGGTAGGCCCAGACAGGGCCGGGCTCGGATGGGCGGGGGGCACCCGCCATCAGCCCTCCTTCCCAAGCCACGAGGACGGAAGCCAGGACCACACCGGCAGTAACGTCCACGGTAGGAGAACCTAGTTCCTTGTGGAACACTTTACACATCACTCACTCACAAGTTAGGGGGAGATTGCGACATTTCTTGAATGAATGGAATTGGATCACAGCAGACCCGTTCATACTGCACAATATACAAGGTTTCAAAATTGACTTCCTTCTTGATTCATCACCACCCACACAAAATTTACCAAACCGCACATATGTGTTCTCACAACAGGGAAAGATTTGAGGCACAAGCTGAAATTCAGGCTTTACATACAAAAGGGGTGATTCAGAGGTCGTGTCAGGAATCACACCAATTTGTATCCAACATATTCACCAAGCAGAAAAGGGATGGAGGATGTCTTATCATCCTAGACTTGACGGCACTCATTACTTATGTGCAGTATAAACATTTAAAAATTGATAACTTTGGCACAGCCATCCAACTGGTTTCCAAAGGATGTTATATGGCATGCATTGATCTTAAAGATGCATACTACTCAGCATCCAATCAAAGGGAGCACAGGAGATATTTGAAATTTAACTGGATGGGGCAACTGTGGCAATTCAAAGCATTGCCTAATGGGCTGACTTCAGCTCCCAAACTATTTACAAAATTACTGAAACCAGTTCTGGGGCTACTATGTGCTCAGAATCACATGGTGATGGCTTATTTGGATGACATTCTAATAATTGGGGACACCAAGGAATCAGCTGAATCATCTGTTTCAGTTACCAAACTCATGTTTGAGAGGTTGGGATTCCTAATCCATCCAGTTAAGTCAAAATTGACTCCAATCAGGGTAATTGATTACCTGGGGTTCACAATTAGCTCAATTCAAATGTCGGTGACAGTGCCAAGTGGCAAGCAATCAGAGTTAAAGGAAGCGTGCAATAAGCTAATTGTTAAACAGCAACCAACAATCAAACAAGTAGCAAGTATAATTGGCAAGCTTGTGGCAGCTTTTCCAGCTGTACGCTTCGGACCTTTGCATTATCAAAATTTACAACGCGCAAAGCAACAGGCTCCCAAATCCCACGCAGGCCAATTTGGAAGACCTATGCAATTGCCACCAGAGGCCATTGCAGAATTACACTGATGGGCAACGAATATACATCACTGCTCTAAGAAAATTCTAATTGATACACCATCAGTAATATTACAAACTGATGCAAGTGGCCTGGGCTGGGGTGATACCAACAGATACCATCTCCAGCTGCAGGGGTAGATGGAATGTGCAGGAGTCCCTAATTCTACAGCAATATGGCATTAACTACTTAGAGTTGTTGGAAGCACTCTATGGATTAAAGGCTTATTGCAGCAATATGCATCATGTGCATGTTCAACCACAGATTGACAACACCACGGCGGTGGCATATGTCAATCACATGGGTGGAATAAAGTCTGTATCTTGTGACAAATTGGCAAACCTTCTTTGGCATTGGTGTATTGCAAGGAACATTTGGGTCACGGCAATCTACCTACCAGGTAGATACAATATGGTGGCAGACACTAGATCATGGAAATTCAATGATAACATAAAATGGATGTTGAATCATGACGTGTTTACCAACATTGTTGCCCAATATGGCATGCCGGATATTTTCTTGTTTGCATCCAGATTAAATCACCAGTTACCCAAATATGTGTCATGGGAGCCAGACCCAGGGGCAGTGGCGTTCGATGCATACACACTGCATTGGGGAGGAACATTCTTGTACGCTTTCCCTCTATTTTGCTTCATTAGCCGATGCTTGGTAAAAATAAAGCAAGACTATGCCACAGGCATTTTGGTAGTGCCATACTGGCCTACGCAATCTTGGTTCCCACTAGTCCTGGGAATTATGACACAGCCTCTCATGGCTGTCCCCAAAAGCAGGGATCTGCTGGTACACCCAGTAACGGGTGACCACCATTACATGACCGAATCAATTTATTGGTTTGCAGATTGTTAGGAGACCATACCTGGGACACGGACTGGCTGACCAGACAGTCGATATCATTACAGCGGCCTGGAGGGACAGTACACAAAGGCAGTACATCTCTCACATCAAAAAGTGGAAGATGTACTGTCATGTCTCCAACATATCATATGACACAGTGTGCGGCACGGATGTACTGGAGTTCCTGTCAACTTTATATTATGACCATAAATTAGGCTACAGTGCCAGGAGTGCACTATCCTCATATTTAGTGCTGGGAACGGGGCACCACTCGGTAGGAACACATCCCCTTATTACCAGGTTCATGAAGGGAATATACAACATAATACCCCCCAGGCACGGTATATGAACATATGGGATGTTAGTGTGGGGCTAACACTACTTCGCCAGTAGGCCCCAGCCACCTCCTTATCCTTAGCCAAGCTCACCCTCAAGGTGGTCATGCTGATGGCGCTGGTAATGGCGCAACGTGTCCATTCGTTGCACAAACTACGACTGGACAACATGCCCACCAATTTTAACACCATACCATTGATTTGAAAATTAATTGGCTTGGTAAAATTGTAAATTGTCCCTAGTGCATACGAGATGGTATTAATGTGTGGTGATCGCTGGTTGGCACAGACTCGGTGGGCCGAAGGGCCCATTTCCATGCTGTATCACAAAAACCAATACAAAACTAAATCTTGGATGTCCTAGAATGGAAAGCCTCATCTTGGGAGCCAATGCAGTGGAGATGGAAAAAATCGGTGGGGTGGGAGGGGGGAGGGGGGAGGGTGTTGGTGTAAAGGAATTCTAATAAATCTGACTGCAAACCCTTCAATTCAATATGCAGCCCAGAATTGAATCAAACTCTTCTCCACTGATGAACAAAATGCTTCCCTTTCTACTCCTACTTTCTTGAAATGAAAGACAACTTTATATGAGCCTTTTTATATTTGTACATTAGTTTTTTAGTGTCACATGTTCTGATGCACTCATTTCCATGTTTTTCCGTAGTATTGAGTCCCTTGCCATCAGACAATTTCCGATCTTCTTTCTTATATCCCAAATGGATGACCTCAGCTACATCAAATGTCAGCCACAATTTTACTAACCATTTTAATTTTCTACTCCATTTTAGATTGTATTTGTTCCTATTTACACGTTTTACTTTCACCAACATATTCTTGCACAGAGCACAGAGCATCATAAACACTCAACTACCCTCCCTGGAAGACATTTACAAGGCCCGATGTTTACGCCGGGCGAGAAACATCACACAGGACTCATTCCACCCTGCCAACCACCTTTTCACTCTGCTGCCCTCTGGGAGGCGATACGGGTCTTTGAAGGCCCGCACTTGCAGACTAACTAACAGTTTCTACCCACGTGCC
The DNA here is from genome assembly GCA_963514005.1 of Raja brachyura. The sequence goes on from OY740795.1 coordinate 50,249,138, forward strand.
ATTAGAGAACTTAACTCAAACAGATAACTCTACGGGCAACACTACACAATTCAGGGTGCAAATAAAAATTTGTCTGCTACAATGTGCAATATAATGTGCATTTTTTATTATCTATTACTTATTTTATGCATTTATCTTGTAGTAAATGTAAATGTAAGACTAAATGGTTGTTTGTGTTATTGTGTATTTGTTCTTTTTTAAAACTTTTTATCCCGTGTCTTTTATTGTTTACCATTGAAGGGGATGCACATGAAATTTCGTTGTACAGTTGATGTGCAATGACAAATAAACGTATTTGATTTGATTTGATTTGATTTTTGACCGTGGTTATATATTTCCCTAGGTTATACAATTTATCCAGGTCAGCTTCATAAAAATATAATTAAATTCATGATTACCATTATCAAGTTCATAGTTGGTTGAGATACTATTTCAATTCTTATGCTACTTAATAAGAGTGAGGAAAGATACCTTAGTACTTTATTTGATTAAATAATTGGGTTGCAGTAATTTGAAAAAGAGTATATATATTTTCATCTGTAAGATTTATAATGGACTCATAATCCTAGTATATATTTTTTTATTCAAAAAGAATGGGAATGCTATAAACAAATCTAGCATTTGTTACTTTCATTATTTTGAGTGAAGCTGTTACTATATATATATATATATATGAGAATTGCTATGAGAATGCAGGGTTTGGACAGGTTGCAGGGAAGATGCATGGCAGATGCAGTTTAATGTGGCTAAACGTGAGATTGTAGCGGCACCATACGTGGCGAATAAATAAGAGACATCAGGTTGGTGCAAGCGGTTCTTTATTCTGTAGTCACACATGAAGTGGGTGCGCTAACTATATTAATGGTTGTTGTAGCTAAGCGAGGTTGTTCCCTCGGGCTCAGCTACCGGTAGAAACTCCTCTTTGGGTCTCATGGTGAGAGAGCTTATGTACCAGGACACTCCCTCTGCCCATGACGTCAAGTGCCCGCCCTCGTATCTCCTGACCAGGGTTCGAGCTTAAGTGGCCCGTGTTTAGGCTGACGCCACAGGACCCCCCCCAGAACAGGAGGAAGGAATAGCATGGTCAAGGGAGGCTCCTGCATGTAGGTCTGGGACACCCCGGACGTGGGTCGGGACGGAGGGCTCCACGGGCGCAGTTGACGCTCTGCGTGGGCGATCCCGATGTACCGAGGGGTGCGAGGAGACCGATGAAGAAGCCGCCGGACAGAAGAGGTCTGGGACACCCCGGGCGTGGGTCGGGATGGTGCTCTACACGGGCGCAGTTGACGCTCTGTGTGTGAGATCCCGATGTACCGAGGGGTGCGATGAGACTGAAGAGACACGGTTGCATCTCCTTGACCAGCTAAGGGAGAGTGTCCTGTGACACACGGCCCCCAAAAACGATGGGGGGAAAACTAAATACAATACACAAACTAATTGCAGTAAAAAAAAATGAACAGAAAAAAGAAAAACAATCAGTGTCCAGTGTCCAAATTTCAAATTGTCCGGTGTTCATAGTGCAGCCACAACATCCAGCTGGAAGGTGGCGCTGTGGAAGGTGGTGAGGCTGCAGTGACGGCATCCGACCGGAAGGTGGCGCTGTGGATGACGGTGAGGTTGCAGTGACGGCATCCGGCCGTTATTTGGCGCTGTGGTCGGCGGTGAGATGTCATGCAGAGGAGCTCGGCGGCCGTCACGCAAGGCCTGGAGCGGTGTGCGGGTTGGAAGCGGGGCCTGCCCCGTTGCCGGGAGCGGGAGAGCGGCGGCAGCCGCGGTTTCTCAGCTCCGGTGAGCAGCAGCAGGTGAGGAAGAGGCGGCATACCTCACTGCAGGGCCGGGTTGGCGGCAGCGTAGTTCTGCAGGGCTGGGCAGCCGGCTGCAGACATCAGGTCTCCCGAGGCTGCGTGTTCAGGTGAGTCCATATTTAAATTCGGACAGTCGGGGGTCACCAATGTAGCGGCACCATACGTGGCGAATAAAGAAGAGACATCAGGTTGGTGCAAGCGGTTCTTTATTCTGTAGTCACACATGAAGTGGGTGCGCTAACTATATTAATGGTTGTTGTAGCTGAGCGAGGTTGTTCCCTCGGGCTCAGCTACCGGTAGAAACTCCTCTTGGGTCTCGTGGTGAGAGAGCTTATGTACCAGGACACTTCCTCTGCCCATGATGTCAAGTGCCCGCCCTCGTATCTCCTGACGAGGGTTCGAGCTTAAGTGGCCCGTGTTTAGGCTGACGCCACAAGATTATCCAATTTGGTAGCAAAAACAGGAAGGCAGATTATTATCTAAATGGTGTCAAGTTGGGAAAAGGGGAAGTACAACAGGATCTGGGGGTCCTTATTCATAGAAACATAGAAACATAGAAATTAGGTGCAGGAGTAGGCCAATTGGCCCTTCGAGCCTGTACCGCCATTCAATATGATCATGGCTGGTCATCCAACTCAGTATCCCGTACCTGCCTTCTCTCCATACCCTCTGATCCCCTTAGCCACAAGAGCCACATCTAACTCCCTCTTAAATATAGCCAATGAATTGGCCTCAACTACCCTCTGTGGCAGAGAGTTCCAGAGACCCACCACTCTCTGTGTGAAAAAATTCCTCTCATCTCGGTCCTAAAGGATTTCCCCCTTATCCTTAAGCTGTGACCCCTTGTCCTGGACCTCCCCAACATCGGGAACAATCTTCCTACATCTAGCCTGTCCAACCCCTTAAGAATTTTGTAAGTTTCTATAAGATCCCCTCTCAATCTCCTAAATTCTAGAGAGTATAAACCGAGTCTATGCAGTCTTTGTTCATAAGACAGTCCTGACATCCCAGGAATCAGTCTGGTGAACCTTCGCTGCACTCCCTCTATGGCAATAATGTCCTTCCTCAGATTTGGAGACCAGAACTGTACGCAATACTCCAGGTGTGGCCTCACCAAGACCCTATACAACTGAAGTAGAACCTCCCTGCTCCTATACTCAAATCCTTTTGCTATGAAAGCTAACATACCATTCGCTTTCTTCACTGCCTGCTGTACCTGCATGCATGCTGCCTGCTGTACCTGCATGTTCCTGCATGTACCTGTACCTTCATCAATTGAAAGTAAGCATGCAGGTACAGCAGGCAGTGAAGAAAGCGGATGACATGTTGGCCTTCAAAACAAGAGGAGTTGAGTATAGGAGCAAAGGGGTGCTTCTGCAGTTGTACAGGGCCCTAGTGAGACAACAACTGGAATATTGTGTGCAGTTTTGGTGCCCTAATTTGAGGAAGGGCATTCTTGCTATTGGGAGTACAGAGTAGGTTTACAAGGTTAATTCCCAGGATGGCGGGACTGTCATATGCTGAGAGAATGGAGCGGCTGGACTTGTGTCCTCTGGAATTTAGAAGGATGAGAGGGAAACTTATTGAAACATATAAGTTTATTAAGGGTTTGGACACACTGGAGACAGGAAACATTTTCCCGATGTTGGGGGAGTCCAGAACCAGGGACTACAGTTTAAGATTAAAGGGGTAAGCCATTTAGAATGGAAATGAGGAAACACTTTTTCACACAGAGAGTTGTGAGTCTGTGGAATTCTCTGCCTCAGAGGGCGGTGGAGGTAGGTTCTCTGGATACTTTCAAGAGAGATCTAGATAGGGCTCTTAAAGATAGCGGAGCCATGGGATATGGGGAGAAGGCAGGAACGGGGTGCTGATTGGGGATGATCAGCCATGGTCACATTGAATGCCGGTGCTCGCACGAAGGGCCAAATGACCTACTCCTGCACCTATATATATATATATATATATATATATATATATATATATATATATATATATATATATATATATATATATAAAATTAAAAGTCTCATCTGGACCACTTCTTGTCTGCGCTCTATATTGATTTTAGAAAAAAATGTTATCCTATAGCACTGTGATTTTTGGCCATCTTGCTCACAGCCCTCCTCCACTGAGCCAGCCCCGAGGATTTTTCCCATCAATGAAAAATAAAAAAGTCATGAGTGTTTAAAAAACCTTGAGATCAGCTGATTGGTCCACGCCTGTCAATCACCACAATGAAGGTACCGCCCATTCCGGGGGTGGGGGGGGGGGGGGTTGTGGGGGCAGGACTATAAAACCTCGGATGCCTGGGCATGTGTCAGTCACTGATAAACAGATAAAGTCGGACCTAATAAAACATTGCACATTCGAGCACAGACAGGGCAGCAGGCCAAACAACTTGCAACTGAGTCTGTGAGTGTGTGTATGAGTGTATGTGTGTGTGTGAGTGTGTGTATGAGTGTATGTGTGTGTGTGAGTGTAACCAGCCCCTTTGGTCCACAACACCCATGCTAGTGCTCCAGAAAGCCCCCCCCCCCCCCCCCCCCCCCCCCCACTGGCCAGCAATATTGGAATTGGTGGAGAGGTCGAATATTGCGTTGGGGGACCACCCCTCCCGTGTGAACATGGGACCCAACGGGTCCCACTTAGTCTAGTATATATATATATATATATATATATATATATATATATATAAAATCCGTAGTTCTGTGGAGGAGATGCTAATGCATTCCCACTAAAACCTGATTATAAAATTAATGCTGCAACCCTTCCTATATACAGGTAATTAGCCAGGATTGCGGTTTCACTCATTGTCTTAACAAGGTATAAAGCATTCCTCTTTGACAAACACTAATTTGCGTAACCACAAGGTTAATTATGATAAATGCCTCATTCTGCAAAATGCTGTGCGTGGGAGGACTAATATGAGGTAATGATGTGCAGGGAATGTTGTACACTGACTTTAGGTTATTGAGGGTACTGCAAATAATGTCAATCATTGTGTGTTATTGTTTATCCATTGTGGTTACGTTGTTTACTTATAATGTGTTATTGTATGAAAGACCTTTCTGAAGCCTAAATATGAGTCTGATATTCTCTTCATCAAAACAATTATAAATATATATCAGATAAAGTTATTGTCCCAGAAATGCTTTCACTTAGCACAATATTTTTTGAACCAATGCCGTTGAATATTAGCATGAAAGTAATTGTGCAGTACCTACTGCCAGGTCTTTAGAGTCTGTGATTTTTCCCTGGTTTCTCCTCTGTGCGACACGATAATGTATGGTGATGCCAAACATGTGCAGTGCCTTCCAACAATAAGCGATTCACACCAGACGGCAAGGTGGCACAGCAGTAGAGTTGATGCCTTACAGCGCCAGAGACCCGGGTTCCATCCCCACTATGGGTGCTTGACTGTATGGAGTTAGTACGTTCTCCCCGTGACCTGCACAGGTTTTCTCCGGGATCACCGGATTCCTCCCACACTCCAAAGACGTACAGGTTTGTAGGTTAATTGGCATGGTATAATTTTTTAATTATCCCTAGTGTGTGTGTGTGCAGGATAATGTTAGTGTGCGGGGATTGCTGGCCACCATGGACTCGGTGGGGCTGAAGGGCCTGTTTCAATGCTGTATTTGTAAACTAAACTAAACTAAACCTGGATGCCACTTCTGGACAATTAATGTTTACATGCATGGCAGGCTACAAATGCATAATCATGCCTTTAGCATGAATATGAGGACCTCCTTCACCAAAACCTAAATGGACCTGCCTGAGTAGTTTCCAGCCCATGGAACCTGGATCTGTGAATTATAACCATATAACCATATAACCATATAACAATTACAGCACAGAAACAGGCCTTCTCGGCCCTTTCAGTCCGTGCCGACCATTCATTTTCCCCTAGTCCCATCTACCTGCACTCAGACCATACCCCTCCATTCCCTTCCCATCCATATACCTATCCACTTTACTCTTTAATGTTAAAATCGATCCTGCCTCCACCACTTCTGCAGGAAGATCATTTCACACAGCCACCACTCTCTGAGTAAAGAAGTTCCCCCTCATGTTACCCCTAAACTTCTGTCCCTTAATTCTCATGTCATGCCCTCTTGTTTGAATCTTCCCTGAATCCTGAAAATAGATTCAGGTAGGTTTATTTTAAGTAGAACCCGTCCCTCCTGAGTGTTCCACCATAGGTTTGTCAACTCAATATCCTGCCCCATTGTGAAAAAATATCTCAAACCCTATCACCACATGTTCACATTCATCCATTTGTCAGCCTGCGCTCTTGGAGTTGACCATCATAACCTGACATACCCTTGAGGTGGCAACAAACAACTGTAATTGCTGGTTAATACACAAAAGGTCACAAAGTGCTGGCGTAACTCAGCAGGTCAGGCAGCATCTTGGAGAACCTGGATGGGTGATTGGTCAACACCCTTCAGACTAACTGCAGGGACGGGAGAAGATAGCTGGAAGGAGGGAGGGGAAGGATTAAGCATGCAAGGTAATAGGTTGACACAGGCAAGGGGGGTGGGGGGGGGGAGGGGGGGTGGGGGGTAGGTGGGCGGGTTGACATGCAGAAGGTTGGAACAAAGGCCAACATGAGAACAGGTGTGAGACAAGTTTAAAGAGTTGCAGATTGTGAAACCAGAGGGAGGAATGTAACAAGAGGGAGAAGGGGGTGTAGGGGAGATATAGGTGGGAGTCTAGGTGGGGCACAGGGAAGTGTAGGGGGAAGAGAGGGTGTGTGTGGGGGCTTTTGAGGTGGGGGAGGTTAATTAGTGCTTCCCTACAATTGGGGACTTCAACATTTATACCGTTGGGTTGTAAGCTACCCAAGCAGAATATGAGGTGCTGAACCTCCAGTTTGTGTGTGGCTTCACTCTGGCAATGAGGCCTTGAGGTCCCAATCTCCCATGCGTGATACCTTGGTTCCACTCTTGCTCCTGTGACCTTGAACCAGCATTCCAATCCCAGGAACTACCAATTTCAATAGTGCATGTTAATTGTGCAAAACCGTGAGGCTAATACACCAGAGAGCTTTGTTCTGATATGCATCTCAATAAAACTCATCGTTCATTCAGCATACTTGGCCAGATGCCAAATACATTCTTGGCAAAAGGTAGTCCTGTAAGGCTTGGATCACATCACAGTTCACAAAAGCAAAGATGAGGTGTTTTCAGAACTTCCATGTCATTATGTAAATTATCCTTCTCATGTACCATTACTGGGTGTTATTGATATAAATGAGAGGTGGTGTGAAGTTAAGAAGCACTTAGTTGTGAGTATTGTGCCCAGTTGCATGGACGTTTAAATCTTTGTAGCGAAGTAAGAGGTCATTTGACTCTTCTTTCCAAGACTACAGTGGCTTGCAAAAGTTTTCATACCCCTTGAACTTTTCCACATTTTGTCACGTTACAACCACAAACGTAAATGTATTTTATTGGGATTTTATGTGATAGACCAACACAAAGTGGTGCATAATTGTGAAGTGGAAGGAAAATGATATATGGTTTTCAAATTTTTTTACAAATAAAAAACTGAAAGGTGTGGCATGGAAAAGTATTCAGCCCCCTTTACTCTGATACCCCTAAATAAAATCCAGTGCAACCAATTGCCTTCAGAAGTCACCTAATTAGTAAATAGAGTCCACTTGTGTGTAATCTAATCTCAGTATAAATACAGCTGTTCTGTGAAGGCCTCAGAGGTTTGTTAGAGAACATTAGTGAACAAACAGCATCATGAAGCCCAAGGAACACACCAGACAGGTCAGGGATAAAGTTGTGGAGAAGTTTAAAGCAGGGTTAGGTCATAAAAAAAATCCCAAGCTTTGAACATCTCACGGAGCACTGTTCAATCCATCATCCAAAAATGGAAAGAGTATGGCAAACCTACCAAGACATGGCCATCCACCTAAACTGACAGGCCAGGCAAGGAGAGCATCGATCAGAGAAGCAGCCAAGAGGCCCATGGTAACTCTGGAGGAACTGCATAGATCCACAGCTCAGGTGGGAGAATCTGTCCACAGGACAACTATTAGTTGTGCACTCCACATATCGGACCTTTATGGAAGAGTGGTAAGAATAAAGCCATTGTTGAAACAAAGCCATAAGAAATCCCGTTTGCAGTTTGCCACAAGCCATGTGGGGGGCACAGCAAACATGTGGAGGAAGGTGCTCTGGTCTGATGAGACCAAAATTGGTGATGAAGTTTTTGGCCTAAATGCAAAACGCTATGTGTGGCGGAAAACTAACACTGCACATCACCCAGAACACACCATCACCACTGTGAAACATGGTGGTGGCAGCATCATGCTGTGGGGATGCTTTTCTTCAGCAGGGACAAGGAAGCTGGTCAGAGTTGATGGGAAGATGGATGGAGCCAAATACAGGGCAATCTTGGAAGAAAACCTGTTAGAGTCTGCAAAAGACTTGAGACTGGGGCAGAGGTTCACCTTCCAGCAGGAAAATGACCCTAAACATACAGCCAGAGCTACAATGGAATGGTTTAGATCAAAGCATATTCATGTGTTAAAATGGCCCAGTTGAAGTCCAGACCTAAATCCAATCGAGAATCTCTGGCAAGACTTGAAAATTGCTGTTCACAGACGTTCTCCATCCAATCTGACTGAGCTTGAGCTATTTTGCAAAGAAGAATGGGCAAAAATGTCAGTCTCTAGATATGCAAAGCTGGTAGAGACATACCCCAAAAAGACTTGCAGCTGTAATTGCAGCGAAAGGTGGTTCTCCAAAGTATAGGGGCTGAATACTTTTGCACGCCACACTTTTCCGTTTTTTATTTGTAATAAAATTTGGAAACCATGTATCATTTTCCTTCCACTTCACAATTATGCACCACTTTGTGTTGGTCTATCACATAAAATCCCAATAAAATACATTTACGTTTGTGGTTGTAACGTGACAAAATGTGGAAAAGTTCAAGGGGTATGAAAACTTTTGCAAGCCACTGTATATTCAGGACCCATACTAAGATTCAGTTTACACAAACGAAGATTCCTGCATTCTTCTAACATGTCTCACATCTTCAGTTATCTAACTCTCTCACTACCTGAACTGATTTAATATTAATTATCGCTTGTTGCAAATATTCCCCATTGTGACATGGAAAGTTCATTTTTATAGAAAGATAAATCTCATCCTTAATGTAGCTAGAGTGTTTTTCTTTAAATAATTGGCTTACTGAGTCCTTGGTTTACTCAGGTCGACCAGGTGGACTCATGACCCAGAGGCAATATATAGCAGGACCACAAGAATAGTCCCCAGACTTAGAAAACAGAATTAAAATGATAATGTAGGAAACCTATCTATTATTCAAAGAAACATATCTATTAGTCGAAGAAACTTGTAAAACCATACAAAAGCAGGAAAGAAATAGAAAACAAAACGTGTAGGGAGGAACTGCGGATGCTGGTTTGAACTGAAGATAGACACAAAAAGCTGGAGTAATTCAGCAGGTCAGACAGAGCCTCTGGAAAAATGGAATAGGTGACACTTCGGGTCAAGACCCTTCTTCAGGGTGTCGACCCGAAACGTCACCTGCTCCTTTTTTCTAGAGATGCTGTCAGACCCGCTGAGCTACTCCAACTTTATGTATCTATCTTCAAAGAAATTGTACATTCAGGTTCACCAGTTTAACCTAAATGTGACTGCTTTTGAGTTTCTCTCTGATCCCCAGTTACATCTGAAAATGTATAGGCATTTTCCAATACAATGATACAATATTCAGTCAAGTAGGTTATACATGGAATATAACAGTGACGGTCCTTAATATATGTATCAGAAGCTATAACGTCACTTGTGCTCACATCCCTTCAATGATTTCTTGAGTGTATTGACGAAGACTCTGGTAAGGCAAGGCCGACTATAAATCACGCAGTAATCTAAAGGCAAAATATTGCAGCTGCTGCAAAGCTAAAAATAAAAGTCAGACAGAGAGAAACAGAGTAAACAGGTCCATGACTTTTCATTGGTATTTCCACAAAAGGCCTAGCAAATAGTTTGTGACACGCATGTTACATAAGAAAAAAAAACATACTTGTGAGAATTGTAATCTTTTTATATCACTCTATGCAACATGGAAAGTACCAAAATATACTGCCCAATACTACTGATGAGCTTTATGGACAAACTATCTCAAATTCAGTCAGCAAAATCCTTCATATCTAATTGCACTCTTCCCATTTCGTCCTAAACTCCCTCTCTCTCTTTCCATTGCTGGACAATTAGAAAGTGAGACTTCTCTGTTTTCCAATTCAAAGTGTGAATTAGCCTCTTATTTCCAATACGACTGGAAGACTGAACCAATGGCCTCCTTCAAACCCCTGTGTGTGGCTTTGGCTAATTCATCACTAGGAAACCCTGCTACATGTCATCAGGACACTCCCCTTCCACCAGCTGTTGTATGGCCTTCTCTGTGCTCACGTGCAGACCATTGCTCTAATATAACATCCCATCTCCTTTCCAGGAGAAAAGTTAACGCATTATTTCAGAATGGCATTATGTGAGAACTCAATTCTTTTAACCAATTAATTTTATCATAGCCACTATGCCAGATCCTCGACTGGATCCGAACGTAGTTTACGTACTAGTTTACATAAGAGCTCATAGTTCCTAGCTTATTGGTGACTCCATGAACATTACAAAGGATCAATGACTGTTTTTGAAGTCAATTTAATGTAACAAGTTGGTTGATGTGGCAGTCAATTAGAATGGTGTAGAGCAATGTCCCACAGATTGCCCTGACTGTGCCATCTATTTCAGTAAGGGTTTTGCCTTTAACTGTATATTTTCCTCTTACGTTCAACCTCCCAAAGTGCAACAACTCACACTTGCTCTGACTGCAGCTGCACTCCCCTGTTGGATCAAAGCCCCCAACAATATCCTAGCGCACAAACACACTTCAAGGGGAATAACTACAGGGGCTTCCTGCATTCTCTGCCTGCTCCCGTTCCTGGTGGTCACCCACCTGCTCTCTGCCTGTAATTTAGGCGTGACCACTTCTCTATAACATCTATCTATGATGCTCTCAGACTCCAGATAAGCATGAGATCTTCCAGATGCAGATTGAGGGGCCTGCCCCACTTGGGAGTCATTTGCGCGTCATTTGCATGCTGCGTGGTGACGTAGGCAGTGATGCGCGCTCGCGGGCGGCACCGCAGGATTTTGGGATTCACAAAATCTTCGCCCACCACCTGCGTGACGCGCAAAAGACGCCCGAGTGGGTCAGGCTCTTTAGTCCCCTAAAGGGACTCATTCTTGATTGGTATGGGTGTCAGAGGCAGGAGAATGGGGCAAGGAGGGAGAGATAGATCAGCCATGGTTTGATGGTGGATTCAACGATCTGCTGAATGGCTTAACTCTGCTCCCATCACTTTGATCTAAAGAGCACTTTCTGCAGGTGTAATCCCCAGGGATACTGGAAGTCTCTCTAAGTTTTCCAAAAGCCTGCAGGAAGAGCATTCCACAGTCCCACCTGCGGTCTCTACTGCTCTTTGTCAGCTCCTTGATTCTTAAGGTGTACTGTGTATGCAAAAATAAAGAATTGTAAAGAATAGACAATAAAGTATCTATCTATCTGTCTACTTCTGCTCACAGGTTGTGCATTTGACAAGATTTCTGCATCAAACAGAACCAAACGACACAATTCCAATGGAAGACTGCATTTGGAGTTGGGTAGCTGTGCTTGGTGCCCAATCCAGGAACAGCCTAGCTGTTGTAACACCATTGCCTGTGCTGAGACCTCATTCACCTCAGTCCCCCTACATTACCTCTCTCTGTCTGTTACCCCTCAATTATGACTTCCAAACCACTCTGACAAACTCACACATACACCCAACCCAGCTCCCTTCCTGGTTCCGAACATCCTGACATCCTCCTGATTCCCTAAATTTTACAAACTTCTGGTTAAGGTCCTGAACTTTCCACTCCTCCTGTAACTTACTCCCAAACTAGATCCCTGGCACTAAGATGCCAATCACCAAGCAGCCGTCAACAAACCCGTACCTAGGTCCGATCACACCCCAATAATAGCTCTTCTCTCACGTTCTTCTGATCTCCTTTCAATCGTCAATAGTAGGTGCAAGTCATGGAGTTATGGAGGCATCCTTCATAGAAACAGGCCTTTCAGCCCATTGAGTTGGCGTAGGCTGTCATGCATTCATACACACTAACTCTACACAACCTTATTTTATTTTCCTTATTAACTCCCCCCTGATTCTATCACTCACCTTCAAACTCAGTTACCTTACAGTGGCCACCTAATCTAATCTAACCGAATAATGTCTTTGGGATATGGGTGGAAACTCCATGTGAAACATATGCGGTCATGGGAAGAATTATAGCGTTGCAGGCCAGAATTGATCCTCGATCACCAGAGCAGGGAAGCAGTGTCTCTGTTAGCTGTGTAAATTTGGCCCCAAGTTTACACTATCCCTGCATTTGGAGTCAAGAGCCAATAGAGTCCAGAGTGTTTTATTGTCATATGCCCCAGATAGAATACTTACCCACTCCCTCTCTACCCCCCTCCCTCTCTACCCCCTCTTCAATCCCTAGAGAGGTAGGGGTGTAGAGAGGTAGGGGTGTAGAGAGGTAGGGGTGTAGAGAGGTAGGGGTGTAGAGAGGTAGGGGGGTAGAGAGGTAGGGGGGTAGAGAGGGAGGGGGTAGAAAGGAAGGGGGGTAGAGAGGGGGATGGGGTAGAAAGGGAGAGGGAGGGGGTGGTGAGAGAGGGGGGTAGAGAGGGAGGGTAGAGGGAGGGGGAGGGGGGTAGAGAGGGAGAAGGGCAGAGGGCGAGGGGGGTAGAGAGAGAGGTGGGGGTAGAGGGATAGGGGGGTAGAGTTGGGGGGAGGGAGGAGGGAGAGGGCGAGAGAGGGAGAGGGAGGGGGTAGAGAGGGAGGAGGTAGAGTGGGTGGGAGTGAGGGTAGATAGGGAGGGGGCATCTCCCTCCACCCCTCCCCATCTCCCTCAAACCCCCCCCACCCATCTCCCTCTAACACCCCACTCCCCACCCCATCTCCCTCCTGCTCATTTCCTTCATCCTCCTCCCCTCAGTCCCATTCCCTGCCCCATAGAGCAGCGCCAGGGCCTGGAATTCGGCCTGGTTCTCATACTCGGCCCGGCTCTGGCTGCAGACTCCAGTCGACAGCTCGGTCGCCGCCTGGGCTATAGTGCAGGCTACAACTTCATCTCCTGGCTCATCCCTGACTACGGACCCAGGCTCGTCCTTGGTTTGAGAGGCAGCTTATTTCCTGGCCTGGTCCCGGCCCCATCCCAAGCCCCGGGCTCGGCACTCACTCCAGCTCGAGCACCAGGCTCGGCTTCAGCCAGGGCCCGCGGCACCACCCTCGCCACAAGGTGTCGGGCGTCATGAGCGCTGAGGTGCCCCTCCCTCCCAGAGTGTCCCCTCCTGTCTTGCGAGACCATTGTGTTTATTTATTTATTTATTTATTTATTTGCACCATGTTTTAAAAGAAGACAAACAATCAATTTATAGTACCATACAGTGCTGGGAGGGAAGGGAAGCCCAGAGGGCTTATACAAAGTCCGCTCCCATCTGAAAATGAGCGTTAATGGCAAATCAGGGGGCAGGAGAAATAAAAAAGACAATAATAAATAATAATCCAGTTTAAGAATGAAAATTAAAAATAAGAAAATAAATAAAATAATAAGGTATAGAATGAGACAAGAGTCAACAGAAGTAGTTTGAGCTCATGAATAGCATTACAAAAAGCTGGAGGTCAGAACTCAGTACATGATGAGAAACTTTTTAAGCTCAATCTTAAAGGTGGCTAAGGAGGTGTGAGACTTTAATGACAGAGGCAGGGTATTGCAAAATTTAGGACCTTTAAAAGTAATGCAATGTTGGTGTTTGGATGTTCGACAAAATGGAAGATGAAGATCATTTCTTCTTCTGGTTGGGTAATGGTGAATATTAGAAGAAAGGGTGAAAAGATCATGAAGAGAAACAGGCAAATCATGTTTACATTTAAGATATTTGAAAATAAAATTGTGACGTCACTCGGGGTTATTTTCCTGAAATGGGTGAGTTTTCAGGCCGTTTTTAAAACTTTAAATGATTTAAAAGTTCAGAAATATAGGTGGGAATGCGACGGGAAGATGTTTATCGCCTCGACGGGAAAAATGTGAGTAGGATGTGTGACAATGGGAAGGCTGTGGCCTATCGCTTGGAAGAAAATAGGAATTAACCAGATGACATTCACACACACACACACACACATACATACACACAGACAAGGGAAGAGATTTAATTAGAGATGGATATATATTTATGTGTGCGTGTGCGTGTGTGCGCGTGTGTGCATGTGTGTGTGTGTGTGTGTAGGAAGGAATTGCAGATGCTGGTTTAAACCGAAGATAGACACAAAAAAGCTGGAGTAAACCAACGGGACTGGCAGCATCTCTGGAGAGAAGGAATAGGTGACGTTTTGGGTCGAGACCCTTCTTCAGCCAGACATGCTGCCTGTCCCGCTATAATATATATAATAACAATAACAGTCTATGTAGTTCAGAACTTATTTGAGGTTGTCAAGGTTAAGGTGACATTAAAGTCAGTAAGAGACTGAGTGCAACCAGCAGTCAATACATTAATTTTAATTATATGCTGAGTTAGTAAGTAGTTAGGAAGATTTTATTCCCGAGGAGTGTGGTTGAGGTCTGGAACTCACAGGAATGATAGTGAAGATGGAAGCCCTCTGCTGTGCTAAAACCAATAATGGGCCTGTCCCACTTAGGCGAGTACAGGCGACTGCCGCAAAATTTTCAACATGTTGAAAAATTATCGGTGACAGTGGCGACAATTATTGCTGTCGCATGTTGTTGTAGGTTGTCACCAGGTGTCGTAGGTGAATTCCATTACAACTAGTCCCTGGCAGTCGCCTAAGTGGGACAGGATCATAAGGCTAAAGACCAAGGGCTGGAAAGGGGGGTTTGGCTGGAGAGCTTTTTATTGGCCAGCATAGACATGAAGGGCTGAATGGCCTCCTTCTCTGCAACAAATGCCTATGACTCTAGCAGGCCTGTCCCACTTGGACGTTATTTGCGCGTCATTTACACAACATCATTTACGCGTCACGATGCACGACGCGCGTATGCCGTGCGTAACGCGTGCATGGCGCGTGGTGAGGTGTGGTGGCGTAGGCGGTCACGCACGCCGCCCCAGGATTTTGGGATTCACAAAATCTTTGCGCACCAACTGCGTGACGCGCAAATGATGCCCATGTGGACAGACCCTTAAAGAAGTTAATCCATTGAACTTTGCTACACTTTTATTCCTGATAATCAATATGTTTATTGTGAGATAAAACACAACTGTTTCTCAAAACTTGCATAAAAATGCATAAATTGTGCTACCTCTCGCAGGTGCAGCATTTCTCATACACGGTTCCATTCCTCATATATGGACCATTAAATCATTTAATCATTTCATTCAGGCAAATCATTCTGCTCCACCATTGTATCCTTATAAAACTTTTAAGTATCATCCTTTAATCATGGCGCAGGGGAAGCATCTTACTCACACATTCAGAGATGTGCTTTAAGTTTCTCGTAAAATCTGATTGCAATTTTGAGTAGAATCTGCCATTTATGCATTATCTCCTCCCACTGCCCATGACAGACTCTTGCTCATTCCCAAGTGCTGTCAGCGTAGGTTATCGGAGAAGTCAAGGCACAAAGCCTTTCATCATTTTATCACAGAATTGACCGCGGAGTTCAATTTATTTGATACAGTATAATTACTTTCTACATGTGATTATCGGATCTGTACAGAGTCTTGCTGTGACCATGTGAGTGATCTCCAGGTACTCTGATTTCCTCCCATATCCCAAAGATATACAGGGTTGTAGGTTAATTGACTTCTGTAAATTACCCCTGCTGTGTAGGATGCGAAAGGGGGATAAAATAGAACTAGAACAGAGAACAGGTGATCATTGATCGGCGCGGACTCGGTGGGCAGAAGGGCCTGTTTCCATACTGTATCTCGAGACCAAACTTAACGTCCATATTCAACAAATAAATTAATTTGTGCTTTTAAGTTTTAGGGACATGCCCAAATGGAGGGGGAGAGGATAATCTTTACACAATTTCTCCAAAAGCTTTGTTTCTGCCTTTATGGCGGGATTTCTTTGTCATGAGAATATTAGCTTCAGCATTTGTCATTCGCTAGTTGTCCCTTTGAAATAAAAAATTGACTTGGATACCCTTTCGACATCGAAATGAAAGATATTTTTTGAGTTTTTGTTTTTGTTGAGGATTCAGGAACATTTCTAGTCTCAATAATACATAAGGAAGAAGCTGACAGGGAGGCCAGATGAAGGAATGATCAAAGAACCTTATATCCCTTTGTGCCTGGATCAAGTCTTTCAAGAGCTCGTTTAAATTTCAGTTCATGCCAATGAGAAACAAGGAAAGATGCCGGCGACTCCCTGGTGGGTGATCCAGGACTGGACATTGATGCAGACCTACGCCTGGAGAGCCTGCTGTCTTGTTCAGAAATGGAGAGGCACTGGATCCAGCTCCCATGTCCTGGATTCAGCTACCAAGCCCTGGACCCAGCACCCAAGCCCTGGATCCAGCTCCCATGTCCTGGACCCAGAACCCACGCCCTGGACCCAGCACACAGTCAAGCATGAGATCTCGGACGTAACGTATTCAGGGTCCCTGGAAATCAGGCAACCAGTTATGAGGGCACTGGGGGCGGGGGAGATGTGGGGGAGTGCTGGGGGAAGCATTGAGTCTTTTTCCTTTGCCTTTATAGCTGCAGCTTCTACCCCACTTGTCCAGGTCATGCTCCTGTTCTTTATGGAGATTTGTAGCTGTCCTGGGGAATTCCACGGACTCAGTAGGTTTAACATTGGCACCCCTTGCTGCCAACACAAGGCACCGAGCGCTTCCTTTCCAAATAAGTGCTGTTTGTACAGCCATTGATGTCCATATTTATAGGCGGATAACTGCAGTGCATTTCGGAGATGCCATGCATTGTATCAGTGATGTGATGGTGCAGAGAATGTGTGGGACAGCAGTAAAGCAGATTGCCATGTCCTGGGTGGTGTTGAGCTATTTGCATGACGTTGGAGCTGCATTCATCCAAGTAAATGAAATGCATTTATTACTAAAGAAACTGCTGATGCTGGCATCTACAGGGAAAAACTAAATGTTGGAAGAATTCAGTGGTCAGGCAGCATCTGTGGAGGGAATGGACAGGTGACGTCTTGTGTCTGGACCTTCCTTTAGACCGATGAAGGGTCCCAGTCCAAAACATTACCCATCGACATCCATCACAAATGCTGTCTGAGCCGCTAATTTCCTCCAGCGTTTTTGTATCCTATCACACACCTGATTTGTGTTTTCTGGGTGGTGGAAAGCTTCCGGGCTATCTAGGAGTGGGTTAGTCCCTGTGAGATACACAGTCACTCACCTAACCACAGAGCCACGATGTTTGTGTTGTTAATCCACTTCAGTCAACAGTGGTAACCAGAATGGTATGGCAATGAAAGACAAAGGTGCTGGAGCAACTCAGTGGATCAGGCAGCATCTCTGGAGGTCCCTTCTTCAGGCTGATTGTAGTAGGAGGGAAGTAAGCTGGAACAGAATTGGGGGCAAGACCAAGTCTGGCAAATGATATGTAGAAGGAAGACACAAAATGCTGGAGTAACTCAGCGGGACAGGCAGCATCTCTGGAGAGAAGGAATGGGTGACGTTTCGGGTCGAGACCCTTCTTCACTCTGAACAAGCAAGAATCTGAAGAAGGGTCTCGACCCGATACTGCACCCATTCCTTCTCTCCTTGGATGCTGCCTGTCCCACTGAGTTACTCCAGCATTTTGTGTCTACCTTAGATTTAAACCAGCATCTGCAGTTCTTTCCTACACAAATGATATGTAGATGCTGCTGGTGGAGTATGAGCATTCACCAATTTAGGACCCACCCATTGTTCCCCCTCCCTTCCCTGCACACCCACGCCTCCCACTATCTCACCCCTCTTTTCCCCTTCCTCACATCCCCTTCCACCAATATCCCTTCCTCTGGCCTCACATTCCACTGCTCTCTCCTTATCTTTTCACCCTCGTGCTATCTTTTATCTCTAGCCTTTGTCCGCCTAGCTGCAAACCAAACTCCTCACTCACCCGTATCCACCTATCACTTGTCAGACTTTGTCATGCTCCACTTTTTTCAAGCTTTCTCCCACCTACTGCAAGCAGTAGGAGGAAGGGTCACAAACCCAAAACATCACCTGACCTTGTCCTCCAGAAAAAATGCCTGACCCACTACATTACTCCAGCACAGTTGGTTTACTCAAGCCTCCAGCACCTGCAGTCCATTGTATCTGGAATGTTATGGCAAGTGACTGTAATTGCGATACCTTTGGATGTCAGGTGTCAGTGCATAGATTCTTGTTTGTTGAAGATAGTTATTTGAAATGCACCTTTATGGCATGAATGCACCTTGCTTCTTGTCAGCCCATGCCTGGAATGTCATCTTGCCACGTAAAAACATGTATTGTTTCACCTTTTAAGGTGCTGCAAAAGGCATTGAACATAATGGAATCACCAGTCTGAAACACAGAAGCATAGAAACAGAGAAAATAGGTGCAGGAGTAGGCCATTTGGCCCTTCGGGCCTGCACCGCCATTCAAATTGATCATGGCTGATCATCCAACTCAGTATTCTGCACCTGCCTTCTCTCCATTCCCCCTGATCCCTTTAGCCACAAGGACCACATCTAACTCCCTCTTAAATATAGCCAATGAACTGGCCTCAATTACCTTCTGTGGCAGAGAATTCCACAGATTCACCACTCTCTGTGTGAAAAATGTTTTTCTCATCTCGGTCCTAAAAGACTTCCCCTTATTCTTAAACTATGACCCCTTGTCCTGGACTTCCCCAACATCGGGAACAATCTTCCTGCATCTAGCCTGTCCAACCCTTTAAGAATTTTGTAAGTTTCTGTAAGATCCCTCCTCAATCTTCTAACTTCTAGCGAGTACAAGCCGAGTCTATCCAGTCTTTCTTCATATGGAAGTCCTGCCATCCCAGAAATCAGTCTGGCGAACCTTCTCTGTACTCCCTCTATGGTAAGAATGTCTTTCATCAGATTAGGAGACCAAAACTGTACACAATACTTCAGGTGTGGTCTCACCAAGGCCCTGTACACCTGCAGCAGAACCTCCCTGCTCCTATACTCAAATCCTTTTGCTATGAATGCTAACATACCATCCGCTTTCTTCATTGCCTGCTGCACCTCCATGCCTACTTTCAATGACTGGTGTACCATGACACCCAGGTCTTGTTGCATCTCCCCTTTTTCTAATTGGCCACCATTCAGAAAATAGTATACTTTCCTGTGCTTGCCACCAATGTGAATAACCTCACATTTATCCACATTATACTGCATCTGCCATACATTTGCTCACTCACCCAACCTATCCAAGTCACCTTGCAGCCTCCTAGCATCCTCCTCACAGCTAACACTGCCCCCCAGCTTTGTGTCATCCGCAAACTTGGAGATGTTGCATTCAATTCCCTTGTCCAAGGATCTCAACCTGAAACGTCACCCATTCCTTCTATTCAGAGATGCTGCCTGTCCGGCTGAGTAACTCTAGTATTTAGTGTTTATCTTCAGTGTAAACCAGTATCAGCAGTTCCGTCCCACACCAGTGGATATCCCAACTTCTGATTTTACGATAGGATGGTTGTGCCGAGACAATGTCCAGAAACAACAGTACTCAAGGCAATTTTCTGGAGCTGGTATGAAACCTGTACATCTTTGGAGTGTGAGAGGAAACTGAAGATCTTGGAGAAAACCCACTCAAGTCACGGGGAGAACGTACAAACCCGGATCGAACCCGGGTCTCTGGCATTGTGAGGCAGCAGCCTTTGGTTTTGGATCAAGTAGGTGAGTTTCTTTGCTATTTGCTAAGCAAGTGATCGTGTGTTGTGACTTAGCCAGTATAGCAGGACATTTTTCAGTGTGGCACTGGATGCTCCCAACAGGCCTCCTCCTCATTGAATCACGGTTTCATGTTTGGTTTGGTTGTCATGGTTGAATGAAGCCTGAGCTTCACTGAGTGGAGCATATTTCCACTGTTGCTGAAGGTCCGCAGTACTTCAGCTTTAGATCTGTTCTATAAATCTACAGTATTAGTTAAATATACATGGAGCTGAATTTAAACCACATTACGCTGCTTAGGGCCACATATTATTCAGGAAATATTCAAATTAATATTATCAACTCTCCTGTCAGGCACAAAATGTTATTAATTTGGATTCTCACTTCATTTCATAAGTTAATTCAATCATGGCTGCTCTATCTTCCCCTCTCAATCTCATTCTCCCGTCTTCTCCCCATAACCCCTGGCACCCGTACTAATCAAGAATCTATCAATCTCTGCTTTAAAAATATCCATTGACCAGGCCTCCAATTTTTAAATATTCTTTTTAATTCATTCCCGGGTGTGAACTGTGTTGAATCCTCAGTAAGGTGTGAAGGCACATGAGGAAGAAGGAAGATGGGATGAAATTGCTGAATATGTGCCTCCATGTCAGGAAACTACCCTGGGTGATCTGTGGGCTAATGCCAGTTGACAATTAATGTTAAACTGTCGTAAAACAGTTGCAACACAGATGCAACACCCGTCCCTATACTCCCCCCTCGACTCTGTCCATGGACCCTGACTGTTTTTTCAGGTGAGGCAGAGGTTCTCCTGCACCTCCTCCAACCTCATCTACCCTATCCGCTGGCCCAGGTCTGGACTCCTATATATCGGCAGGCTCGCCGATCGTTTCGCTGAACACCTCCGCTCAGTCTGCTTAAACCTACCTGTTCTCCCAGTTGCTAAACACTTTAACTCCCACACCCATTCCCACCCTGATAATAGATATTGTAATATGTACTGGCATATGTACAGTACAAAACAAGATAAGTATATGTCCTCTTGCAGTCTTGATTAATCACACCTTAACTTAGGCTGTAAAGGGAGAATTTGCCATTGGGTTTTCAAGTGTCTGATAGCACTGTGGGAAAGATTGTTCACAATGAGTTTCATGTTTAGTTTAGTTTAGTTCAGAGATGCAGCATGGAAATGGGCCCTTTGTCTCACTTAGTCCACACTAACCAGCAATCCCCCGCACATTAACACTATCCTACATACACTATCGACAATTCTATTACATTTATAGCAAGCCAATTAACCTACAAACCCGTACATCTCTGGGGTTCCTTTGGGTGATAACCGTATTTTGATACTGATACCATTAAGACAGAGTTAATGGTCCAGTTAAATCTCAAAGTTGTCCTGAGTTTGTCATTAAAAGTATATTGAAATCTGAGAAGATTTCAAATAGTCGGAGCTGCACATGTCAACTGCATAAACTCCAGAGATTGTCTCAGAGTGACTGCAAAGGTCTGAAAATTGGTTTGGGATTGGATAGCAACAAAGGCAGGTGCAGAAATAGAGAGTAAATATTTGGAAGTACTGGAATGGTTTACCTTAATGAGCTATGAAATGCTTCTTATTATTCCATGCTGGAGTGCTTAGTTTTCTGGCATTCAATAAAATCAACCCTCCCCAGAGTTAACGATAAAATGGCACTCTTGACATCAAAAACCTTTGCAAGAAATATATTTTATCTTATGCAACAATGCAAAATTATAATTTATAAAATAACTGAAGACCCGTAACATACGAGGAAAAATACCTTTTACTTGCCATCTAACAATTGTTCGGTGCATGGAAAATATGGCAACCAACTCTGGAGAAAACACTGCGTGAGTATCAGCAGAATATAATAATTCCCAGAAAAGGAATGTACTTCTGATGGAAACATTCGGAAATAAGGAATCATTCGGGTCTGGAGTCCAGATAAAGAATGTTTCCACTTGATCCATCATACTTTGCCTAGATTTGACCCAACTTCTGGAAAAGACCGTAACATTCTAAATTCAAAGTCCCCTCGATCATTTCCAGATTTTTTTTTAAATGCATTAGATGTCAGCATGTCACACCACATTAACTGTGCTAGCAGAATACATTTATCACTATTGAAAGTTTCCACCAAATGTATTCATCTGCAAGGTTAAAATGAAAAATTGGGTGCAAGGGTACTAATAAACAAGTTTTAAATTTACTAAGAAAGTGACTACCAAACTCTGCCATCGCCAGCACATTAGTTTATACATTTTATTCTAGAAACAAGCAACTGGCTGAAAAAAATGCTGGTTGAAAAAAAAAGGACACAAAGTGTTGGAGTAAAGGGCCTGTCCCTCATTTATGATTTAATTCACAACCTTTTATACTCGTGGACATTTTTCATCAGGCTAGAAAAACGCCCCGACCTTCTTGGTGCTACGAGTACCTACGACTAGCATCATGGTCTACCTACGACCTCCTATGACCTCATGGCAACCTTGCTGCGAGTATGAGTCAAGGGCAAACTCGGCAGAGGTTGTGAATTAGGGCCTGAAAGTGGGACAGGGGCTTTACTCAACAGGTCAGGCAACTGGAGAATATGGAGGTGACGTTTCTTCAGGTGGTGCTGATGATGGTGTTGGGGGGAAGGGGATGGGAGAACGTTGGATGAGCGGAGGGGCAGGATAAAGCCTGGCATGTAACAGGTGGGAGGTACACAAAAATGCTGGAGAAACTCAGCGGGTGCATCTATGGAGCGAAGGAAATAGGCAATTTTTCGGGCCGAAGGTAGTGGAGGCCAATTCACTGGATGTTTTCAAGAGAGAGTTAGATATAGCTCTTAGGGCTAACGGAATCAAGGGAGACAAAATTGCTGGAGAAACTCAGCGGGTGCGGCAGCATCTATGGAGCAAAGGAAATAGGCGAGGTTTCTGGCCCGAAACATTGCATATTTCCTTCGCTCCATAGTTGCTGCCGCACCCGCTGAGTTTCTCCAGCAATTTTGTCTTCCTTCGATTTTCCAGTATCTGCAGTTCCTTCTTGAACACGGAATCAAGGGATATGAGGAGGAAACAGGAACGGGGTACTCATTTTAGATGATCAGCCATGATCATATTGAATGGCGGTGCTGGCTCAAAAGGCCGAATGGCCTCTCCCTGCACCTATTTCCTATGTTTCTATGTTACTATCTATGACAGCAGGAGGAAAACCACGTTTATGAACAGATCACTGATTTCCTAGAATGAAAAGCTTCATCTTGAGAGCAGATGCAGTGGAGACTGAAAAAATGAGAGCAGGGTATAGCATCTTTGCAAGAGGCAGGGTGGGAGGAAGTATAGTCCAGATAATTGTTGGTGACGGTGGTTTTGTAGCAGATGTCAGTCGATGGTCTGTTCCCTGTGACGGAGACAGAGTGATCAGGAAAGAAGAGAGAAGTGTCAGAGATAATCAAAGGAAGAAGGGCCTCGACCCGAAACATCACCCATTCCTTCTCTCCAGAGTTACTCCAGCATTTTGTGTCTATCTTCGGTGTAAACCAGCATCGCAGTTCCTTCCTACACATAAATAATTTTTAATTTCAAATTGAAGTATTTTAAATTGTGCTCAGAGATGCAAGAGATCGCAGATGCTGGAATCGAGTGAAAAACAAGGTGCTGGAGGAACTCAACAGATCTGTGGCGAAAGGTAGGCTGGTGATGTTTCATGCCGAGATGTTTGTTCAGATTAATGGAGGGGGGGGAGGGGGGGGGGAGAATTGGAAATATGTGTTTTTTTCCAGCATTCTCCCCATTAGTCCATCAGTCTGTAAAAGGGTCCCAACCCAAGGCATCACATGTCCATTTTTTCATGCTTTCTCCTTGAAATGAATCATTTTCAGCTGGCCTAATCATATCACACCAGTTGTCATGGTGAGAAAAAAAAAGTCTAAACTAGTGCGATTTGTAGCAACATTGTAGTATATAAAAATTAATTTAACAGCTTGGCATACTGTATTTTTCAGGCAAATTTGCGAGCAATTTTTCATGAAAATTTGCCTTGCGGAAACAACATGAGATTTTTTTTTTCTGTTGGAACCTTTTAGGTGCTATTTATTGCTTCTGGAAAGGAAGTTGGAAAGACATTAAAGAGGCATAAATTGTCAATGAAAAGCCAACAGGATGTGGTACATTTGTCTTACACAAAGCGTTTCAGCAGCCATTTACAATTTAGCCTCTTTACACCTAAACAGCTGTTCTGTGTAAAGGCCTGTAATGAACAATATATGACTTTGGCGCAAATCACAAGACACGGCAAACAGCCTCATTACTGGTGTTCTACAAGCTGTGCAATTATGTTGTACAAATCTCAAAACCTACTGCTTAATGCACCAACTGGGAATTATTGGGATATTGAAGGGGGACAAAGTGTTTCTTGCTACTTTAACACAGCAGTTCTCTTGTAAGGCTGACACGAGTTCATTCTTGTCAATACCTGCTGCTGGTAGCTGGTGAAAGGACATTTTTCCTGACGATGCATTTCCTAATTAGCTGTGACACAAGTTTTTGAGGGCAGAAATGTTCAATAACTAATCTGCGGCTAGATTTGCTGGAAGCCAATTCTACACGCCAATGGCAAATTCATTCTTCCAGTGAAGTAACATCTTGAACATAATTAGACCTTGCGTTCTAAGTAGCTTTAGCTATTTCCACCTGTGAATGGCAAATCTTCCATCACAGGTAGAATTTACATTTTGTTCAGTATAACCTGTTGGGTAATCTTTATGAGGCTTTTACCACAGCGTTTTAGGTTCCACTCTCTGTTCAATATCGTAGTTACTTTGAAATGGTAAAATGGATAAGGCTAGGAAGATTAAATGAGAACTTACCAGTTTGAAGTTTGATCTTTTTTTTATGAGGAGTTGCGATGAGTGATTACATGACGAACCCCGCCAGTCGGCATGCGTGTCAATCTTCAAAGCAGCGGTGTGAAATCACAGAAGAACAACAAATTGAAGTATTATAGTAAGGTTAGAAACCTAGAACTACCAGATGAGCTTCGTGATATGAGGGTTGGGAGCGGTGGGCACGTAATTGCTCATCGCAACCCCTCATAAGATAAAGTTCAAACTTCAAACTAGTAAGTTCTCGTTTAATCTTACTATTTTACTTCAGAGTCACGTGAGTGATTCCGTGAAGACTTTAAAGGTCTGTGATTTCACGCCGATCCAAAGCCAGGTGTATCACTGCAAGCAGTTGACTCAGGA
This sequence comes from Raja brachyura, assembly GCA_963514005.1. Next base: position 50,274,136 of record OY740795.1, read on the forward strand.
GGAGTGAATTAGTAACAACATTGATTCATGATACTGATTAACATGTTAATTGTTTAATTCACAAATAACAAAAATATATGCAATAGCAACTCCTCTCTCCCAGGGAGCAGCTATGAAACAACATTTAACACAGAGTGGGCGAACACCCCGGATTCAACAAGCGGCTTGTTGTAGAACTTCTGAAAAGTCGATTCATTTGACCATCCTGCGGCCGCGAGGATGTGGTCTAGAGGGATGTCCATTGCCCTCGCCGCTGACGTTGATGCTGCCCTGGTGGAGTGAGATTTAAAATTTTGAGTATTAACTCCTGCACACCCCAGGACTTGCTTCAGCCATCATGAGATGTTCTGAGATGACACTTGGGTATGTGACTTTTTGTGGCATATAAATAGTGCTACCTCGGAGCCTCTAAGGCTCTGTGTGACATCAATATATCGCTTCAAATGCGCCACTACACACAGCTGTGAATCTGTGGGATAAGCTGACAATACAAGCTTGTATCCGGATACCCCTGGTCTGCTCTGTTTGAGTAAGTCATAGATGTGAAAAGTGACATCATTTTGTGATGACACCATCCTGTCCAGACGCAGTTTGTGGAGAGTCTGATCCCTTTGCGTTGATGCAAGCGCCATGAACATAACCAATTTGAGGGTGATCTTTATCAAAGACAATGATGTGGCTGTTCCCCATTGACGGAGCACCGTGAGTACCATGCTCACCTTCCAGATTTGAGAGTACTTAGGCCTAGGAGGATTTGAATTAAACACTCCCTTCATGAATCTGGATATTAACGGGTGGGACCCTAACGATTGGAGTTCTGACCCCCGGCACAGGTACGCAGACAGGGCACTCCTGGCACTGTTGATGGCACTATAACTCAACCTTTCATTGGAGTGTAAGTGGGATAGGAATTCTAGCACATCTGGGATGGAGGCTGTGCGGTAAGTGATATTACCATGTATGCAAAATTCCTCCCATTTCCTCATATGGGAGATGTACTGCCTTTTTGTGCTATCGCTCCAGGATTACGTGATGGTATCCACAGTCTGATTGGATAGTCCCAGACCTAGGTACGGCCTTCTTAAAATCTGCAAATTAACAAATTTACACGATCATTCAATGGGTGTGGATCCCCAGTCACAGGATGCACCAATAAATTTTTCCGCTTTGGAACCATCATATAGGGTGCGTGGTTATTTCTGAAATGAGCGGGAACCATGGCTGTGTAGGCCAGTTGGGTACCACCAGAACCCCCAAAGTGGTGTCCTGCTTGATCTTAGTCAGGCACCGGCTGATGAGGCAGAAGGGGTGAAAGACATATAAAAACCTTCCGCCCCAGTGCAGTGAGAATGCATTCACCGCCACTGCCCCTGAGTCTGGTTCCCGTGAAACATACTTCGGTACCTGGTGATTAAGTCTGGATGCAAACAAATCGATATCTGGCATCCCATACCGAAGGACAATTTCATCAAATACATCCTGATTCAACATCCACTCGGTGTTGTCATTGAATTTGCATGACCTGGTGTCTGCCACCATATTGAGTCTGCCGGGCAAGTGGATAGCTGAAATCCAAATATTCTTTTCTATGCACCAGTGCCAAATAGTGTTAGCCAATCCATCACATGATTTCGACTTGATTCCACCCATGTGATTGACATACGCCACTGCCGTGGTGTTGTCAATCTGCAATTAGACGTAAGTGATGCTTAGTGGTACAATAAGCTTTGAGCCCATAGAATGCTCCTAAACGTTCTAAATAATTAATTCCACGTGATTGGAGAATCTGTGCCTCATGCATATCCCATCTGCCTCCACAGCTCGATCTGGTATCAGTAGCACCCCAACCAAGTGCACTGACATCAGTGTGTAAAATAGGTGAAGGTGCTTTTGTCAAAATTGTGCCATAACAATTTAATATGTTTCTAATCCACCACTGTACCTCTGCAATGGCTTCAGATGGTAAGTGCATGGTCCGGTTGTAATGATTTTTATGTATTCTCAGTGCCTGTACCTTTGCCCTCTGTAAATGCTGGTAATGCAAAGGTCCATATTGAGCTGCTGGAAAAGCTGCTACCAGTTTACCAATTAAGCTTGCAACCTGTTTAATTGAAGGTGATTTTTCCTTTAAGAGCTTGATGCAGCCTTCAATTAAATCTACTCTTTTGCCCCAGGGCAGAGTTACAGACATGTGATTGGATTCAACTGTGAAACCCAGATAGTCAATTAGGTTAACAGGCACCAATTTCGATTTAACTGGGTGGACAATGAAACCCAACCTCTACACCATGAATTGAACAGCTGAAACTGATAACTCAGCTTCCAATGAGCTTCCAATTGGTGTTTCCAATGATTAGAATGTCATCCAAATAGGCCATGATTATATGGCCTTGTGACCCTAAAAACCCAAGTACTGGTTTTAGCAATTTAGTAAATAGGCGAGGGGCTGAGGTTAATCCATTAGGTAGAGCTCAAAATTGCCACAATTGTCCCATCCAGTTACATTTCAAATATCTGCGATAGCCTTTATGAACAGGCACTGAATAATATGCATCTTGGAGATCTATACATGCCATATAACATCCCCCTGGAATGCAGTTGCTTGGCTGTAGCAAAAGTTTCCATTTTAAAATGTTGATACTGCACAAACGGGTTAAGTCCTGTTAAATCCAAGATCATTCTACACCCACCATCCTTCTTTGGTCTAGGGAACACATTAGACACAAATTGATGGGTCTGATAAACTGTTTTCTCAATTACTCCCTTGAAGCATAGTTTTACTATTTCAGCTTGGATCATCAAATTATCTTTTTGTGAGAAGATGACTGCCCGTTTTGGTTTGTGCTGGGTGGGTGGACACAGGTTGGGAATAAATCCAATTTTACACCCTTGAATACTCTGCAGTATAAACACATTCAAGGTTATTGTATACCATTCTCCCAGAAACCTGTGTAACCTTCCCCCAGCTGGTAGGCAAGGCAATATGTTTCGAGAAGAGCCAGACCCACCTACCTCCATGGTTACCGGTGCTCTTTGCAGGTTCTGAGTGGAAAGGGTATGTTTCCCCTTGCTGCTGCTGGGGAACACCAGTTGCACACATTAAATGGTTGGCTTGATCCTTGCCCAGCCTCAGTTTCAGCAAACTGCTTGTAGGGGTAGGGGCATCGGAGGGTTCTGCTGGTCACCGGCACCTTGATGAACCCAATGGTTTTGGCCTCTTCGTCCAACTCCTTGACTCTTTTAGCCAGGTTTACCCCCATGTGGCCCCAAATGGCATGGTTTACTGTCGGCACCTTCAGCAGAATGCAGTTCTCTGGGGTCTCATATGTTTTGGCAGTAGTGTCCACAGCCAGCTCCTGGAGCTGGTATGAGACCAGGTAATTTATGCTGGCAGCCAGCTCCTCTCCAAGCGGCTCGCCAGAGTCTGTAGGGATGGCAAACCTGGCCGCCAGGAATGGGACCTCTGGTGCTTGCACCTCGTCCTGTGTGGCAGCCTCCATCGCTGAGCACTCTGAATCGGCGTCCGATTGAATCTGACCCGGTATACTCTCCTCGTCCTGGAGGGAGATACTTGGCAGCCCTGTAGGTGCTGCTGACGCGGGCCCTTGGAGGCCGGCGCTCTTGATAGATCATCCTCTCCAACAGGAGCTCCATCCTGGATACCCGTTCTGCGGTATCCATTTCTAGGGTCGTCTGAGTCTAATGGCCGGACAGACTTTTGGGTAGCCTTACGTCCCTCCGGCGTAGGCACAGTGTTCTCGGACACCAAGTCTGTGGTCGTTGGTTTGACAACCAACAACTCCGTGGAGGAGATAGGCGGCCGCCCGCACTCCCGCGGGCTTGAGGTATCTTCGCTGCGGCTCACCTTTTTCATGTTTGTACTTGTCCTCCTGCAACACAAATTACCAAACGCAGAGACCTCGAACAAGTTTAACACTTACCGGAGGCTTTTTGAAACTTACCACTGGAGAAGCTCTGCTCCTCCCAGCCGGTCGCTGCGCCATGCGTCAGACGTAATGACGCGCATGCCCACTGGCGGGGTTCTTTGCTGAATCACTCACGTGACTCCGAAGTAAAATCTGTATTCCTGATGTTACCACCATGGAAATTGAAAGCGCAGCTACCAGAATTGGAGACAATCTCTGGTGGCCAGTAACTAGCTTTAGTGCCAATGTACCATTCGGAAGCCGGATGACAGAGGGGAAGAAGCTGTTTCTGAGCCTGATGGTGCGTCCTCTCATGCTTCTGAGCAGGGAGAAGAAGGAACGACTGGGGTGGGACAACGCTTTACAAGGCAGCATGAGGTATAGATGAACTCAATCATGGAGAGTTTGTGATGCAGTGATGGACTGGGGCACATCAACAGTACTCTGCAATTTATTGTAGTCTTGGGCAGAGATATTCCCAAACTAACTGGGCAGCACGGTGGCGCAGCAGTAGAGTTGCTGCCTTACGCAAAAAGCTGCAGTAACTCAGCGGGACGGGGCAGCATCTCTGGAGAGAAGGAATGGGTGATATTTTGGGTCAGAGACGAGGAAACACATTTAGAACGGAGAAGAGGAAAACTTTTTCTCCCAGAGAGTGGTGAGTCTGTGGAATTTCTGCCTCAGATGGCGGTGGAGGCAGGTTCTCTGGATGATTTCAAGAGAGAGCTATATCGGGCTCTTAAAAATACCGGAGTCAGTGGATATGGGGAGAAGGCAGGAACGGGGTACTGATTGGGGATGATCAGCCATGATTAAATTGAATGGCGGTGATGGCTCGAAGGGCCAAATGGCCGACTCCTGCACCTATTGTCTATTGTCTATTGTCGAGACCCTTCTTCAGACTAGTCAAGGAAAAGGGAAATGAGAGATATAGGTAATGATGTAGAGAAATAAAGAACAATGAAAGATATGCAAAGAAGTAACAATGATAAAAGAAACATGCCATTGTTAGCTCTTTGTTTGGTGAAAACAAGAAGCTGGTGCAACTTGGGTGGGGGAGGGATGGAGATAGTGGGAATGCCGGGCTACCTGAAGCTGCCCAAGCAAAATATGAAATGCTGTTCAGGTGATGCATTTCCTGCGGTTGCAGGCAAAGGTACCTGTCTCTGTTGCGACTGTGGGGAGGGGGAGCAAGGGCAGAGCTGCGGGGGGCCGAGGAGACATGAGTGAGGGCCTCATCAATGATGGGAGAGGGGAACCCCCGCTCCCTAAAAAATAAGGACATCTCGGATGTCCAGGTATCCATGGATGAGGACTAACTGCCGGCGTGACATCAACCGTCTCCACATTTCCACTCCCCTTACCTACTCCAACCTCACCCCCTCTGAACGTGCAGTCCTCCGCTCCACTCACTTTGCAGCAACCCTGACAGTATAATCGAACCCGCCGACAATGGAGGTGCAGTGGTAGTCTGGCGATCTGACCTCTAACGCGATGAGGCCAGGCACCAGCTCTCGGACACCTATCTTTCTTATCCTTGGACCATGATCCCACAGATGAGCACCAGGCTATAATCTCAGACCATTTCTGATTTGATCACTTCTGGCTGTCTGCCTTCCACGGCCTCCAACCTTACCATTTCTCAGCCCCGTACAACCCGGTTTTACCTTCTACCCAAAATCCATAAACATTCTTTAGGGAACGGGGGTTCCCTTCTCCCATTATAGAGGAGGCCCTAACTCGTGTCTCCTCGGTACCCCAGAGCTCCACCCTTGCTCCCCCTCCCCCTGGTCGCAACAGAGACAGAGTCCCCCCCTGGTCTTTTCCCCCCATCAGTCATCGCATGCAACACATAATCCTCAAAAAATGTTGCCACCTCCATTGGGATCTCAACATTAGTCAGAAGGCAGAGCTACTGTATAATCGATAAATAAATCTAATATAGGAATTCTTGATATCTATTTGTTCCAGAGATAAGTTCAGGTCCAGGGAGATGGCATCTGCCATGGCTTGATGTGACAGTAAACAAACTGAAGTGAATCAAGGCTGGCAGGGAGGCTGGTGTGCCACTACCAGTCTCCCACAGTAACTATTCTGAATGATTAGCACAGCAAGCATGAGTACAATCTTGTATAACTGCCAATGCTTCTGTCCCTATCTGAATATAATGTTTTTTTGTTTTTGATCAGGATGTGTGATACACCTGAAAACGCTTCTCTTGCCAGTGTCACAAGTGACTGTATATTGCTCCAACTCAGGTTGGTGTCAGGGGTTGTGGGGAGAAGGCTGGAGAATAGGGTTATGAGTTGAGAGATAGATCAGCCCTGATTGGATGGCAGAGTAGACTTGATGGCCCAATTCCGGTCCTATCACGGTGGCACAGCGGTAGAGTTGCTGCCTTACGGTGATCTTGGTTCGATCTCGATTACGGGTGCTGTCTGTGCTGAATTTGTACGTTATCGCCGTGACCCTCACATTATCCCCGTTTACTAGAATGTTGCCTGGGTTTCAACAGCTAAGTTACAGAGATAGGTTGAATAAGTTAGGTCTTTATTCTCTGGAGCACAGAAGGTTAAGGGGTGACTTGATAGAGGTCTTTAAAATGATGAGAGGGATAGACAGAGTTGATGTGGACAATCTTTTCCCTTTGAGAATAGGGAAGATTCAAACAAGAGGACATAACTTTAGAATTAAGGGACAGAAGTTTAGGGGTAACATGAGGGGGAACTTCTTTACTCAAAGAGTGGTAGCGGTGTGGAATGAGCTTCCAGTGGAAGTGGTGGCGGCAGGTTCGTTGGTATAATTTAAAAATAAATTGGATAGGCATATGGATGAGAAGGGTATGGAGGGTTATGGTATGAGTGCAGGCAGGTGGGACTAAGGGAAAAAAGTTGTTCGGCACGGACTTGAAGGGCCGAGATGGCCTGTTTCTGTGCTGTAATTATTATATGGTTATTATTATTATATGGACCCGCGTGGGTTTTCTTCTAGATCTTTGGTTTCCTCCCACACTCCAAAGACGTACAGGTTTGTAGGTTAATTGGCTTGGCGTAAATACAAAAGTTGTCCCTAGTGGGTGTAGGATAGTGTTAATGTGCAGGGATTGCTGGTCGGCATGGACCCGGTGGGCTAAAGTGCCTGTTTCCGTGCTATATCTCTAAACTAAACTACCTTTCATTAATACTTGATGACATGGATTCAACTCTGTTCTAAAGTCAGGGGGGAATTGAAAATGAAGACAAGATGGTGCCAGAGCATGGCAACTTTGCGTCCGGGCCCCAAATGGATAAGCCTATGTCTATTACAATACATTTGGCATATTAATGGATCATCCCTAGAAATGACTGAAAAACTGTAAGGTTTTGCGTTTTCTGTGAATGCAAACCATTTTCTGCTCCTCAATGATCTAAATATATCATTCTTTCTACATGAAGACTTTTGTTAATGTTGTCACTCTGTTGATGAAGTCTTCTGAACATTTCCCCAAGTACCTGCTTCCACATTGACAACCATAGTTAGAATGTCATCCATATTACACAAACAATGTGATATTTCATGGAGGATAATATCTATTGTTGGTTGAAATATTTTAGTTACTGACAGCATCTTGGTCTGCACATACAAAATAGTGAGTGCTATTTGACAAGTAGTGATAACATTCTCCACCAACATAAAACTAAGCATAAATGTGGGGTAGATGGGACAATAAAGACATTTGCAACTGCAAACTCAGCAGATAGGACTATATATCATTCTGAAGAAGGGTCTCGACCCGAAATGTCACCCGTTCCTTCTATCCAGAGATGCTGCTTGTCCCGCTGAGTTACTCCAGCGTTTTGTGTCTATCTTAGATAGGATTCTTACTTGCTATCTTCATTAAAGGTCACTTTATTACTTCAATTGAGTAGGTTAGTCAGTTGTTTGTTATATATTGATGATTTGGATGAAAACATAGGTGGCCTGATTACTCAAATTTTGCAGATGACTCAAAAGTTGGTGAAGTTGTGGATAGTGAGGAAGGATGACAAAGGATACAGCAGGGCAGTTCAAATCTGGGCAGAGAAATGGTTGATGGGGTTTAATCTGGCCATGTGTGAGATAATGGATTTTGGGAGGTTAAATGCAAAAGGAAAGTATGCAGTAAATGACAAGACCCTCGGGAGTATTGATGCTCATGGGAATCTCAGGATGCAAGGAGATAACTCCGTAAAGTGCCAACGTTAGGGGCGAGGATGGTACAGGATGTGTATAGCATGCTTGCCTTTATCTGTTAGGGGCATTCAGTGCAAAGGGTAGCAAGTAAAGGGCCTGTCCCACCAGCATGCAACTCCATGCGATGAGCGCGACCTAACGTGGTCGCTTGAGCCGTCCGGCGTCGCGGGGCTGGTCCCACTTCGATCGCTGGAGCCATGCGGAATTGTGCGGAGTTCGTCCCGACATCGCGCGGGGCTCCGAAAAACTGACTATGTTCAAAAATTCCACGCGACAACGGCTTGTCGGCTCGCAGTCGCCTCGACGCATTACACACTGTCTCGACGTCGTGCCTCCGTGACCCTCTCTGTAGGTGCCTCCGTGACCCTCTATGTGTGTGGCTCCATGGCCCTCTGTGTGTGTGCCTCTGTGCCCCTCTCTGTGTGTCCCTCTCTGTCCTGGCGAACTTACCTTTAAGACTTCGCTCCAAGTTCGCCTCACTTTGCGCTGCGTTGCGCCACTCACCGACCTCCGCGCGGCCCTCGCTGCTGGTTTGGTCGCGTTTGCCGCATGCAGGCGCATGCTGGTGGGAACGGCCCTGTATGGGACCTCCATGCGGCCCCCTCTTCTGGTTTGATCGCGCTCATCGCATGGAGTCGGATGCTGGTAGGACAGGCCCTTAAAGTTGCAGCAGTATAAAACTTTGGCTGGGCCTCATTTGGAATATTGTGTGCAGTTCTGGTCAACATACACATCAGTAAGGTGCGGCTTTGGAGAGGGTGAGCAGATATTCACCGGGAGGTTACGTGGGTTAGAGTGTATTAGCTGCTGTATGAGGATGTATAAGGAAGGTTATGTGGGTTAGAGTGTATTAGCTACAGTATAAAGAAGGCTGGACACATTTTGATTGTTGTTTCCTTTGGAATGTCAGAGACTGAAGGATATCCTGATAGAAGTCTATAAAATTATGAGAAGCATAGTAGAGGAGATAGAGTCTTTTTCCCAGGGCAAAAATGCGAAATAACAGAGGGCATAGGTTTGAGATGAGGGTGGGAAAGCTTAAATAGATATGCTAGTATTTTACAGAGAGAGTACCTGGAACATGCTGCCCCGATAAGTGATAGCAGCAGATAATGTAGGGCCATTTATGAGGCATTTAGATAGACATATAAACAGACAGGGAATAAAGAGCTACAGATCACATGGGCAGTAAGCACCCATTAGAATGCCATCATTGTTGGTACAGCCAAGATGGGCCACAGGGCCTATCCTATGCTGTAGTGTTATATATTCTATATCTGCTGTAGGTATCAGCCTGTCACTCTACACCACTTTTACCATTGAAGTTTGATTAGCTTTTCTGCTAGCTGAGTTTTCAGTGTAAAGGGGGATAGGTTTGCAATAGTTCTGTCTGTCATTTACTTTTATACACATAAAAAGACACAAAGTGCTGGGGTAGCTCAACGGGTCAGGCAACATCTCTGGAGGCGATGTTTGGGGTCAGGACCCTTCTTTAGACTGAATGCAGTAGTGTGGAGAAAGCGGGAAGCGAGGTGAGAGCAAGAAAAGCCAGGCAAGTGATAGGTGGATAAAGTAGTCCGCCCATTTGTACAAAAACAGGGTGAGTTAGTCTGCAGATGATACCAAAGTGAATGGTGATGTAGATAGTGAGGATGTCAATCAAAGATTACAGCAGGATCTTGATCAGATGGGCTAGTGAACTGAGAAATGGTTGATGGAGATTAATGCAGATAGGTGTGAGGTGTTGGGAAGTCAGGGCAGGACCATCACCATGAATGGCAAGGTTCTGGGGAGTGTGGTAGAACAGAGGAGTGCAAGTACGTAGTTCTTGAAACTAGAAAGGGTGGTCAAGAAGGCGTTTGCCCTTCATCAGACAGGGTATTGAGTATAAAAGTCAGGACGTTACTTTTCAGTTTGACAACACAATGGTGAGGCCACATTTGGAGTATTGTGTCCAGTTATGGTCACCCAATTACGGGAAAAAATATTTTTAAGCCGGTTAGAGTACAGGGAAGATTTACGAGGATGTTGCCAGGAGTTGAGGGCCTGAGCTATAGGGGGAGAATGGGCGGGCGAGGGCTTTATTTGTTGAAGTAATGGAGGATGAGGTTTGATCTTATCGATGTGTCTACGATCATGAGGGAAATAGATAGAATAGGGTATTTTACCCCAGTGTGGGGGAATAAAAAAACAGAGGACAAGGGTTTAAGGTGAGAGGGGAATGATTTAATAGGAATCCGAAGGGCAAATCTTTCCACACAGAGGTTGGCGGGTATATGGAACAAGCTGCCAGAGGAAGTAGATGAGCATGGTACCATAACAATATTTAAAAGGCATTTGTACAGGTACATTGGAAGCTAAGGTTTAGAGGGATATGGTCCAAGCATGGGCAGGTAGGACTAGTGATGGGGGGGGGGGGGGAACTTGGTCAGCATGGGCAAGCCGGGCCAATGACTGAATATCTGTCAATTAATCTCCCCTAATCTGTATCCACCTATCACTTGCCCGGCTTTTGTTTACTCCAACCTTGTCCAGCTTTCTCCCCTCTACTACAATCAATCTGAAGAAGGTTTCTCACCTGAAACGGCACATATTCATCTCCTCCAGAGATGCTGCATGATCTGCTTACTGTGTCCATTTTGTGTCCATTTTTCAAAATCACCATGGGCAGTTTCTTGTGTCAGCTGAGTTACTCCATTATTTTGTGTCTATCTTCGGCGTAAACCAGCATCTGCAGTTCCTTCCCAACATGCTGTTATCAGGCAACTGAATGCTGTTGTCTGGCAACTGTATCACACTACCACAACCAGAGAACAGTGATGAACTACTATCTACCTCATTGGTGACCCTCGGGCTATCTTTTCTTGGACTTTACGGGCTTTACCTTGCACTAAAGGGCCTGTCCCACCAGCATGCGATTCCATGCATGACCAAACTGGCAGCGGGGGCCGCGCGGAGGTCGGGTGAGTGGTGCAACGCGGCGCAAAGTGAGGCGAACTTGGAGCGAAGTCTTAAAGGTAAGTTCGCCAGGACAGAGAGGGGCACACAGAGAGGGGCACAGAGGCATACACAGAGAGGGCCACGGAGCCACACACAGAGAGGGTCACGGAGGCACGACGTCAAGGCGGTGCGTAATGCGTCGAGGTGACAGCGAGCCAACAAGCCGTTGCCGCGCGGAATTTTTGAACATGGTCAGTTTTTCAGAGCCCCACGCGATGTCGGGACGAACTCCGCACAATTCCACACGGCTCTGGCGATCGAAGTGGGACCGGCCCCGCGATGCCGGACGGCTCAAGCGACCACGTTAGGTCGCACTCATCGCATAGAGTTGCATGCTTGTAGGACAGGCCCTTAAGCGTCATTCCCTCATCATGTATCTGTACACTGTGAATGGCTCGATTGTCATCATGTGTTGTCTTTCTGCTGACTGGTTGGCACGTAACAAAAGCTTTTCATTCGGTTCACATGACAATAAACTAAACTGAACTGAACTGAACAAATGTCACCCTAGCCCACTGTGTCTCAGAGCCAGGGCTGATGCCACAGACCTGACTGCTGATGCTATTCCCCTCTGAATGGCCATCCCACCCTGCAGCGTGCTGTAGAAATGCAACGTAATTACAATACCGGGCCATCAGTACAACTGCATAATCACTAACCATCTCTCTTGACCTCTGATTACAGGTCCAGTAATTATACCTTCCCACTAAGTCTGTTGGCAGTTGGTTGAAATGATTTTGTAACATCTCCACAATGCGAAATGGGATGTCAACCTACAAGCACCAGGCATTAAGTGGTGATGTTGCCGATGTATCTGGCTCTGTTTCTACTGTCACCATCCCCCTGTGCTCCAGTTTAGTCATATTACTTACCTGACAATGACATTTCCAACACTTTAATGGACAAATTGAAAGGCTCCTGCATCTTGTTGTAACCACTGAGTTTTCTGATCCAACCAGCCCTTGTCATTTTGTATTTACGATACAATATGATACGATGGCACGTTATTGTCAGACCGAGGTCTGAAATTTGCTTTTGCATACAGCCATACATTAAAATAAAGAACACAATACACAATAAATTCCAACATAAAACATCCCCACGCAGCAGAATCCAAAGGTTTCCCATTGTGAGAGAAGGCACCAAAGTCAGTCATCTTCCTCGATGTTCCTGATGTTTACTGGGTTTATCTGTTTATCGGTATTCAATTTTACATATGCTTTTGTTTCAATGTTCACACTCAGCTCTACACCTTGGACTTGTTGTGACCCATAGACTCAATCTACCATTGAATTCATGTGGACACTCAATGTCCTCAGAAACGTCATCACCGCTGATTGCCAATTCAGAGCTCACCTTGCTGCCTCATACATCCTGGAGACACAAACACACCGGCAGCAGTTCCAGCATTGTATCCCATCATACAAGATGCAACCTCATAACCTGGCCTGGGCCTACCTGATCTCCCGGTTGCCAAACACTTACATTCCCCTTCTCCTTCCCACACTGACCTTCCCGTCCTGGGCATCCTCCGCTGTCAGAATGAGGCCAAACACAAATTGGAGGAACAGCACCTCATATTTCGCTTGGGCATCGATATGAATATCGATTTCTCTAACTTCAAGTAACCCTTGCATCCCCTCTCTCTCCATCCCTCCCCCACTAAAATCTTGCTTCAAAGTCATCTTGTTGAGTCTCATTGTCCGTAACTCGTTTTCACCTACAATTCACCCGTTTCCTTTACCATCGTTATATTTTTGCTTATCTTTCAACTCTCTCTTGAAAGCATCCAGAGAATTGGCCTCCACTGCCTTCTGAGGCAGAGAATTCCACAGATTCACAACACTCTGTGTGAAAAAAAATCCTCATCTCCATTCTAAAAGGCCTACCCTTTGGCCCCTAGTTCTGGACTCCCCCAACATTGGGAACATGTTTCCTGCTTCTAGCATGTCCTTAATAATCTTATATGTTTCAATAAGATCCCCTCTCATCGTTCTAAATTCCAGTGTATACAAGCCCAGCCGCTCCATTCTATCAACATATGACAGTCCTGCCATCCCTGAAATTAATCTGGTGCACCTACGCTGCACTCCCTCTATAGCATGAAAGAACATGACGTTAAACAAAGCAACGTGCAATAGAGTGAACTTTTGTAATTCCACAATCAACACATCCAATCAAAGTTCTGTGACAATGCCAATTTCAGTGAATAGTTAAACAACTGGAGGAAATGCAGTACATGGTTCCAAGGGCATCCCCATCCTGGGCATTCATTGAGCACGGCATGTGAGTGCCGACCACAAGAATGAAATATTCGCCAACTTCATCGGCTAGAAATGTTGATTACCAGCATTTATCAACATTAATAAGAGTTGGATAAAGCTCTAGGGGCTCATGGAGTCAAGGGATATGGGGAGAAGGCAGGCACGGGTTATTGATAGCGGACGTTCAGCTGTGATCACAATGAATGGCGGTGCTGGCTTGAAGGGCCGAATGACCTCCTCCTGCATCTATTTTCTATGTTTCTATGTTTCTATAACATCAATGGGCAGTTGGCGTTGCAGCTGGATTCAACTGCATTTATTAACAGGTAAGGCAGTGGACAGGGTCATGTCACCTGTGCTTTATAGCCATTGCTAAGTATGCAGTGTTGCTAAGTGCGGAGTATCCCAGTTGAAGAACTCCAGGACAAGTTTCACCTTTGACCAAGCTGTTCCACTCCAGTTCTTAAGCAAAGGGGAAAACCGCCCAGGTAAACCCATCCATAAGAAGGACAAAGCCAGATATTTACTGCCTAAGGTAAACACAAAATCCTGGATTAACTCAGTGTATCTGACAGCATCTCTGCAGAAAGGGAATAGGTGATGTTTCGGGTCGAGACCTTTCTTCAAGTGTGAAGAAGGGTTTCAACCCGAGCTATCACCTTTTCTCCAGAGATGCTGTCTGACCTACTGAGTTACTCCAGCTATTTGTGTATAATAGTAAGATTAAATGAGAACTTACCAGTTTGAAGTTTGATCTTGATTTTATGAGGAGTTACGTTGGTGATTACGTGAAGAAGGCCCGCCAGGCTGCATGCGCAGCAAACTTCAAAGCAGCGGTATGAAATCACAAATAAACAACACCGAAGTAAACAGTAAGATCAGTGACTCGATAACTACCAGATAATCTTTTATGAGAGAGGGTTGGGCGTGGCGGACACATAATCACCAACGTAACTCCTCATAAAATCAAGATCAAACTTCAAACTGGTAAGTTCTCATTTAATCTTACTATTTTACTTCGGAGTCACATGAGTGATTTCGTGAAGAGTTCAAAGCTTTGTGATTTCATGCCGAAGATTACAATCTCGGCATCCCACTGCATTTGATTGACTCGAAAGAGAAATAAATGCATTAGTTATAACATTGTATTCAATGTAATGATAGGGTTTATTTAACAATGTAAACAAACAACAGTACCCCTAAAATTTAGGTACTTAAAATGTCATTGACAAACAGCCCTGGATTGACAATTGGCCGATGATAAAATTCTGAAACATCAGCTCATTTGCCCATCCGACAGCCGCTAAAATTTGGTCGAAGAACACATCCCTCCCTTTGGCCACCACCATAGCTGCTGCCCTAGTATAATGAGATGTAAACACACTATCTAAATGATATACTGACGTTGATGCTGACCTGGTGGAATGAGACATACAATCGTCAATGTTAATACCTGTTGCAGCCACCTTGAAATAGTCTGAACCGACTTTCTGTTGTGTAATTGTTTATTAACTAATACACAGTGCTGAATCCATACTTCTAAGGATTCTGGTGGCCTTGATAACATAAAATGAGACCGTGGGGTATTCAAAATGATCTTAAAAATCATGCCAGCCCCGGTCTGCCCTGCTAGTGTAGACCAGAATGTAAAATGTAATGGCATGAACAGCCAATTCCATCCTGTCCAGCCACAGCGTTTGCAATGTTTTGCCGTCGTTGTGCTGATATTAGAGTCATGACTAGGCTGCGCATGTGGCTTGGTGGGCCTTCTTCACGGAATCACTCACGTGACTCCGAAGTAAAACTTTGGGTTAAACCAGCATCTGCAGTTCCTCCCTACACATCATAAATATTTGCTGCCTATTCTATTCTCATTCATCAGCAACCTGAAGTAGGTGTTGTCATTGGTGATATCACGTGGTTGTAGGTTTATTCACCAATATGATAGTTTTCAGTTTGTCTCATCCCCAAATAACATTAGGACCTTCAACTAATTTATAACCATGCTAGCATTAAACACGAGGTTGAGATACAAACATAGAATTGCCCTTAACTCAGTGCTGAAGAGCTGTTCTATAGGTCAGGAAAGAATGACTGTGCTTGATAATGGATTAGATCATGTGAGCTAGTGATTCCATGGAGGATCATTGGTTGACTTGGGTGTCAGCGAGCTTCAATTCTGGAGCTTTATGCCAGCTACGGTTACAATTTAAATCTCTTTCAATATTAAGTAAATATCTTTAATGTTCAGGAAGAGTTCAAAAAACTTCAAAAGAATTTTGTCGCCATGGCTCTTTCTTTTTCTCTCTTCTACCTTCTGCGAGAAGATATAGGAGGTTGAAAGCCCAAACGACTGGACTACAGACCAGCTTTTCCCCACTGCTATCAGACCCCTGAACCAATCACCTATTTCGCACCTCTTTCCTGGAGTTGCTACCACAAACTCTTAAGGGCCTGTCTCACCAGCATGCAACTCCATGCGATGAGCACGGCCTAACGTGGTCGCTTGAGCCGTCCGGCGTCGCGGGGCCGGTCCCACTTCGATCGCCGGAGCCGTGCGGAATTGTGCGGAGTTCGTCCCGACATCGCGGGGGGCTCCAAAAAACTGACCATGTTCAAAAATTCTGCGCGGCAACGGCTTGTCGGCTCGCTATCGCCTCGAGCCGCCTCTGTCCCTCTCTGTCCTGGCGAACTTACCTTTAAGACTTCGCTCCAAGTTCGCCTCACTTTGCGCCGTGTTGCACCACTCACCCGACCTCCGCGCGGCCCCTGCTGCCGGTTTGGTCGCACTTGCCGCATGCAGGCGCATGCTGGTGGGACCGGCCCTTAACTCTTAGATCTTTCGGTTACTCAGTTATTGCACTTTAGGTTTTTTTGAGCAACTTCAAATTGCAACACAATCTCTGCACCAATTTGCTGTTTTGCTTTTGTTGTAGTTCTTCATAAGTTCATAAGTGATAGGAGCAGAATTAGGCCATTCAGTCCACCAAGTCTTCTTCGCCATTCAATCATGGCTGATCTATCTCTCCCTCATAACCCCATTCTCATGCCTTCTCCCCATAACCCCTGACACCTCTACTAATCAAGAATCTATCTATCTCTGCCTTAAAAACATCCATTGGTGGCCTCCACAGCCATCTGTATCAATGAATTCCACAGGTTCACCACACTCTGACTGAAGAAATTCCTCCTCATCTCCTTCTTAAAGGAACATCCTTTAATTCTGAGGCTGACCTTTGGTCCCAGACTCTCCTACTAGTGCAAAAATCCTCTCCACATCCATCCTTGACATTCCATCACTGGTACCTGCACATGGACCTGGAAACTATCTTGTCCAGAACCTTAACTGAACCAGTCATGACAATAGGGTGGCTATAAAATCTAGACTAAAGCAGAGTATCATGTGGTGACTGACATCCAAAAACCTGTTCACCATCTTTATGACACAAGGCAAGAGTATGTTATAATCTGCCTGAATAGAAACAATTCTAACCAAGGTCAACACCATTCAGATTAGATTGGCTTCCAATTCTCCACCATTTGCACTCCATCCAGTATCAGTAAAGCATTCTGCAGACTGCATCTTGTGCAAAATGCATAGATGCAACGTGCCAAGATTTCCTTGACATTGTTTCTCAACATGCAACCTCTTTCATCTTGAATACCATTAGTAGCTCCTGCATCTACAAGTGCTCCTGTCAGCCAATTCTCCTGAATTGGAAATGCGGCCTTTATTATTGTTGGGATTTGCTACTCTACAACAATGAGAAGTACCATTGCCAAGAGGAATGCATCATTGAAGATGGCTGCTCACTACTACCTTCTCAAGGGCAACTGCGGATGGGCAACAAATAGTCGTCCTGCTAGTGAAGCTCACATTCAATAACTAAAAGACACATAAAGCCTGCCTCTCCACAGTGGGCTAGTGCTAGCCTTAGCATCATTAATACCCCACCTGTTCCCTGCTCCAATATCTTGAAGGCTTCCTTCTTCTTCTGACTGAAACACTCAGCAAAGGCGTTTTCCCACCAGCACAGCCTCCACATTCAAGATAGACACCAAAAGCTGGAGTAATTCAGCAGGACAGTCAGCATCTCTGGAGAGAAGAATGGGTGACGTTTCGGGTTGAGGCCCTTCTTCATATTCAGCACACCATCCCGCTACTGATTTCTGAAGAAACCTTTTATTATTTTTGTTATAAAGTGCAGTTCAGCTGTGTTAGAACTATGTTCATCTCCCAGAGAGTCTGCCTCGAGAGAGGAATCGCCTGCTTGTAGCAGAAGGAGATAATGTCGGTGTGTGATAGTGACTTTAGTCAGAGTTGTGAATCTGTGGAAGGCAGTGGAGGACAATTCACTGGATGTATTCAAGGGAGAGTTAGATTTAGCTCTTAGGGCTAACTGAATCAAGGGATATGGGGAGGAAGCAGGATCGGGGTACTGATTTTGGATTATCAGCCATGATCATATTGAATGGCGGTGCTTGCTCGAAGGGCCGAATGGCCTAACCCTGCACCTATTTTCTGTGTTTCTATGTTTCTAATAAAGGTGAAAGTGGTTTGCGAATGTATGAAGGGGTTTATGGTCAAGCGGTTGAATCCTGATCACTTCTTTTGTTTGATGTGCTTAAGCAGCAAGTGATTGCTGTTTGTAATCTTCCACCAGTGATGACAGAACAACATGGAATGAAATGAAGAATGAAGCTGGCTTTCGGGGAAAGATACCAAAAAATGCCATAAATCACATTGACTGTAGAAACAGAGATCATTCTTGCTCTTCTGAAGAAGTCAGAAAAATTCTTTCTTGCACCAAACCTCTTCATACAGAAATACGGCGTAAACTGACTGCCTCCTTCCAAGATTGCCACAGAAGGAGCTTCTGAATCCCAGCAGCATAATTAGGGAGGAGAGCTGCCACAATTTCTGAAACTGCCCCATCAGTGTGTATTCCATAATGCCACTGGAACGTGGGAAATCTAAACTGTTCTATTCTGCTGCTGCTGAGGTGCAGGAGTAGCAGAGGTTCCGCATCTACAGACTGCTGAGACAATAAAAATCACTCTAAAATCACCTTGTCAAATTAGGAATATACAGTGTTGATAATCATGTGTTGTCTGATCGGATGAAAATGTTTTTTTTGTTTAACCGCAGTTTATTCTCTCTTGCGTGGGGTGTGTAGCAGAAATAAGTTAATTGTTGTTTTTAAGATCTGGTTGGAAGGCGGAAATCCCTGTGTTCCAATTAAATGGACTGTTTACCGATGATTCCCAAACCTCTGGCAAAACATCAATGCCTCCCCGATAAGAACTCTGTGCCAAAATCAGCAGGGCTTTTCCAATGTCTCCACAGGAAGTCAGAATGTTTAAGTCATCCATCAAACCTCCATGTACAGTAAAAACAGAATCCTCCCCTCCAGAGGGAAAGTCCCACATATTTATTAATAAGCTTTTCATCTTGTTTGCAAACAGCTTAAAATGCCAAATAAGTATATTAGAATCATTTTTCTGATTATCACTGCAATGTAGCAGAAGCATATCTTTATAATGATGCCTGGGAAAAGTAATTCTACAGAAAGCTATCTGTAGCTTCAGAATTAGTTTGCAGCAACGTTCAAATGTACAGAGATTTAATTAAGGGCCACAGATTCCGCTATGACTCCAAGTGAAATTTTCATCATCCCCAGAGGCACAGAAACTGCTAAATTATCTCAAAGTCAGTAAAAGATAATCTCTGGAGCTAAAGCTTCTCTGCTGTCTAGTGTGTAGCTTTGACACCTCTCTCTTCTTTTGCAAGTCAAATAAGCAGTGACAGGGTTGTGGTGGTGGAACATGCAGTTAACCAAATGTAGGCGGTGGTGAGGATTCATAGTCGAGGCTTTAATCGCCGCACAGAAGAAGACTAGCAACCTACAGGATAAACCTTTGTAAGTGAAAGATAAGAGTATTTATCCCAGTTTGTGTGAGAAAACGCGATTGCATCCATTCACACTGCTCAGGACTCCAGCTAAAATAACATTCAATATTCCCATGTATGCTGCAGCACGCTGTGTGCAGGGCAGTGAATTAAAACACATCAATAATAAAGGAAGTCACATGTAAACTCATCAGGGGAGCCGCTAATCTCATTATTACCAGAAGCTGTCGTTTGTGCTAGTTGAAAGAAAGCCCTCCACACAAGGGGGTTGGACTGCATTCAGAATATCTTTGGTGGGACAATTTCCAACTCAGGCAATGGAAACAAATAATGTGATGAAAATCAGGCTTGCTTGGTGATACTTTGTGGAGTCTGTTCACAGCCCAGTCGGTGAAGGTTCGTTTTACCGCCCACTCTAACTGTGAGGAGTCACGGTCTAGAATTAAATACCAGCCTCTCAGCAGCTGACCCCTGTAGTGTAGTGAGGAGGCCATCGGTAGGGTAGACAGAATGTGCAGGAAGGAACAGTCTCATTGTCTGTGGGCTAGTTTTCACCTAGCCCACAGCTAGCAAGGGCCTGTTTCCTTTATCATCACTTTTTTTGCCTATCTTTTATTCATTTGTTCTATAGCTCTCAATATCACCATCTATATCTCTCGATTCCCTTTCCCCAAACTCAGTCTGAAGAAGGGTCTCGACCCGAAATGTCACCTATCCCTTTCTCCAGAGATGCTATCAGACCCACTGAGTTAATCCGGCTTTTTGCGTGTGTCTAAGGTAGACAGCGCTGCTATGCAGGCTAGCAAACTATGCTGGCTTGCATGGGCATTTTTTAGAGCTAGACCTATACTAATTCTAGAGTCTGCAATAGTGAAGGGGCTGGCCCACTAACGCGACTTTTTCAGCAACTGCCGGCACCCATCATAGGTCGTTGCAGGTTGCCGAAACATTTGACCATGTTAAAAAATCCAGTGGCGACAAGAAGGACTCTACGACTCTTTGGGCGATGAAGAGACTACTCACCACCTTACAGACGACACCCCGGCAACATGTCGCGGGGCGAAGCCTGTATGGACGTGAGTAGTCACCCAAAGTAGTAGCATTAGTCACCTTGTACTGGTCGCCGCTGGATTTTCAACATGTTGAACATTTTCGGTGACCTGCAACGACCTATAACGGGTGTCGGCAGTTGCCGAAAAAGTCGCGTAAGTGGAACAGGCCCAATAGTCTACACATTGCACGGAATTTCATCATAGAATCAGGCCAAACAACCCATGCTAAAAATCCAGATAGAGATTCCTCATGTCCTTCCTCATCCAAATCCATTAGAAAAGTACTCAAATCCATTAGAATAGTAATAGAATAGACAACGCTGCTATGCATTCCTGCAATGCTGCCTGGCCTGCAGTCTATTTCCAGTTTTTTTTCAGTTTTTTACCTTGCCGGAGATGCGATTAATTATCGGATCGCATTCTCTGGTCGCTCTGCGGCCTACTATCGATGGAGCCGTAGTGACTCCTCCGACTGACCTTGGGCCCCACCGCGGAGGTGTGGACTTAATCAGAGTTGACATTTTGCCTGGGATCGCTCCAACCGCGGCCTGCGGACTTTACATCGGGAGCTCGCGGTCTCGGGAGAGGCCGTGGATGTCGGGAGCTCCAACGTCGATGCAGGAGCTGATCGCCTCGATGCGGAGGGCCACCGCCGGCTACAGGAGTCAAGAGCATCCCGTCAACGGAGGGCTCGAGGCCCCCGACCACGGGAGAGCAAAGGGAAGAGACTGAACTTTTTTGCCTCCCATCACAGTGAGGAATGGGGAGGAGTCACTGTGATGGATGTTTATGTTAAAATGTGTTTTGTGTGTTCCGTTGCATTTTATTTGCATGACTGACTTGGCAAATGAAATTCCTCGTATGTTGCAAAACATACTTGGCTAATAAAGTATTATTGTGATTGTGATTGTGATTGTTATTGTGATTGTGATTGAACATGATGCCAGGTTAAACTTATCTCCTTTGTTTCCATGTGATCCTTATTCCTCCATTCTCCGTATATCTGTGCATATATGAAAAGGCTTCTTAAATGCCACGATCATATCTGCCTGCCTCACCATCCCTGGCAGACCATTCTGGGCTCCCACTATTCTGTGTAAACAAAATTTTCCCCATACATCTCCTATGAAGTTTGACTTTCTCACTTCAATGTTATGCCCTCTAATCTTTGACATTTCCACCCTGGGGAAAAAGGTTCTGACTGCCTACCTTATCTATGCCCCTCATAACTTTATATAGTTCTGTCAGGTCCCAGCGAGACCTCTGACATTCCAGAGAAATCAATCCAGGTTTGTTCAACCTCTCCATCTACCTAATACGCTCTAATCCTTGCAACATTCCGTACCCTCTCTAAAGCCTCCATATCATCCTGTTCCCCTGATCCTTGCTTTTCACCCCACCAGCCTAGTAGGATGAAAGATAAGTAACAGGGGAACTAGTCTGACATTTTCGTCACCTATAACTTAATCGCAACACTATAGACAATAGACAATAGACAATAGGTGCAGGAGTAGGCCATTCGGCCCTTTGAGCCAGCACCGCCATTTAATGGCTGATCATCCCCAATCAGTACCCTGTTCCTGCCTTCTCCCTATATCCTCTGACTCCGCTATTTTTAAGAGCCCTATCTAGCTCTCTCTGGAAAGCATCCAGAGCACCTGCCTCCAACGCCCTCTGAGGCAGAGAATTCCACAGACTCACATCTCTCTGTGAGAAAAAGTGTTTCCTCGTCTCCGTTTTAAATGGCTTACTCCTTATTCCTGAACTGTGGCGCCTCGTTCTGGATTCCCTGAACATCGGGAACATGTTTCCTGCCTCTAGCGTGTCCAAACCCTTAACAATCTTATATGTTTCAATGAGATCCCCTCTCATCCTTCTAAACTCCAGAGTGTACAAGCCCAGCCGCTCAATCCTCTCAGCATATGACAGTCCCGCCATCCTGGGAATCAACCTTGTAAACCTACGCTGCACTCCCTCAATAGCAAGAATATCCTTCCTCAAAACTGCACACAATACTCCAGGTGTGGTCATGCCTGATCCAACACTAGTCACGCCTACCCATTCCTACCCCTTTCTGCTTTTCGTAGAGGCAATCCCTCTGAAAGTCCTTGGTTCACTATCCTTCCCACCCATACTCTTCCCTTCCCAGTTACTTTCCCATGTAATTGCAGGAAATACAGCACCCGACCATATACCTCCTTCCTTACTTCCATCCAGGGTCCCCTGCAGCCCGCCCAGATGAGACAGAGATTCACATTCACCTCATCTAACCTTCATGTACTGCATTTAGTGTTCCCAATATGGCCTCCTTTAGATTGGCGAGACCAACCGTAGACTGGGAAACCGCATCACTGCACATTCGTGCTCGGCCCGCCAATGCCTGCTAGGTCTCCCAGTTGCCAACCAATTTAATTTCCCTTGTAATTTCATACCAATCTTTCTATCTGGGGCCTCCTACCATTCCAAAGTGAGGCCACACCAAACCTGAGGAACAGCATCTCTGAGATAACTTGCAACACAATGGTTTAGTTTAGTTTAGTTTAGAGATACAGCGCGGAAACAGGCCCTTCGGCCAACCGAGTCCGTGCCGACCAGCGATCCCCGCACATTAACACTACCCTACACACACTAGAGACAATTTACACTTACACCACGCCAATTAACCTACAACCCTCTACGTCTTTGGAGTGTGGGAGGAAACCGAAGATCTCGGAGAAAACCCAAGCAGGTCATGGGGAGAACACACGAACTCCCTACAGACAGCACCCGTAGTCAGGATTGAACCAGGGTCTTTGTCGCTGTATCTCTACTGCTGTGCCACAGTGCCGGGCCAATGGTCAGACATTAAACTTGCAAACTTGAGATAAAAATGCCCCATCGCTTTTTCCCCTCTCCTTCCTGTGTCCCATACACTCCTAACCTGATTTCTGGTGCACCCATTTCTCTGCACCATCCCTTCTCTCTGTCCACTTCCACCTATATCCATCCCTTTGGTTTTACAGCTCACTTCCTTTTCACTCCTCCTCTCTCCTTATCTGATACCCTTCTGTCATCATTTTCTCCTTTTTGTCATTCTTCTGTCTCCTTTTCATCTCTAACCTCTGTCCATCCATCTGCCACTTAACCCCCTAGCGCCAGTATCTACCTATTACCCAGGCTTTGTCCTGCACCCACCTCTTTTCCAGCTTTCTCCCCCAACTACAATCAGTCTGAAGAAGGGTCCTGACCTAAAATGTCATCTATTCATGTCCTCCAGAGATATTGCCAGACCCGTTGAGTTACTCCAGCATTTTTTTCTATGCAAGATTCCAGAATGTACCGTTCCTTGTGTCTCTTCATCCTTCCTGCAATGAGGTGGCCTGAATTGCATACAATCCACCAAATCTGGCCTAACCAAAGTCCAAGAAAGCTGCAACATGACTTCTTCACTCTAATATTCCGTACCCCAATAGATGAAGGCAAACATATAATATGCTTTCTTTACAACTCTATCTGCTTGTGTTGCCACTCTCATGGAGTTATGTATCCCAAGAATCCCTCTGTACATCAATGCTGTTAAGGATGTTGCCATTAAATGCAGGATTACCCCTTACATTTGACATTCCAACATGCAACACCTTACACTTACTTGGATGAAACTTAATCTGTTGGATTAAACTTATTTGCATGTTTCAGTATCTTATCTATACCCACTGTAATACTTTGACAGCCTTCAGTGCTTCCATGTTCCCAAAATGCTGTAATAAGATATTGTTTAAAGAGTTCATGAACAAGGTTAGAGTTGCAGATGTATAATAGCAAAAAACCTTGGTTGGGACCCACTTGGAATACTGCAGTTGTATAAAACTTAGTCCACATTTGGAGTATCATCTGAAGTCCCAGTCGTTACTTTATAGGAAGAATGTGGAGTCAGTAGAAGGGTGCAGAAGAGGTTCACCAGGATGTTGCCTGGATTAAAGAGCATCAACTATAAGGGGAGGCTGGTAAAAACTCAGATTACTTTCGCTGATGTGTTGGAAACTGAGGAGTGACCTGATAGAAGTATATAAAATCATGGGTGACATAAATAGGGTGGCAAAGTCAGAGACTATTCCCCAGGATGGAAATATCAATTTCTAGAGGGTATATGAATGAATGTATGTATGAATGAATGAATCAATACTTTATTGTCACGTGACAAATCGCAGTGAAATTCTTTGCTTGCATACCCAAGGTATGCAAATATTCACCACATAAAGGGCACCAAATATTTGCATTCCTTGAATGCAGTAAAAGCAGTTTTGGAGGTACTTAGGCAGATGCATGACCATGTAGGGTTTGATGGGATATAGACCATGTGCAGGCAGATGTGCTGTTTAAATTGGCATCATGATTGGCAGGGGCATCGAGGCCAAAGTGCCTGTTCCTGTGCTGGACTGTGCTACGTTCTCCAGTCTGCGCTGTATGTGAGGGAACATGCGGCAGACATCAGGCAGGTCACAAGAAAGACAGCTTTTTTTTTTTTTTAAATTTGTTTATTAGAAGTAAGTACATTACATTTTAATGGTACCTTTTTACAGGTTCCCAGAATTATTAAAACATTCTTTGTACAATTTCCCCTTTTTTAGAAAGAAATTAGAAAGAAAGAAGTATCGAAGAGTAAAGAATAGTCTAGTGCGTGTAGTGTAAGGAAAGAGATAAGTGAGAACGTGAAGCAGAAGGGAGATTCTCACACACCACAAGTCGATGTATATATTTTTTTGTTCTTAATAATTTTTCACTCAAATCCAGAATTTTTAATTTTACGATGTTATTACACCCCATGAATCCACAAGAACAATAAATGGAGACCAACTCATTAAGAACTGGTCTTTTTTTTCTATTAGGAGGAGCCTCATTTCTTCCAAATGGGCCGTTTCCAACATATTACCAATCCACATTTTGAGTGTTGGTATAGTAGCCACAAGAAAGACAGCTAAGGGAAGGATTGAAGTATGCACATTGAGAATGATTGAAGAGGGAAGTATATGCATGGAATAACTATTGCATCAATTGACATTATTGACTTAAACTTTAGTGTCAAAATTAAAAC
Organism: Raja brachyura; assembly: GCA_963514005.1. Next base: position 50,299,572 of record OY740795.1, read on the forward strand.
ATTTAAGTTTGTGGATGACACCAAATTTGGAAGGTTTGCTGGTACTGAGCAAACGGCCGCAAATTACTCCTGTCCCATGAAGTTGCACCAGTTTTTGGAGTCTATCTTTTGATACTTCTAATGAAGGGGTGGAGAAGTCTGGCACTGAAACACCTAGGTTCACTTGAATTCATGGCCATCTGACGGCTCTCCACTGGAAGTGACTACTCTTCCACCTGAGGCCACTGAGTGAGCACTGGGCAGAGGCTGAGGGGAGCCGGATGGAACTATATAAAATTATGAGAGGCATAGATAAGGCAGACAGTCAGAACCTTTCTGCTAGGGTGGAAATATCAGAGACTAGAGGGCATAGTTTTAAGGTGAGAGAAGTTTAATTTAGTTTAGTTTAGAGATACAATGCGGAAACAGGCCCTTCGGCCCGTCAAGCCTACACCGGCCAGCGATCCCTGCACATTAACGCTATCCTACGCACCTTAGGGACAATTTACACATAGAGCAAGCCAATTAACTTGCATACCTGTATGTCTTTGGAGTGTGGGAGGAAACCGAAGATCTCAGAGAAAACCCATGTGGTCACGGGGAGAATGTAGAAACTCTGCACCTACAGCACCCGTAGTCGGGATTGAGCCCAGGTCTCCGGCACTGCAAGCGCTGTAAGGCAGCAACTCTGCTGTTGTTTCACCGTGGCTGCCCAACCTTCCTAAGAAGTTTAGGAAGAGAGGTGGGACATGGTGGGTGGTGGGTACCTTAAAGGGCTGTCCCACTGTGGCGACCTAATCCACGAGTTAAGAAGAGTGCTTACGACCTTCAAGCTCGAGGGCACGCGCCTGGATAACCTCAAGCTGGATCGACCGCCCACGTTGAAACCGCGAGTTGGATCGACCGACCACACACACACACAAACACATCGCAAAGGCGGGGGCCAGGGAAAGCGGGGGAGCGCTTTCCATTCACTCCATTGCACTACATGTCAAAAAGAACCATGCCGATGAGGCTACGAGTATTCGGGAACTTCCCTCGAACATGAAGGAGAGTTCCAGCGGCCTCAGAGGACCTCCTAGGACCTCGTGTCGACCATTCTGCGAGTTTGTCGAGGGCAAACTCTTCTAAACTCGCAGATTAGGTTGCCGCTGTGGGACAGCCCCCTTAAACTCACTGACAGGGGCAGTGGTTGATGCAGATGTAATATTGAAATGAAGAGGATTTTAGAGGCAATTGGATATGTAGGGAATGTAAGGATATGGATCATTTGCAGGTAGCGATTAGTATTATAAACAGCACAGCCGTTGTTAGCCAAAGGGGCTAGTTTCTGTTCCTTGTTCTACATCTGTTCTATAAAATTAATGTGGACCTTGGCTTGACTAGATCATTAAATATGGCCTGGAATCATGATATAAAGTTGCTGGTTTAAACCGAAGATTGACACAAAAAGGTGGAATAACTCAACGTGTCAGGCAGCATTGCTGGAGAAAAGGAATAGGTGAAGTTATTGGTCGCGACCCTTCTTCAGATCCATTTCGGGTCCCCTTTTTTCAGACCTTTTTAAGAAGGGTCTCAACACAAAATGTCACCTATCGCTGCTGGCAAATTAATTTCACTGCACCTTCGGTTGTATGTGACAAATACAATTGACTTTGACTTTGACTTTCTATTTCTCCAGGAATGCAGCCTGACCTGCTGAGTTACTCCAGTTTTTTTTGTTTCTAGCCTGGGATCATGATATGGTTTATATTCATAAATAATGTCAAATTAATGCTAAGATTCTTCACACCAGAGAGAAGGCAAGATGTGAACTACAGCACAATGGGGATTTGGCTCTTTTGATAACTTTGTTCAAGAGGATTGATCATTGTAGTCCACTCAATTCTCTGGAGTGCATTGCAGTGTATCTCCAGATTGTACCTTAGATTGCAATCCATGCTCAAGTACTCCAAAGGTGATTTTCAATATGTTGCGGGTAGCTCTGTAGCTCTGGGTACAGATTGTTCTGGCAGCCGGAGCCATGATTGGATCTGGGGCAGGGGTTAAGGAGAGTTACTTGCATCCCAAGAGCCCACAGTTGTCCATGAGCTCAGTGAGGGCCTCTGATCAATGGGTTGTTAAAGCTCTCCGGTTGTGAAGTCTAGCATTTACTCCATGTGACTACACAATAGTTGAACATTAAGCGAGTGATATCTCTTATGGTTCTGGCCAAGGTCAGGGTTCTGTTTGAAGCCCTATTGATGAATGTGTGTGGTTCATCACCCCTTGCATCATGAACACTAAGCCTGCATAACTTTGACTCTACACTGTCCGATGCTCACTCTCTCTATCTCTCCCTCTCCCTCTTCCTCCCCCCTCTCTCTTTCTCCCTTCCTCTCCCTCTCAATCTCTCCCTCACCCTCTCCCTCACTCTCCTTCTCCTTCCCTCTCCCTCTCCGATAGACACAAGATGCTAGAGTAACTCAGCAGGACAGGCAGAATCTCTGGATAGGAATGGATGCACAGTGGGTGGTACAGTGACACAGTGGCACAGCTGGCAGTGCCACAGCCTCAAAATGCCAGAAACCCAGTCATAGAGTAATACAGTGTGGAAACAGGCCAATTGGCCCAACTTGCCCACACCAACCAACATGTCCCATCGACACTAACCCTGTCTGCCTGCATTTGGCCCATATATCTCTAAACCTGTCCTATCCATGTACCTGTCTAAATGATTCTTAAACATTGCAATAATCTCTGCCTCAACTAACTCCTCTGGCATCAATCCACCAGATACCCACTACCCTTCGTGTAAAAAAAATACCCCTCAGGTTCCTATTAAATCTTTTCCCCCCTCACCCGAAACCCATGGTTCTGAATTTCCCTACTCTAGACAAGAGACTCTGTGCATTGATCCAATCTACTCCTCTCACGATTTTGTACAATTCTATAAGGTCACCCCTAATCCTCCTGCGCTACGAGGAATAGAGTCCGAGCCTGCTCAACTCCTCCCTGTAGCTCAGGTCCTTGAGTCCTGGCAACATCATCATCAATCTTCTCTGCGCCTTTCCAACTTGACAACATCTTTCCTATAAGATGGTGCCCAGCACTGAGCACAATACTCTAAATGTGGCCTCACCAACGTCTTATACAACTGCAACATGACCTCCCAACTTCTCAATATTCTGACTGATGAAAGCCAAAGTGGCGAAAGCCTTTTTAACTACCCTATCTACCTGCGACTCCACCTTCAAGGAAAGTGTTGGCTGCGTAGTGTTTGCACAGTCCACCTGTGATAATGTTGATTTCTTCCAGGCACTCTAGTTTCCTCCCACATCCCACTGACATTCTAGTTGGTCGGCTAATTGTCCAATTGGTAAATTATTCCTTGTACGCAGGTCAGTTGCAAAAGCTTGGAGGAATAGATGGGAATGCGGGGAGAATAAAAACTGGGCTTAATGTTGGATGAGTGTAAATGAGTGGTTAATGCTCGGCAAGGATGCGGGCTGAAAGGTCAGTTGTATGTGTTGTTTCACTCTCTGCGTTCTCATTCAGAGCCCGCAGCAAACGCACACATCATCCAGAGTCGCTTGAAATAAATCATGTGGGGACTCCTTCTTGTTGCTGTGGCTAAGTTGTCCATGTAGGGTGAACCCATTGTGCTTTCTGCATGGAAGTAGCACAATTTAGGGGGCGGCACAGCGGCTCAGTGGTAGAGTTGCTGCCTTACAATGCTTACAGTGGCAGGGAGGCAGGTTCAATCCTGACTACGGGTGCTGTCTGTATGGAGGTTGTACGTTCTCCCTGTGACCGCGAGGGTTCTCTCCCACACTCCAACACCATACAGGTTTGTAGGTTAATTGACTCGTTTTAAATGTGAAAATGTCCCGAGTGTGTGTAGGGTAGGGTCAATGTGCGGGGATCGCTGGTAGGTGCAGACTCAGTGGGTCGAAGGGCCTGTTTCCACGCTGCATCTCTAAACTAAACTAAACTAAATTTGTCAGGTTGGGGTTCGCATTAGTATTACATGAGGGCCAAAGTCTTCTGCTTTGTGCTCTGCATATTTCCAGCATGCACATATTGCCCAAGAAAGGCACCCAGTTCCAAAGCCTTGGGATTATTGATAGTTGGTCATTGATCTCAAACTGAACAGATGCACAACTGCCAGCTGAAGTTTAATACGAGGCAATGTGAGGAAATGTATTTGGGAAGGGGAATGAAGACAGGAAATGTATACTTCATTGCATAAACTTATAAGTATAGGAGTAGAGGATAGACACGACTAAGGAAGGGTCTTGACCCGAACATCACCCATTTCTTCTCTCTAGAGATATTGCCTGGCCCGCTGAGTTACTCCAGCTTCTTGTGTCTATCTCCGGTTTAAACCAGCATATACAATCCATCCTGCACAGGAGAACACGAGGGCAGCACAATGGTGCAGCGGTAGAACTACTGTCTTACAGCGCCAGAGACCCGGGTTCGATCCTGACTACGGGTGCTTGTCTGTACGGACTTTCTCCCCGTGACCTGCGTAGGTTTTCTCCGAAATCTTTAGTTTCCTCCCACACGCCAAAGAAGTACAGGTTTGTAGGTTCATTGGCGTGGTGTGAATGTAAAGAGTCCCCTGTGTGTTTAGGGTAGTGTTAATGTGCGGGGATTGTTGGTCGCTGCGGACCTGGTGGGTCGAAGGGCTTGTTTCCGCTCTGTACCTCTAAACGAAGCGAAACTAAGTTGAGGAACTGGTAGGCTTCAGGCACAGTCTTCACTGCACACAATGGGCGCAGTCATGTACTGTAATGGTGGATGGGAAATCCATTACACTTCTTGTATAAGAAAATACTGGTTGTATATTTATGGATCTGTTCATTTTCAATGCATACAACTGAGCAAAATAAAGGATCTCACAAAATCCAGGTTATGCTTTAGTAATTGAAGATCAGAAATGATCCGTTTTGCCATCTCAGTCACTCCCCCGCACAGACAAATAGTGGTCTGTATTTTATGTTGACATGTGATTTAGCACAGTCTTGTTATTTTTATGCTGTCCAATGCTCCACGTTATGCCTTGTGGTAACAATGTTATTAGCTTCGAAGGGCTATTGTTCACTCTCTAACAGAACAAACCCAGGGATTAATTTCAACGTCTATTTAAAAATCAATCGTAATAACCCTGAATCATTGATCGGCCTGAGTAGCAAGCAGATCATGTTGGTTTGAGAGAATGAAATCCTTCTGGCCAAGGTATCCATAATCTAGTATAGGACTGAATACTAATTGTGCACACACAATGCCCTTGCCTAGATCTTGGAGTTTAGTTTAATTTAGAGATACAGCGTGGAAACAGGCCCTTAAGCCCACCGAGTCTGCACCAACCAGACATTAGCACTACCCTACACACACGAGGGACAATGTTACATTTATACCAAGCCAATAACCTACAAACCTGTGGTACATCTTTGGAGTGTTAAAGAAGGAACTGCAGATGCTGGAGAATCGAGGGTACACAAAAGGCTGGAGAAACTCAGCGGGGTGCAGCAGCATCTAAGGATTGAAGGAGATAGGCGACGTTTTGGGTCGAGACTTGGGTGGGGGAGAGATAGAGAGAGAGAGAGAAGGAATGCCAGGGCCCGAGGGCTGAGGGAGAGGTGGGAAGGGGAGGAGACAGCAAGGGTTAACAGAATTGAGAAAATTCAATGTTTAAGCCCAGAGGATGCAGACTCCCCAAGCGGAATATGAGGTGCTGTTCCTCCAACTTGCGGTGTTGCTCACTCTGGCCGTGGAGGAGGCCCAGGACCGAGAGGTCGGATACGGAATGGGAGGGGGAGTTAAAGTGCTGAGCCACCGGAAGGCATCTACCCCCCACCCAAGTCGCACTAGCTTCTCATTTTCACACTACAAACAGCTTACAATGGCCTGTTTCCCTTATCATCTATACTTTTTTGCATATCTTTCACTCATTGTTCTTTATCTCTCCACATCACCATCTATATCTCTCATTTCCCTGATCCCTAACCAGTCTGAAGAAGGGTCTCGACCCGAAACATCGCCTATCTCCTTCACTCCTTAGATGCTGCTGCACCCGCTGAGTTTCTCCAGCCTTTTGTGTACATCTTTGGAGTGTGGGAGGAAACCGAAGTTCGCGGAGAAAGCCCGCGCAGGTCACGGGGAGAACGTACAAACTCTGTACAGACAAGCACCTGTGGTCAGGTTCGAACTCAGGTCTCCAGCGCAGTAAAGTAGCTATTCAGTAAGGTTGTAAGGCAGAGGGCTGCAACGCTATAAGTCTGAAGAAGGGTTTCGACCCGAAACGTCACCTATTCCTTTTCACCAGGGATGCTGTCTGACCCGCTGAGTTACTCCAGCTTGTTGTGCCTGTCTAAAGGGCCTGTCCTACAAGCATGCAACTCTATGCGATTAGCGCGACCTAACGTGGTCGTTTGAGCCATCCGGCGTCGCGGGGCCGGTCCCACTTCAATCGCCGGAGCCGTTCGGAATTGTGCGGAGTTCGTCCCGACATCGCGCGGGGCTCCGAAAAACTGACTATGTTCAAAAATTCCGCGCGGCAACGGCTTGTCAGCTCGCCTCAACGCATTACACACCGCCCCGACATCGTGCCTCCGTGAACCTATCTGTAGGTGCCTCCGTGACCCTCTATGTGTGTGGCTCCGTGGCCCTCTGTGTGTGTGTGTGCCTCTGTGCCCCTCTCTGTGTGCCCCTCTCTGTCCTGGCGAACTTACCTTAGACTTCGCTCCAAGTTCGCCTCACTTTGCGCCGCGTTGCGCCACTCACCCGACCTCCGCGCGGCCCTCGCTGCCGGTTTGGTTGCTCTTGCCGCATGCAGGCGCATGCTGGTGGGAATGGCCCTGTACAGGGGATCACCCGACCTCCGCGTGGCCCCCGCTTCTAGTTTGATCGCGTTCATCGCATAGAGTTGCATGCTTGTAGGACAGGCCCTTAAGGCCGTAATTCTACCGCTATGACATCAGGCTGCCATTCACTCTCTTTGCTTGTGCTTAGAGGCAGTCCTTGCAGCGACTTCCCAATCGGGTGATTAGGAAACTGTGGGAAAAAACTGCACAACAAAATGGTCAGGTTGGTCTTCACACTGACACATGCACTTAAATTTTACCTGCATGCATCTTGATTTCAAACGATGGCAGAGTTCCCGCAGAACATTTTCCAGGGCACCATGGAGTAACATCATGAATGTCTGTCAACGAGGTGGGGAAAAATGGAGGGGAGGGGTCATAAGGTCATAACAATAGGAGTAGAATTAGGCCATTCAGCCCATCAAGTCTACTCCACCATTCAATCGTGGCAGATCTATCTCTCCTAACCCCATTCTCCTGCCTTCTCCCCATAACCTCTGACACCTGTACTAATCAAGAATCTATCTTTCTCTGCCTTAAAAATATCCACTGACTTGGCCTCCACAGCCTTCTGTGGCAAAGAATTCCACAGATTCACCACCCTCTGCCTGAAGAAATTTCTCCTTATCTCCTTCCTAAAAGAGCATCCTGTAATTCTGAGGCTATGGCCTCTCGCCTAAACTCCCCCACAAGTGGAAACATCCTCTCCACATCCACTCTATCCTAGCCTTTCACTATTCTGTAGACTGGGGACCTCACTGATGCAATGATCTGGTCTGATCTACCCATGGTTGACCTGGAGTCTCTACAAGGCACGGGCTGATCAAGAGGCATTGATTGCTGCAAGTGATTTATTTTAAATTTCAGTAATTTAACGAAATTAATACTGGCATTGAAAATTAGGCTGGGGATGCTACATGAAGGACATTCATGTGATAATGCAGGGCCTTTAACGTGGGTCTCTTACAAAACTTTGCAAAAATATGCTCCTGGTTTTTATGGGTTAAAAAGAAACTCCAATTTCTGTTGGCAACAGCAGAGGGAAGGTGTGCGCTGTGACTGCCAAGATTAGCTACATGACTGATATCAGAAATTGTCCGCCTGGACCTACCTGATCTCCCGGTTGCTAAATTCCCCTTAATTCCCCTTCTCATCCCCACACTGACTTTTCTATCCTAGGTCTCCTCCATTGTCAGAGTGAGGCTAAATGCAAATTGGAGGAACAGCATCTCATATTTCATTTGGGCAGCTTTCAACCCAGTTATATCATATTTGATATCTCTAACCTCAAGTAACCCCGGCATTCCCTCTCTCCCCATCCCTCCCCCACCCACCCAAGTCACACTAGCTTCTCGTTTTCACCCAACAAGCAGCTAACAATGACCTGTTTCCATTATCATTGTAACTTTTTTGCATATCTTTCAATCGTTTTTCTATATCTCTCGACATCATCGTCTATATCTCTCGTTGCCCTTTCACTTGACTAGTCTGAAGAAGGGTCTCAACGTGAAATATCACGCATTCCTTCTCTCCAGAGATGCTGCCTGTCCCGCTGAATTTCTCCAGCTTTTTGTGTCAATCAGCATCTGCAGTGACAGTCCTTCTCTCTCTATCCCTCCCCCACCAAAGTTGCACTAGCTTCTCATTTTCACCCTACAAAAAGCTTACAATGGCCTGTTTCCTTTATCATCGTTACTTTTTTGCATTTCTTTCATTCATTGTTCTTTATCTCTCCACAGTGCCGCCTATATCTCTTGTTTCCCTTGTCCCTAACCAGTCTGAAGGAGAGTCCCGACCCGAAACATCACGCATTCCGTCTCTCCAGAGATGCTGCCTGTCCCGCTGAGTTACTCCTGCTTTTTGCAGTTCCATCGTACACAGGTGTCGGCTGAACTGACGAGGTGTGACCAGATGTGCCCAGGTCAAGTTTCTGATAGTCACTAAAATGGAAATGTTAATTAGCTAAATCTGACGTGAAAACTGCTTCTGAGACCATGCACAGGGACAGTTTCTTCCCAGCTGTTATCAGGCAACTGAATAGTGCTGAACTACTATCTACTTCATTGGTGACCTTCATACTACCCCGATCGGACTTTACTGGCTTTACCTTGCACTAAATGTTATTTCCTTATCATGTATCTATACGCTGTGAATGGCTGGATTGTAATCATGTATTGCCATTCTGCTGACTGGATAGTGCGCAGCAAAAGCTTTTCACTGTACAGCTTTTCACATGTGACAATAAACTAAACTGAATTGATCTGAACGTCACTCATTTCTGGATCCCTAGAATGTTTTGTGTAAAGTAACCTTTATTTAACTGGAAGCCAACGGGCTAACTGTATTTTGTGAATACCCGATTAAAGCTGTCCAAAGCTGAAAACAATTGTATACTACAGGGAGCAGTCGGTTGGTAAAGGAATTGGTCGCATCAAATAGATTTTAATGAAAATTCAAGATCAATAAAAGGTGTGAATGGCATATACAACGGACTAGATTCTTATCATATATTGCGGAAACATTTTACGTTGCAGTGGTGCTGTACTGGTGAGACGCATGCATCTCAGGTCAGTACTCAAAACTTTGTCACTGCTCTTAAAGAAGGAAAACATTGAATGAAGTGGCTAATATTTGACCTCAGTCTGTGAAACACAGCAACAACAGAAATGGAAATGATTGTAGACATGTGTTTTAACTTGTGCAGGAAGGAACTGCAAATGCTGGTTTGAGCCGAAGATACACATAAAGCTGGAGTAACTCAACGGGTTAGACAGCATTTCTGGAGAAACGGAATAGGTGATGTCTTGGGTCTGAAGAAGGGTCTCAACCCGAAACATCATCAATTCCTTTTCTCCAGAGATGCTGCCTGACCAGCTGAGTTACTCCAGCTTGTTGCATCTATCTTCTTGTGTTTTCATTCGCTTGGCAGGTTGATTCAGTTATAAAATAAAACACAAGATCTTAATGTGCATAAAATTATATGGTGAACAGATAGACACTATTATAAAGATGATGCTTAGAATAATAACTGTTTAAATGCATCTTAAGTTGAAAAATGATTTTGAAGTCAGAGTGTGAAGCTAGATAAGGTTCTTCAGATATCACTGGAGATTTACATGAAGACAGTAGGTATGTTACAAAACTTACCTTGAGCAGCACTGCAGTTCTGCCGCTCCCCGTGTGCGTGACTTTGGCACCTTTCAGAGGGGGGCGGGCTTAAAGTGCCGTTTCTCTGCAGACTGGGAAAATCGATCCATGTCGGGCGATTTCGTTGCGGAAGAAAAATCGCTCAGACGTTTCATTCATGAAGGTATTTTTAAATTACGCTAAATTATTTATTAACTAGAGTAATTTAAAAATCACCTTCAAAAGCCGTGAGTGCCGACAACGGGAAGGATTTTGCGTAGGGGAGAAAAAAGGTACACAGTTCATTTTTATGTTAAAAGTTGTTTTTTATGGAGGCTTTAATCATATTTTCATGTTGCGAAATGGGGTCCAAAAAAATGTATGAACCAACAGTATTTTTCCTCCCAACTTCACCGCAAACCGCAACGTTCCAATCCACCGCATTCCACTAAAACCCACTCGCTAGTTGATTTAAATGGCCATTAATTTACAGGAATTAAACACTAAATTCCTTCCATTTGGCCCAGAAATTCATGAAAATTAGATGAAAAAATTATGTTATATTGTGGATTATTGTGTGAATGTTATTTGGACACTTAGGCAATTAAAAAAAAGTTTATCTTTTCTTAAGAAATGGATAGACCTACTCATTGAATTTTGTAATTAGCTACAATTAGATAACTAACTAATTATATGCTTTAATTTCAGGTCATCCAAGTAAGATTGTTTCATATTTGTTTCAGAATGCTTCAATCTATAATTGAAAATTTCATTGAGTTCTCTTAATTTTTAAGAAAGTTACGGGCTTTTAACTGTTCTAGATCACAGCTTTTGAGTTAAGTCAATTGAAAGGCAATGGGGAGCAAGATGCTAATTTCTGAGTATGAAAATGGTCATAACTTTCTTAATACTGAAGATATGAAAGTAAATTAGGTGTCAAATTAAACTTCTTTTTATGCTTTATCTGATGGGATAAATTGCAGACTTGATTTTTAAAATCTCAAAATTTCGTAACATTGCTAAAGACAGCATGGCTTGATTGTAATCATGTAATGTCTTTCCGCTGACTGTATAGCCCGCAACAAAAAAGCTTTTCAATGTGTCTTGATACACATGACAATAGACAAAACTAAAATCTAAACTAAACAAGATTTACAGCTCATGTGGAAATTATTAATTTGCTTCTTGGTGCAAATTAACGCAGCTCCTTCAAAAATTACATTACCTGTACTGAGAATTTTCTTGAAACTCAATTGTAACCAAATAATTTGAACAGATCTCTGCGCTCTTGTGCAGAACGTTGTGGATGGCAGCTCCACTAAAACAGCACGGTGATAAGCCAGCTGTCTAATCTTAGGCTTAAAGTTTGGAAAATGCAGCATTAATAATGTGCATAATGTCCATTTATTTTCAATCTGTCCAAACTTCTGTCAAAATAGCAGAAAGAATTCAGATCCTTAGCTATTAGTTCGCAGATATCGATAGTTATGTCTACAATGGAATGCTAATATGGATTTCTCTGGATCAAAACAGCAAGGACACAGAACTGTGTAGGAAGGAACTGCAGATGCTGGTTTACACCAAAGATAGACACAAAATGCTGGAGTTGCTCTTACTATTACCCTGATTAAATAGTACTGAATTTATGCCACATTGTCACTTCCCCTCAGCTAACAATGAGCCATTTTATATTTTGTTATCCTTATCTGCTTTGATCTGACATTTTCACACCTTACTCTTCCATATCTCTAGACTCCCTCTCCCCTGACTGAAGAAAGGTCTCAAATCGAAACATCACCCATTCATTCTCTCCAGAGATGCTGCCTATCCCGCTGAGTTGCTCCAGCATTTGTATTAGGAAGGACTCCAACCGGGCTGCAACATGACCAGCAGGAGGAGTAACACGGAGGGGAGCGCACCTGGGATGCCAGGTGATGCTGTTGGGCCGTCTGGAGGTGTCGTGGACCTATCAACGAAACACCAACGAAGGAGGGTGCCCACCTGTTGACCCCAATGAAGTCTTTACCCCAAACCCCACCCAAGATAGTAAGAAGGTGTCAATTATAGTAGGGTTGTAATATCAAGTCCTATAAGCTTAACTAAGGACACACAACTGTATGTTTAGCCACAAGCTGCAAAACCCATTATGTACTAATCATTGTGTGCCACCATTAATATGCACTATCACTAGTTTGTTTACAAAATCTGGCCACACCATCAGATGCATAAATATATTAAGAACTGATTCTCAAAAATAGACAGGTTAAAAGAGACAGGTTAGTGTTAAATTAAAAAGCTGTTTGCTCTTCTCTTGGACTTAAGGAAACAATAAAATGCATTTTACACATTCATTACATATGCTTTAAACATTGCAGAGATTGCTTGACACAATGAAAAATGTTTGAAAGATAAAACTTAGTGTATTCCATATTTTATTTCACTGTGCCTGTCCATTTCTCCGATGGTTTTGATGTTGAGGTAGGTTCGAGATATGGTAGTCCCTTTGCATGATGAGATTTTTTTTATTTTCATGAAAGATTTATTCATCAAAAAGTCTTTGTAATTCTCTGGAGAAGTATAAGATTAGATGTGCAGTGTTAGCCTGTCTGCCTCCTGGTTTAAGGTTCCATATAATACATTTGTGGCATTTAATGTTTCTTCACAATAAATGCACTGGCAGTAAATGCATTCAGCTTGCAACAATGTGGTGTCTTAGACATGGGTATTTCTCACATAACACAGCTTTGCAAGTAGTAGAAACAGTAGCAAGTGGTTCTGAGAATTTTGTAGCATTATTTGGCTGCAATTGGGTGAATCTAATGTGGTAAATGCAAGATCACGAGGGTCCAACAGAAGGCTCTTTGCGCATGCATGGTTTTGCATCATAGTCCAAAATCAATGGGGATCTAATTTCTGTGGAGGTATAATTCTTGTTTGCAGGTTTGTCCTGTCAGGATATTGTGCTCCAACGGTTATGCAAGGCTTTTAGCTTAGAGATACAGCATGGAAACAGGCCCTTTGGCACAACTAGTCCTCACTGAGTGATCCCTGCACATTACCACTACCCTCTACACACCAGGGACAATTTTACATTTATGCCAAGCCAATTAACCTACAAATTTGTACGTCTTTGGAGTGTGGGAGGAAACCGAAGATCTGGGGGAAAGCCCACACAGGTCATGGGGAAAACGTACAAACTCCATACAGACAGCACCGATAGTCTGGATCGAACTCAGATCTCTGGCGCTATAAGGCAGAAGCACCACCCTGCTGCCCTCTGAGTTTCTCTGAGTATTTTTTGTCTTAAACTTTTCATGCTATTGACGCCAATTTACCTCTAATTTTGATTGTGGATGTGTGTATAAATTCTTCGTGAAGTACAACTCGCTGGCAAGCAGATAGCTCATGTACCTCTCCCATGCACACTGGTGCTTTCAATTTATCACGCCAGAGAATGTAGCGATAGAACCTATCAGGAGCATGCAGGAGTGTCCCATTCCACCTGTTCCCTCTCGCTCTATTTACTCAAGAATCAAGTCAAGTTTGATTATTTGGCCAATTACGTACACTAAGGGTCATTTAACATAATGAATTAACCTGCCGCACATCTCTGATGCGGGATGAAAACAAGAGCATGATGGGGAAATCCACATGGTTACAGGAAGTAGTGAAACTCAACATGGACCAGGCCAAGCTTAGGGCTAACCCCAAGTTGTTGGAGCAGTAAGGCTGTCACTTTGTGTAGGAAGGAACTTCAGATGCTGGTTTAATGAAGATAGACACAAAATGCTAGAGTTACTCAGTGGGACAGGCAGCATCACCGGAGAGAAGGAGTGGGTGACATTTCGGGTCGAGACCCTTCTTCAGACTAAGGTCAGGGAAACGGGAAACGGGAGATATAGACGGTGATGTAGAGAGGTATAGAACAAAAGCATGAAAGATATGCAAAAAAGTAACGACGATACAGGAAACAGGCCATTGGTAGCTGTTTGCTAGATGAGAACGTGAAGCTGGTGTGACTTGGGTGGGGGAGGGATGGAGAGAGAGGGAATGCAGCAGTTACTTAAAGTTAGAGAAATTAATAATCATTCCACTGGGTTGAAAGCTGCCCAAGCGAAATATGAGGTACTGTTCCTCCAATTGGCGTTTAGCCTCACTCTGACAATGGAGGAGGCCTAGGACAGAAAGGTCAATGTGGGAATCGGAAGGGGATTTAAAGTGTTTAGCAACTGGGAGATCAGGCAGGTTCAGGCGGACTGACCGATCGCCCAGTTTACTTTTGGTCTCGCCGAGGTATGAGAGTCCACACCTTGAGCAACGGATACAGTAGATGAGGTTGGAGGAGGTGCAAGTAACCTCTGCTTAATGTGAAAGGACTGTTGGATTCCTGGAGAGAGTCGAGAGAGGACGTATAGGGACAGGTGTTGCATCACCTGCGGTTGCAGAGGAAAGTACTTGGGGATGGGGTGGTTTGGGGGGGAAGGGATGAGTGGGCAATACTCATACAACAATGAGTTGATGCCAGCCATGCCATACTAATCTGTACTGGTCTATTCAGATCACAAGTATTATATGCAGAGCTCCCATCACCGTGCTACTGGAAGGAAGTGATTAAACTTAGAGGGTTCAATGGTGATATAAGGCTGTTACTGGGCTGAAGAATCATAGAATTTTACTTGTGAGGAATGTTTAGCTCACCTAGGGCATACTTCCTTAGAACATGGAAAACTGATGGGATAGTTAGAGGGACATAGAACTGCAGGTTTACAAAAAGTGCTGGAGTTACTCAGCAGGTCAGGCAGTATCTCTGCAGAAAATGGAGAGGTAGCATTTTGGGTTGGGACCTTTCTACAGACTCATCCGTTCTGCATGATCCATCCAAAATCTTGACTTAACATTCCTTTGCTATCGCCACACAGTGTCTCCATTGTGTGCCTTCCCGGTTGGTGGACAATTTAGAGTTTCGGTGATGAAAGGGCCTCAATGTCTTCCTTCAGTTCCATGTGCGAATCTGACCATTGACTACCTGAACGGTCATACACTTTTGCCTTAACATTGGGCATTTGTTGGCTTAGCAACAGCCCTCTGCACCACTCTGATGGGGGATTTGTCTTGTACCCCTAATGGAGTGTGGATTTCACTTGCTACATTTGTGGGTTCCTCCCAAGATGGTTGAGGCATCTTCTGGTCGTTTTGTTTCAATATTGTGTGCTCAATGTCATGTTTGAATTAAGACAGTAAACTGGTTCCCCTCTGCATCCTCCGTGCTGAATTCTTGATCAACGGTCTCCTTCAGACCCAAAATGGGCAATAAAAGTAAGTGTTTACTAAGTAGTGAGAATGATTTGCACAGCAAAAATTAATGGAACCTTAAATATCTGAGTATTTTTTTCAATTGAGGTCAATAGGAGTGACGTAAACAATAGACTCAAGGTTATAACTGTGAACGGACAAATTTAGTTTTTAATTTAAGTTTTAGAGATACAGAGGGGAAACAGGCCCTTTGGCCCACCGGGTCCGCGCCGACCAGCGATCCCCGCACATTAACACTGTCCTACACACACTAGGGACAATTTACACTTGTACCAAGCCGATTAACCTATAAACCTGTATGTCTTTGGAGTGTGGGAGGACACCAAAGACCTCGGAGAAAACCCATGCAGGTCACGGGAAGAATGTACAAGCTCCGTACAGGCAGCATCCGTAGTCAGGATCGAACCCGGGTCTTCGGCGCTGCATTCGCTGTAAGGCAGCAACTCTACTGCTGCGCCATCATAACAGCCCAAAATAATTTAATCAAATGCTTATATAGAAGCATTGCAAGCAATTTTAGGACATTGTTGGTGTAATGCACCAGAAAGAGCAGAATGCGCAAGATTTATTTGCACAGATTGTATTCTATTTTCTGTATTTTAGCTGAACATCATGTAAAGATGAGTTGTACAGGAGGAAGATCAATCATCTGATTGAATGGTGCCAGAACAACCAACATGCTCTCAATCTTTATGTAATAGATGATGAACTGAATGCAGCAAAATGGCCAGATCGCTGGAAATATGAAACAGAAGTGGATCACACAAAAAAGTAACTTGAGCTCAGAAACATTTTCATGCCCTCTGGATCTGATGATAGCCTAATGTTTTCCATTCACTGGCTGCAGCCAATTTTTATCTTTCCACAGTCCCAAACAAATTACTTCATTCATTGTGTTTTTCAAGAAGGAACTGCAGATGCTGGCACTTCATTCATTAGTTAGCTTCATTAAGTTTGACAGTATGTTGATGAAGTCTCCCAAACACTTTCTCTAGAATGCAAATATTGTTATCCTCCTTGGCTGCAGCATTTAGAATGTCAAACCTAATGAAGAAGTAGTGATGGATCCATTGTAGCATTTTGTCCATTGCTGATTGGAATATTTATCTTGTTCATTTAACCCAATATGGCAATTTTACTTCGGAGTCACGTGAGTGATTCCGTGAAGAAGTCCCGCCAGGTGCATGCGCGTCATTACGTCCACGCATGTCGCACTGAACGGGCTGGAGGGCACAGCTCCACCAGTGGTAAGTAGAAGACTCACAGGTAAGTGGTTTTGAAAACTTCGCCTGTGAGTATTTAACTCCGTAAAGCTGGCTCGAGAAGTCAGTAGGAGTTGGTGGTATGGAGCGGTCAGGTAGGAGAGTTCGTTCTAAGCGTGGGTCCACGGATTCACTTAATCGATTTGGTCGGGAGATAAGTGAGGCAACGCCAGTTCAGATACCGGGTGCCGTTTTACCGACAGCAGTTGCATTAGAAAGTGAACTTTCCACGGCAGTTCCAGTTACTCAGGAGCCTGAGGCCACCAACAGCCATAGAAAGGCTAAAAGAAAATCTAATAGACCTGTGTTATCAGACAAGTCTGAAGAAGAAGAATGTGACTCCCTTCCAGATAATAAGAGAATGTGGGGGAGGATGCAGAATATGGGGAAGATGCTCCAAACTCTGATAAAACAAGGAGCTAAGGACCCAGTGATTCCCCAGGCAACTGTTCAACAAGGCCCATATCAAGAGGAAGATGTGGAATGTCAGCAAGGGGATTACCTTCCAGCGCCTTGTTTAGGACTGGAGGATGCCTCCCTAATATATGACTTGGGAGAAGCGGGGCAGGATGCAGCTGACCCCATGTCTGGTGTCCCTGCTTATGTGCAAACACCAGAGCACAAGAGCCACGCTCCGGGTGTCCCGGATATTGCAATGAGTTTTGCTATTCTGGAGGGGACTGGTGAGGCAATGGACAAGAACTTTGCAAACAACGTTTGCTATTTAGTGTCTCACCAGCTCCAGCAAGCGATAATGCAAGAGACTACCAACAAGTACAAAACACCTGTCAATTGTGCAGCATTGAAAGTGCCTACCGTGAACCCAGCTATTTGGGCACCCATGAGTTCTGCTATGAGAGGACAGGAGGTTCGTCATCAACACGTCCTCCAACTGGTGGCTGCATCAATTACTGCATTTGGCACTATGGTCAAAGGGACCATGATAAATCAAACACAAAAAGACATGTTGGCTCTGTTATGCAATGCATACTTTGAAGTTAATTGCATTAGGAAAATCGCCATCAGACCAACTCTTAATCAAAAATTTGCTGCATTGTGTAAGGTGACAAATATTCAAATGCCTGAGTTCCTGTTTGGAACGGACCTTGTCAAACAGATACGAGATATTGATGATGAGGCAAAAACAATTGGTTTGATGAAGCCAAGTACATCGCGGCCACCTTTTCGGAAACCTGGGTTTGTGTTTCGAAGATCCAATCCAGGTGCTGGACCGAGCAGGGGGAGGCCAGTGGGGCAACGAGGTTACCCACCAAGACAAAGTGGCTTCTACCCCAATGTGAGCAGACAGCAGGCTTTCAGGCCAACTGCAGAGGTACAGGGAACTTTTGTTAAAGGTTCTGGTGCACAACCTCCTATTGGAGGTAGATTACAATTGTTTTACAATGAATGGTGCTGTATTACATGTGATATGTTTATACTAAATACTGTGTCCAGTTCTACCATTGAGTTTATCTCTGGGATAGATCTACCTCAGCAGCACAAACCAAATAAAATGTTGGTGTTTTCTGCTCCAGAAACTGAACAGGTTAATGAAGAGATTAAGAATTTGTGTAAAAAAAGAGTGATTGGAAAAAGCCATTAATCACTCACAACAATTTGTGTCTAATATTTTCCCCAGACCTAAGAAAGATGGGGGTTGTAGAGTAATTTTGGATCTCACTCATTTAAATTGTTCAGTACTCTATAGACATTTCAAAATGGACACCTTCGTTACTGCAAAACAGCTGGTCTCACAGGGTTGTTGTATGGCAACCATTGATTTGCAAGATGCGTATTATTCAGTACCAATTCATGCTCATTATCGCAGGTACTTGAAGTTTAATTGGATGGGACAGCTGTGGCAATACAAAGCATTGCCTAATGGATTAAGCTCAGCACCGAGGCTATTTACTAAATTGCTTAAACCTGTGCTGGGGCTGTTAAGGGCTCGTAATCACATTGTCATGGCCTACTTAGATGATGTCTTAATTATCAGCAACACTAAAGAGTCAGCTGAGGAATCAGTTGCAGTAACCAAAAATGTGTTTGAATCATTGGGGTTTTTGGTGCATCCAACTAAGTCCAAATTACAGCCAACCCAAAATATTCAGTATTTGGGATTTCTTATTGATTCAGTTCATATGACAGTAACATTACCTACAGTCAAGGTTGTGGATATTGCAGAGGTCTGTACTTGTCTCTCACAGAAGCTTAATCCCTCCATCAGAGAAGTTGCTAAGGTCATTGGGAAATTGGTAGCAGCTTTCCCTACAGTAAAGTTCGGGCCTTTGCATTATCAGCATTTGCAAAGAGCAAGAGAACAAGCACTAAAAGAGCATGCAGGTCATTATGATCGGGTTATGCAATTACCAACCACAGCTCTGGCAGAGTTGCAGTGGTGGATTGTTAATGTCAGTCAAGCTACCAATAACATATTGGTGCAGGAACCTTCAATGATTTTGCAGACTGATGTGAGTGCTCTCGGATGGGGGGGCAACGGACATTGAGTCCAGTTGTGGAGGTAGATGGAATGAACAAGAAAGTTTGATTCTTCACACACGAGGAATAAATTATTTGGAATTACTGGGGGCATTTTATGGGTTAAAGGCATATTGCTCCACAATGAATAATTTACACATTCAACTCCAGATTGATAACACTACGGCAGTGGCATATATCAATCATATGGGAGGAGCAAGATCAGTTTCATGTGATAGCATGGCTAATCTTATATGGCATTGGTGTATTTCAAGAACCATTTGGGTTTCGGCCATCTATCTACCAGGGGTAGACATTGTGGTGGCAGACCAAAGGTCACGAAAATCAATGATAATATAGAATGGATGTTGAATTCTAAAGTTTTTCAAACAATTGTCACTTGATTTGGATTGCCAGATTTTGATCTGTTTGCATCCAGACTGAATCACCAGTTGCCTAAATATGTTTCATGGGAACCAGATCCAGGAGCAGTAGACGTGGATGCTTTTTCATTACATTGGGGACAATCATTCTTTTGTGCTTTCCCTCCATTTTGTCTGATTATGAAATGTTTAACCAAAATAGAGCGTGACTCCGCCACAGGCATTTTGGTGGCCCCAGATTGGCCAACACAACCATGGTTCCCATTGGTACTCAGAATGATGGTTCAGCCATTCATGATGGTTCCCAGCTTCAGTAATTTGTTGGTGCGTCCGGTTACAGGAGAAAGTCACCCATTACATGACTGTATCAATTTGTTGGTCTGCAGGTTCTGAACAGACCATTCCAAGGCCTTGGATTGTCGGACAGGTCCATGGAGGTTATCACTGCAGCCCGGAGGAATAGTACTAAAAAACAAAATATGGTTCATATAAAGAAATGGGAGATGTTTTGTGTACAGTCAAATTTGTCCTATCATACTGCAAGCATAAGTGATGTGTTGGAGTTCCTTGCTAAGTTGCATTTTGATGAGCATTTGAGTTATAGTGCTATTAACAGTGCTAGGAGTGCTTTGTCCTCTTATTTAGTGCAGTCCGCAGCACAACAGCCTATCGGGGCTCATTTGTTAGTATCCCGATTTATGAGAGGAAGTTTTTAACAAAAACCCTCCTAAACCCAAGTATACAGAAATCTGGGATATCAGTGTAGTTCTCACACTGCTTCTGCAATGGGCTCTAATTACGTCATTGTCTATGCAGTGATTAACTCTGAAAGTGGTTATGCTTATGGCACTGGTTTCAGCACAATGTGTACAGCATTACAATTGTTACGAATAGATTGTATGCATTTGTCTGTAGATGACATTACTTTTTATGTTTATGATTTAATCAAACAAAGCAGGCCAGGTACGGCAGGAACCAAGGTGATGTTTAAAGCATATCCTGTTGACCATGTTATGTGTTGTTAAACATTTAAGACGATATCTTGAGTTAACAGGGAGTCTCAGAGGTTCTGAGACAGGCCTGTTTATTAGTCACAAAAAGCCATATAAAAGTGTGTCAGTACAAACTATTTATAGATGGTTGGAACAGGTTCTCAATTGTGCTGGAGTTGACACTCATGTGTTTAAATCTCACTCCACCGGGGCGGCTTCCTCATCCGTGGCAAAGGCTCAGGACGTGCCGCTAGACCAAATCCTCGCGGCCGCAGGATGGTCTAGAGAAGCAACTTTTTCACAGTTTTATGATAAAGCTGTACAGTCAGTGCCACGGTTTGGGCATGCTGTTTTGGGTTCCGTTTAATTCATTTGCTTTGTTTATATTATTGTTTGTAATTTCCTCCTGGGATAGAGAGGTTATTACTGGGTTTTGTTATTATTGTTATTAAAAATAGTTATTGAATAATTTGAAGCAATGTTCAATATATTATTTGTTACTATTATGTCAAACCGAAGCAGTTGTCGAATGGAGTGCATCTACAGCATGTAAACACAGAGCTTTGAAATCTTCACGGAATCACTCACGTGACTCCGAAGTAACATAGTAAGATTAAACGAGAACTTACCAGTTCGAAGTTTTATCCTTATTTTATGATGAGTTACGTTGAGGGTTTACGTGCCCTCCGCTCCAACCCTCATAATCTAAGAGATCATCTGGTAGTTCTAGTCTTCTTAAAGCCTTACTATGTTACTTTGGCTATATATACGACTAAATATCTACAGCCTTCTGTTGCAAAGAATTACACAGGTTCACCTCCTTCTGACGAAATAAATTTCTCCTCAGCTCCTTCCTAAAAGAAAGTTCTTTAATTCTGAGACTATGATCTCTAGTCCAAGAATCTCCCACTAGTGGAAACATCCTCTCCGCATTCACTCTGTATAAGCTGTCTTGCTATATTTAAGAGGGAGTTAGATGTGGCCATTGTTGCTAAGGGGATCAAGGTGTGGGTCCTTGATCCATGCTGTCTTTTTGAGGCAGCGCATTCCCAAGTTCAAGTTCGTTTACATTTATTGTCACTGTACCAATTGGTACAGCGAGGTTTGGGTTGCCATGCAGCCATACAAATAAAAAGAACACAACACACGATAGAATTGAACATGAACACCCCACACAGCGGAATCAACATTTCCCACTGTGGGGGGAAGTCATTGAAAGTTCAGTCATCTGCCTCTATGTTCACCCATGGTCGGGGCCTATTCTATAGATTCCATTGATGCTGGAGAGTTCAGTATCCGTGATGGACCGGGCAGTGTCTATTTTTTGTAACCGCCTTCGTTCCTGGGCATTCGAGTTGCCAAACAAGGCTGTGATGCAACCAGTCAATATGCTTTTTACGGTATAGCTGCAGAAGTTCAAGAGTGTACTCGTTGACACATCAAATCGCCTCAACCTTCTAAGGAACTAGGGATGTTGAGGAACTTTCTTTATGGTTGCATCAATGTGCTGTGTCCAGGACAGATCTTCAGAGATATGCACGCACAGGAACTTGCAGTTGCTGACTCTCTTCATCATTGATGAAGACAGGTTTGTGATTCCTCAGGCTTCCTTTATTCTAAAGTCAACAATCAGCTCCTTGGTCCTACTGACATTGAGAGCATGATTGTGTGCGAAGAAATTGCAGATGATGGTTTCAAACTGAAGATAGATACAAAAAGCTGGAGTTACTTGAGCTTTTTGTGTCTATCTTAAGAGCATGTTTGTTGTTCTGGCAACATTCAATCAGACGATAGATCTCCATCCTATAATTCATTATTGCCCATAATTTGTGTATCAACAGTGGTTTCATCAGCCAATTTAAAGATTAGAGTTGGAACTGTGGTCCAGTTACACACTCATACATACAAGGGAGTAAAGCAGGGGGTTGAGTGCACAGCTTTGAGGTGCTCCTGTGCTGATGGTTATCGAGGAGCAAGTGTTGCCAATTCTTACAGGTTGTGGTCTGTTGATGAGGAAGGCGAGGACCCAGTTCCAAAGGTGGGCACGGAGACCCTGTTCCCCGAGCTTTGTAACAGGTTTGTTGGGAATGATAGCGAAAAGATTTGAGTATAGGAGCAGGGAGGTTCTACTGCAGTTGTACAGGGTTTTGCTGAGGCCACACCTGGAGTATTGCGTACAGTTTTGGTCTTCAAATCTGAGGAAAGACATTCTTGCCATAGAGGGGGTACAGAGAAGATTCACCAGACTGATTCCTGGGATGTCAGGACTTTCATATGAGGAAAGACTGGATAGACTCAGCTTGTACTCACTGGAATTTAGAAGGTTGAGGGGGGATCTTATAGAAACTTACAAAATTCTTAAGGGGTTGGACAAGCTAGATGTTGGAAGATTGTTCCCGATGTTGAGGGAGTCCAGAACAAGGGGTCACAGTCTAAGGATAAGGGGGAATTCCTTTAGGACCGAGATGAGGAAAACATTCTTTACACAGAGAGTGGTGAGTCTCTGGAATTCTCTGCCACAGAAGGTAGTTGAGGCCAGTTCATTGGCTATATTTAAGAGGGCGTTTGATGAGGCACTTGTGGCTAAAGGGATCAGGGGATATGGAGAGAAGGCAGGTACGTGATACTGAGTTGGATGATCAGCCATGATCACATTGAATGGCGGTGAAGGCTCAAAGGGCCGAATGGCCTACTCCTGCACCTATTTTTCTATGTTTCTATGTTTCTATGATGATGTTGAGCACTGAGCTGTAATCGATGAACAACCACCTGTTGTGCAGTGTATCTTTTTATTGTCCAAGTGGTCTAGTGCACAGTGGAGAGCTAGCGAGATCTCATCACCCATTGGTCTATTGTGGTGGTAGGCAAATTATAGCGGTTCAGGGTCCTGCTGAGATAAGAGTTGATATGTGCCATAATTAACCTCACATAAAATTTCATCACCATGGACGATAGTGTCACTGGTTACGAGTCATTGAGGGACGTCACCTTACTCTTCTTGGGCACCACTATCATTGATGCTCTTTTAAAATAGGTGTGAACCTCAGGCCTCAGTAATGAGAGATTGTTGATGTCCACTGCCACACAGGTTTAGAGTTTGTGACCAGGAACACCGTCAGGTCCAGATAGTTTCCAAGGGTTCAGCCTTTAAAAAGATCTCTGATGTCGGCCTTGGTGACTGAGATTGCAATAACAGTGGGACCTATGGGGGCCCGAGTAGGCATATCAGTGTTGTCTCTACTGATGTATGGGTAGCGTGCATTGAGCTCATCTGGGAGTGATGCCTCGCTGTTGCTTGAGCTGGAGCTGCCATTTGGTTTCACCTTGTAGGAAGTGATGGCATGCAAGTCTAACATTCTTTATCAGTCTGTGGTTGCATCAGCATTCATATCAAAGCAATGATTATTTTCTTTAATATAGAATTTTGTGCTTTTTGATTAATTATTTTAAGCAATGTGTATGATCATAAAAATGTGCTCCTACCAATTATCCTCTGCACATTGGCACAGTGGTGCAGCGGTAGAGATGCTGCCTTGCAGCGCCAGAGACACAGGTTTCATCCTAACTATTGGTGCCATCTGTAGGGAGTTTGTACATTCTCCCTGTGATCCCGTGGGTTTTTCCGGGTGCTCTGGTTTTCTCCCACATTTGAAAGATGTACAGGATTGTGGTTTAATTGTCTTTGGTAAGAATTGTAAATTGTCGCTAATGTGGAGGATAGTGCCAGTGTATGGGGATCGCTGGTCGGTGTGGACTCGGCGCGACAGAGGACCTGTATCCGCGTTGTATCTCCAAATAAAACTAAATTAAACATTAAATAAACCTCCTCTCCTTGAATTTTGACTAATTATTTCCCTTCTGTTGAGACACTGCTTGGCAACTATTATTTACATCTTCTACATATTCTATGGAAGATATAGGAGCCTGAAAACTGCAATGTCCAAGTTCAGGAACAGCTTCTGCCCTACAGACATCAGGCTATTAAACACAACAAGCTCCAAATAAACTCTGACCTACATAGTCTTGGGGGCATTGGGCATTGGCCATTGGTTTTGTCTTTTTGCACAATTATTGCTTGTTTGTTTTTATATGTATGTATGTATGCATGTATATATGTCTATATTTAGGTATGTATGTGTATGTATATGTATTTGTGTATGTGTGTGTGTATACACACACACATACTATATATATATACACTGATATATGTGACTTTTTTTCATTTATTATATTGTTTGCAGAGTACTATGACACTAGACAACAGGTGCAGGAGTAGGCCATTCGTCCCTTTGAGCCAGCACCGCCATTCAATGTGATCATGGCTGATCATCCCCAATCAGTACCCCATTCCTGCCTTCTCCCCAAATCCCCTGACTCTGCTATCTTTAAGATCTATCTAGCTCTCTCTTGAAAGTATCCAGAGAACCGGGCCTCCACCGACCTCTAAGGCAGAGAATTCCACAGACTCACAACTCTCTGTGAGAAAAAGTGATTCCTCGTCTCAGTTCTAAATGGCTTACCCCTCATTCTTAAACTGTGGCCCCTGGTTCTGGACTCTCTCAACATCGGGAACATGTTTCCTGCCTCTAGCGTGTCCAAACCCTTAACAATCTTATATGTTTCAATAAGATACCCTCTCATCCTTCTAAACTCCAGAGTGTACAAGCCCAGCCTCTCCATTCTCTCAGCACATGACAGTCCCGCCATCCTGGGAATTAACCTTGTAAACCTACGCTGCACTCCCTCAATAGCAAGAATGTCCTTCCTCAAATTTCCACATTCTGTTGTGCTGCTGCAAGAATTTCATTGTTCCGCCTGGGACATATGACAATAAAGCACACTAGACTCTTGACTGCTATAGTGTATTTACATCTGCACACAGAGGCAATGTGACCTTGCTTTCTACAACTGAAGCATTGTGCTGCTCTAAGTCGGCACACTTATACTAAAGACTTCCCATTGCAATGGTAGCAGAGTTTCCTGCCAGAATCAGTTTCCACTCCCCTCATACTCAAGAGACTAATGCTTGATGTCAGAAGTCACACCATTGCTCCAGCAATCGATCAACATATCCCACTTATGCTAGTATCTTGTATCGGCTTAAAGTCCTCCACCTTTTTACAGTCCATTTCAATAGATGTAGCAGTGAAACATTATCTCTCTACCATGCTTAGTCGATCGGACTGCATGTGTTCATTAGTAAGAACATCTCACAGCAAGTTGAAATGCAGCAAGAATTGTTAGAATAACTGTAGGGATTATTCCGGAGTCATCAAATTATAGGATATAGATGGCATTAATTCAAAGGAGAGCAAATCTTCAGGAAATACCGGTTCTAAGGTATATTGCAAGTCATAATCAGTTTGAAATTAAAAGCTTAGCTGTATAAGCAATGCTGTGTACTGACATGACCTCAATACATTCTCATACATCAGATCAATGGAGCACTATGGAGCTGTGTTAAATGGCCAACATCAAACATATTAGATTTTCATTACACCGTGGTGATATAGATCAAGCGAGCCTCTCGACTTATTTAGTCACTTGGCACATCAAACATGATCATGGCCATATCTGCTCCGTCCACTCAGTCAGCCCACACAAATTACGTTTGGTTACACATGAAAGACACAAGAGATTGCAAATGTTGGAATCTTAAAAGCAAAGTGTTGGAGGAAATCGGAGGCCAGCCAGGATCTGTGAAGGGAAACGGAATGACAATGTTTTGGGTTGGGACACTTCAGATTCATTTTGGGTGTCTGTGTTATCTGACCTCCAAAGCCTCTGGACCGTTCATGTGAATGACCCTTGTCTGAGCAAGGCTGTTTGAACAGTTAGAGGCGCAATGTCAGTTGCAGTGTGTTTGCATTGTAACGGTGTAATTCAAAGAAGCCCCTTGTCGGACTCAAAGTATTGAAGTAAACATTGTCATTGGAGCTTGTATTCAGCTTTGGTAGCTAACAAGCCAACGGTTATGATAATTGAATTCTCCAAGTTCAAATACAATCCATCACCGATTCCCTCTTTCCCCAGACCCCAACCCTTCATCCAAGTGCACACACATTTCTCCCACCATCTCCGACCATCCAGTCACCCTGCTCCCTTATCCTCCATCTCCAACCAGGTCCCACATTTCCCTATTATCCCTCCCTATTTCCCCTCCCCTCCATCCCCTTCCACTCATCCTTTCCTCATCTGGCCACCTTTTGTCTCCTCCCTACCTCCAACTTTTGTCACTTCACCCATCTGCAAACACTACCCTCACCCGTATCCAGCTATCATTTGCCAGGCTTTGTCCCATCCCCACCTCTCCTTTCCAGCTTGCTCTCCCCAACTCCAATGAGTCTAAAGAAGGGAGCCAACCCAAAACATTGCTTGTCCATTTCCCTCCACAGATGCCGTCGAACCAGCTGAGTTCCTCCAACAGTTTGCTTTTCAATGTCATTGAAATCCTACTGAATCACCTGATGTAATCTTTGTTCTGAAGAATATGCCGACTTTGATTTCAGGAAGATTCCACCAAGGGTCCAATAGGGAATGTGTTGCTTGTTGTGATGTATAAAGACCCTTCATATCCACCAGCTTCAATCTCTGAGTAACTAAAGCTAATTAGTCACCAGAATGACCAATGCTGCTTATAACAATGACAATACGATGGAGGTTGATTTTCCTTTTCCAAAGTTAGAATACTCCATAATTGTGAGCAAGATAAGGTTGAAATGCTTCATTCCATGAGGTGTAAGTAAGTTGCTAATATTGCAGAAGCATCTGGGTCTTTTTTCTATTTGCATTCACATATTGCTTTCTTGTGAATATTTTTATCTTCACTATCTACTTAATCTAGTTTTACCCCAAAAAATATTTTCTGTCATTTTGTGTATCAATGGAAGAGATCCTCTTCTCATGGCTACTAAGATTTTCAATGCCTCTTGATTAGCACGGGGCTGTCTAAATGTCAATCCCCCGGACAGTTATTGAAGCTTGCCTTTCCATTCACGTCAAATTTTACTCATTTTTCACTCGAGCTCAAGTTTCATTATAGACTCGTCTCAATTAGTCATGCAGTTCTTGTGGGCCTGTCCCACTTGCGCGACTTTTCGGCAACTGCCAGCACCCCTCATAGGTCGTTGCAAGTCGCTGAAATTTTCTGCATTTTGAAAATCCAGCGGCGACCAGAAAGACGCTACGACCGTTTGGGCGACTGAGGAGACAATTCACGACCATCCAGGCAACAACCTGGTGACATGTTGCGGGGGTGAAGCCGGTATGGTCCTGAGTAGTCGCCCAAAGAGTCGTACCTTGTTCTGGTCACCGCTCGATTTTCAACATGTTGAACATTTTTGGCGACCTGCAACAACCCATGACGGGTACGGGCACAGGCCCATAAGACTCATCACACCAATCCTGTCATCTAGAGGCCCACAGTCACTGCATTATTTCTGCCTATGGCAGTAGATTCCTTGCTCTCACGTCCTTGTCATCAGTGTGACCTATGCAAATTTTGTGGCTGCTCAAACTCTCAAAAAATCCATTGCAGAATTGTACACATGAAATATAAAGAGCTAATCAAAGTCTGCATCGTTTATTCAAGGGCACTGTACAAATTGTGTGTGGAACTTTAAGAGAGCAGCTACTAACAGGGAACACTCATTAAAGGTGCGAAAGTAACAATTCTTTTCCCGAAAACCATTATTATATATTGCATTATAGCAAGGAACAATAGATTACAGATTTGTGAAATTAAGGACCACCCAATAATTCAGGCTTTCAGGCACGGAAAGCGTTGTCAAAACGTGTGGGGGACACAATTTCATGGCGGCAGCACACGCGCATACACAGATGCGCGCACAGGTGCGCACACATGCAAGGCTTCGGCCGTGGGCCCTGTGGACGGTAACATCGGGAGCTGACCTGGTTGGTGACCAACTACGAACTCCAGCAACAGCAGCTTTGTCTGCCCTGAATTGTGGGGCTTCAATCGGCCCGTTCACAGGGTCCTTCATCGGCCGGCAGGGGCCTCGATCGCCAAGATGCAGCTGTTGATTTTAAGCCGCGCCGTGCGCTGAAAGGCCACGCGAATGGGCCGATTCAGCCCTTAGAAAGTGGCTGATCAAGTCCGGATTACAAAACATGGGGGGGATCGTTCTCCACCTCACGTGTCACTCTGTCCCCCCCCACCACCCCAGGATTTCCACCCCTGCAGGCTTTTACTACAACCATTAGGGATTCCATTCCAGTAATGTACAAATTGTGTGCTTCCACCCACAACATATCTTTGTGATCAGCACAAGGCATCAAGGGAATTTGCACAATGAAATGCTGCAATGGGTTAATATATCATTATATTTTTGGTACAAACGGGGACAGGGATGCAGGAGGGAGACGGGTTGCGAGGGTCGCGTTTGAACAAGAGCTAATACCTAAACGTTTAGTTTCTGATTCCAGTCAGGGTTTCTTCAAGAGGAGAGACCTCAAACAAAGAAATGCACATAACTAACAGAAATACACAAAGACCCTTGAAGAGCAGTCCCAACATCTGGTGTGAAATAAGTCCAGTCTCGATCATGGACAGGGCTATTAATGGAACTTGGAATTCTCTTATAGCAGTAGGGAAAGTTGTAGATGGAATTGGCCAGCAACTTCATTCTGGTAGGATGCTAAACCTTATGCAAATTGGATATAACATGTTCATTCACTGTCACTTTTCACATAAACTTTCAATAGTTCACCAATTTTCAAAACATCTCTGTGCATGCTCATCAGCCTCCATTTATATGATGTTCAGGCAAACCCATCATCTGTGTCTCTAGTGCAGAACTCATGAGTAACCCAGGCATTTGGACCAAGCTCATCCATTCCCCTGGTAAGCATATCACACATCAAATCTACCAAGTATAGTACGTAGAGTGCCAATAACAGAGCTGATGGTTGCAATAGTTACTACATAATCTTGTGTGTTCCTTGATGTATTGATGCCGGTGCCTGGAAAGAAGGGAATTAGAAAGAGGAAAGGCACAGGGCAATGAGGGGAGTGCGGAAGGAAGAGGGCATGCTAATATCACGGTGGTACGGTGGTGCTGCTTTAGAGATACTGCTTTACAGCGCCAGAGACCCGGGTTCAATCCTGACTACGGGTGCTGCATGGAGTTTATACGTTCTCCCCGTGACCTGCATGGGTTTTCTCCGAGATCTTGTTTTCTCCCACACTCCAAAGACGTACGGGTCTGTAGGTTAATTGGCTTGGTGTAAATTGTCCCTAGTGTGTGTTGGGTAGTGCTAATGTGCAGGAAACGCTGGTCGGTGCGGACTCGGTGGGCCAAAGGTTTCCGCGCTGTATCTCTAAACTAAGCTGAATCATCTACATTTTGTAACAAGTTAGGGAATGTAGAATGGGTTGGAGGATGGGTGGAAGTAAGGTGTGAGAAGGATTACATTTGGATATACCATCACCTTCAATGATCTTTATGTCTGCACTGACCATGGTCCATGTACTTTATCCTCAAGGCCACTGAGTCAATGGACATGGACTTGCTCTCTTCCAGCACTGACTGTGTGGCACCTTCTCCTGCAAAAGAGAGGGAAGTGTGTTCGTGAGTGCCTTATATGGAGCATGGGTGACATGCTTGCCATGGTTAAATAAATAGAAGTGGGTATAAACTGTGGTATGTACACATGAAGCTTGGAGCAGTGTTAAGTGTGTGAGGGGGGTGGTGATGTTTATGAATCTTATATATGAACCCTGAGTGATAGGAATTGCTGTTCGATGAATGATGTGGATGAACTGGTGAGTGTGTGACGGTGATGAATCTGTTGAGAGGTAGTGTTGTGTAGGCAGGAACTGCAGATGCTGGTTTAAACCGAAGATGGACACAAAAAGCTGGAGTAATTCAGCGGGACAGGCAGCATCTCCGGAAAAAAGGAATGGGTGATGTTTCGGGTCGAGATTCTTCTTCAGACCTGGAGAAACTCCAGAGATGCTGCCTGACCTACAGTTACTCCAGCTTTTTGTGTCTATCTTCATATGATAGCATTTACTGATATCTTCACTGCAGCTAAGCACATAGGTGGACTTGTCAATCTATTGGCACCATTGTATCATCTGGTTGTTTCGCTCTGGCAGTGAACTCATCAGTGACCACCTCCCTCCATCATGTCTCTATCAGTCTATACAACTTCCTATGCCATTGAACATAGATAACCATTTTCCATCTTTGCAAACCTTTCAACCCGAGTTTCTCCAGTGTCTGGAGGCAGTGGGCTGCCCGATGCTACTCTGCAAGTCCGTAGATTTAATGGGAGAGACATGACTTCAATCAGTTCCAACTAGAATCAGCTAGCCACTTAATAAATTGAACCCGCGTTATATGTGCCTATGCATTAATCAGTGTGGTTATCATTGTTACATTCACCATAATGTTGCAGAATATATGGTGAATCAATGGGATTTAATTATACATTGTGATATGAGTGCATTTAAACCAGTGCTTTGCAAGTTAATGCTCCAGATTTTGTTATTAAGACAAATTAATGCAAGCATTGGTTAGAAGAAACCTTTTATGTGTCCCAAGCATGACATCCGGAGGCTGCAGCGAATCATCCGATCAGCTGAGAAGGTTATTGGCTGCAGCCATCGCTCCATTGAGAAACTGTACACTCCAAGGGCCAGGAAGCGAGCGGGCAAGATCATTTCTGACCCCTCTCACCCTGGCCACAAATTCTTTGAATCGCTTCCCACTGGAAGACGACTCCGAACTGTCAAAGATACCACAACCAGCCATAAAAACAGCTTTTTTTCCACAAGTATTAACTCTACTCAATAACCAAAAATCTGTAGCGTCCTTTTACTCTGGTATCTTATTCACATGTTTAATCGATAATGTTTTATTATTAATGTTTAATGTTTTATGTGTCATTCCTAACTGTGACTGTTTGTCATGTTGTCACTTGTGGGTGGAGCACCAAGGCAAATTCCTTGTATGTGATCACTTGGCCAATAAACTTATTCATTCGGGGGTTACACAAAAGGCTGGAGAAACTCAGCGGGTGCAGCAGCATCTAAGGAGCGAAGGAGATAGGCGACGCTTTGGGTCGAGACCCTTCCTCAGACGGGTCTTGACCCGAAACGTCGCCTATCTCCTTCGCTCCTTAGATGCCGCTGCACCCGCTGAGTTTCTCCAGCTTTTTGTGTAACCCTCGATTCTCCAGCATCTACAGTTCCTTCTTTAACAAACTTATTCATTCAATATGTTTATGAAGCTACCAGTGGAAGTGTGCACATTTTCCTTAAAGGTTATCACTGCTGAATGTTTTCTGAGTAATCTGGCCTGCATTTTTTTTAGTGATAACAACACATCCTTGCTCATTGCATAGGATGCCCGAGGAAACTGGGGCAGCAGGGCAAACACATGTAGTTACAATTCTAAACGCTGTGAAGTTCAATAATTGTCCACTGAAAATGACATATCATGTATCTATACACTGTAAATTGATCGATTGTAATCATGTATTGTCTTTCTCCAAACTGCTTAGCACACTACAAAATCATTTCACTGAACCTCATTACATGTGACAATAAACCAAAGTGAACTGAAGGTGGAAACTCCACGCAGACAGATAGAATTTCATTGTTCTATGTGGGACATATGACAATAAAACACTGTTGACTCTTGATGAGAGTCCAGGATCGAACTCAAGTCACTTGACATTTGCAACGGCAGCACTGTACTTGTGTCACAAAGCTACCCAAATCATCTTAATGCTCAGTTACCTCAATGGTTTGTTGAAGAAGCATTCATCGGTCAAAATTAGCATGAACAGTGAGAATTTTTTTTTTAACATTTCAATTGATGGTGAATGTGCCCTACAAATGGCTGTCCTTTCCACTAATGTCAGAGAATACATTAACTTTCTTATGAAATAGTCAGTGTGAAAGTTTTGTTCCATTTGTGGCTCAGATCCCTTGAATTTCACAACTGTATTTTGTTGTTCAAGGTAGGAAAAATGGCAAGGCATGTGAAATGCCTATGTTCGTTGGCTTCAAATTGTTGTGGCCAATTACCGTCCTATTTTGCAGACACAAGGAACTGCAGATGCTGATTTATGGAAAAATAGACACAAAAAGTGCTGGCGTAACAGCGGAATGAAGAACATGGACAGGTGAAGTTTTGGGTCGGGACCCTTCTTCAGCATGATTGTGGGGGGGGAGAAGAGAGCAGGAGGAGAGATGAGGCAGGACAAAATGTGTAGAAAGGAACTGCAGATGCTGCATTAAACCAAAGATAGACACAAAACACTGGAGTAACTCAGCGGGTCGGACAGCATCTCTGGAGAAAAGGAACAGGTAACATTTTAGGTTGAGACCCTTCTTCACCCTGAAGAAGAGTTCTTGACCCAAAATGTCACCTATTCCTTTTCTCTAGAGATGCTGTCCGACCCACTGAGTTACTCCAGCTTTCTTGTCTACCTGAGGCAGGACAAAGTCTGGCTAGTGATCGGTAGATGGTAGTTGAGGAGGATTTTAATTTAAAGATGGTTGGATAAAGGCCAGAGGTGGAAAGACAATAGGCTGTGTGTTATGGAAATAAGTAGAGGAGTAAAATGAGAAGCCTGTGGAAGGGATATAGATGGAAGGGGATGGGGAAGAGGAAAGAGGGGTGTATCTTTTTTTTAACCTTCCTTGTATGCTCGTTTAGTTTAGTTTAGAGGTACAGCACAGAAACAAGCTCTTTGGCCCACCGAGACCGCACCGACCAGCGATCCCCGCACATTAACACTATCCTAGTCACACTATGGACAATTTGCACATATACCAAGCCAATTGACCTACAAACCTGTACGTCTTTGGAGTGTGGGAGGAAACCGAAGATCTTGGAGAAAACCCACGCAGATCACAGGGAGAACGTACAAACTCCGTACAGACAGCACCCAGGATCGAACCTGGGTCTCCAGTGCTGCAAGCGCTGTATGGCAGCAACTTAGATTAG
The DNA here is from genome assembly GCA_963514005.1 of Raja brachyura. The sequence continues at coordinate 50,332,939 of OY740795.1, forward strand.
ATTTTATTGTTTGTCATTTGAACCTCAGAGAGGCTCAAACGAAACTCTGTTTCTACAGCCATGCAAACAAAACAATTCCTACAAAACATACAAACAATTTAATTTACACAAACATGCATCACAGTGAATCTCCTCCTCACTGTGATGGAAGGCAAAGTCTTCTCTCTCCCCCGCACCATTTCTCTCCCGATGTCCAAGCCCCAGGCGGGCGTTGGAGCTCCGGAGTCGGGCCGCAGCAGCGAGCCACCACGCTCCGAGGCCGGCCAGCCCCACGACGGTGAGTCCGCAGCTCTGCAGGCTCCGTGACTGGAGTCACCAGGTCGTCCCGGCCGGAGCCCGCTCCACGGTGCTAGGCCCCAACGACAACGGAGACCCGACAGGGAAAAGATCAGGTCTTCCGTGCAGGGGAAGAGATTTTAAAAGTTTCCCCCTCCCTCCCCCACCCCCCACTTATACACAGTTAGAAACAGTACAAAAAAAACCACGTACAACTACATTTAACTAGACAACAACAAAAAAGACAGACAGGCTGTAGGGGCAACGTTGCTGCAACGTGAGACGCGCCGCCACCGGAACTCTACCGCTGTGCCACCGTGCCACTTAGCAGGTAGCTTTGCTAAATGAATAGGATTATTTTCCATTCTGTAGCTGGTGCATCCTTTTCTTTAATCCCACATGAACCATTTCCTAATACATTTTAGTTTGTCAATAATAACTTTAATATTAATAACCATTATCGTATCATATAGCCTGGATATAACACTCTTTCTCTCACATACACAGATCGAATAATCTTTCTAACTTTTACGCAAGTCATTGCAGTAAATTTTGTAATTCAAAAGCATGTCTTGGTCATAATGTTTAAAAAATATAGTGCATTTTGTTACAGAAATTTCAAAGGTGGTGACACTCCAGAATATAAAAGATTATCATAGAAATGAATTGCAAGAGGCATCTGGTTTGGTCGCTGTGAAGTTCAATAATTGTCCACTGACAATGACATCCAGGTAGTAATGTTAAATTCAAATTTCCCTGGCCTTGCACGAGTTTTCATGCAGAAATATGCTTTATGTATAATCTATTGCTGAATCAGTCAATTGCTGCAACCTGATTAGGAAACTCAGCCTAAGGATCTGTGAAAAATCTATAATTCTCATTTTATACAGGGCTTCATTCTGGTCAAATGATAACTGTACATTACATGATATTCTTCCCCCTTTTCATAATCTGGAGCAAAATAAATGTATCCACAAAGCCGGTCAGACAGCATCTCTGGAGAAAGGGAATAGGTGATGTTTCGGGTCGAGACCCTTCCTCAGACTGTGAGTCAGGGGAAGGGAAATGAGAGATATGTAGAGAGAAATAGGACAAAGTAATGAAAGATATGCAAATGAGTAACAATGGCAAAGGAAACAGGCCATTGTTAGCTATGTGTTAGGTAAGAACGAGTTACAGACAGTTTCAATGTAGTTTATTCTCATGGTACAGTGGAAAGCTTTTGTCACTTAAGGGCCTGTCCCGCCAGCATGCAACTCTATGCGATGAACGCGATCAAACCGGCAGCGGGGGCCGCGTGGAGGTCAGGTGATCCCCTGTACAGGGCCGTTCCCAACAGCATGCGCCTGCATGCGGCAAGCGCAACTAAACCGGCAGCAGGGGCCGCGCGGAGGTTGGATGAGTGGCGCAACGCGGCGCAAAGTGAGGCGTACTTGGAGCAAGTCCAAGGTAAGTTCGCCAGGACTTAGAGGGGCACACAGAGAGGGGCACCGAGGCACACACACACACACAGGGCCACGGAGCCACACAAATAGAGGGTCACGGAGGCACCTACAAATAGGTTCACGGAGGCACGATGTCCGGGCGGTGTGTAAATGTCGAGGCGACTGCGAGCCGACAAGCCGTTGCCGCGCGGAATTTTTGGACAGTCGGTTTTTCTGAGCCCCGCGCGGTGTCGGGACGAACTCCGCACAATTCCGCACGGCTCCGGCGATCGAAGTGGGACCGGCCCCGCAACGCCGGACGGTTCAAGCGACCACGTTAGGTCGCGCTAATCGCATAGACTTGCATGCTGGTGGGACAGGCCCTTTACGATCCAGTCCGCAGAAAGACAATACATGATTACAATCGAGCCATTTACAGTGTGTAGATAAATGGCAATGGAATAACGTTTAGTACGAGATAAAGCCAGCAAAGTCCGATCAAGGATAGTCTGAGGGTCACCAATGATTTAGGTAGTAGTTCAGCACCGCTCTCTGGTTGTGGTACGATGATTCAGATTCCTGATAACAGCTGTGAAGAAACTGTCCCTGAATCTGGAGGTGTGCGTTTTCACACTTCTATACCTTTTGCCTGATGGGCGAGGGGAGAAGAGGGAGTCGCCAAGGTGCGACTCGTCCTTGATTATGCTGCTGGCCTTTCCGAGGCAGCGTGAGGTAAAAATTGAGTCAATAGAAGGGAGGTTCGCTTGTGTGATGGTCTGGGTTGCATCCACAATTTGCTGCAATTCGTGGGGAAGTAGCTGTTCCTGAACCTGGACGTTCCAGTCTTCAGGCTCCTGCACCTTCTTCCTGATGGCAGTGGTGAGATAAACGTGTGGCGAGGATGGTGTGGGTCTTTGGCTGCCTTTTTGAGACAGCGACTATGATAGATCCCTTCCACGGTGGGGAGGTGAAAGCCAGTGATGGACTGGGCAGTGGTCACAACTTTTTGTGGTCTTTTTTGCTCCTGGACGTTCAAGTTGATGAACCAGACCTTGATGCAACTGGTCAGAATGCTCCCTACCGTGCTCCTGTAGATGTTTAGGAGAATCATCTTCGACATGCCAAATCTCCGTAATCTTCTCAGAAAGTAGTGTCGCTGATTGCAAGTTTACAATTGCATAGGTGTGCTGGGTTCTGGAAAGATCTTCAGTAATATGCACGCCCACAAATTTGAAGTTATTGACCCTTTCCACCATCGTCCCATTGATATAACAGGATTGTGGGTCCTCATCCTTCCCCTACCAAAGTTCACAATCAGTTCCTTGGTCTTATTGATGTTGAGAGCCAGGTTGTTGTGCTGGCACCATTTGGTCAGTCGGTCATCTCTCTTCTATACTCTGATTCGTCCCCATCTGTGATTTGTCCAACGACAGTGGAGTCATCGGCGAACTTGATGATGGAGTTCGCACTATGGCCAGTTACACAGTCATGGGTATAGAGTGAGTAAAGCAGGGGGCTGAGCACGCGGCCTTGTGGTGCTCCCGTACTAATTGTTACTGAGGATGAAGTGGTTCCTCCAATTTGAACAGATTGTGGTCTGTGGATGAGGAAGTCGGGGATCCAATTGCAGAGGGATGCGCAGAGGCCCAGTTCCGTGATCTTGGTAACCAGCTTGGAAGGGATGATGGTATTAAAAGCCGAGCTGTAGTCTATAAACAACAGCCTGACGTAGATGTTTTTATTGTCCAAGTGGTCCAAAGCGGAGTGGAGAGCTAGTGAAATTGCATCCTCCACTGACCTGTTGTGGCGGTATGCGAACTATAGTGGGTCAAGGTTCTTGTCGAGGTCGGAGTTGAGGTGCACCATAACCAACCTCTCAAAGCACTTCATCACCACAGATGTCAGTGCCACTGGTCGGTAGTCATTGAGACACGTCACCTTACTCTTCTTGGGCACCGGTATTATTGATGCCCTCTAAAAACAGGTGGGAACCTCACACCATTTGGTAGAAGGAAGGGGGAGAGGATTGTGAGAGGAATGAGTGCGCATCTGGGTGGGGCATAGGAACGAGAGGGGGGAAAAGGGAGTGGGGTATTACGATACAGTATGATAGAACTTTATTTATCCCAGGAGGGGAATTGATCTGCCAACAGTCATTAAAAAACACAAAATACATGTGTAAATTGCTTGTTTCTAAGCTTCCTCTCAGTCTAGTTTCAGTAAAAACACGGAGTCAAGCACTTGAAACAACTATTTTTTACTTTACCAAAAGAGCATTACAGTTCAACTACTGTACCTATCCCACCGCGGGTTCGATCCTCGTGTCTGCCTGTTCAAGCCCTCTAGGCCTCGCTCAGACAGAGACACTCCAGAAATTCACACAGTTCCAAGCGCTCTCCCAGAAGATCGACGCTGAGCCTCGTGATCGTGGACTTTTATATGTCCCGGGACCTCGAGGGGCCGAACCACATGGGGGTGGACTCTTAAAAACCCAATTACAGATATCGATTAAGCCCATACATAATAGACATTACCCTAACTCAATGATACAACAGCTCAATACATTTTATTCAAAACAGACTTCGAGAGGAAGCCAACTTAGAAACAGTTACCCTGACCTACAGAAAAACCAGACAAGGCTCAATAACTCATCCAATCAACACTCGGCAAAGTGTAACACTGCAACATTATTTACAATTATTTACAAGGTTTATGTCTGGTTTGCAGTCATCCAATCCATTCTATGCATTTTGCACCTAATTGACAGGGTTTGCAGATGATCCCACTCTTTGCTTGCAAATTGTATCTAATTTCCAGACACAATGGCACCTCTTCACAGCTTGTCCCAGCTCTGCAGAGAGCAACTCCAAATTGACCAAATCTCCCAGGAACACTGAAACCTTACCCCATTTTGAAGTCCTAGCCTCTCCAATTTAGCCAGGATTAACACATGAAACATGAAATTAAAGTAACGAGTGGAAATGCTTAGGGGGTGTGCAAAGATTGAGGGGAGGAGGGGAGGGGGGGAGAGGGGAGAGGGGAGTCAGTCTCTGTCTACCCCACAACAGAATGGGGAGTTGTAAAGTTTGATAGCTGCAGGGAGGAAGGATCTCCTGTGGCGTTCTGTACTGCTTCTTGGTGGAACCAGCCTGTTGCCGAAGGTGCTCCTCAGGATGACCAGTGTGTCATGGAGGGGGTGAGATGTATTGCACAGGATGCTAATTTTAGGTATTTGTATGCTAATTTCGCCCCTCTATTTTGCTTCGGAGTCACGTGAGCAAAATACGTTTTGCTCACGTGATTTTCATTACGTTGACTTGCTTTGCGCAACGAGCTGACTGGCGGAAGCTTTGCTCTGTCCAGCGGTAAGTTAAACCTGAAGGTACGTTTTCACCTTATTCTCAGGTTTTGTGTTTTTCTTTTCCTGCAGGAATCTCTGTTCAAGAGATTTTCCTGCTGGACTAATTGGGGCAAAGTCCAGACAGGCCGCGAAACCGGTCATGGACCATGGGGAATCCTGGTCTCGGACCACGGATACCGGGACCAGGGGGAACCGGCGACAGAGACCGCGGAAGTGCAGGTAGCCGGCGGCCGGCGGGTTCGCCACCCAAGTCACTGACAGCGCAGTCAGTGGCTTCCAGACAGGCTGTGGTTCCCAGGAGGAGGGGTAAAACGAACCACAACCCGGCAAAGTCTGTGAAGTCAGGCCAGGAGGGACCCACCCTGACATACAGGGGTCAGCTGTTTCCAGACTGCTGTGGTTCCCCAGGAAGCGGGTAAAACCAACAACAAGTTGGGTAGGCCTGTGGAAGTCAGGCCAGGAGGGACCCCTCCAACATATAGCGGTCAGCCGCTTCCAGACCGCTGTGGGTCCCCATAAAGGGGGTAAAACCAAATGTAAGATAGTCAGGCCTGTGGACTAGGGGAGTCAGGCCAGGAGGGTTCCCCTCCTTCAATGGGCAGCATCTGCGGACGTCTAAACCCACATGGAGCACCTGATGGAGAGGTTGCTCCACAATTATACTCCAAAGGAGGGAGTTATCAGCGCGGGCGTCCTTGGGGGTCCGCGGCAGCTGCACCTGTTTCATGGCTGCACAATGTCTCCCTCTCTGTGGAGGGGAGCATTCGGGGTCAGTTCCTGTCTGACTCAGAGCAAAAAACCTGACATAGGTCCGCTGGAGGGGCCATGTCAGCGCAGGTATCCTCAGGGGCCTGCGGCAGCACCTGTTTTCAGAGCTGCCTCCGAATCTCCCTCTCTGTGGAGGGGAGTGCGAGTGGTCAGTATGTAACTGACTTTAAAATAGAAAGTATGTCCGTGGAACATATTGGAGCATATGCATATTGCTTCAAGAGATACTCGCAAACAAAGAGGGTGCTGCCGGAAGAGTTGGTCTCCAGCCGTTGGCAGAATACTCAGAAGGGGCCAGAGTTCCCCTCACGCTACGAGGGCCAGCAGTGAACAGCGCTATCAGTGACATCGGAGGGCTGAAATCCAGGAAATGAAACCAGCCGCCGAATCCTCTCTTCAGGTAAGACGTATCCCACAGGTAAGACCAGGATGAGGAAGCAAAAGCTGTCGGACTAATCAAGGTACCGACGACGAGCAAAGCTTCATCGGTAGGCGACAACACACCCCACGCCTCCATCGGGGGTAAGCAGTTCACTGAAGCCGAGTTTCGAGGCAGGCTCAGTATGATGAGGTTTTCAGACCAAGGCCCAAGCCGGTCTCAGGGAAAATATGGAATCCACGCACTCTACCAGTCCTACTCCCCAATCAAGACCACCGGTAGCCATGGAGGTAGGTGGGTCTGGTTCTTCCAAAACATGGGGTTGTGGACCATTTACATGTGGGTAATATTTACACTTGTCTTTTTGTACAAGTGACAATGATAACATGAGATTCAGATCTGTTTTTAAAAAATTGATGATAACATTTGATTACTTTATACTGCGCAACATACATAGGTTCCAAGCAGGCTTGGAATTGGGGCCGGAGTTGTCTTTCGAGACAGGCCCAGTATTATGGCCAGGACTGCCTTTCAGGACAGGGTGAAAGATGGAGGATGTCACTTCATCCAGATTTAACTCGCATGTGCAGCATAGACTTTCAAAATGGGAAACTTCGTTACTGTCTAACTATTGATTCTATAGGAGCTATATGGCAAGCATCAATCTCAAAGATGCATGCTATTCAGTTCCCATTCACAGGGATCACCGGAGATATTTGAAATTTATCTGGATGGGTCAATGATGACAGTTAAAGCTTTGCAAAATGGGCTAACTTCAGCTCCCAGGTTTATTTACCAAATTACTAAAACCGTTGCTTGGGCTGCTCATTTGTTATCGCCTATCTGGATGATGTTTGAAACGCTGGTTTTTACTAAAATTAACTGTTGCAGCCCCAAACTATATTTGAGAAATTGGGGTCCTTTAATCCATCTAGTTAAATTTAAGTTGATACCAATCAGAACTATTGATTATTGGGATTTATATTTAACTATCAACTTAACAGGGACTCCGCCCTGGGGCAAGAGATGGAATTAACAGAAGCCTGTAACAACCTTGATGTTATGAAGCAGCCTCCTATTCATCAAGTGTAATTGGCAATATAGCAGCTGTGTCTCAGCGGTGCAAATTGGGCCTTTGCATTATCAGAACTTACAACGTGCAAAGAATTAACCTCTCAAGTACCATATAGGCCACTATTAACAGACGTATGCTATTACCAGCTGAAGCTACCAAAGTCACAATGGTGGCAGTATTTAGCATTGCTCCAGTAATTTTGGTCAGTAGTCTTCAGTAATTACAAACTGATGCTAGTGATCAAAGATGAGAAATTACAAATGCCATCTCCAGTTACGGAGGCGGATGCGTTTTGCATGAGTTACCAATTTTTCAGTTATTGGTATCAACTACCTATAAACATTAGGTATATTCTATAGGTTAAAGGTTATTGTGATAATATGCATAATCTGCATGCTCAACTCCAAGTTGATACACTATGGTGGTGGCATATGTTAGTCACATGGGTGCAATCAAGTTAAAGTATCCTGTGATATTTACCTAACCTCATTTGACGCAATTGTATCATCACATGAAATCAATGACAACACAGAATGGATGTTGGATCACAGTATTTAATGTAATTATGGCTCGATGGAACACCGAATATCAATATGTCTACATCCAGGCTCATTCACCAGTTGAAAATATGTGGTATACAGCGGCGAGGGATACATTATCGCCACACTGGGGAGGAATGTTCTTACATGTCTTTCCTTCATTCTGCCTCTTCAATCGGGTCTTGCAATAAATCCAGCAACATACCGCTTCAGGCTTTTCGAACTGCCTGACTGGCATATGGTATGGTTCCCGCTAATGTTGGGAATAATATAGAACCTTATATGGTTATTCAAAACATAAAACTTTGCTGGCTCAGCCTGTGATTCAGGAAACCAGCCTCTGTATGATAAATCAATTCATTGACTTGCAGACTCTGAGACAACTATTCCTGCGGCTCGGGTTGTCAGACCCATGTAGTGCTCACTGCAAAATGCAGGGATAGCACCAAAAGGTAGTACATTTCCCCTTCGGGAGATGGGAAGCATTTTTGTTTGAATATGCATGTTACATTCTATACAGCACGGATAACTGACGTCTTAGAGTTCATTTTCAAATGGGTCTTTGACAATAATTAAGTTACAGTGCTATTAAGTGTGCCAACGTGCCTTCTCATCATATTTGCTGCAGCAAGTGGGACCCACACTTTCGGGTCTCACCCTCTAATATCCAGAATTGTATAGGATATCTTAACACAAGTTCTCCCAGGCCCAGTTACACGGAAGTATGGGACATTGACGATATGTTAACTCTATTTCACCAGGGGGCTCCAGCTACATCCTTATATTTAGCCGGCTCTCATAAGGTACTTATCCTCATGGTACTGGTCTCAGTGCAACGGGTCCAGTCACTACATAAATTGCGACTGGACAGGATGGATACATCTGCTATAACATCATATTTTATGTCTTTGATTTAATTAGCCAGAACAAACCAGGGGCGTTAGGTCTCAAACTAGTTTTCATGGCATACCCCATGGACCTTCGGTAATATGTGGTCACACATTTACAACAATACGTCTAGGTCACCTAGAGCCTTAAAGGCTCCAAACTAGCAATATTTGTTAGTTACAAAAAAAACTTCATAAGAAGGTATTAGTTCTACCCTCTCCAGGTGGTTAAAATGGGGGTTTGGCTAATGCATGAGTTGATACTAATATTTCAACTCTCACTCCACCAGAGCTGCTACTACATCAGCTCCAAGGGTTATGTGCATTCCACTGGATCAAATCCTAGCAGCTGCAGGATGGTCAAACAAACATACTTTCCCAACATTTTTATAATAACCCATTGCCAAACCAGGGGTATTTGCCAACTCCATTTTATTCGATGTTTGTGTTGTATCATAATCACCGGGTATATGAACCAACAGCAAACAATGTTTGTTCATGATTATAACCACCAAATACATGCACTGACAACAAAACAGAACAGGCTGTAAGTAAACAGAATATCACATAACATTCAAAGGAAGGAAAGTGACAAAATCATGTTGTTCCCCCTCCAGCTGAGTATATCCATCATTTTCCATTCGAATTTCAGAATGATAGCACTGACTGCTTTTCAAATGTGATACATTGTTTGTGCTGCACCCATCCCATGGTACAAGCACCAACAAGATATGCTGTTTGTGCTTCTGCCAAGTGCAGCATTTACACAGCATCAAATAACAGACACATGCACCAATAATATGCTGCAAAAACAATAAATGCTTAAAATACAATCGATGGAGAGAGAAACAGAGTTAGTACCTCAGATCAATGATCTTTTATCAGAACCAGGAAAGGTCAGAAATCAAACGTGCTCCCAATTAACCATATAACCATATAACAATTACAGCATGGAAACAGGCCTTCTCGGCCCTTCCAGTCCGTGCCGACCATTTATTGTCCCCTAGTCCCATCTACCTGCACTCAGACCATACCCCTCCTTTCCCTTCCCGTCCATATACCTATCCACTTTATTTTTAAATGTTAAAATTGATCCTGCCTCCACCACTTCTGCTGGAAGATCATTCCACACAGCCACCACTCTCTGAGTAAAGAAGTTCCCCCTCATGTTACCCCTAAACTTCTGTCCCTTAATTCTCATGTCATGCCCTCTTGTTTGAATCTTCCCTACCCTGAATGAGAAAAGCTTATCCATGTCAACTCTGTCTATCCCTTTCATCATTTTAAAGACCTCAATCAAGTCCCCCCTCAACCTTCTGCGGACCAAAGAATAAAGACCTAACTTGTTCAACCTTTCTCTGTAACTTAGTTGCTGGAACCCAGGCAACATTCTAGTAAATAAATTGCAGAGAGATGGGTTGGAGTCAAGTTGAGTTTATTGAGTATAGGAGCAAGGAGGTCCTTCTGCAGTTGTACAGGGCGGTAGTGAGACCACACCTGCAATATTGTGTGCAGTTTGGGTCTCCAAATTTGAGGAAGGACATTCTGGCTATTGAGGGAGCACAGCATAGGTTCACGAGGTTAATTCCCGGGATGGCTGAACTTTCATAAGATAAAAGAATGGTGCAACTGGGCTTGTATACACTGGAATTTAGAAGGATGAAAATGAATCTTATTGAAACATATAGGATTACCAAGGGATTGGACATACTAGAGGCAGGAAACATGTTCCTGATGTTAGGGGAGTCTAGAACAAGGGGCCACAGTTTAAGAATAAGGGGTAGGCCATTTAGAACGGAGATGAGGAAATCCTTTTTCTCCCAGAGGGTTGTGAATCTGTGGAATTCTCTACCTCGGAAGGCAGTGGATGCCAATTTTCTGGATGCTTTCAAGAGAGTTATGCGCCTGTCCCATTTAGGCGATTTTTTAGGCAACTACTGGCGATTAGGTTGTCGCCAAATGTTCTCCGGTGGTCGCCAGGTGTAGTCTCCTCAGTCGCGCAAAAAGTCTTTCTGGCCGCCGCTAAATTTTCAACACATTGTAACATTTTCGGCGACAGTGGGTGTGATGCCAATGAGCGTAGCTTCACTTCTCCTGACGTAGGTGCTGTCATAGGTTATTGCCAGGATGGCGTAGGTTGTCGCTGTTTTCTTGATGACCTGCTCCAACTATGACAGTCGCTGGCAGTTGCCTAAAAATCGCCAAGTGGGACTGGCCCATTAGATTGGGCTCTTAAAGTTAGCCGAGTCAAGGGATATGGGGAGAAGGCAGAAACGGGGAGAAGGCAGAAACGGGATACTGATTGTGGCTGATCATCCATGATCACAGTGAATGGCAGTGCTGGCTCGAAGAGCCGAATGGCCTTCTCCTGCACCTGCTGTTTATTGACATATGCACAAGGCAGTGCGGTACAGCCACAATGTAAATGCAGCAGCAGGGACAGATACTTGGTCAACACACAAAATCATAGATTACACATACAAGACATGAAAAGAAACGAGACTGTGCAATAAAAAACCAAGACATGAGCACGAAAAACTATTAAGAAAACAATGTCCATGGTAGTGCAAGAGGCACTGTTGCCGAGGTAGGATTAGGATTGTGCAGCTTGGTTGAAGAATCTAACAGTTGCAGGGAAGTAGCTGTTACTGCACTTCATGGAAACTTACAGAATAATAACCATATAACCATATAACAATTACAGCACGGAAACAGGCCTTCTCGGCCCTTCCAGTCCGTGCCGACCATTTATTTTCCCCTAGTCCCATATACCTGCACTCAGACCATACCCCTCCATTCCCTTCCCGTCCATATACCTATCCACTTTACTTTTAAATGTTAAAATCGATCCTGCCTCCACCACTTCTGCTGGAAGATCATTCCACACAGCCACCACTCTCTGAGTAAAGAAGTTCCCCCCCAAAGTTACCCCTAAACTTCTGTCCCTTAATTCTCATGTCATGCCCTCTTGTTTGAATCTTCCCTACCCTCAATGAGAAAAGCTTATCCATGTCAATTCTGTCTATCCCTTTCATCATTTTAAAGACCTCAATCAAGTCCCCCCTTAACCTTCTGCGCTCCAAAGAATAAAGACCTAACTTGTTCAACCTTTCTCTGTAACTTAGTTGCTGGAACCCAGGCAACATTCTAGTAAATCTCCTCTGTACGCTCTCTATTTTGTTGACATCCTTCCTATAATTAGGCAACCAAAATTGTATACTATACTCCAGAATTGGTGCCTTGTACAATTTTAACATTACTTCCCTACTCCTATATTCAATGCTCTGATTTATAAAGGCCAGCACACGAAAAGCTTTCTTTACCACCCTATCTACATGCGATTCCACCTTCAGGGAACTATGCACAGTTATTCCTAGATCCCTCTGTTCCACAGCATTCCTCAATTCCCTACCATTTACCATGTATCAATTCCCTACCATTTACCATGTAATGAAAGGCAAAGATAGAGTGGATGTGGGAAGGATGTTTCCACTGGTGGGAGAGTCTAGGACCACAGGTCATAGTCTCAGAATTAAAGGGCGCTATTTTAGAAAGGAGGTGAGGAGGAACTTCATTGGACAGAGGGCAGTTAATCTGCAGAACTCATTGCTACAGAGGGCAGTGGAGGCCAAGTCTGCGGATATTTTTAAGGCAGCGATGGACAAATTCTTGATTAGCGCGGGTATCAAGGGTTATGGGGAGAAGGCAGGAAAATGTGATAAGGAGGCAGAGATCAGCCATGATGGAATGGCAGAGCAGACTCGATAGGCTGAATGGCCTAATTCTACTCCTGTGACTTGTGAACTTGTGGTGAGAAACCTCTGGATTTTGTACCTCCAGGCCAGGTAGGGATGCTAGATGGCAGCTCCTCAAGTTGATGCTTTTGATGACGGGGAGAGCTTTTAAATCCTTACTCCTACAGCAACATTTCTTACTTTATTCCCTTATCATCTATCTGGCTCAATTGTAATCATGGATTGTCTTTCTGTTGGATGGTTAGCACGCAACAAAGGCTTTTCACTGTACCTCAGTGCACGTGACAATAAACTAAACTGAACTGAACTGGCTATGATGGACTGGCCCAAGTCCACCAATCCCTTCCGTCGAGAGTCAATAGTGAAGAGTGTTTTAGTTTTGTAATGTCCCAAAACAGAACAATGAAATGCATACTTGGCAGGAGCCCAACAGATATGTAAACATATTGCCCAGTAAAACCCATAATAAACAACAACAAAAGTTCAGTATACATGAGAAAAACAGACATATAAATAAATAGACAATAATAGTGCAAAATATAATGACCGCAACAGAAGCTGCTCCTGTGGGAGGAAACCAAAGATTTCAGAGAAAACCCACGCAGCTCACGGGGAGAACGTACAAACTCCGCACAGACAGCACCCGTAGTCAGGATCGAACCCGGGTCTCTGGCGCTGTAAAGCAGTCGCTCTACCACTACGCCACTGTGCTGCAAAGCCTTGACAATAAGCTTTGCAGAAAATTATATTATTTGAAATTTACTTCCATAAATAGTGAGCTAGCTTTTTACCTCAGGGACTGCCAAGTGGCTCTTAACATGGCATTGCTGCCTTGCTGGAAATATCTCTGGTCATGTAATTGGGAAACAAGATAGACTAATGCACAGAGGCACAGGCAGCTGCCTTATTACATGACCTCCTCTGGGAACCACTCAGGATTTCTCCACTCCACTGCTTCCAACGAGGCATTATAAAACAGAGCATGGTACTTTACTCATGTTGTACACAGGGTCAGCAGAACGGTGGAGCATATTATCCACAGTGTACATGCACACAAACATCCAAAATAGCAAGCATTCAATACACATGGAATGCTGTCAATACCTTTTTATGTTAAATTACGGGGAAGGGAAAGTTGACGACAACAAAAGAGAAGAAAAGTGCTGAAGGTTTAGTTCTTAGTTTAGTTTAATTTAGAGATACAGCGTGAAACAGGCCCTTCGGCCCACCGAGTCCGCACCGACCAGCGATCCCCAGACATTAACGCTATCCCACAGACACCAGGGACAATTTACACATATACCAAGGCAATTAAACTACAAACCTGTACGTCTTTGCAGTGTGGGAGGAAACCAAAGATTTCGGAGAAAACCCATGCGGTCAAGGGGAGAACGTACAAACTCTGTACAGACAGCACCCATAGACGGGATCAAAACCGGGTCTCTGGCACTGCGAGTGCTGTAAGGCAGCACCTCTACCGCTGTGCCACCATGTCACCTTGGGTGTAGTGCCAAAAATCACAGCTGGGCAAACTTGGCTTGCAAAGCCTAACATTTATATTGGCTTTATTTGGACAAATCAACCATGGATTCCCATCAATTTCAGAATCAGTTTGCTATTGCTCACTGTTTGAGCTAAAATGTGTTGCTATTTTAGATTCAAAATTAATACCCACTGGATGGTTTAAAGTCTTTATAAATATTCAGATTATTCCATGATTGATCTGTGATTCATCTTGGAAAATAATTGCATGATGTGACATGTTGGGTGTTATGTACTCTGTATTTTTATGTGCCGTATCTGTATAAGGCATTTTTTTAAAAGCTCTTCAATTCATTTTATTTTAATTTACTAATAACTGGATATCTATATTGCTATATATTTCTGTGTGGCCATTTAGTGACATTTCCTCTTACTTAAAATCCTATTACTCACAGGTAGTGTACAATACAAGATTAGTCTGAAGACATGAGTCTGAAGAAGGGTCTCGACAAGAAATGTCGCCCATTCCTTCTTTCCAGAGATGCTGCCTCACCCGTTGAGTTACTCCAGCATTTTTTGTCAACCGTTACTATTTTTATGTAGGGTAAACCCAGTTACAGGTCCAATAATCAAACTGCCCCAGATTACAAAATGTACGTATTTCAAGGAATATTTTTAAAGCAATGTTTTGGGAGAAAAAAATGTATCCAGTTTTGCTGTTGTCTGGCACATTTTACATTTATCATCGCAAAATGTTCTGTGCAATTTTCCCCGATCTGAGGGGAAACAATGCTAGGCTTCTGTTACAGATCTGTCTTGATAAAACCACATTAATAAACCAAACAAGCTTCATTACTCATCACCGAAAGCTGGAAATAATGTAAGCTTGTCTGTTTCAGTTATTGGGAGGTCTTCAAAGATACTGAAGATCTGGAAATCCTGTGATTGATAGTAAACGATGATTTTGACTGATGGGCAAATCCTTTCCGTTTGTTTATACACGTGCATTAAATACACGACAAAACCAAGTTTTATCTCTGTGGGTTTGAAAGGGCATGCTTATTCAATTCTGAATGAGAAAGCTAGACATAGATCACAGTAAATATATCTGATTTCCTTTGGCAAGTTAGTTTACTTATTAATAAATTTGCCCCATAATTCTAAAACATATTAATTTTTAAGAGCACATCATGTTGAGTTTAATGAGTCTGGTAATGGTAACATGTCTTGCCTGGGTCAGAATTTGTTGCCTATGTTATGCCCTGAACTTTCCATTAATCTAAATGGAAGTAAATTGAGGGGTGGCAATGAGTGAGGTTGTTATTCTACGTACAATGGGGAGACAATCAGACCCCATTTCCTTCCTATTAAAGCAGATTAGATTACAATTCTGCACCATATAAACAAAGCTAATTAATAAAATAAGTTACCGTATAATTCATTGCATGAAGTCATTTCAGAAATGTTGAGTTAATAAAATAATTCAATTGCAAAGCAGTGTAGCAAAAAAAAGTGTCACTGTTGGAAATTTAAGAGATGTTAGTCTTTACATCTATATATATGTTTGATGCAGCAAATAATCTATCATTATGTGAGAATAGCTGCCAGGCCAACAAAGCAAGCTTTACAGTACAGCAGTTAACAGAATATGTTGTGCAACACCAATTCACTGTCCCCCGTTACTAAGGATAATATAGTTCACAATTTGATTAAGTCTGCATATATCCGATGCAAACATTTCACTTCTCTGATCTCTCCAATTTCGGTTGCTCCAGCATTTGTGTCTATCTACATGTGAATTGCTTGTTCTGCCCCCCTTTTCCCTTCTGCTCTTTTCACCAGCTTTATCCACTCCACCCTATTAGTCCAAAGAAGAGACCCAACCCGAAAAGTCATCTGTCTACTGCCCTCCTCAGATGCTGCCTAACCTGCTGAGTTCTTCCAGCAATTTGCTTTTTACTCAAGAATCCAGTACATGTAGTCTATTGGGTTGAACCCCAAAATCTATCTATTGATCCCCCAAAATTATTACACGCCAAAAATGCCATGCTCTTTGTTTAAAAATTCACTCGTGGCAAGTTTAACCCAAAAGAGAAGGAGGGAATGGTGGGTAAAATGATGGTTGAACATATATGATCAATTCTCACAGTGTTCAAATTAGAACTATTTTAATGTACTCTTGTTGATGGATTGCATCAGAACCCCCAAAAAGTCAACTTCACAAGATGGTTGCATCTGGTAAAAGCCACCTGGTAAAGCTGGATCCAGGGTGTGAATGGTATTTTCAAGGTGTTGTTTTATTCTGGTAGAGAGGAGGAGTATTCCATTGGTGACAGAAAGACCATGGACATCAATGGTGGTGCAGCAGTAGAGTTGCTGCCTTACAGTGCCCGAGACCTGAGTTCGATCCTGACTACGGGTGCTGTCTGTACAGAGTTTGTACGTTCTCCCCGTGACCTGCGTGTTTTTTCTCCAAAATCTTTTGCTTCCTCCCACACTCATAAGACGTACAAGTTAATTGCCTTAGTATGAATGTAAATGTAATTGGCTTGGTATAAATGTAAAAGTAAATTGTCCCTTGTGTGTGTAGAATAATGTTAATGTGCGGGGATCGCTGGTCGGCGCGGACTCGGTGGTCCGAAGAGCCTGTTTCCATACTGTATGTCTAAACTAAACTAGACTATAAGTGTGTCTTCCCTGCTCTGGGATTCTCTTCCGATGATCATGATCCCTTTACCTCTCTCTCGCCATTCTGCCTGTTGGAGCCATTAAGCTTAAGTAAGTTTATTATAGTCATGCCTAGTTACCTTTAACTGTTATCTGCCTGTGTTAATGTGGGTGGGATTTTATATGTAGTCTGAGCCGTGTTTTTGGCTAGAGGATTCTGGCGCAGACTCTCAGATTAGTTTAAGAAGGAACTGCAGATGCTGGAAAAATGGAAGGTAGACAAAACTGCTGGAGAAACTCAGCGGGTGAGGCAGCATCTATGGAGCGAAGGAATAGGTGAAGTTTTGGGTCAATGATTAAGTTCAGTTTTGATCGGGCCATGGATTTCTACCATGACTACAATGATCGGGATGTATAATCGGGACATGATCGGGACATATAAATGGTGTCAGACGATGTACTTTTAAAAGAAGACATTTTTATGATTTATATGACATGAATGGAATTAAGAACGGAAAGTGATGGACTATATCATTGTTTTGTATTACTTCAATAAAAAACAATTAATCAAGACTGGAAGACTTATAACAATTACCAGAGCTCATGGAGTATGTGAGACTACTTATCTAATCATACTCGACACATTAGTGGCTATTGAAATTAAATTTTGAGAACGTCGCAAAAAAAACCCACTGTACCGCCCTTCCATGCAATTATGGTCTTGTGTGGCTCCAATTGCCTTATTTTCTTTCTTCTGCCATTGCATTATGGCATTAAACTCATCGCCTTTGGAAGGAGTAAGGCTCCCTTGTCAGAAATGAAACTGAATCTGAGATGTTAAAATACCTAAGCTTTAGACCAGTGCTATCATGGACAAAGCTAACTTGGTGAACAATTTTGGGCACCATATCTGAGGAAGGATGTGCTGGCTCTGGAGAGGGCCCAGAGCAGATTTACAAGAGTGATCCCTGGAACGAGTCGGTTATCCTATGATGAGTATTTGTCGGCACTGGGCCATCAGAGGTTATTGGGAGAAGGCAGGAGGATGGAGGTCAGCCATGATTGAATGGCAGAGTAGACTTGATGGGCTGGATGGCCTAATTCTACTCTTAATCCTTCCGACTTTATGTCCAGAGCTTGCAAATGCCTTGCGTAAAAATGGACGATGGATGTTCAGTGCCAATACAGAACATGTTGAGCAATGATGTAACTAAGTAAACTGGGAGATGTTTACAGCAAAAAGCATCCAAAGGGCAAATATACTATTGAATAACTAATGCAGTACATTGTAATTTAATTAAACTTTTGTCTTTGTTAATTTATTTAGCATTAAGTTGAATCAGCATAATCGGTCTCAAATGTTTCAAGAGGATCAGGAAAGTAATTGCTATATCTAGCATCTGTTTGCTTGGAAAGGGCACACAGACCTCCAGTTCCTACCTCATATCTTCGAACGGAAACATCCAGAAGCATACAAAGTCACAGGAAGATAATGAATGTTTGAAAATGGATACAGTGAAACTCTCACAGATGTGGAAGAAATGACTTGAATTAAACATTATTTGACTCTCTTTAAGTTTACTTTTGATATGTGCCCCCCCCCTCCATTGAACCCGTCATCGCAATGGTGATCAATTTTCCTTGAGCTAATGTAGTGTGTACAGTTATATGTAAAACGCAGCACAGTAACACAGCAAGCAGAGCAGTTGCCTGGCAGCTCCAGTGAATATAGGAAGGATCTGCAGATGTTGGTTTAACCGAAGATAGACACAAAATGCTGAAGTAACTCAGCGGGACAGGCAGCATGAGAAAAGGTGACGTTTCGGGTCGAGACCCTTCTTCAGACCAGTCTAAAGAAGGGTCTCAACCTGTTTCGTTTCCCCAGAGATGCTGCCTGAACCACTGAGTGACTCCAGCATTTTGTGTCTAAATTGTCCCTAGCGTGTGTAGATAGAGTTAATGTGAGGGGATCGTGGTCGGTGCGGACTCGGTGGGCTGAAGGGCCTGTTCCCCGCGCTGTATCGCTGAATGAAACTAAACTAAAATGTGTGCCCTTTCCTCCAGAGATGCTGTCTGACCCACTGATTTACTCAAACATTTTGTCCCTATCTTTGGCAGCTCCAGCAATCTGGATTTAGTCCGAACCAAGAGTTCTTGTGGAGTTTGCACATTATAGTACGTGCTGGTACAGCACAGTGAAATGGTACGTCTAAAAAGTCAAAGAAAAATTCAAATTTGTTGATTTTATACTTTTTAGTTATCAATAATATTAGAGGTTGTGCGGGAAGGAGCAGCAGATGCTGGCTTACTCCAGTATTTTGAGTCTATCTTCGGTGTAACTCAGTGGGACAGGTAGCATCTCCGGAGAGAAGTGATGGGTGAAATCTCAGGTCGAGATGTCTGAAGAAGGGTTGTGATCCGAAATGTCACCTAATCCTTTTCTCCAGAGATGACGCCTGTCCCGCTGAGTTACTCCAGCATTTTGTTTGTAGATTGGTCACAAAATCACAACAGAAGAGCAGGGTATATTGAAAGAAAACAACTGTTGATAAATGTAGCTCGATTTTTAATTGATATGTACCGGCGCCGTCTGTCGACAATAAATGCACTGGTTTCCTCCGACATCTGAAATACTCATGGTCGATTGGGTAAATAACCATGGTAACTTGCTCTTTGTTACTGTATTTGAGTAGCAGCATCTGGGAGCAGGAATTCTATTGGGGTTTTTGAGACAGGCAAGAGATTACAGGAGGCTTGACAACAATCTTTGAGTTCTCTCTCACCACAGGCGAGGTTCCAGAAGACTGGAGAGAAGCCATTGTTGTTCCTTTATTTAAACAGAAAACTAGTAATAATCCAGGAAATTATAGGGCGATGAGCTTCACATCAGTGGGAGTGAAACTATTGGAGAGGGTTCTTGGGGATAGGATTCACTTGCATTTGGAAGAGAATGGGATAATTTTGGACAGTCGATATGGCTTTGTCCGTGGGAACTCATATCTCACTAACTTGAATTACTTTTCTTCGGAGGTGACGAAGGTGATCGATGAGGGTAGGGCAGTGGATGTTGTCTACATGGACTTTAGTAAGCCATTTGATAAAGGCCCTCATGGTAGGCTGATCCAGAGGATTAAGACGTGTGGGAATCATTTGTGACTTGCTAGTTTAGATTCAGAACTAGTTTACCCATGAAAGGCAGAGAGTAGTGGTGGTGGCAGGGTATTGTTCTGACTGGAGGCCTGTGATCAGTGGTTTTCTATAGGGATTTGCTGAAACCTCTGTTGTTCATGATAAACAGGCACGAATGTAGAAGGGATGGTTGGTAAGTTTGCAGATGACACCAAAATTGGTGGAGTTGTGCGCAGTGATGAAGGGGTTCAAGGGATGCAATGCGATTCAGATCAGTTACTGATGTGGGCGGAGAAACGGCAAATGGAATTTAATCTGAACGAGTGTGGGGTGTTGGACTTTGGGAGGTTGAATTTAAGGTGAGAGTATACATTTAATGGCAAGATCCTAAACAGCATTGATGTTCAGAGGAAAACTTGGAGTCCAAACCCATAGCTCCCTGAAAGTGGCTATACAAGTAAATGGAATAGTCATGAAGGCGCACGGCATGGTTGCCTCCATTGGTTGAGGCATTGAGTATTCAGGTCAGCGAATCATAATGCAACTCTTAAAGACTTAGGTTAAACCATATTTGGAATATTGTGTGCGTTTTGGGTCACCCCATGCCAAGATATACATGGAGACTTTGGTAAAGGTGCAGAAGCAGTTTACCAGCATGGCGCTTGGATAAGAATGCATTAGTTAAAAGGAGAGGTTGGACAATTTGTTATTCTTTTAGTTGGAGTGTCAGATGAGCCTGATAGAAATATATAACATTATGAGAAGCATGGATAGAATAGACATTCAGAATCTATTTTTTCCAGTGTGAAAACATCAAAGACCAGCGGGCATAGCTTTAAGATTGGAGGAGGAAATTTTAAAGAAGATGAGTGGGACACGTTTTTTACAAAGAGAGTGATGGGCGCCTGGGATGTGCTGCCAGGGGCGGTGGTGATTGTAGATATGATAGTGCCATTTATTGGGCTTGCAGAAAGATACATGCCAATGCAGGGAATGGAGGGATATGGATCACAGCTTGGCATCATATTCGGCACGGACAATGTGGGGGTGAAGGGGCTCTTCCCATCCTGTACTGTGCCACGTTCTATGCAGGGAGAATAAGTCACTAGGAAAATTAGCAATGAAGTGAGATTGTGCCATGTGGCAGCATAGGCTCGATGGGGTGAAATCACCTCCTATGTTGTAGGAAACATGGTAAACGTGAGACATATATATGCATAGTTTGTGTAGTTGAGAAAGTGGAACAAACAAAATGTACATGTTTTAACATTCAAACATGTTTCTTGCTGAATTATTAAACTCTGACCTACTGTGAGAATAAGAACTCACATACAGTGGCTTGCAATAGCTTTCATACCCCTTGAACTTTTCCACATTTTGTAGTTTATTGGGATTTTATGTGATAGACCAACACAAAGTGGTGCATAATTGTGAAGTGGAAGGAATATGATACATGGCTTCCAAATTTTATTACAAAATAAAAAACTGAAAAGTATGGCGTGCAAAAGTATTCTGCCCCCCGAGTCAATACTTTGTAGAACCACCTTTCGCTGCAATTACAGCTGCAAGTCTTTTGGGGTATGTCTCTACCAGCTTTGCACATCTAGAGATTGAAATTTTTGCCCATTCTTCTTTGCAAAATAGCTCAAGCTCAGTCAGATTGGATGGAGAGCGTCTGCGAACAGCAATTTTCAAGTCTTGCCAGAGATTCTCGATTGGATTTAGGTCTGGACTTTGACTGGGCCATTCTAACACATGAATATGCTTTGATCTAAACCATTCCATTGTAGCTCTAGCTGTATGTTTAGGGCAGGCACATGCCATGAGTAATTACTCAGGGTAGGCAGTCAATCGGCTTTAAAAAAAATTTAAACCGCGCATGCGCAGATTGTTCTCCGTAAAAATAAAAAATAAAAATAAAAACAATAACAATTCAATTTGCCCAAGGCTTCCTAGTCTCCTTTATTCTGAATTACTGAATGGGTGGGGGAGGGGTGGGGGGGGGGGGGGGAGGGGGGGGGGGGGGTGAAGGGTGATGGCAGGTGGAGAGATGGTGGGAAAAACGGGAGTACAGGGAATAGTTGAATCAGACCAATTGGGGGAATAGTTCCTTTCACAGCGTGTGGAAAGTCTGTGCCAGGGGTAAAGTTATGGGGAGGGCACGAGTGTTGAGATGGAGGGGGCCGGGGATACTGCCAGTAACTCACTCACTGCTACCGCAGCTCTCCGGGCTCGAAGTCACCGCACTGTATCCGGGGATAGAAGCAGCTCGGGGAGCTGCTAGCGGCCACCGGGACCCTACAGCAGAACTGGCCACCACTTCAGCGCCTTCTGCCGGCCCGCTCACCTCTGGCAGTGCTCGCCGTCGGAACACCTGTCACCTGACACTCGCCGACTTCACTCATGTCAGCGGCTTCCTGCAAATCCTTAAATTCCCACAGCCGAGTAACATCAATCGCGTCAGAATTTAAGGACACGAGTGAGGCCAGCGAGCGGCAGGAGAGAGGTTTTTAGACGGAGAGCTGCCAGAGGTGAGCGGGGACCGGCAGAAGGAACTAAGGTGGCGGCTGGTTTCGCTCTCCGGCCGCTCAGTCACCCGAGCTACCTCTCTCCCCCCCCCCCCCCCCCCGGCCTCAATGCGGTGGCATTACATGCCTCTGTGCAAGGAGCGTCGCAAGTGGCATTATCCCAATCCCCTCCTTCATAACATTCGTGCCCTCCCCGCAACTTTACCCTGGGCCAGACTCCCCAAACGCTGTGAAAGGAGCTCTCCCACCACCCCTACCCCCCGGAAAAAACGGTATTTAAAAACATCACCAAGAAATCCACTTACCACATAATTGGTACTCGAACTCCATTCTTCTCTCGCTGTTTCCTAAGATACACTTAAAATAATGCCAATCCATATTTGAAAACCCCGCCAAGAAACTCGCGCTGCGCAAGCGCAGTAGACTGATGCACATGCGCAGTACAGCAAAGGCAGAATTTCTGCTGCCTTCAGCCCCACTTGAAACTGACGGCTTCAAGCAGCGCTGATGGCACGTGGGCTGCACAGACCTTCCCGTGTTACAAGCGCTGCGGCTGAAAGGCACGGAGAATTATGCCTACCCAAGAGATCGATCTCTTACATAGGCATAATTCTCCCATGCTTTTACTATCTATATTTAGTTATTACAATTTTATAATTTTAGTCAGGGTAGGCAGTGCCTATCTTGCCTACCCTGACGGCACGTGCCTGGTTTAGGGTCATTGTCCTGCTGGAAGGTAAACCTCCGCCCCAGTCTCAAGTCTTTTGCAGACTCTAACAGGTTTTATTCCAAGATTGCCCAGTATTTGGCTCCATCCATCTTCCCATCAACTCTGATTAGCTTCCCTGTCCCTGCTGAAGAAAAGCATCCCCACAGCATGATGCTGCCACCACCATGTTTCACAGTGGGGATGGTGTTTTCAGGGTGATGTGCAGTGTTAGTTT
This sequence comes from Raja brachyura, assembly GCA_963514005.1. The sequence goes on from OY740795.1 coordinate 50,356,153, forward strand.
TCCGCCACACATAGCGTTTTGCACTTAGGCAAAAAACTTCAATTTTGGTCTCATCAGACCAGAGCACCTTCCTCCACATGTTTGCTGTGTCCCCCACATGGCTTGCGGCAAACTGCAAACGGGACTTCTTATGGCTTTGTTTCAACAATGACTTCCTTCTTGCCACTCTTCCATAAAGGCCCGATTTGTGAAGTGCACGACTAATAGTTGTCCTGTGGACAGATTCTCCCACCTGAGCTGTGAATCTCTGCAGCTCCTACAGAGTTACCATGGGCCTCTTGGCTGCTTCTCTGATCAATGTTCTCCTTGCCCGGCCTGTCAGTTTAGGTGGACGGCCATGTCTTGGTAGGTTTGCAGTTGTGCCATACTCTTTCCATTTTCGGATGATGGATTGAACAGTGCTCCGTGAGATGTTCAAAACTTGGAATATTTTTTTATAACCTAACCCTGCTTTAAACTTCTCCACAACTTTATCCCTGACCTGTCTGGTGTGTTCCTTGGGCTTCATGATGCTGTTTGTTCACTAATGTTCTCTAACAACCTCTGAGGCCTTCACAGTACAGCTGTATTTATACTGAGATTAGATTACACACAAGTGGACTCTATTTACTAATTAGGTGACTTCTGAAGGCAATTGGTTGCACTGGAGTTTATTTAGGGGTATCAGAGTAAAGGGGGTTGAATACTTTTGCATGCCACACTTTTCAGTTTTTTATTTGTAAAAAAATTTGAAAACCATGTATCATTTTCCTTCCACTTCAAAATTATGTGCCACTACGTGTTGGTCCATCACATAAAATCCCAATAAAATACATTTATGTTTGTGGTTATAACGTGACAAAATGTGGAAAAGTTCAAGGGGTATGAAAATTTTTTGAAAAGGGGGGGCTTTCTGGAGAGCTAGTATGTGTGTTGTGGGTCAAAGGGACTGGTTTGTAGAGGGCTAGTATGGATATAGTGGGCCAAATGGATTCTTGGACTGGCAGCTCAGTCACTCAGGTCAGGCAGCTCAGTCACTCTGGCCAGGCAGCATTTTAGAACGAATAGAGACACTTTTTGCAAGCATTTTAGAACCAATAGAGACACTATTTGCAAGCATTTTAGAACCAATAGACACACTTTTTGCAAGCATTTTAGAACCAATAGACACCCTTTTGGCAAGCTTTTTAGAACTAATAGACACACTTTCTGCAAGCATTTTAGAACCAATAGAGACACTTTCTGCAAGCATTTTGTAACCAGTAGACACTCTTTCTGCAAGCATTTTAAAACCAATAGACACTCTTTCTGCAACCATTTTAGAACCAATAGAGACACTTTCTGCAAGCATTTTAGATGCAATAGAGACACTTTCTGCAAGCATTTTAGATGCAATAGAGACACTTTCTGCAAGCATTTTAGAATTAATAGACACTTTCTGCAACCATTTTAGAACCAATAGAGACTTTCTGCATGCATTTTAGAACTAGTAGACACTCTTTCTACAAGCATTTTAGAACCAATAGACACTTTCTGCATGCATTTTAGAACGAATAGAGACACTTTTTGCAAGCATTTTAGAACCAATAGACACTCTTTCTGCAAGCATTTTAGAACCAATAGAGACATTCTTTCTGCAACCATTTTAAAACCAATAGAGACACTTTTTGCAACCATTTTAGAACCAATATAGACACTTTTTGCAACCATTTTAGAACCAATAGACACTTTCTGCAAGCATTTAGAACCAATGGAGACACTTTTTGCAAGCATTTTGCAATCACACCCCAGTGAGCCAATTTTAGATCCAATAGAGACACTTTCTGCAAGCATTTTAGATCCAATAGAGACACTTTCTGGAAGCAGTTTAGAACCAATAGACACTTTTTGAAAGCATTTTAGAACCAATAGACACTTTTTGAAAGCATTTTAGAACCAATAGACACTTTTTGCAACTATTTTAGAACCAATAGAGACACTCTTTCTGCAAGCATTTTAGAACCAATAGACACTTTTTGCAAGCATTTTAGAACCAATAGACACTTTTTGCAAGCAATTATGCAACCACATTAAGGGCACTCACAGTTGAGTAGACATATGTTCAGTGCTTTTCAGAGCTCAGAGAGACATGACCCTCTGGTTTCCTCCATATTGGGGAGACTGAGTGAGGCACACCACTTCCTGGTTTTATAGTCCTTCCCCCTCCCTCCAGCAGGGGCAGCAGAGAGAATGGTGACTTTTTAAAAAACATTAATATCTCTCTGATTTTTAATCGATGGGAAAAATCCTCTGGTCCAGTAAGGCGGAGGGGGGCTCTGAGCGAGCTGGCCAAAATTGATGGCCGTAGTTGGCAGCGTTCGCTTGGAAATCACACCACAGCAAGCCAAAAGTGGTCAAGATCAGACTTTTAGTAATATAGATGAGAGACATAGATAGGGTAGACAGTCTGAACCTTTTTCCCAGGGTTAGAAATGTTCAACACTAGAGGGCATAGCTATAAGATGAGAGGTGGCAAGTTTAATGGAGATGTGCGGGGCAATTCTTTTACACCCAGGGTGGTGGGGTCTGGAACACATTGTCCAGGGATGGTCGGCGATGCTTATATGATAGTGGCATTTAAAAGGGTTTTGAATAGGCCCATGAAATTGCAGGGAATAGAAGGTTATGAATCGTGTGCAGGCAGATGAGATCAGTTCAGCTCGGTTCTACGTTTGAAGTAAACATTGTGCGCTGAAGGGCCCATTCTATAATGCAAAAAAAAACAAAGTCCAAAGTCCCTCATGCAACCAAGACAGTTTGTAATTTTGCTGGAATTTGTAGTGTTCAATAGCCCGATGGTTATTGGGAAGAAGCTTTCCCTAACCTGAACGTCATGGTTCCAGACTCCTGAACCGTTCAGCAGTGATGTGAGAGCATGGCTAGGGTGATGTGGGTCCTTGATGATGCTGACTGCCTTTTTTGAGGAAACACCTCCTATCGATCCCTTCAATGGTATGGAGCTCAGTAACCATTGACGACTGGGCTGTGTCCACCACTTTTGTAATCGCCTTTGTTCCTGGGCATTCGAGTTACTGAACCAGGCCATGATGCAACCAGTCAATATGCTTTCTACCGTAAAGTTTTAGTTTATTTTAGTTTAGAAATACAGCTCGGAAACAGGCCCTTCGGCCCACCGAGTCTGCGCCGACCAGCGATCCCCGCACACTAACACTATCCTACTAGGGACAATTTACATTTATACCAAGCTGACTAATCTACAATCCAGCCCACCTTTGGAGAGTGGGAGGAAACTGGTCCCACAGTGTAACTGCTGTACACAACAACATAGACTGCATAAACTATAGAGGAATTCTCACCTTACACATTTAACATTTTTTAAGGAAAATAGGAATGAGAAATAAATATGTGTAGGAATGAACTGCAGATGCTGGTTTAAACTGAAGAGAGACACAAAATGCAGGTCACGGGGAGAACGTACAAACTCCGTACAGACAAGCACCCATAGTCAGGGTCGAACTGAGGTCCCTGGTGCTGTAAGGCAGCAGCTCTACTGCTGTGCCACAGGGCCGCCCTGTATAAATTCCAGGGATTATTCATTGAAATACCAAACCTCCTCAACCATCCAACAAAGTAGAAGTGTTGAGGGTACACAAAAGGCTGGAGAAACTCAGCGGGTGCAGCAGCATCTAACGAGCGAAGGAGATAGGCGACTTTTCGGGCCGAAACCCTTCTTCTGAATAAGGGTTTCGGCCCGAAACGTCGCCCATCTCCTTCGCTCCTTAGATGCTGCTGCACCCGCTGAGTTTCTCCAGCCTTTTGCGTACCCTCGATTCTCCAGCATCTGCAGTTCCTTCTTTAACAAAGTAGAAGTGTTGATGGGCCTTTTTTGCGATCGCGTCAATGTTCTGCGTCCAAGCCAAATCTTCAGAGATATGCACGCCCAGGAACTAGAAGTTATTAACGCTCTCCGCCGATGAAGACAGGTTTGTGGATCCTCGGCTTTTCTCAGAGCCCTTCACAAACCATTTTGAATGACTGAGCTTTATGCATTAATGTTGAACTGCATACATTCAGGAGGTTTACTGGCTGGCTCATTATACATTCATATTTGGTTGCTAATGATGCTCCCACACATTCTGTAAGACACAGCAGTGCCAGAAATCATATCAATTATTCCGTGTGCACTGCAAAGCTGGTGAGTTTGCAAAGTCACAATTTACCAGCCCCCTGCTCATTGAGTTTCCCCCAAGGAAAGGCTCTTGCTTCTCAATAGAGTACAATAGCACTTAGGGAATACATTATAAAACTGGCTTATGAGCACCTCTTATTCATTCCCGGCATTTTCCTTGACGGGTGCTACACATCACCAACCTCCACTGGCCTGCAAAACAAGGACTGCAGTTGCAGGTAAAGAATATCTCCTTCAAACGTTTCCTTGGTTTTCATTAATCCTGGGTCAACATTCTTGTGTTCCCCAACTGGTGCCACAGTGTAACTGCTGTACACAACAGCATAGACTGCATAAACTGCATAAGGTTCAAGAGGAAGGCTTACCTTACTCTTTAAATCTTTTAAATGAAAATAGGAATTTGAAATAAATATGTGCAGGAAGGAACTGCAGATGCTGGTTTAAACCGAAGAGAGACACAAAATGTAGGAGTAACTCAGCGGGACAGGCAGCATCTCTGGGGACAAGGAACGGGTGACGTTTCAGGTCGAGACCCTTTGTCAGACTTGTAGGAAGGAACTGCAGATGCTGGTTTAAACCACAGATAGACACAAAACTCGTAGGAAGAAATTGTGGATCAATTAATGTTGGCCTTGCCAGTAATGTCCATGTTCCTAAAAATAATGATTTTAAACTCACATAAAGTCTATAGTGAAATTATTGATTAATATGACATTCAACTGCAAAGGAGATAAAAATGTGCGATAAGCAAATGTTAAATCAGGAGCACGAGTGACTTGAATTTCAGTTGCATTTTAGCGTTATTCAAAGTGTGATTTGTATCTAATTATCCAAAATAGCAAGAGGCCAAATTACTTTTTTTTAATTTCAAAATGTCATCCAAAGAATGAATGCACATAATTGGGGTGAGATATTTTCTGTTCAGTTGGACAAAAGGCTTTAGTGCTTTGTAAGAGGAACACTTGCACCACATCAAACAGTCTGTTGCACAATGCAAAACGTCCTTGACCACATCTCCTCAAACAGAGCACCCAAGGACTGTGAAGGTTTCCACCTACTAATATTCTCATCACCTGGACTGAGCTGCAATCTGTATATTTGTTAGTATCAACTTGGAACTTGTGGCTAATGTCCATTAGTGATTAGATTGAAACCTGCTCAGACAGCACCTCATATTTCACTTGGGCAGTTTACAAACCAGGGGTATGAAAATTGTTTATTTTAATCTAACTTCAAGTAAACCTTGCATCCCCTCTCTCTCCGTCCCTCCCCCACCCATCATTGTATTAGTTCAAAGTCGTCTTGTTGAGTCTCATTGTAACTAGTTTTCACCGAGCCCACAGCTAACAATGGCCTATTTTATTTATTATCGTTAAATGTTTACATATCGTTCATTCATTTGGTCTTTGTCTCTCTATATCACCATCTTTATCTCTCGATTCCCTTTCCCCTGACTGTCTGAAGAAGGGTCTCGACCCGAAACATCACCTATTCCTTTTCTCCAGAGATGCTGTCTGACCCACTGAGTTACTCCAGCTTCTTGCATCTATCTTTGGTTTAATCCAGCATTTACATTTCCTACCTACACAGATACATAATCCACAGGACCATCAGATGGACAGATCTTCCTCTCATCAATGTGGGTGGATTCAAACTTAGGCCCTTGACGGGAACAGTACTGACCCTCCACACAAATAAAGCCTCCATGCATCACATAGATGGATTGAATGATTAATGCTCTTGTCGATCATAAAGGGATGGGATTTATAAAATACACCATTGTTTGTTAACTCACTGTCACTGTTAATAAGTCAAGGCTTATTAAATTCTTTATTGAGTCTGAAGAAGGGTCTCAACCCGAAACATCGCCCAGAGAAGCTGCCAGTCCCACTGAGTTTCTCCAGCTTTTCATATCTATCTCTAGATTTAAATTTACTTTCTTTATCTCTAGATAATTAATCGTGCAGCATGCCAACAGTTTATTTACATTTTCTGTGTTAAGGGCCTGTCCCACCAGCATGCAACTCTATGCGATGAGTGCGACCTAACGTGGTCGCTTGAGCCGTCCGGCGTCGCGGGGCCGGTCCCACTTCGATTGCCGGAGCCGTGCGGAATTGTGCGGAGTTTGTCCCGACATCGCGCGGGGCTCCGAAAAACTGACAATGTTCAAAAATTCCGCGCTGCAACGGCTTGTCGGCTCGCAGTCGCCTCGACGCATTACACACCGTCTCGAAGTCGTGCCTCCGTGACCCTCTCTGTAGGTGCCTCCATGACCCTCTATGTGTGTGGCGCCGTGGCCCTCTGTGTGTGTGTGCCTCTGTGCCCCTCTCTGTGTGCCCCTCTCTGTCCTGGTGAACTTACCTTGAAGACTTCGCTCCAAGTTCGCCTCACTTTGCGCCGCGTTGCGCCACTCACCCGACCTCCGCGCGGCCCTCGCTGCCGGTTTGGTCGCGCTTGCCACATGCAGGCGCATGCTGGTGGGAACGGCCCTGTACAGGGGATCACCCGACCTCCGCGCGGCCCCCGCTTCTAGTTTGATCGCGCTCATCGCATGGAGTCGGATGCTAGTAGGACAGGCCCTTAACTTCCTTGGTATCATAACCTCATCAAGGGCACTCTGAATCTCAGCATTGTGCGTTTGCTGGGTAAACTCTGATATGGGAAAGACAAATGGAGTTTGATCCTCAGGCAGAGGAACCCCTCTTGCTTCTCTCTGATGTTGTGCTTAAGAACGATGAAACCCAGGCTCCATAGCAGACTTTTTAAGTAATGGTCTCTCTTCTTATATCAATCAGGTGGAGGCGATAAGAGCTGTTATCAAGAAATGACTGGCCTCAATGGAAATATCTGCAAACCAAGCTATTTCTCCTCTTGACAACAAAGCCTAGCAGAAGAGATTGTGATGGATGTAAGGGTGCAAGGGTTGGGAGAATACAAATCGTTTCAACGTCTATACATAATAGAATTTAAAGTATGTTTTCTTGTATTGAAAATTGTTGCAATGTGCTTAATTTGTTTCATTACCAGCGAATAAATTGAGGTCTGGTTTTAACTTTTAACTGACGAGTTTAGGGTGGGAGAAAAATAGACAACAGACAATAGGTGCAGGAGGAAGCCATTTGGCCCTTGGAGCCAGCACCGCCATTCAATGTGATCATGGCTGATCATCCCCAATCAGTACCCCGTTCCTGCCTTCTCCCCATATCCCCTCACCTCTACTTTTTAAGAGCTCTATCTAGCTCTCTTTTGAAAGCATCCAGAGAACCCTCCTCCACCACCCTCTGAGGCAGAGAATTCCACTCTCTGTGGCTTACTAAATTCTAAATGGCTTACTCCTTATTCTTAAACTGTGGCCCCTGGTTCTGGACTCCCTGTACATCGGTATCATGTTTCCTGCCTCTAGTGTGTCCAAGCCCTTAAAAATCTTATATATTTCAATGAGATATCCTCTCATCCTTCTAAACTCCAGAGTGTACAAGCCCAGCTGCTCCAATCTCCCAGCATGTGACAATCCCGCCATCCCGGGAATTAACCTTGTAAACCTACGCTGCACTCCCTCAATAGCAAGAATGTCCTTCCTCAAATTAGGGGACCAAAACTGCACACAATACTCCAGGTGTGGTCTCAGTAGGGCTCTGTACGACTGCAGAAGGAAAAGCTCATTAATGTGGGGCAGAATGATGACTGGAATTTCTACATCATCTTTTGTTGCCCAGTTAGTTGGTTAGTTTAGTTTATTGTCAAGTGTACCTAGGTAGAGTGAAAAGTTTTTGTTGCGTGCTGTACAATCAGCAGGAAGACAATACGATTACAAATAAGCCATTTGCAGTGTATAGATACATGGAATAACGTTTAGTGCAAGGTAAAGCTAGCAAAGTCCGATCAACGATAGTCTGAGGGTCACCAATGAGGTAGATAGTAGTTCAGCACTGCTCTCTGGTTGTGGTAGGATGATTCAGTTGCCTGATAACAGTCGGGAGGCAACTGTCCCTGAATCTGGATGTGGGCGTTTTCACACTTCTATACATTTTACCTGATGGGAGAGGGGAGAAGAGGGAGTGGCCAGGGTATGGTCATACCTTGATGCTGAGATATAATGAGTCAGCTGTCAGGTACCTGATTAGGAAGGGTGTCAAAGGTTATGGGGAGAAGACAGGAGAATCAGGTTGAAGGGGAAAGATAGATCAGCAATGATTGAGTGACAGAGTAGACCCGATGGGCTGAAAGGCCTAATTCTGATCCTATGAATTATGAGCTGGGTTTGCACATACAATACTTTTCCATTTAGAAACCAATATTATTAATCACATCAACGGCATTGTAGATCGCTGAGAATATTGATCTAATGCTCATGAACTCTGTACAAAGAATATGGAAATACATAGAAGATATTTAAACATTGCTTGACTGCAATCTATTCTATAGAAGTACTAACATTGATGTAAGCACACACACACACATATATATATGTATATATAAACATACACACATATATATACATATATGTGTATAACATGATTTATATATTGCATATTCATAAAGAATACATATATATATATGTGTGTGTGTGTGTGTGTGTATGTATGTATATTTATGTCTGTATACATATATACTTCATGAATATGCATTATATATCATGTAATACATAAATGATGTCTAAATATTTTCATATCTCTCTATTGATATACGGGTTAAAGTACTAAAACGAAATGTACATTTTTACAATCATTATTGTAATGTGCTCTCATTCAATGCCTGCTCTCATCAGCAATTAATAGTGGTTCAAAATATTTTTTATCATCCTCGCATTAACTTTCATGTGAGGATTAAGCTTCAAACCTGTGGAAAGTGAGCTGCTGCTGCTGCTGCTGCTGCTGCCCATGATATATGCCACCTCTTTTTTTTTTCAGTGTGCAGTGTTGGTAACAGCTTCCATTCAACAAGACTGTATAAATGCAGCACATAATTAAAGTCTCTCAGCAGATTCTCAAGAACACCAGGTGGATACATACTGACGCATATGGCAGCAGTTATCAGAAACAGAAAATATATAACTTAGAACGTAACTGTGGAAGCTCAGTTTGAGAGTTAAAATGGGCATTAAAATATACACAGTTCACTTCTTCATTTAATTCGTTCAAGATCTAATCTATAACTATTCCACTCTAACACATATCTCCATCCCTACTCAAGATGGCTTGATTTGGATCGGATGGGATGTGAAAATGTTACTCGATCGCCCCAAGTACTTGTTTTAACAGAGGCATGATTAAAATAAAGTCATTAATTCCTTCCCTGATGGAGATTGATCATTAAACTATTAAACTAGGCTTTTGAGCCTTGGAATTAGCCAACGGATTTTATGCGACCCGATAATTTAATGCAACCCAATAATTGAAACGAACAGAGGTTACAAGATTGCAGAGTTTGTGTTTTCCATGTGAATGCTGAATCCAATTGACATGCTTCACCCAGATCCCGCAATTTGACACTCTCCTATATTTGCTGCCTATTGATTCTTCTGTTCTCATCTCTATTGACCCTTCTAATATATTTCACCTGAAGCTCATATGAATTAAAATCTGATACTCGGACCCATGCTTCCATTGTTTCCTCCAATACCCTTCTTCTATCTTGCCTCTTCCATTCTTCCCTCTGAGGCTGGACTGACCTCTGCCTTCCCCCATTGATCTTCTCCCAAGATGTCCCAGAAACTCTTCCACCAATTCCCACCCCACTTTGCTGACCAGGTCCTCTGGATCCCTGCCCCACAGGTATCTATCACATAGCTGTGGACTGTTTTAAAAACCTTGATCCATTTATCATTCATTCAACTGCTTAATTTATTTAGCTCTAGAAATTCAGCAGTTTCTGAGAGAAATGTCCACTATCAGAAAACCCCCTTGTGCTTCCTCCCTGTCTCGTAGTAATACTAAGCCTTTGCTTAATTCTGTGCTACATCAGGAATTTATCCAATTTCCCGTTTCTGAACTTTGACAGTCAAAATTCGCGGCACTAATTGGCAATCCATTTTGCAATTCAGCAATTCTAAATGCAAAGAACTTATTTATCAATTAAGGAAAGTCTGGGGATATTTTTCTTATGACTATGGATTAATTCTATCCGCAGAACTATTAACCACAGGGAATTGTGATATTTTCATTTAAAAAATCTCAAATTTTAATGCATGCTGGATGCTACTGGTGAGAAGGATCACCACAAGGTGTTGCTTTGGTAAATTAAACTCCGTCTAGTTTAATTTGGATTCTCATATTCTGGTCAACCATTTTACGCACAGGATAGATGGGCACAAAATGCTGGAGTAACTCAGCGGGACAGGCAGCATTTCTGGAGAGAATGAATGGGTGATGTTTCAGGTCGAGACCCTTCTTCAGACTGAGAGCCAGAGGAGAAGGAGACATGGAGATAGGGAAGTGTAAGGTGTGAAAAGGAGACATCAAAGGCGAAGTGTTGGGTCTTGAATAGTCTAAGGTGCCCTTCAGACAGGCTTGACCAATCATTATTGTAATGATTGTCTACATTGTTTCATGTAGTTTATCATGGATGCATGCTTGCCAGGGTCACCACAAGCAAAGACTAAAGTGTCCTGACCCACACATGCTCTTAAAATGCTCCATAAAAAGCAAAAAAAAGTGAAGGGCTCCAAACAAAACAAAATATCAGTTTTGTATAATGGTTTTTTATTATGTTCATGGAAGAAGGCCTTTCAACTCACTGAATCAATGCCAGCTGTCAGAATAATTAAGTTCCATATTTACTTCCCTGCAACCTATTCTCACAGAATGTCCATTAACGATATCACCCGCAGTCTTATTTGCTCACAAGCTGCTACAATTTGGATATTTACAGCAGCCCTGAACAACTAGCAAATCATTGGGATTTGGGAAGAAAGCATAAATTCACAGTCTCAGAGGGAGAACATGCAAACTCCACACAGACAGCACCAGAGTCAGAGTTGAGCCTGGGTTTGTGGAGCTATGAGGCTACTGCATCACAGTGCCCCAGACACATTTAATTATCACATATCCACACTCTCAATACCTATATCACCTATAATCTGATTAAAAATGAGCATTTATTATCTCTTCTCAAAACTCACTGACCAAAACTTTCAGTGGGATTGGTGCTTTAAACTAATTTTCGTGGTGATTTTTTAATGTATCAGTCATCATAATTCATACGCAGTATACAGCAAAGAATCCCACAAGTGTTTTTTATACAAATTATTGTCTTGTCCAGATGTTTGATTAAGCACTGACAATCCTTGATTGGCCTTTACTGGCTTTATCTTACACTAAACGTTATTCCCTTATCATGTATCAGTACACTGTAAATGGCTCGATTGTAATCATGTATTGTCTTTCTGATGACTGGTTTGCACGCAACAAAAGCTTTCCACTGTACCTCGGTATACGTGACAATAAAATAAACTGAACTGAAAACGAAAACTGAGTAGGAATGTGTAGGAAAGAACTGCAGATGCTGGTTTAATCGAAGACAGACACAGAATGCTGGAGTAACTCAGCGGGACAGGCAGCATCTCTGGAGAGAAGGAATGGATGACTTTTCGGGTCGAGCCCCTTCTTCTGAATTAAACTGAACTGTTTGCGGCTATCCATTAATTCAAAGTTGAGATTGATAGAAAGGGAAGCAAGCTTTGTTGACCTGGTGGGACGATCGATGATGGTCAGCATCTACTTTAATCTTGCGTCTGGCACAGAAGATTGTTTGGTCCGTTCCTGCTTATATTTTCCATAACACTCTAGTGCATTGCTTAATGATTATTCACTGTCATTAGTCATTGGAGAATGTCACAATGCACTAGTAGGTGTGGTTATCGGCAATCAAAGACTTGTTTTTCCCTTAGCTCAGTCAACGAGCCCTATTCCAATGTTTCCATGGCAATATGAGCAAAGACAGGGATTATGTCCATATTTATCTATTGACTGATCAATGATGCAGATTCAATTAAGATTTGGGTCCATTGCTCAGTATTAATGCTTTTTTGCAAAAGATGAATTGGATTGCAACAGGCCGAGAAGCCCATGGACCTCACTTAGTTTTTTTTTCACTCATAAATTTATTTTAAGGTGCAAGACTAAGACCTATGTTAGGATATTCTTCTGAATATGACCATGGCGTACGTTCCAAGTTGGTCTGCTTTCGTTTCACTTGGGATGCCTCAATAACCCCAATTGGTAAGCAGAGGATGGTCAACAGAATGGAAGAAAATCTCGTTAGATGTTTGATTTGAGGAAATATGAGCACCGTCAACCTACGATTAACCATTTCACTACTTATCATTGTCCAACTCCTCCTACCCTTCCCGACATCAGGACTTATACAAGTGTCTTGGAAAGCAAAGCGCTAACAGCAATCTTAGCAGAGGGAGCTAAGATTATGGTTGACGCTGCATCAGTTAGTTATAGATACTGTAGAAGTAGTGATCCAGCCTTTCCTTCTACTGGTCAGCTATCCAGTCAACTACAAGTGTGCACTTCCTCAATTATGGGAGGGAGCTTTCAAACCTGGATTACATCAAAACCTAACGCAACTCAGAAAGAGGAAAGTAGTTGCAAAGCATAAAAATCAAATACAACTTTGATGCTCTTCATAGAATCCCCATTATACATAGATACATAGATACATAGGCAATAGGTGCAGGAGCAGGCCATTCGGCCCTTCGAGCCAGCACTGCCATTCAATGTGATCATGGTTGATCATTCACAATCAGTACCCCGTTCCTGCCTTCTCCCCATATCCCTTGATTCTGCTGGCCCCAAGAGCTCTACCTCACTCTCTTTTGAATGCATCCAGTGAATCGGCCTCCACTGCCTTTTGAGGCAGAGAATTCCACAAATTCACAACTCTCTGGGTGGTTAGAGTCATAGAGTCATAGAGTGATACAGTTTGGAAACAGGCCCTTTGGCTCAACACTGCCACACCGGCCAACATGTCCCAGCTACACTAGTCCCACTTGCCTGCGCTTGGTCCATATCCCTCCAAACCTGTGCTATCCATGTACCTGTCTAACTGTTTCTTAAATGACGGGATAGTTCCAGCCTCAACTACCTCTTCTGGCAGCTTCTTCCATACACCCACCACCCTTTGTGTGAAAAAGTTACCCCTCTTATTCCTGTTAAATCTTTTCCCCCTCACCTTGAACCTATGTCCTCTGATCCTCGATTCCCATAATCTGGGCAAGAGACTCTGTGTATCTACTCAATCTATTCCTCTCATGATTTTATACACCTCTATAAGATCACCCCTCATCCTCCTGTGCACCGAGGAACAGAGACCCAGCCTACTCAACCTCTCCCTATAGCTCATACCCTCTAGTCCTGGCAACATTCTCGTAAATCTGTCTGAACCCTTTCAAGCTTGACAATATCTTCCCTATAACGTGGTGTCCAGAACTGAACACAATATTCTAAAATGCGGTCTCACCAACGTCTTATACAACTGCAACACGACCTCCCAACTTCTATACTCAATACTCTGACCAATGAAGGCCAAAGTGCCAAAACCCTTTTTGACCACCCTATGTACCTGCGACTCGACCTTCAAGAAACCATGCACCTGCGCTCCCAGATCCCTCTGCTCTACAACACTCCCCAGAGGATTACCATTTACTGTGTAGGTCCTGCCCTTGTTAGACATCCCAAAATGCAACACCTCACACTTCTGTATATTAAATTGCATTATCCATTCCTCCGCCCACCTGGCCAATCAATCCAGATCCTGTTACAATCGTTCAGGGGCGGAAATCGCTATCAAAACATGAGGGGGACGCAATTTCTTGGTGACTGCACACGCATGCACACACACACACACACACACACACACACACACACACACACACACACACACACACACACACACACACACACACACACACACGCGCGCGCACACATATGCACACACATGCACACGCGCACACACACATGCACGCACACGCGCATGCACACGCACACGCACACGCACTCGCACGCACATGCACGCACACACACATACACACACACGCGAGGCTTTGGCCATGGGTCCTGTGGACGGTAACATCGGGAGCTGACCTGGTTGGTGACCAACTCCGAACTCCAGCAACAGCAGCTTCGTCCGCCCCGAATCGTGGGGCCTGAACCGGCCCGTTCACGGGGCTTTTCATCACCCGGCGCGCCTTAAAACAAGCATCATGATCGCCCAGCATGGGCTTCAACATCTGGTGCCTCGATCACCTCGACACAGCAATTTGACCGCGGGGCCGTGGAAGATCACGGCCGATTTTAAACCACACCGGGCGATGAAAGGCCCTGCGAAAGGCCCCCCCCCCCCCCCACTGCTTGCTGACCGACGTCTCTCTCGTCCAATCGGTGCCCTCAATCATCAGTCCCACCCCCACTGTCTCGCAGAAAGCAGAGATTTTTAATAGATTTTGTTTTCACCGAATTTCAAAATCCAGATTACAAAACATGGGGGGGGGGGGGGGGGGGGGACTGTCCCACACCTCTGAAAACATGAGGGAGACGTGCCCCGCCTGTCACCCCGCATGTACACAACATCGACAACTCTGCACTCCTCGACCTTTTTGATCACATCTTCAAAAAATCAATCAGGTGAGACACGACCTCCCACGTACAAAACCATGCTGACTATCCCTAATCAGCCCTTGCCCATCCAAATGCCTGTGTAACCTATCCCTCAGAATACTCTCTAGTAACTTTCCACCTACAGATGTTAAGCTCACCGGCCTAAAGTTCCCAGCATTTTCCCTGCAGCCCTTCTTAAATAGAGGTACAACATTTGCCACCCTCCAATCTTCCGGCACCTCTCCTCTATTTAAGGACAACTTATAAATTTCAAACAGGGCTCCCACAATTTCCTCTCTAGTTACCTGCAATGTCCTCGGATATATTTGATCAGGCCCTGGAGATTTGTCTACCTTCATACACGATAGTACCTTCACTACCTCTACAACTCTCCAGCCACTTCCATTGACTGCCGCAAGTTCCTCCATCCTACTGTCTTTCTCCTCGGTAAATACAGAGGAGAAATACTCATTGAGGACCTTACCCATCTCCTGTAGCTCCACACAGAGGTGACCGCTTTGATTCCTGAAACGTCCCACTCCCTCTCTAGTTACCATTTTCCCCTTTATGTATTTCTAAAATCTTTAGGGATTGTCCTTAATGCTACCTTCCAGAGCTATCTCCTGGCCCCTTTTGCCCTTCTGATCTCCTTTTTCAGTTTACTCCTTAGTTCCGAAACTCCTCCAGGGATGCACTTGATCCCAGCTGCCTATACCTGTCCCACGCATCCTTCTTGTTTTTGACAAATGGCTCAATTTTCCTCGTCATCCAAGCTTCCTTACGTTTCCCTGCTTTGCCCTTCACTCTAACGGGGACATACGCATCCTGAGCTTTTGTCAGCACACCTTTAAAAACATCCCACTTGGCTCGATGTCCCTTTCCCCTCAAATAACCTGCACCAGTCAACATGAGTGAGACCATTCATACCCTCGGAAGGTTTGAATGTTCAAAACTCAATTCCAAGACTCAAGGGAGTGCTGCATTGTTGGGGGAATTGCCACAAGTTCAAAGCGTGGTCCACATGTTTATAAAATACATGGAGTTTGTTCAAGGAAGTTCTTCTGATTTTCTGACCAGCATTTCTCCCTGACCCAATACTACCAGATTAATTGGTCTTTTATCTCATTGCTCTTTGTGAGGTCGAGCTGAGTTTAAAATGGCTGCTGCTTTTTCCTGGAGAACAATACTTGGACCACAAAATAATTAATTCATGCAAAGTACTTTTAGAGATGAGATGGAGCTGTGCAATTCAGAAAGCTGGACTTCCACCATCTGTCCCAGTGCTATGCATATCTACATTAATAATGATATTCCTCAGTATCTTGGTATTGGACTTGCTTTGGCTAGAAATAAAATATAAACAAAATTGCAACAGAAGTTACATTTTGTTATTGTAAAATTGACGTTATCCCCCAATGTTGATGTTATCCCCCAATCGTTTCCGAAGAGGCGGGAATTCTCAGAGCAAATTTATTGATAATACATAATTTTTTCCTCAAACCAGCAGATTTCCTAAAATTGCCTACAATCCAAATAGCAGCCTGCTGTTTAGCAAAGTGTTGACGCAGCCCAGCTGTATGTCTGCTTACCCTGCCAATCTTGAGTAGATGAGACTCTGAATGCACTCAACGCAGGTTCACTGAACATTCAAAGTAATCTGCGATGAGCACTATTCACGAAAATTCCATGTACAGTGCCCTCCATAATGTTCGGGACAAAGACCCATCATTTATTTATTTACCTCTGTACTTCACAATTTGAGTTTTGTAATAGAAAAAAAATCACATGTGGTTAAAGTGCACAATGTCAGAAATTATTAAAAGGCATTTTTATATATTTTGGTTTAACCATGTAGAAATTACAGCAGTATTTATATATAGTCCCCCTCCCCCCATTTCAGGGCACCATAATGTTTGGGACCCAGCAAAGTCATGTAAAAGAAAGTAGTCATGTTTAATATTTTGTTGCATGTCATTTGCATGCAATCTTGAAGTTTGCATGCTTGAAGTCTGCGATTCATGGAATTAACCAGTTGCTGGGTGTCTCCTCTGGTGATGCCCTGCCCGGCCTTTCTTACAGTCATCCTTAGCTTATGCTTGTTTTGGGGGTTAGTCTCCTTCAGTTTTCTCTTTCAGGCATGCTCAATTGGGTTGAGATCGGGTGATTGACTTGACCACTCAAGAATTGAACATTTTTTAGCTTTGAGAAACTCCATTGTTGCTTTAGCAGTATGTTTGGGATCATTGTCTTGCTGTAGAATGAACCGCCGGCCAATGAGTTTTGAGGCATTTGTTTGAACTTGAGCAGATAGGATGCGTCTATGCACTTCAGAATTCATTATGCTGCTACCATCAACAGTTGTATCATCAATGAAGATAAGTGAGCCAGTACCTTCAGCAGCCATACATGCCCAGGCCATAATACCCCCACTGCCGTGTTTCACAGATGAGGTAGTATTCTTTGGATCTTGGGCAGTTCCTTCTCTCCTCCATACTTTGCTCTTGTCATCACTCTGATATAAGTTAATCTTCATCTCATCTGTTCACAAGACCTTTTTTCCAGAACTGTGGTTGCTCTTTTAAGTACTTCTTGGCAAACTGTAACCTGACCATCCTATTTTTGCGGCTAACCAGTGGTTTGCATCTTGCAGTGTAGCCTCTGTATTTCTGTTCACGAAGTCTTCTGTGGACAGTGGTCATTGACAAATCCACGCCTGACTCCTGAAGAGCGTTTCTGATCTGTCGGACAGGTGTTTGGGGATGTTTCTTTATAATAGAGAGAATTCTTCTGTCATCAGCTGTGGAGGTCTTCCTTGGCCTGCCAGTCCCTTTGTGACTAGTAAGCTCACCAGTGCTCTCTTTCTTCTGAATGATGTTCCAAACAGTTGATTTTGGTAAGCCTAAGGTTTGGCTGATGTCTCTAACAGTTTTATTCTTATTTCTCAGTCTCATAATGGCTTCTTTGACTTTCCTTGACACATTGGTCCTCATGTTGATAAACAGCAATAAAAGTTTCTGGAAAGACAGGAGGAAAGACTAGGTGCTGAGAGCTCTTTTATACATACATTAAGGAGGCAATTAAACACACCTGAGCAATTACAAACGCCTGTGAAGCCATGTGTCCCAAACATTATGGTGCCCTGAAATGGGGGGACTTCTTTTAAGGGACTTGCATGACCCCTCCCATACACTGTGCTTTCACCGTCTCAATTACAGCACCAGCCTTCCTGTTCATCGTGGTGTGTGTCAGTATCACATTGGCTTTGCACCGTGCGAATTTCACCCAGACAATGCTCCCCCCGCTTGCTCTGTCCCCCGCCTGCATAACTGGCTGGTGAAGGAAGCGATGTGTGTGTGTGTGTGTTCCACTCTGACAGTCGCCGTTCCATTCGCCGGTATTTCAGTGACCTGCTATGACTTGACGGTTGCTGGCAGTCGCCTGAAAAATCGCCTAAGTGGGACAGGCACGTAAAGGTACACTGAAATGGCCCTGTGTAGGAAAACAGGGAGCCTCTTCCAGCATCATCAACGTGTGACCTCTGTGCACAAAGCTCATGCATGCAATTGTGTTTTTATGGAGACACCAGTCATATTCATAGCAAAAGGATTTGAGTATAGGAGCAGGGAGGTTCTACTTCAGTTGTATAGGGTCTTGGTGAGACCACACCTGGAGTATTGCGTACAGTTCTGGTCTCCAAATCTGAGGAAGGACATTATTGCCAGAGAGGGAGTGCAGAGAAAGTTCACCAGACTGATTCCTGGGATGTCACGGCTGCCTTATGAAGAAAGACTGGATAGACTTGGTTTATACTCTCTGGAATTTAGGAGATTGAGAGGGGATCTTATAGAAACTTACAAAATTCTTAAGGGGTTGGACAGGCTAGATGCAGGAAGATTGTTCCCGATGTTGGGGAGGTCCAGGACAAGGGGTCACAGCTTAAGGATAAGGGGGAAATCCTTTAGGACCGAGATGAGAAGTTCTTTTTTCACACAGAGAGTGGTGGGTCTCTGGAACTCTCTGCCACAGAAGGTAGTTGAGGCCAGTTCATTGGCTATATTTAAGAGGGAGTTAGATGTGGCCCTTGTGGCTAAGGGGATCAGAGGGTATGGAGAAAAGGCAGGTACGGGATACTTGGATGATCAGCCATGATCATATTGAATGGCGGTGCAGGCTCGAAGGGCCGAATGGCCTACTCCTGCACCTAATTTCTATGTTTCTATGTTTCTATGTTTCTATGTTTCTATATCATACTGCCCATTAGCAAACACAAACTGCAATTAATTCCAGGCGGCTGGTGTACCTGTGAATTGTTTGCATGTGGCTGGCAACACCAATTGTTCAGAGATGTATCATTTTGTTCATTGGTGGCTTCAGGATCCGAATAATCTGTCAGCATCACCAGCCAGGCCTTCACAGTGTGGATAACCTGACAGTCCCTTTATCGTGCTATAAAACTGAGAGAATAGAGTAGGACATAATAAGCCCATAATATAGTACAATGGTGTGATACAGTCAGAACTCAACTGCACTGGCACCATAGACAGTCGGAGAAGGTAGCATGGGAAGGTGTGTCACTCTGAGACTAGATTGATGCAGCTGTCAGGAAAAAAATACTCACTTTTTCATTATCTTAACACATCCGTGCAGGACTCTGGGAGACTAAGCTATGAACTGGAGATTAAATGGAAATTATACAACATCAGAAACAAGAGGTTGAAAAATAATGACTTGGTATGAGCAAACTTGTCAAAACACCTGTCAAATACGACAAACAGATCCCACTCACATTTCTTCTTCAAAGAGAAAAGACCAGTGTTAACATAACCAAAACGTAGCGACTGTAAAAATATTATTGACATAACATTGCTTCACTTTTTCAGCTAATTGTTCTCAATCTATTTTTAATAGATCGGCAAGGAAGCTGGCCGATCAATGTGTCATGCAACAGAAAGGAAGGAGCTCATTAGTGTAGACAACTGAATTGACAAATTTGTTCTATCACTCTGTTTTGTTTACTTATTTTAAGTGATGTTCAGTCAGT
The DNA here is from genome assembly GCA_963514005.1 of Raja brachyura. The sequence goes on from OY740795.1 coordinate 50,375,966, forward strand.
ATACCATCTCCCAATGATGATCTCATCAGCAATAAGATATGTGAAAAATAAATCCATAGATGGATGTTATTTGTTATAGTAATGGATGTATTAATAACTGTGTTTACAATGAAATGTGTCCCTAATTGTAAATCTGAAGCACCTTGCAAATATACTTTGTTACCCCGGCTAGTTTTACTAATTGAACATCATTTTATTTGTATTGCTTTTTGTGAGGATTTTTTTTTTCATTAGATATATTGATGTATTTTATGAAGCTGTTGTTTGGTTTTATTTAGAGAGTAAAACGTTGGCACTTTGAAGCTATTACTGTGACTGCGGTATGAACCCTGAGAACAATGCTTCATTGGCAAGTTGAGATAATTGGCGGATTATGCTAACAGTTCAGCTGGGTGAAACAGGACCTCGAACATGATCAGACAGTCTGAAGAAGGGCTTCGACCCGTTCCTTCTCTCCAGAGATGCTGCCTGTCCCGCTGAGTTACTCCAGCATTTTGTGTCTATCTTCAGAGTACACGATCCATTCTTCGCCTCTCATGAGCAAATGGTTTTCAATGTTTTCACCATCTGGGTGTATGCGAGTTAAGTCTGTATTATGCATACGTTGGAAGATTCTCCAGTTTGCCTCACTCCTCTCCTAGGTCCTTTGCCAAGTACAAATGTTAACTGTTCCAGCTGACACCTAATGTTCTGTGTGGGAAAGGGTGCACTTTACACAGCAATGACAAATGACGTACCGTTTATAGCTAACAAAAGCAGCTGAATTAGCTTATTCATTGGTGTTGAGGACTTCTATTGCAATGAAAGCCCACAAAGCATTAGTCCAGCACACAGTACAAATTCATGAGAAATAAAAATTAAAGATTTATAATTGAACTAAATCCAATATTGTGCATTTTTATTCCACTGGCTTAAGTTTAGTCTGCTTGCAATAACAATCTGCCTATATACTCTCATCGGATTTTCTACTCTTTCTCCTTTCAAACGGTTATATATGCAAAATATGTTCACTTAAGAAAATATTAAAAGATATATCAAACATAGTGGTTGGCACTGTCATATTTTTTCCTGAATCATGCATTGTTTTTGCAGCAGCATCTTCACAGGGGAGAAGGCTTTAAAAAATAGCGGCACGGTGGCGCAGCGGTAGAGTTGCTGCCTTACAGCGCTCACAGACCCGGGTTTGATCCTGACTACCGGTGCTGTTTCTACGGAGTTCGTACGTTCTCCCCATGATTGCTTGGGTTTTCTCCGAGATCTTCAATTTCCTTCCACACTCCAGACATACTGGTTTGTACATTAATTGGCTTGGTATAAATGTAAATTTGTCCCACTCTTTTTTTACCCAGTACATGCACATGAAGAATGTTAAGAAAAGCATAAATGCTTATTCTCAGAATTTGGCAATCAGAAGTTAGGCCCACAATGATTAGGACAGAGAAACCTTGGGAGGAATCAAGCAATTGTTTTAGCGCAAGTGAAAAGCAGGTATAAAAGATGCACCTTTTTTTCTGGTGCTTGACTAATTGAGTGAGCTCATGTGAAAATCAGTCAGAGACTGTAAGTGTGAATAGATGCATCCCACACAATTGTTTCCTTGGTTTGCTTAATAAATCATAAGGGCTAACAAGCACGATTTTGTCTGCTTGGTCTTCCTTGTTATGAGATATTTCCCGATGCTACATTTCATGGTCTCACGTAAGCGAAACAGGCAAAGCTCTGAATTTTGTCATAAAATGTATCTTCTCTTTTGCATTCGTCTATACTTGGAAAGGCAATAGCCTGCAATGGATATAGTAAAGTGCATAGTAAGGGTCTGCACACCATTTAAAATCAGTGTCACTTAAACTTGCATCCAACAATATTCAAGCATGTTCAATGTATCTGTGAGAAATACATTTGATTTTTAGAGGATATGAAATTTTAAGCAATAAAGACAAATTAAATGTGTGAAAGATACATCTTCTAGATGCGCTGGGACGCATCCTCAGTGATGTGACTTGGGGTCATCGGGTGTTTCGGGTCTCACAACATCAGACACCCTCGTCCAGGCGACCCAGCCGGGGTTGATCAAGCCCCGACTTGCGTCCCAGCAGCAACCGCCCAAGGATCAGCCCTCTTAATCCAAAGCCACCTAGTGGCTTTCTCTGCCGCTACGCAATTTCATTGCAAATTAAAACAAAACATACACAAGAACTAATCGGATCCCTGCTGATATTTCAGTAGCTCTGTTGATCTCTCAGCTATTTTAATGCATACCTTTAATATTATCTTGTAGTGTACTAAACACATAAACAGCAACTCTCAAGCAGAATCATTAAACCTGCTCATCCTTTCTCACAACAGGGATCACTTTGATTTTGTGCAAAAGTGCAAAATGGAAGATGCCAAATCATCAGAGTATTCTACATCTTTCCCATTCCCAAAGAAAATAAGCATCAAGATAAACTCACTAACTAGGGGTTTACATTGTTGGACAAGATCAAAATTAACCCTTCAAAACTTTTCCCACACATAGATCATATTATGAAGATTAGTATTGACAATTACTTCAGATTTAGTTATGGAATATCTAGCCCTATGTCTTCAGTCCGTAAGCTATTTTCTTAACAATACAGTATTAGGATGCACTGAGAGAACAGATTTCTTGTTTTCTCCTGGACCTGGACTTTACTCTCTGTGTTTAAACTGAAGATAGACACAAAAAGCTGGATTAACTCAGCGGGTCAGACAGCATCACTGAACCAGTCTGAAGAAGGGTCTCAACCCGAAACGTCACCTATTCCTTTTCTCCAGAGATGTTGCCTGACCCGCTGAGTTACTCCTGCTTTTGTCTGTCATAGACTTTACTCTCGCCCAGGTTCAAGGCCCCTGCAGGCCACATTTGTTTGTGAAATTTATAGAAGTAAGAGCCAAATATCCAAGGGTAGACCGGGCAATCATTTTGCTGAACACGTGTGCGCTGTCTGCCAAGGCCTGCTGGAACTCCCGGTTGCTGCTTATTCCAGTCTGTGGGATTCTCTGCCTCAGAGGGCGGTGGAGGCTGGTTCTATGGACACTTTCATGACAGAGCTAGATAGGGCTCATAAAAATAGCGGAGTCAGGAAATATGGGGAGAAGGCAGGAACGGGGTACTGATTGGGGATGATCAGCCATGATCACATTGAATGGCAGTGCTGGCTCAAAGGGCCGAATGGCCTACTCCTGCACCTATTGTCTATTCCCATAATGACCTATTTGTCCTGGGCCTCCTCCATTGCCAGAGTAAGGCCACACACAAACTGGAATAACAGCATCTCATAATCCACTTGGGTAGCTTACAACCCTACGGTATGAATTTTGAATTCTCCAGCTTTATGAAATAAACTCCTATGCCCTTTCTCCCCCCCCCCCCCCCCCCCCCCCCCCATCCCACCCTGGTGTGCTCACATCTCTCCTTTTCCCTCCATCGTACACTCCTCTCCAATCCCTGAATCCCCCATTTTCCTTCTTTCCTCCCTCTTTCCTTCTCTCCCTGTCCTCCTACATCCCTCCTTGCGGTTTTATCCCACACTCTCCCTCTCCTCTTCTTATCTGACACTCGGCCTGATTGGAAAAACACCTATCCACTCCCTCCGCAGATGCTGCCTGACATGCTGAGCTATTCATGTTGACATCTCGCCTGTTCCTCTGAGCAGACAGTTGCACAATTACAGCCTCGATGAGGGATTGTTGCCCATTAGTTTACTTTTCCTGTCAGTGGATTTGAAGAATTTTCTGGAGACAGCATATTTCTCCCTTGTTTTGCTATGCCTGCCGTAAATAGTCCATGCCTTCAAGTTCATGAGTACATTAGTGATAGGAGCAGATTCAGGCCATTCAGCCCATCAAGTCTACTCCGCCATTCAATCACGGCTGATCCATCTCTCCCTCTCAATCCCATTTTCCTGCCTTCTCCCCATAACCTCTGTCACCTGTACTAATGATATGGAAGTATCATTGTGCTTGGCCTGCCTAAGTTATACAATCAGATTACATAAACTAGAGGCTCTTTACTTTTGGCAATTGAAAAAAGAATCAACGCCTTCCACCGCTCCCCATCTAACAGATAATGATATGGAAGATGACCTCTGATAGCTTCCCAGCTACTACTCCAAGTGCTATTTTGTAACAAGGAACATAGAAAAAACAGCGAAACAAGACAGCAATATTTGACCCCAGTTTACATGAGGATTTGGTCCGTGATAAGTTGTTCATAAGAATGATAAAGGGCTGTCCCACTGTACGAGGTAATTCAAGAGTTCTCCCGAGTTTCCCATGATTCGAACTCAGAGAAATACGTTAATAGCCTTTCAAAGGTACTCGGGGCTCTCGTGGACATTTATCACAGTGCTGGAAAATGTGACGAGTTACCGCGTTTCCCGAGTACCTGCCGTTAGCATTACGAGCCGTTACGAGCCATCCATGAGCTCCGACGTACCCGCTACGTACATTTTCCGTACTTACCACGAGTTTGATTTTTTTTAAACTCGGGAGAGCTCTTGAATTACCTCGTACAGTGGGACAGGCCCTTAACTTGCATGCCCTCACATAACAGACATTGATTGGAGATTAATTTCTGGGAGAATATTATATAACGGGCGGCACGGTGGTGCAGCGGCAAAGTTGCTGCCTTACAGTGCCAGAGACCCGGGTTCGATCCCGACTATGGGTGCTTGTCTGTCCGGTGTTTGTACGTTCTCCCCGTGACCTGCGTGGGTTTTCTCCGAGATCTTCGGTTTCCTCCCACACTCCAAAGACTTGCAGATTTGTAGGTTAATTGTCGCCAGTGTGTGTACACTGACTCCCCTTCCACCTCCGCCACCCCCCCCCCCCCCCCCCCCCCCCCCCCACCCCCTCCTCCCTCAATCTGCACATCCTCAATCCTGGACTTTCCACTCGCCTCTTTAATTCCAGGTTTCATGTATCTTGTGTTTTGTTACAGATTGGGGATGTGCAAAGATTGGGGAGGAACCAGGTGGGGAGGGAGGGGGGGTGGGACGGCAGGGGGAGGGGAGTCAGTCTACCCCACAACAGAAGGGGGAGGAGTTGTACAGTTTGATAACCACAGGAAGGAAAGATCTCCTGTGGCATTATGTACTGTATCTTGGTGGAACCAGTCTGTTGCTGAAGGTGCTCCTCAGGTTGACCAGTGTGTCATGGAAGGGGTGAGCTGTATTGTCCAATGCACGTTGGTGGGCTTACTGATCCTTTACTACTTCACCAATATTTTTCTGAAGAGTTTCTGCTGGGGGGGAGGAGGGAACCAATTCCCCAGCTTGAATCTTGGGAGCCTCGTTAATCTCTGCGAGTCAGGCTCTGTGGCAAACAAAGGAAATTGATTTCACCTTAACCCTCCCACTGTGTAGAATGGCTATCATATGCACACAACAGTCAAAACACAACATAGAATGACACAGAGGGCGACACAGTGGCGTAGCGGTGGAGTTGTTGCCTTACAGTGCCAGAGACCCAGGTTCGATCCTGACTGCGGGTGCTGTCTGTACGGCGTTTGTACGTTCTCCCTTTGACCGTGTGGGTTTTTTGAGCCAGTTTGTAGGTTAATTGGCTTCTGTAAAATTATACCTTGTCCCTAGTATGTAGGATAATACTAGTGTGCAGGGATCGCTGGTCGGCCGGGTCTCGGTGGGCCGAAGGGGCTGTTTCCTCACTGTATCTCTAAACTAGAACTGAAAACTTCAAGATTGGTTCCTAGAAGCATCCTATTTCTCCCTCTCTATAAAGTTGATTTCACCCTTTCTCAGTCAGATTAAGGCCCTGTCTCACTTACTTGTCCTTGGCGCGCTAATTACGTGACCTCGTGGTCACGTTGAGCCACGATGGTCCTGCGAATGTCGGGCGTGATTACATGCACACGCACAGCCGTCTGGAGCGTGTGACGTCATTTGAAGATGGATGCAAAATCCAGGAGTAAAGGGCCTGTCCTACCAGCTACTCCATGCGATGAGCGCGATCAAACTAGAAACGGGGGCTGCGCGGAGGTCGGGTGATCCCCTGTACAGGGCCGTTCCCACCAGCATGCGCCTGCATGCGGCAAGCGCGACCAAACCGGCAGCGAGGGCCGCGCGGAGGTCGGGTGAGTGGCGCAACGCGGCGCAAAGTGAGGCGAACTTGGAGCGAAGTCTTCAACGTAAGTTTGCCAGGACAGAGAGGGGCACACATAGAGGGGCACAGAGGCACACACACAGAGGGCCACGGAGCCACACACATAGAGGGTCACGGAGGCACCTACAGAGAGGGTCACGGAGGCACGACGTCGAGACGGTGTGTAATGCGTCGACGCGACTGCGAGCCGACAAGCCGTTGCCGCGCGGAATTTTTGAGCATAGTCAGTTTTTCGAGCCCCGCGCGATGTCGGGACGAACTCCGCACAAATCCGCACGGCTCCGGCGATCGAAGTGGGACCGGCCCCGTGACGCCGGATGGCACAAGCAACCACGTTAGGTCGCGCTCATCGCATAGAGTTGCATGCTGGTGGGACAGGACCTTAACTCAGCGGGACCGGCAGCATCTCTGGAGAGAAGCAATTGGTGACGTTTCGTGTCGAGACCCTTCTTCAGTCTGAAAAGGAGGGTCTTGACCCGAAATATTACCCATTCCTTCTCTCCAGAGATGCTTCCGGTCCCGCTGAGTTACTCGTGCATTTTGTATCTATCTTCAATTTTCTTGGCGCCGCTCTGGGAATAGAAGTGGGGGCGGATCTGGACCGCAACGGCCGCGAGTTCCAGGCCGAGCTTGGCGATCGTCTGCCTGCTTCTGCTGCTGTTAGAGGTGAGGCGTTGCATCGCGGCAGGGTCTTCGGCCTGTCCCACTTTGGCCGTCAGTTACGCGACAGGCCGGTGCCGTGCGAAGATTTAGTTTGCTACAAAATCCTGGGGATTCCTCCATGTAGCAAAATGTTTATATGTGCCGTGTAAAAAATTGCCTATGAAAAGTTGCGAGGCACTTTCATTCAGTTTATAAAATCTGGGATATTTCTTCCAGGCCCTCTTTGTCAAAATGTACATCGGATACCTGGACGTGGATCGTGGCTCAACGTGACCACGAGGTCACGTAATTAGCGCGCCAAGGACAAGTAAGTGAGACAGGGCCTTAATCTGACTGAGAAAGGGTGAAATCAACTTTATAGAGAGGGAGAAATAGGATGCTTCTAGGAACCAATCTTGAAGTTTTCAGTTCTAGTTTAGAGATACAGTGAGGAAACAGCCCCTTCGGCCCACCGAGACCCAGCCGACCAGCGATCCCTGCACACTAGTATTATCCTACATACTAGGGACAAGGTATAATTTTACAGAAGCCAATTAACCTACAAACTGGCTCAAAAAACCCACACGGTCAAAGGGAGAACGTACAAACGCCGTACAGACAGCACCCGCAGTCAGGATCGAACCTGGGTCTCTGGCACTGTAAGGCAACAACTCCACCGCTACGCCACTGTGTCGCCCTCTGTGTCATTCTATGTTGTGTTTTGACTGTTGTGTGCATATGATAGCCATTCTACACAGTGGGAGGGTTAAGGTGAAATCAATTTCCTTTGTTTGCCACAGAGCCTGACTCGCAGAGATTAACGAGGCTCCCAAGATTCAAGCTGGGGAATTGGTTCCCTCCTCCCCCCCAGCAGAAACTCTTCAGAAAAATATTGGTGAAGTAGTAAAGGATCAGTAAGCCCACCAACGTGCATTGGACAATACAGCTCACCCCTTCCATGACACACTGGTCAACCTGAGGAGCACCTTCAGCAACAGACTGGTTCCACCAAGATACAGTACATAATGCCACAGGAGATCTTTCCTTCCTGTGGCTATCAAACTGTACAACTCCTCCCCCTTCTGTTGTGGGGTAGACTGACTCCCCTCCCCCTGCCGTCCCACCCCCCCTCCCTCCCCACCTGGTTCCTCCCCAATCTTTGCACATCCCCAATCTGTAACAAAACACAAGATACATGAAACCTGCAATTAAAGTTGCGAGTGGAAAGTCCAGGATTGAGGATGTGCAGATTGAGGGAGGAGGGGGTGGGGGGGGGGGGGGGGGGTGGCGAAGGTGGAAGGGGAGTCAGTGCACACACACTGGCGACAATTAACCTATAAATCTGCAAGTCTTTGGAGTGTGATCTTGGAGAAAACCCACGCAGGTCACGGGGAGAACGTACAAACACCGGACAGACAAGCACCCGTAGTCGGGATCGAACCCGGGTCTCTGGCACTGTAAGGCAGCAACTTTGCCGCTGCACCACCGTGCCGCCCGTTATATAATATTCTCCCAGACATTCATCTCCAATCAATGTCTGTTATGTGAGGACATGCAAGTTAAGGGCCTGTCCCACTGTACGAGGTAATTCAAGAGCTCTCCCGAGTTTTTAAAAAATCAAACTCGTGGTAAGTATGGAAAATGTACGTAGCGGGTACGTCGGAGCTCATGGATGTCTCGTAACGGCTCGTAATGCTAACGGCAGGTACTCAGGAAATGCAATAACTCGTAACATTTTCCAGCACTGTGAAAAATGTCCACGAGAGCCCCGAGTACCTTTGAAAGGCTATTAACGTATTTCTCTGAGTTCGAATCAGGGGAAACTCGGGAGAACTCTTGAATTACCTCGTACAGTGGGACAGCCCTTTATCATTCTTATGAACAACTTATCACGGACCAAATCCTCATGTAAACTGGGGTCAAATATTGCTGCGTTGTTTCTCTGTTTTTTCTATGTTCCTTGTTACAAAATAGCACTTGGAGTAGTAGCTGGGAAGCTATCAGAGGTCATCTTCCATATCATTATCTGTTAGATGGGGAGCGGTGGAAGGCGTTGATTCTTTTTTCAATTGCCAAAAGTAAAGAGCCTCTGGTTTATGTAATCTGATTGTATAATTTAGGCAGGCCAAGCACAATGATACTTCCATATCATTAGTACAGGTGACAGAGGTTATGGGGAGAAGGCAGGAAAATGGGGTTGAGAGGGAGAGATAGATCAGCCGTGATTGAATGGCGGAGTAGACTTGATGGGCTGAATGGCCTGAATCTGCTCCTATCACTAATGTACTCATGAACTTGAAGGCATGGACTATTTACGGCAGGCATAGCAAAACAAGGGAGAAATATGCTGTCTCCAGAAAATTCTTCAAATCCACTGACAGGAAAAGTAAACTAATGGGCAACAATCCCTCATCGAGGCTGTAATTATGCAACTGTCTGCTCAGAGGAACAGGCGAGATGTCAACATGATTGGCATCAAATTCTTGAAACGGTTAATCTATTCCAAACATCACGGCAAGAAATTTCCTGGAGGATTTTGGGGATGTTCTAAAGCATCTTTGAAAACATATAATATTCCTCTGGACCCCTGGGAATCCCTGGCCAAAATTGGAGGATTAGAAGCTGGGGAAGGGAACCTCCACTCAGTTCAGTCTGGTTACATAATACTGGTAGGCAATGATATGGTCCTCATGCAAGCAAATGTGATTAGCAAAAAGGTCGACGTGGATCTGATGGCCTTTTATTATTCTGACGCTATAAGTTCATGTTGAATTCCAAAGACATAACTCATTAAATAGATAATGTTAACACTAAGGTGACCAGAACAGGAAATGGTTATGCATCCAGTTCATTAATTGCCGTTTCAAGTCTGTAATTAGCAAAGCAGCTAACATGATTGGAATGCTTTCAACTCCATCTTTAGATAATTATGCATCATACAGACAGCATGGACGTCACAATATTTTTAACCTCCAAACTTGGCTAAATATTGTCAGTCACCATTTTAACCATTTACAAATTCTTAATTTACATATAAAGTGTTACAATCAACTTAACCTAGCTTGTGTAAGATGTAACTGCAGATGCGGGTTTAAGCTGAAGATCGACACAAAAAGCTGGAGGAACTCAGCGGGTTAGACAGCACCTCTGGAGAAAAGGAATAGGTGACGTTTTGGGTCGAGACCCTTCTTCAGACTCTTCCTCGAGTTTACTGTCATTTGCAAACTTGGTAGCTGATGTGAAAGTGATATGGGCACAAATGTAATGAGCTTTGATAGTAAGATTAAACAAGAACTTACCAGTTTGAAGTTTGATCTTTATTTTATGAGGAGTTACGATGAGGGATTACGTGAAGACCCCGCCAGCACGCATGCGCGACATCTCTTCAAAGCAGTGGTGTGAAATCACAGAACACCATAGTCACAATGACTAATATAGTAAGATAACAAGAGAACTTTCATACCAGGTGATCTTTATAATAGAGGGTTGGGAGCGGAGGGCACGTAATCCCTCATCGTAACTCCTCATAAAATAAAGATCAAACTTCAAACTGGTAAGTTCTTGTTTAATCTTACTATTTTACTTCGGAGTCACGTGAGTGACTACGTGAAGATTTCAAAGCTTCTGTGATTTCATGCCCTGGAAGCTCCATGCTCACACGCCGCTAAAGCTGGGATGAGAGGATGGACGGAATTCAGACAAGACACTGGCTGAAAAACAAAATCAGGTATTTATTCATACCAAAACAAAGTAGCATCCCTAAAGGGTAGGCTATTTGGCAGCACTCAAAATCCTCCCTGCATAAGTATCAGAGGAGGTCACGGGTTTATAATAAAAGCGGTGGAAGGTCTTCTCATTACTCCACCCCGCTGTAGCCAGGATGTGATCCATAGGTACCTCCATCCTTCTAGCCGCCGAGGTGGATGCTGCCCTGGTGGAGTGAGATTTAAATTTATTAGTATCCACCCCTGCTGCATCCAGTACCACCCTTAACCATCTGGATATGGTTTGCACCGTGACTCTATGATGGGGCTTCTTGTGACTGATAAGTAAAGCCGTTTCCGTGCCCCTAAGATTTTTGGTGACTGCAATGTATCGCAAAATTAATGATACAATACAAAGTCGAGGTTCTGCTGGATAAGCCAGAAACTCCAAGTAATGTCCAGACACTCCAGGTCGATCTTGTTTCAGCAGTCCCTGCACATAGAAAACAACTTTGTCACTGGTGACTGCCATATCATCCAGGCTAAGCTTGTGCAGGGACTGGACCCGCTGTGCCGTGATCAGTGCCATAATCATGACCATCTTATAGGTGAGTTTTGCCAATGGGAGTCCCGTGTTAGGTGTCCATCCTCGCAGCATAGTCAATACTGTGCTGATATCCCAAACATGGCTATATCGAGCCCTAGGGGGATTAGTATTAAATATTCCCCTCATAAACTTGGACACTAGAGGATGTGACCCAATTCCCAATTGGTCACTCCCCTTGCCCAAGTAGGATGATAGGGCACTCCTGGCACAGTTAATGGCACTGTAACTAAGACCCTCATCGAAATGAAGGGTAGCCAAGAATTCCAACACTTCCGAAATGGTGGCGGTTTTATATGTTGTGTTGGTAGTGACGCAGTATCCTTCCCATTTCCTGATGTAGGTGAGGTACTGCTTCCTCGTGGACTCTCTGCAGGCCGCTGTGATGGTATCAATGGTCCTGTTGGAGAGTCCGAATCCGCGAAGTGGCCGTTTTAGAATCTGCAAATTAACAAGTCCATGCGGTCATGACACGGATGACTTGCTCCCGTAACAGGATGAACGAGCAGGCTAGGTCTTTTGTTCACCCTGATACAGGGTTCCGTGGCCATCTTCCGTACCATAGGGAACCATGGTTGGGTAGGCCAGTCGGGCACCACCAAAATACCCGATGCAGAGTCTTGCTTAATTTTCTGCAAGACCCGACTGATGAGGCAGAAAGGGGGGAATACGTAACAAAATAGATCCCCCCAATGTAGCGTGAATGCATCCATCGCTACTGCCCCCGGGTCTGGTTCCCAAGCAACATATGTTGGTAATTGGTGATTTAGCCTGGACGCGAAAAGGTCGATATCTGGTGTTCCATAACGTTCCACAATATCTGAAAACACCCTCCGATCCAACATCCATTCTATGTTGTCGTTGAATTTACGTGATCTGGTGTCTGCCACTATGTTTAGCTTACCTGGAAGGTAAGTAGCTGAGATCCAGATTTCTCTTTGCAGACACCAGTGCCAGATATTGTTAGCCAATTCGTCACACGATATCGACTTAATACCGCCCATATGGTTAATATATGCTACCACCATAGTGTTATCAATTTGTAATCTAATATGAACTTTGTGCATATAAGTGCAGTATGCTTTAAGGCCATGAAATGCTGCCAGCATTTCCGAATAGTTAATCCCCAAGTTTTTGTATAGGGTTAACTCTGGTGCACTCCATCTACCTCCACAACTAGAGGTAGTGTTAGTAGCTCCCCACCCTTCGGCACTGGCATCCGTTTGTAGGATGACCGAGGGATTGATAATATTGATAGGTTTGGAACAATTTTGGGCATTCCCCATCCACCAATATAATTCGGCTTTCGCCTTCCCCGAAATTTCCATAGGCCTGTCGAAATGGCCTGTATGTTTTTTGAACGCTATAATTTTCGCTCTTTGTAAGTTTTGGTAATGTAAGGGCCCAAATTGTGCTGCAGGGAATGCCGCTACTATCTTCCCAATCACTCTGGCCACCTGCCGAATGGATGGGACCTTAGCGCCAATGAGGCTCCTGCAAGCCTCTGTCAGGTCGTCCACCTTACTTGGTGGCAACGTAACAGACATTTGCACCGAGTCAATGATGATCCCCAGATATTGCATGGTGGTAGCGGGTTCCAATATTGATTTATCTGGATGTATCGTAAACCCCAGCTTCTGGAAAAGATGTTTTGTGGCTGTAACTGCCAAAGTAGCCATTTCCAAATTTTCCCCCACTATGAGGATGTCATCTAGATAGGCCATAACAGTATGATTCTGTTTCCTTAAGTAGGCCAAAGCTGGTTTTAATATCTTAGTAAACAGTCTGGGTGCTGACGATAACCCATTAGGCAAAGCTTTGTATTGCCATAATTGTCCCATCCAGACAAACTTTAAGTATTTCCTATGATCCTTGTGAATGGGTACTGAATAATATGCATCCTTGAGGTCAATGCATGCCATGTAGTACCCATTGGCTATTAACTGTATAGCAGTATTGAAGGTGTCCATTTTAAAATGTATATACTTAACAGAAGTATTCAGATCAGTTAGATCAATGATGATGCGGCACCCGCCATCTTTTTTATTTTTGGTGAAAATATTGGACACGAACTCCTGAGATTCTCTGATGGCTTTCTCAACTACCCCTTTCTGTACTAATCTCTGTAGTTCAGCATGCCCTGCTGCCCTATCTTTAAGTGAAAGGACGAATTTCCGGCTAGGTGCATGTTGTACCGGGGTAGGGAGTTCGTGAACAAATTCAATTTTATATCCCTGAATACTTCTGAGTATATAAGGATCAGAGGTAAAAGTGAGCCAATTCTCAATGAACATGTGCAACCTGCCCCCTACACAAAGTGAATTTAGACCAGATGTGTTTCTGGGGACCCCAGACCCACCTACCTCCATGGTTACTGCCGGTGTGGTGGTTTCTGTCCTTGCTTCCTCGGTTGGTTGCGTGTGTTCTGGGAGTGGCGCATTTTCCAAGAAGGCCGGTCTGGGCCTAGGCCTAAAAAAGACCGCTGTGCAGGGTACCCGGCCTTCGAGCTTTCACCACCGGCAGACCTGTTAAGGTAACTCTGCCCGGTGGATGTGTAGGGGTGCTGTCTGTGTGGGTGTGGCCTAGTGTAGCCCGGTTTTATAAGGCCCAAAGCCTTAGCCTCCTCGTCAAGATCTTTAACCTGCTTAGGGAGATCTTCCCCAAACAGCAGGCTAGGAGGCTGAGTCTTCCCAGGCTTACACAACCCCGCAAACTTGGGGTGAAGCGCCGGCTTGATGATGTTCTTCCTGAACGTATTAATTTCGTATTGAGTATTGCAGAGCAGTGCTAGAGCATCCTGCAATTCTTCCGGCATCTCTACGCCCACTGCAGTTCTTGCTACCGCCGTTATCCCTGCAGTTAGGAGCTTCAGAATCCTCTGAAGTTTTATCTCCTGCCCTCTACTAGAGGGGCTCATATTTCCCCAAATAGGGTTATTCACCTATTGATGAATTGCAGTTGCCTGGTGCCATATACTTATCTGCCGTAGCATTGATGGCCTGTTCCTGCAATTGGTTGGTTGCCATGTAATTAATACTGGCAGCCAGCTTGGGGTGGATAGGCAAGCCTTTTTTATTAGGCATGGCGTGCCTGCTCACCATATCCAAATAGTCTTCACAGCCCCCTGACACCTTCGTTGATTCAGCCAACTCCCCTTCTTCTGGGTCAGCCCAGTTCTGACCCTCAACGCTCCCTTGTACAGAGGGGGAGACGTTGGGCAGTCCTCTATAGGAACCTGCCGTGGGCCTGCCAGGGGTCCCACTGTGACCTTGCCCCTGCAATAGCAAGTCACGTTGGAGCATTTGCTCCATCAACCGCTCCATGCGGTTTAGACGACCACCGTCGCTATCTGCGAACGGGGTGTCCTCGGGACCGGACTCCGCTGAGTCGGCCCCGGCCGACTTCCGGGTGGTCTTCCCTGACCGTGGTGTACCAACGGTCGCAAAGGGCGAGAAGTCGGGAGCTGCAGGCAAACCCTGTAGCTCAGGAGAGGCGGCTCGCTGCTGGCTGCTCTCCTTGGCAGCTGCTCTGGCCGCTGTTCGCTTCGATTTTCTGTCCATTGTAAATTCACTGTCGTCGACTCACTACCTCCGGTGAGACTTACCTGGCGTAAGCTATTTAAGCTTACGCTAGAGGAGCCCCGCTCCTCCCGACCGTCGCTTCCGCATGCGTACGACGATATGTCGCGCATGCGTGCTGGCGGGGTCTTCACGTAGTCACTCACGTGACTCCGAAGTAAAATGTAAAATAATCAATACTCCTGGTTGAATGTGGGCTTGCTAAAGCATATTCAAGTACAAACAATTAAAACATGTATATAAATGTTTAATGCTCATAGCTCCCAGCATTAAAAACATGTTATCCAATAGCATTAGAATATTCGAAATTGAATCAGGAGCAATTGTTTAGTGCCTTCTGTTTACTCCAGCATTCAATAAAACCATGGTTGATATTTTACCTTGTCCCCACATTCCTGAACTAACCATCCCTTGGTTCCTTTATCAAATGCGTGAAGGTACTTAGTCTCTACGTATGACACTAGTAGTAAATTCAAAACATTCACCAGCCTTGGGTAAGCATTTGTTTTCTCGTCTCAGTTCTGAATGGCTGACTACTATTCTATGACTTGTCCTTGACTATCTTCACCCCAGGTGGCAGTGGTGGAAATGTCATCTAGACCAGTAAGAACTTTATATGGTTCAATGAGACTGTCTCTTATCCTTCCGAACTCCCAAGAGTTTGCCCAGTCTGTTTAATCTCTCCCTATGGGACCAACCCTCCTTCACCATACTCAATCTGCAAAACTTTACCGGCATTCACGCTATCGTAAGAATATCCTTTTTCAAGTACTCAAATCCTCTTGTAAATAAAGAGCGGTATGCTATTTGCCTTCCTACTTGCTTGCTGTATCTGTTTGTTAAGTTTCAGTGGTTTGTGTACAAGGACACTCAGGTCTCTTTGAATGCCAACATCCAACCTCTCGCCATTCAAAATACATTCTGCCTCTCTGTGTTTTTCTACCAAAGTTGAAGACCTCAATCTTCTTACACTTTCTGATGCATCTGGGATTTCTACTTTCATTCAATCTGTCTACACCCCTCAAATCCTCTCACCATAAACAGTAATTTCATGGGGAATGTGATAAAATGCGTAGCATGCACTTGACATAAAATATATAAAATAAGTTTGGGGAATTTTCTATTCATTTTCCAAACTGTTAACTTGAACAATTTCCAACTGAAAACAAGATCAAAAGATGGCAAGTTAGACCCAAAGCTTGCATCAGTTGGTGAAATATCCAACACCATGCCTGGTTTTGTCACTAAATTAATGGCAACCAGGAGCTGTTGCTGACATTTTTTCACAGGTCTAAAAATAAAACTTCTATTCCCTTCCTGTTCTCCGACCTGCTGCCTTTTTGCATCGGTGCAATAGCCGCATTCATTCAAAATTTTAATTTTATTTAAAGGAATATAACAAAGGATTTTCGCGAACTGACAGTGTTGGCCAGACTTGGTAACACCATGAATGAACGATGGCTGTGGTCCAAAAATATCCAGTTAAACTTCCACGAGGTCACTGACCGAATAAATTATCTCACAGGGCATTAATCAGGTCGCAGTCTGCTTCCAACACCTGCTTAAATAGCTTATTAGATTTAATCATGATATTTAACGTTAATTTTGCATCGTTTATCACAGAAAGTCGAAGCGATCCTGTCAGAGCAGTGGAGTATGAAAATAATGGGCTTTCTCTCACTTGATTCATTCTCCACTGCACATGTCAAATTTTGGTTCTTTCAACTTCACAAGTATTCAGTCAAAGGGAGCTACATATGGAAGCAGAGGGGCGGATGATCCAATTTACATGAACCTTAAAGAATGGTTTCTAGTCATTAAAGTAGCAGCTAGTTCTATCCCAGTGTCGCAGAAGACTCTGTGTCCCGCACATTTCAACCAACAAGTCAATATATATAAAGTAACTATTTGCTTCTCTCTGATGCAATTTTCTGTCAAACATGTAGCACCTCTTCCTTGTTTGCAATTAATTCTTCTGAGAATTACAGAATAATATCCTGTGAGCAATCCAGTTTTTAATGAGTGAAGTTGATTAAAAAACACATTCAAGTCATCTTAATACATGCCGGTGGTACGCGATGAAAAATATTTATAGCTAATTTCTCCCAGACAGCATATACTCAAACACTCAAGTTTCCTTCAAGCTTATGGTATCATGTGAAATGGTGTTCGATTCATATACAAAGCTTATCACAATAATATATTTCATCATCACATTACGATGTACAGTTTGGCGTGCAGCTTAAAATCTAGTTGTGGAATTCTGCTTGATATTAATAAATAACTGTACAACAAAAGAACTTAGATTTAAACCTTTAACTGCTAGCATTTATCCCAAATTATGTAATGTTATTTTTTTTTTAACATTGTAACATAAAGGTAGGCACTGCTCCTCCAGCACGGTATTAAGCTTTTATCTTTATATGCGTATACATTTAGAATTCTTACACTAAAGTTACAATATTACAGACAAAAATACCTTACGCCCAGTTATTAAATGAAAACATATGAGTTTATTCTCAGCAATTAGCTGTACTTTCATCTCCATTCCAGCAACCTGCACTCTAGTCACAAAGCATAACATAGTTTTTCTTTGTTTTTTACCTTTAAGTGAGCAATTAGACGTGATGCGATTGGTCCCTCAGCTTCTCCCAAATGCCGAAAGAATTCAGATGGAGTGTTCTCCTTAGCTTTACTACCATTCACTTTCACTGCAAGCAGCGGCTTGTGGCACAGTCCGTTCCAAATAAATGCATCAACATCAACCACTTCATTATCAATTAATCATTTCCAGTGACCATACAATGATCCAGCAAAAGACAGCTTATTTAAGTGGAACTCGGCTGAGCTGCAAAGCTCTCAGCTCAGTGCAGTTCACATTTCCCCGTCTGCTGCTGAGGTGGAATGCTTGTCACTTCATGAACAGCAAGCTAATAAAACCCTGGCAGAAGAACCACGAGCACAGGCTCAGCTTCACATTATACACTAGGAGGAGTTTTGTCAGATGACAACAGCGATTTAAACACTGGCGTCTATGTGTGAGAATGTTACAGGGGGAGATCTCGTTATTTTTAAGATACAGGTTGCTCATTGATACCCTTACACTTTCAGTGAGATTGCGTTATTCTGTATTCCTGAAAAAAAAATAATTTGTTCAATCCTTGGGAGACACGAATAGACTCCACAGAAACGCGATCTATTATTCTCCCTTATCCAGTGCTTAAATAGCTGCAGCCGTTCCTTTAAAAAATGTCAATTGATATATAACCTACATTATGAAATATGGGCTGATTTTAACTGCAAAACTTGCTGGTTGGATAGATTAGGAGAGCCAAGAAAATGCACAATAGCAGAGTTGCAAATGACTAAATTATTATCCAGAGATCTTCCCACCCTGATATAATGGAGGAATTTAAATTCAGTTAAATAGGATTTCTGGAATAATCTACCATATTGTCTTAAAGGTGCACCCATTTGAGAAGGAACTCGGCTGGACCTACCTTGTCCAGCCTTCATATAACTCCAGAACTATTGTTGCAGTGACAAAATAACTACCCCCTGAAATAGACCAACAATTCATGCAATTCAAGAGGTGACTCATGATAGAAATTAAATGCTCGCCTTCTCTTTGATATCTATTAAAAAATTATAATCTAGAATCATTATCTAAGTTACAGGGAAAGGTTGAACAAGATAGGTCTTTATTCTTTGTAGCGCAGAAGGTTAAGGGGGGACTTGATAGAGGTCTTTAAAATGATGAGAGGGATAGACAGAGTTGACGTGGATAAGCTTTTTCCATTGAGAGTAGGGAAGATTCAAACAAGAGGACATGATTTGAGAATTAAGGGACAAAAGTTTAGGGATAACATGAGGGGGAACTTCTTTACTCAGAGAGTGGTCGCTGTGTGGAATGAGCTTCCAGTGGAAGTGGTGGAGGCAGGATCGATTTTATCGTTTAAGAATACATTTGGATAGGTATATGGACGGGAAAGGAGTGGAGGGTTATGGTTTGAGTGCAGGTAGATGGGTGAGAGTAAGTGTTTGGCACGGACTAGAAGGGCCGAGATGGCCTGTTTCCGTGCTGTAATTGTCATATGGTTATATGGTTATACAAGACTCAAAGATTACAAGAAAGCAGGCTCTCGATCCGAAACGTCACCCATTCTTTCTCTCCAGAGATGCTGCCTGTCCCGCTGAGTTACTCCAACTTTTTGTGTCTGTCAAAGATCACGAGACGTGGTTTATCATTTTTGATCTATTAGTCACTCAGTTGGAATGATGGTAACTAACTGATTTTGTATGATCATCAGGTCCATAGGTTTTATGAATTTCCTGAATCTTACAGGAAATACAACGTAAGTGCTGAAGCAATCTCAATCAAAGAGTTTTCTTTAGAAATGAGACCAGGACCTGGCAAGTCAATCTTTGGAGCCGACTCCAACAACCCATAAGATCACAAGTGTCAATGTCAATTCCAATCAATGTCAGTTTCCTACATCATCTTCATATCCTTCAATTCCCTTCGCATTCACAAATCTATCAATCTCAGACGTGATTGAGGAACATCATAGAATTTCGGAGATTCAGACCATTCTAAGCACAGAAATTCTCCCTCAACTCAGTCCTAAAGAGTTAAGGGTTACACAAAAAGCTGGAGAAACTCAGCGGGTGCAGCAGCATCTAAGGAGCGAAGGAGATAGGCGACGTTTCGGGTCGAGACCCTTCTTCATCCTCACCCTAAAGAGTTATGCCTTTTTCCTGAGACAAGCTGCTAGTTCGAGATGTCCCAACTCCCCCCCATCCCCCCCCCCCCTCCCCCCCTGCATGGACTCAAGATTGTTTATGTTTTCACTTTTTAAAACTGGGCATTTAGACTACATTTAGTGTTGGAAGGAAGTGCAGATGCTGGTTTACACTGAAGATAAACACAAAATGCTGGTCAGGCGGGTCAGGCGGCATCTCTGGAGAGAAGGAATGGGCCTCGACCTGCAACGTCACCCATTCCTTCTCTCCAGTGATGCTGCCTGTCCCGCTGAGCTACTCCAGCATTTTGTATCTACCTTCATTTAGTCTACTTGATCTCTCCTGATATGCTAATCTAAACCTTTCCTTGGTAAGTACAGTGTTCTTGAGACCAGGATATCAAATCTGCACACTTTACCATGTTGTCCCAATGAAGACATTGATGACTATCCATTTATTTCAGACCCAATGCAATAAAATCAGCATGTTTGCTTTCCAATTTCCTTGCTGAAAATGTACCTTACTTTTAAGTGAGTTATGTCCCAAGATATCCAGGAATCTCTGGATACCAACATTTCCCAGTGTCGTGGCAAGTCAGGCAGCATCCGTGGAGAGAGAAGCAGTGTTAAGGGCCTGTCCCAATGTACGAGATAATTCAAGAGTTCTCCCGAGTTTCCCCTGATTCGAACTCGGAGAATTACGGTAATAGCCGTTCGTAGGTACTCGGGGACTCTCGTGGACACTCTCCACACTGTTGAAAATACTTCCCGAGCTTACCGTGTTTGATGAGTACCTGCCGTTAGCGTTACGAGCCGCTAAGAGAGCTCAAGAGAGCTCTTGGGTAAACTCGCGAGAGCTCTTGGGTAAACTCGTATAGTGGGACAGGCCCTTTAGCATTTCAGGTAAGGAGTTGATGAATAAGCTTATTGACCCTTTATCAATGCCTGGAAAATGTCTGAAGAAAGGTCTCGACCCGAAATGTCACCCATTCTTTCTCTCCAGAGATGCTGCTAACCGCTGAGTTATTTCAGCTTTTTGTGTCTATCCGGGAAGATTTACCCCTGTACTTCTCTCCACAGGCGCTGCCTGACCCGATGAGCATCTCCGACATCTACTGATTTTAATTGCAGATTTTGATTTTCAATTTCTCAATATTTCACAATTTTAAGGAAATCAAATATTCTATTTTTCCTGTCCAAGTAGATAACTCTGCTTTCTACATTCTGTTTGACCTGCCTTGTTCCTTAAATCTTTGCAGTCTTTTTGCTTCTTCCTCAAATCTTATAGGCCAGCCAATCTCTGTATCTTTTGAACACTTTTATATAGTCCAAACATGACTCTCAGGCCACTGAATACAAGTAACCAAACCAAAGTTAACTTGACCAAAGTAACTTAGTTCGCTGTGTGGAGTTCGCACATTCTCTGTGTGGAGTTTGCACGTTCTTCCTGTTGAAGGCCGTTTGAAACACAAATACTACAACCTCAATTTCTTCCATTTCACCTTGTTAGTTACAGAGTCAAAATCTCTATTCCATTTTCCAAGCGATTTTTCAATCTTATTATGATTCTATATGTGTCATGTTATAATGATTTCTGCAGTGAATTCTGGTATTTACTTTGCTGATGTCGTCAGCCTAACTGACATAAAGTCCCACATTTTCTCTCTTCTTCTTTACATCAACAACAACACATTTAACTTTGCCACTTTCTGCTACATGGGGTCCATCCTAAAGTCCAGGGAATTCTGGAAGAATAAAATTAATGGATTTACTATATTATTGTTTATATCTTTCAAAATCTTTGAATGTAGACCATTAGGTCAAGGCAGCAGGTGGCTTTTCATTCAAATTATTTCTTCAGTACTATTTCTTTAAGTTCCCCATTCTCAGTCGATCCCCTCGCCGTATTTCCAGAATGTATTGGAGTAAAGAGGCTTCTGCAGTTGTACAGAGCCCTGGTGAGACCACATCTGGAGTATTGTGTGCAGTTTTGGTCTCCTAATTTGAAGACGGACATCCTTGCATTTGAGGCAGTGCAGCGTAGATTCACGAGGTTTATCCCCAAGATGGCGGGACTGTCATATGAGGAAAGATTGGAAAGACTGGGCTTGTATTCACTGGAATTTAGAAGGATGAGAGGGAATCTTACAGAAACATATACAATTATAAAAGGACTGGACAAGCTAGATGCAGGAAAAATGTTCCCAATGTTGGGGGAGTCCAGAACCAGGGGCCACAGTCTAAGAATAAAGGGGAAGTCTTTTAAAACTGAGATGAGAAAAATATTTTTCACCCAGAGAGTTGTGAATTTGTGGAATTCTCTGCCACAGAAGGCAGTAGAGGCCAATTCATTGAATGAATTTAAAAGAGAGTTAGATAGAGCTCTAGGGGCTAGCGGAATCAAGCGATATGGGGAGAAGGCAGGCACGGGTTACTGATTGTGGATGATCAGCCATGATCACAATGAAGGCCTAAATGGCCTCCTCCTGCAACTATATTCTATGTATCTAATGTTTGTTTGTGGTGAAGATAGATAGAAAATGCTGGAGTAGCTCAGCGGGACAGGCAGCATCGGGTCAAGACCCTACTTCAGATCACAAAACGTCACCCATTCCTTCTCTCCAGAGATGCTGCCTGTCCGGCTGAGTTACTCCAGCATTTTGTGTCTATCTTTGGTGTAAACCAGTATCTGCAGTTCCTTCCTACACATGTTTGTCGGTGGAATCACCTAATTCAAAAACAGTTGCTCTGACGATGCAGAACTCTGTCAGATCAACACTGGCGCTTCAGTGTAGATTTCTGTGCTGTGGAGTGGGACCTGCTAATACCTAGTCAGACCTGCACTAGTTGTATTCATCCTTGGTCATCTGCCCCCTCTAGGAGCCATGAGGAATGGAATAGTAAGATTGAACGAGAACTTACCAGTTCGAAGGTTGATCTTTATTTCATGAGGAGTCGAAGTGAGGGATTTCGTGAAGAGCCCGCCGGCGCGCATGCTCGACATACTTCAAAGTAGCGGCGTGGAATCACAGAACCAACAATAGAAATGACTTCGCATAGTATGATTGAATTGACTAAGATTACCAGATGAAGGTGATTGAGGGTTGGGCGAGGAGGGCACGAAATCCCTCACTTCGACTCCTCATGAAATAAAGATCAACCTTCGAACTGGTAAGTTCTCGTTCAATCTTACTATTTCATTTCGGAGTCACGTGAGTGACTTCGTGAAGACTTCAAAGCTTCTGTGATTACACGCCCTGGACCACGTCCATGCTGACACACCACTACCAGGGATGGATGGGAGGAACAAACTGGCTCAATAGTTCATACTGCAAAACAAGAGCATATTTATTAATAACAAATCAAAAACCCCTCATGCGGGGACATCTCCACGTTCGTGACCTGCATTCAGCACGGCTTCTGCGAACTGTAGAGGAGCAGCAACAGGCTTGTTATAAAAACGCTGGAACACAGCTTCATTCGCCCATCCTGCTGTGGCGAGAATTTGGTCCATGGGCACCTCCATGACCCTCGCCGCTGACGTCGATGCAGCCCTGGTGGAATGAGACTTGAACACATTAGTGTCGATACCTGACTTACCCAAGACGACTCGAAGCCACCTGGATATCGTCTGGACTGTCACTCGATGATGAGGTCTCTTATGAGTGACAAGCAGGTATCTCTCCATTCCTCTGATGCGTGCCGTCACCTTGACATAGTGGCGGATATGTGAGGCTAAACATAGCCTAGCATCTGCGGGGTATGCCGGGAACTTCAGCTGCAGCCCTGTGCACCCAGGTCTATGCTGCTTTAGTACCTCGTCAATGAAAAAGACTACTTCTGTAGGGGTAGATGTCATTCTGTCGACACGAAGTTTGTGTAGTGTCTGTACCCTCTGAGCTGAAGTCAGCGCTAGTAACATCACCAGCTTCATGGTGAGTTGGTCCAGTTGGAGCCCTTCCATGGGAGACCACGTCCTGAGCAGGGTTAATACGTCCCTGACATCCCAGGTGATATTATAGCGTGGTGTAGGCGGATTCATATTGAATATACCCCGCATGAGTCTGGACACTAGCCTGTTGGATCCTACCCCAATCTTGAGGTAGAATGATAGCGCACTTCTGGCGCTGTTGATGGCACTGTAACTTAAGTGTTCATCATGGTGCAACCCCGCGAGGAATTCCAGGACGTCGGTTATTGTCACGTCATCGTACGTGATGCGAGAGCGGCTGCAGTAGGCTTCCCACTTCTTAATATGCGAGCGGTATCTTCGCCTTGTGGACTCTCGACACGACGCCCTGATGGTATCCATGGTCCGAGCCGAGAGGCCGTATTGGACTAACGGCCTGTTCAGAACCTGCAAGCCAACAAAATTTAAATAGCCATGGCAGGGATGTGGCTCCCCTGAGACAGGGTGAGTAACCAATTGTGGGCAACCCCTCAAAAGGACCCAAGGTTCGTTGAGCATGTCAAAGACCACCGGATACCAAGGCTGTGTGGGCCAGTCGGGTATAATAAGGATGCCCTTGGCAGCATCTGCCTGAATCTTTCGCAATACCCGACTGATGAGGCAAAACGGAGGGAAGGCATAGAAAAACCAATTCCCCCAGTCCAGCGAGAATGCATCTAGCGCTATTGCCCCAGGATCTGGTTCCCATGAAACGTAGGCTGGTACCTGATGGTTTAACCGTGACGCAAAAAGGTCAATGTCCGGTTTACCAAATTTGGCTGTGACTTTAGAAAAAATTTCAGGGTGCAAAATCCATTCATTGTTGTCATTAAATTTGCGTGACCTGGTGTCCGCCACAGTATTAAGCTCACCTGGCAAATAGGTAGCTGAAATCCAAATGTCTCTTTGAACACACCAGAGCCAAATTGAGTTAGCCAATTTGTCACACGAAACTGACCTGGTACCACCCATATGGTTTAAATATGCCACAGCTGTGGTGTTGTCTATTTGGAGACGGACGTGTGCTCCAACAAGCTTGGAACAATATGCACGAAGTCCGTGGAATGCTGCCAGCAACTCCAAACAGTTAATTCCTTGAGTCAACAACATCGATGCCTCAAGGGTGTCCCATCTGCCCCCACAACTAGAGCAATTATCAGTAGCTCCCCAGCCATTGGAGCTTGCATCAGTCTGTAAATATACCACCGGATTAGCCTCCCTAACAGGCTTAAATGAGTTGCTAACGTGACACACCCACCATTGCAACTCAGTTATCGCTTCGGACGGCAGCTGCATTGATCGATCGTAATGACCAGCGTTCCGTTTTAACGCAATAATTTTAGCTCTTTGCAAATTCTGATAATGCAAAGGTCCATATCGTGCTGCCGGAAACAAAGCCACTAGCTTGCCAATTACTGTGGCTGTATGCCGAATCGATGGTATATTGGTGCCAATTAAATCTCTGCACACCTGAGTGACTTCCTCAATTTTGTTAATTGGTATAGTTATCCTCATACTCATTGAGTTCACCGTGAACCTTAGGTAATTAATTACCTGGGCAGGGCAGAACTTTGATTTCTCTGGATGGACAATGAATCCTAATTGTTGAAATATATTGACGGCAGCTGCAACACCCTGTTCAGCCAATTGCAGGGTGTGGCCCACAATAAAGACATCATCTAAATAGGCCATAACTATATGATGTCGTTGTCTCAAATAAGCCATGATTGGCTTCACCAATTTAGTGAACAATCTAGGGGCTGTAGTGAGCCCATTAGGCAAAGCCTTATACTGCCAAAGTTGCCCCATCCAGATAAATTTCAAAAACCTTCTATCATATTTCTGGATGGATACTGAATAATATGCATCCCTTAAATCAATGCATGCCATAAAGCAGCCATGAAAAATCAATGATTTGGCTGTTTCAAACGTATCCATTTTAAAATGAGTATATGTTACAAACGTATTCAAACGGGTTAGATCAATAATGACGCGACAGCCTCCATCCTTCTTAGGTCTAGTAAATATGTTCGAAACAAATTCAATAGACTCATGCACCGTTTTCTCAATCACACCCTTCTGTTCCAGACTTAAAATTTCCTTATAACCTGCTGCCTGTTCTGCAGCAGACAATTTGAACGTACGACCAGGCATGTGCTGGGATGGAGGAATGTCGCCATTAATAAACTCAATTTTATGCCCCTGAATATTCCGCAACACATACTCATCACCAGTAAAATTACCCCATGCATCCAAAAACAACCGTAAACGACCACCAACATGGGAAGTTAAACAGATAGAAAAGAGAGAACCAGACCCCCTCACCTCCGTGGTTACCGGCGGTCCTTGACACGTGTGGGTGGCCGTGGAGGTGCTGGGTTGGCTTGAGGGCGCGACGTCTTCGATTTCCACAAAGGTCTCTGCCGACCCTGTCCTAAAAAAGACCCTTGGTGCTGGTTCTGGTGCTGTTGTCATTGTGGAGCTAGAGGGTGAGTCCTCGTCGAGGCACTGGCCGACCCTCGTGAGCGAATGTATGGAGCTTTTGAGCCTGACGGTGTGGGGGCACTCTTAGAGCGCATGATCCCCACCGTTTTGGCTTGTTCGTCAAGCTCTTTGACTCTCTTCGAGAGGTCCTCACCAAAGAGCTGACGGGGCGGCGGCGGCGGCGGTGGTTTGCACAATCCTGCAAACTTCGGGTTGAGTGCTGGGCGGATGCTGTTTTTGCGAAACCCGTTGATTTCGTGCTGGGTCGCGCACAATAAGGCCAGAGCATCTTCCTGGTCCAAATTCAGCTCGTCCCCGTCCACCGACGGCGCAAAGGCGGTAATACCGGCCGTGAGGAGTTTCAGGATCCGCTGCAATTGTAGCTCTTGTTGACGGATAGCCGCACTGATGTTGCCCCATATTGGCGTATTGACCACAGGCACGTTGAGGGAGTTGCAGTTTGATGGAGCCTTGTGACGGCTCATAGCCTGGATGAGGACTTCTTCCTGCAGCACCTGATTATTAAGAAAGTCCACTGTGGCTGCCAGCTTTGTATTTAGAGGAAGACCAGCCGTATGTGGGGCCGCGAATTTGGTCGCCACATCCAAGAGTTCCTCCGCTGGCACCTCCACCGGAGGTGGTACGGGATCCACCAGAACCTCCTCCTCCTGCTTCTCCAGGCTGATAGTAGATGTTGGTGAAGACGCCCTGTGCCTGTTGCTGCCCTGCTGTTGTTGACGTTGAAGCAGGAGCTCCAGCAGCCGCTCCATACGGTCAATACGCCCTTCACCCTGAACACTCAGGTGGTCGGAGTCCTCCGGCTCTGAAAAGAAAACCGGGCTCCTGTCATCGGCCCGCACCTCGTCGAGGCCCTGCCGGTGCCGGTAGTTGTCGCTAACAGCCGCCGAGGCGAAACTGCGCAATTCCTGCGCGGGCGTGTTCAATCGCCTCCGTTTAGCGAGAGCTGAAGCCGCTGCCACTAAGGGCACTCGTGGCGAGGTGTCGGCACCAGCCGAAGCATGGCTGCCTGGGGCCCGCGCAGTCTTGCCGGCTGCCCACATCGTGGACGTTGCCGACGCATGGTCTCGCCCACCCATCCATGGGGGGCTCGGCGACCGTGACGAGACCTGACTCGACCGACCCGTCCCGGCGTCGAGAGTCGGGGTGTGCCGGCTGGACCTCACAGCCGCCCCGGGTCTTGCCCTGGAACCTGACCGCTCCTCCGCGACAGGCAATGCCTTAGCCCTAACAGGGTTAGGCTTCTGGGCTCCTCCCCTCCCCCTTCTCGGAGGGCTGAGTGGAACAGGCCGTGCAACGGCACGTGCCCTGCTCGAGGTCGCCAGCGAGCCCGCTGACGACCTGACTGCCATGGCAGGGTCCCCCTGCTCTGGCGGCACACCACACTCCTCCTCATCGAACTCCTCCGAGCTGTGGTGTGCTGGCGGATCTGGACCTGTGAACACAGGGCTTACCCACATCTCCGCCTGAGTCCCGGCCTGCGCTGCAGGTACTGCCGATGGTAAAGGCCCCGGAACTGTTGACCGGCGAACTCGTCCTGACGTCCTCCGGCCCTTCGAACTCCCATCCATGTCCTTGCTGCAAGACATAATCAGACAACAAGGACCACCAACTAAAGGTGGAATACTCACCTCCGTGGCCCCTTATGAAGGGCTGGCGAGGAGCGCGCTCCACCGCCAGCCGTCGCAGCAACGCGTTACGACGATATGTCGAGCATGCGCGCCGGCGGGCTCTTCACGAAGTCACTCACGTGACTCCGAAATGAAATAGATGGCGATCATCTAATGAATGCAGTACATCGGTAACATAATCTTTCAAAATAGTTCTGTTTAGTTTAGTTTATTGTCACGTGTACCGAGGTACAGTGAAACACTTTTGTTACGTGCTAACCTGTTAGCAAGGTTGCCTATTTCCTTCGCTCCATAGATGCTGCCGCACCCACTGAGTTTCTCCAGCACTTTTGTCTACCAGCAGAAAGACAATACATGATTACAATCGAGCCATTCACAGTGTGCAGAAACATGATAAAGGGAATGACATTTAGTGCAAGACAAAACAAGTAAAGACTGATCAAAGATTGTCCGAGGGTCTCCAATGAGGTAGGCAGTAGTCTAGGACTGCTCTCTAGTTGTGGTAAGGTGGTTCAGTTGCCTGATAACAGCTGGGACGAAACTGTCCCTGAAATAAGGTGAAAACGAGACACTTGGGATGCAGGGGGTAGGCCACTGGATACAGAATAGGTTACATGGAAGGAAGCAAAGGATGGTGGTGGAAGGTTTTCTACAGTAAATTTCCCAACCTCTGACAGAAAGATCACCAGCCTGTAGATTCCTGGCTTATCTTTACTATTCTTAAATAAATGGATGTTAGCTATTCTCCACTCCTCTGGCAGTGGAGAGAGTCAACGGCTTCAAGTCCCATATCTTTGAAAATCTGCCCTGGACCCAGTACATTGATGCTATCACAAAAAGCTCATCAATGCCTCTACTTCATTGGAAGTTTGAGGAGATACTGATCAATACTCTCTTGAACCTCTGCAGGTGTACGACAGAGAGCACTGTGTGGTTGCATTACAGCCTGGTTCAGCAACTCCAACGCCCAGAAATAAAGGAGACTACAGAGAGGGGAGACCACTGCCTGACCATCACATGCACTGACCTCCCCACTATCAAAGGGACCTATAGCAGGTGCTGCCTCAAAAAGGCAGTGAGAATCATCAAAGACTGACACCACCCTAGTCATGTTCTCATTGCACTCCCACCATTGGGGAAAAGTACAAGTGCCTGAAGACAATGATCTTCAGGTTCAAGTGTAGTTTCTTCTCAACAATCTTCAGTTACTTCTAACAAAAATAAACAAAAAATAAATTTAAAAATAAATAAATAAATACATAATTTTTATTTATTTTTTTAAAACCTTCAGTTTCTTGAACCCTACACAACACTAACCTCAACCTGAACTTTTATGGAATGTCTTTGGTTGTACTAAAGAGTTCAGCTTTTTGGGACTAATATTAGTGTTATTAACAAAATGAACAAATTATTGCCTTTGCCTGCTTTATCTCTTGAATTCCCATTCCCATTCCCATTCCCATTCCCATTCCCATTCCCAATCCCAATCCCAGGTACCCTCAATTTGGAATAGACATTTGAATGCTGCATGTACGATCACATCATATGGACTTTATCACAGCTACTTGCACTGAATGGCTGAGCAATTCAATTAGGTAATAAGGGGGCTGAGTTAGAAAACATTCTGAGCAATGACCTGCACTGATTTCATGATTAACTATTCATCTTGTCAGACGCGTGGAGCAAGGACTGGTTGGAGGGTGAACCGGGG
The DNA here is from genome assembly GCA_963514005.1 of Raja brachyura. Next base: position 50,405,173 of record OY740795.1, read on the forward strand.
TGATGCCTCCAGCGCCTTCAGGTCAGCTGCAGGGGGCGACCCCGGGACACAAAGATGGCCGGCCGAGGAGCGGAGAATAGAAGGAAGTCAGTTCGCGGGTACTGCTCCAGTACACCGAGTGTGCGACTCAACCGGACTTTGGACTTTGAACAATGGCGCCAGTGATGGTGGTGTCCGCTTATGTTATATACGCAAAATTACTGTCACTGTGCAGTTGCATATGAGACAAATAAAGCACTATTGAACTATTTATATTCGATCAATTTGCTCACAGCACATTGGAGGATTAACATACAGTTTGTAGTTTCAATTAAAAATATTTTTGAAGAAACCATGCAATATCCTGGTTGAATTTCTGCTGCGGGCATAATCAGTGATCCAAATCTACATTATGTTGAAAATGTCACTGATTTTATGATTTGACATTTTTCTCAGGTTTCCATTCAAACTTATTTGCATATCACTGTAAGTAAACATTGTCAATCAAGCAAGGGTTCCAACTTAATTGCTTTACTAAGAATATTCTTTGAGATTGTTAAAAGTGGTAACACTTATTTTTAGGATCCAGGCATGACTGCAAGACCAACATTTATTGAATGTTGCTAATTGCCGTTGAATTGAGTGGGCCGTTGGATCATTGCAGAAGAGAATCAAGAGTCGATGACAAGCTGCAACAGTTGCATGAATGTAGCAGAACATATGTTTGTCGCAGATAAATATTTTGCAACGTCCAGCTAATTATTTGTGAATAACCTATAATTGCAAACAACCTATTAAAAAAACATTATAAAGCCTTCTACTTACCATTTGCACGGCTTTTCATAGCCAGTAAATGAAATAGACTGGATTTTGCAAAAATGCCATTGTTTCCCCTGTTGTTACCAGCTTAAGTCCCAAATATGCTGGTAACTGCCAGCTGGTAACTGTGAAACATTTTTAATGGCTTGTTTGATTTTTAATTATTTTGGAATAACTTGAGTGCTTCAGAAGTATTGAGAAGTAAGAACAATGTTTCCATAGCTTTGGCACCCAGCTAAGCCATGGTGCATGACTCACCTTTGAGGGAACTGACAGCACTTTGTATCTTCCTGGTAAAATGGAGGGCTGGGAATGAATTTTCTGCGAAGAATAATTTCAACCATATCGGAGGAAGGATGTGCTGGCTGTAGGGAGCGTCCAGAGGAGGTTTACAAGAATTATCTCTGGAATGAGTGGGTTAACATATGATGAGCGTTTGACGGCACTGTACTCGCTGGAGTTTAGAAGAATGAGGGAGGACCTCATTGAAACATACAGAATAGTGAAAGACTTGGGTAGAGTGGATGTGGAGAGGATGTTTCCGCTAGTGGTTGATTCTAGGACCAGAGGTCGTAATCTCAGAATTAAAGGATGTTCTTTGAGGAAGGAAATGAGGAGGAATTTCTTTAGTCAGAGGGTGGCGAATCTGTGGAATTCTTTACCACAGAAGGTTGTGGAGGCAATGTCAGTGGATATAGGCTGCAGGCCGAGCATCATCAATGTGTCTAGAAATCCATTTTCATGACCCACATCTCGGAACTACATGAGATTTTCCACAGATTTAGATGAAATATAATTGAGAAGGATGTCATAACTCATCGCTGCCAAAAGTTGCACATTAATCAATTAAACTAATTAGAAAATGAAATCGAGAAAGCAATGCCCACATCACACCATGGGCAGCCTATTTCCGTGTTGCAGTCCATTTAAACAATATATTATTATACTTATATATATATATAAGTATAATAAGTATATATAAGTATATATATATGACTTGTAAATATGACTGAAATCATATATAATTAAGTATAATTATATTATATAAAAATAATACAATGAATATAATTGTGTGTGTGTTTTTTGAATGAGACTGCTGCAGAAGTCCTGCTCCTGAACCAGCCTAATTAATGGGTGAGGGCAGTTCTTGTGGGTTCCTCCCTTTACTGAACCCCACTGACTGCCAGTGTGCAGAGTGGGGGTCACAGCCATAGTGGGACTGGGGCAGTTCCAGGCTGGGGGACAGACCTGCAAGGCATCTTCCAGTCGGTTTAATAGGAAATGTAATGAGACTGCAGCAGAGGTCCCAGGTTTTAAGGGCTCATGAACTTGCCTAATTAAAGGGTCAGGACAGATCCCCTGGGTTTCCCCGTTTACTGAACCCCACTGACTGCCATAGTGGGGGTCGCGGCTATAGTGGGACTGGGGCAGTGCCAGGCTGGGGGACAGACCTGGACAAAGGACAAAGGACATTTATTGTCACATACACCAATTGGTGTAGTGAAATTTGTCTTGCCGTGCAGCACACAGATAAAGATAAGACATAACATTAAAGAATTTAACATAAACATAAAAAACATCCCCCCACAATGGTTCCCATTATGAGGGAAGGCACAAAGTCCAGACCCCATCCCCAGTTCTCCCATAGTCAGGCCTATTGAGGCCCCAACAGTCGCCGCTATGGGGGCCGATGTTCCAGGCCCTTCTTCTCCAGGTGATGGTGCTCCGGCGACGGGAGAACCCTCTCAGCGGCTCGGGGTGCCTGTAACGGCCGCTTCCTTGCTGGAGACCGCGGCTTCCGACGCCAACAGGCTGCGCTGGATGGAGCTCCACAACTGGCGATCTCGCCGAGAGATCCCAGGCTCCCGATTTAAATTTCAGCGCCACCGCCTATAAGAGTAAAGTCTTATTTCTGATGTAAATGTCACATCCTGACCAAGAATCGAATGCTGTGATGTTTACTCGATGAGTATTCATTTTAAGCTACAATGAGCCTATATTTATGTTAGATGGTGCCTTTGCAAATGAGAGCTATTACCTTTAACCTAAAAGAACCCTAAAAGTGTTGCATTATTTGAGTGTCTGTAGTTTGTGTGTTTGTGTGTCTGTGTATACCTGTCAAACTTGTATCTGTAGATGTGTGGATGTAAATGTGTGGATGTATGTATATGTGAATGGATGTATGTGTGGATGTATGTGTCCATGAAGTGTGCGTACGGATGGATGTGTGTGTGGATGTATGTGTGTGTGGATGGGTGGGTGGACTGTCGCACTGTCATTCACCAGCATGCCATTATCATAAGTAATTCACTCATTGTTTAAATAATTTGACCAAATAAACAGTGAAACGATCGACATTAAAATAAAACTTTATATAATCATTTATTTCCCCAATTTATTTGTTTGCATTACATCTGATCTTCATCTTAATATTCTTCATCAGATTCCAAGTCTTTTGCAGTAATAGAGTTTCTGCAGTCAACACACTTACATACGTCTGTACATGGAACACCATGCTGTTGACATGAGCATCTTCCTTGCCCGGCACTGATTTCTCAGTTTGTTTTCTTGCATGAACAGTATGTTAATTCTAGCAAGGTGCTTGGGGCTGGAGGCAGATCACCCCCAGTCAATGTCCAATTCACCACCTACAATTTTCCACCCATGTCCATGTTTGTTGACCACCACTGGTCATGGGTCAAAGCAGTCTCTTTGGGGCCGGCTCATCTGCTTCACCATCAGGAACTGCCTCTTGAGGCGATTCACCTGCTTCAGGCTTTTCAGTGTCTTGAACTCGATTGAAAGAGGAAAAATAAAACAGAAAAGGAATGAAAAGTAAAATAAATCAACATCTTCAAATATATCCTTTTCATTTTTCAAAGTAACATCATATGACCGTAAATAAAAAGAATTCTGTTTGAGTCCTATCATTACATTTCTTCCTTCTAGACCTTGCTATAGTTTGATTTATTGGTATGTTGCAGAAGTGACGATAGCACTCTGCATGATAACCCGCGATATACTGCTGCCACCTAATAATAGAAGATAAAATGTGACAGGGAGTATTTTACATCTTTCCATGTTTTATATTATGCAAGACAATATCAACATATCAATGGGGAAATTATACATGCAGCATGTCCAGGTAGATGGGATGGCAAGTCTGCAAATGATCAAATTAGTGTTCATTATGGCACAGTGCCTACAGTGCATGTCCATACAAAACACTTTTGAGGGGAGGGGCAGAAGCTGCAGAAAAAAATCTCATGGTACTTAGGTCTGCATGCACTTCAATTCATAAAATGTCCATCTCTTCTTAATGTCAATGAGACTTACACTGTAATTTATTGCCATAGATAAGTTAGTTCAAGTTCAAGTGGAGGGGCGGAGTCAAGTCAAGTCAAGTCAAGTCACTTTTATTTCTATAGCACATTTAAAAAACGACTCTCGTTGACCAAAGTGCTTTACTTTGGTGGAGGTACTAACGTTATACAACAGTGGTTCAGAATAGCTAGAGAAAGAAACAGAGGCTGCAGAATAGCTAGAGAAAGAAGCATCTCATAGTACTTAGGTCTGCATGGACTTCAATTCATAAAATGTCAACCTCTTCTTAATGTCAATGAGAGTTACACTGTAATTTACTACCATAGATAAGTTAGTTCAAGTTCAAGTGGAGGGGCAGAGTCTACTGAAAAAACCCCATCTCATAGTCATTAAGTCTGCATGGACTTCAATTCATAAAATGTCAACCTCTTCTTAATGTTAATGAGAGTACCACTAGGTTACTACCATAGATAAATTAGTTCAAGTTCACATACACCAACTCATTTCTACATAAACATCATCTATTTCTGACCATTTCTCACTATTCATATATTCAATATTCCTCCGTTGTTCTCCCGTGGTCGGGGCCTGGAAACGGCCGCTATGGACGGCACTATGTACAGCCTCCCCCCCGCGGAGATGATCCAAACACACTCCGCGGCTCCACGTTCGCGAATCGGCCACTTCTTAATGGAGACTGCGGCTTCACTATGTTAAGTACATAGGCCCCCCGGTCGAAGTACTTTTTCCCGGTAAGTGATCGCAGGCAGCTCCGAGAATAGATGTTAAAGACTTATTAGACTTCAGCAAGCTGGTAGTAGTGACAATTTTTATTTTACTTTGCTGCGGATACACATAGTTTAGGCCCTCAACTTCATGAATGAATGAATGAGTGAATGAATGAATGTACAGCCTCCAAATCTATAAAAGGGTGCAATTAAATTAATTAAAGTCCATACAGATTAATTTTCATAAATTCAGACTTTAGATCTTACCATTCAGTTTCAGTTGATTCACAAAGTTTGACTGGTTTCACGACTTGGCTGTCCTCTTTGTGTTGCAGCAGCTTAACAGCAACTTTGCTTTCAAGACTTTCTTCCACTTCTATCCACTTAGCTGCACATTCTTAATGCTTTTCTCACTAAATTCAATTACCTTGCTATAAGTTTCCACGACATGTATTCCACAGAACAACAAAGAACCTTCATCGGACTCTCCAGTAAGACAGGCATCAGTAGAATTACTCTCAGCCATGATGTGTGCTCCCTGCCTAGCTAGCCTGAAACAAAGCACGTGATTGGCCAACTGGCATCCGACGGAGTGGACATGATGGGCCAAATGGCCTAATTCTTCTCCTATCTCTTGTGATCTTATGATCTCATGATCGTAATCAAGAGTGCAAGATGGTCAATTGCATTTCATTGGCAATAATTAATCTTTTTAAGGGAATGTCTAAGGAAATTCCCTTGTGGGCTAAAATTCAGAAGGCTGAATACCTGAGGTATGCAAATGTACGCAGCTGTATTTTTGCTCCAATTGCAAGGTATTTCACAAAATGCGCTAAATAAAGTGTTACATTTAAAATTTAATTGTGGTTTTACAACAGTTGAGTATGTTGGTACAACAGTATGTCATTTGTAACTCAATGGATACAGTCTTGAGTCAGTCAGAAAATGCTGGAGTAACTTAGCAGGACAGGCAGCATCTCTGGAGAGAAAGGCACGAGTGACATAGAAACATAGAAACATAGAAAATAGGTGCAGGAGTAGGCCATTTGGCCCTTCGAGCCTGCACCGCCATTCAATATGATCATGGCTGATCATTCAACTCACTATCCTGTACCTGCCTTCTCTCCATATCCCCTGACCCCTTTAGCCACAAGGGCCACATCTAACTCCCTCTTAAATATAGCCAATGAACTGGCCTCAACTACCTTTCAGATCGATTCCCTTCTTCAGATGTTTCAGATCGAGGCTCTCCTTCACCCATTCACCCGAAATATCACCCATTCCTTCTCTCCAGAGAAGCTGCCTGCCCCGCTGAGTTACTCCAGGATTTGTGTCTATCTTCGGTGTAAAGCAGTATTTGCAGTTCTTTCCTATACGTGTTGAGTCGGTCACCAGGTTGAGGGTCAATGATGTGCCCCAGACACTTGAGCTTCACCAGTACAGTACTGAAATATCTGCTGCACAACCTTGTAATAGGAGCAAAAATACAGCTGCGTACACTTCCATACCTCAGGTATTCAGCCTTCTGAATTTTAACGCTCAAGGGAATTTCCTTAGACATTTCCTTGACGACGTACGCCTAGCATGTGGCGTTGCACGATGACATCACCGCCCGATGCCATGCGACGCCCAAATTCAGTCGCCCCGCCTCCTGCCCAGCTGATTGGTGAGTATGACGCGAATTACGTCACGCGCGAACTTAACGCGTACTTAGCGCGTACTTACCATGTACCTACCGCAAACTTAGCGTGAACTCCACTTCCGTTTGGTCGCGCCAAACGCTTGCAACTGCATGCAAGTGGGACAGATCCTTAAGTGATTTAAGTGTGCTACACTGCAAACAAACAATGATATCATTGGGACAGATGTGCTGTGTTACAGTAGACTCACGAAGACAAGCAATAGTTATCCCTTAGCATCATGTAGCTTATTATTGCACACATGGCATAATTTGAAACATCATATGCCAACCTTAACTTCCGCATAATATCACAATAAATTCGGACACCTTCGCAGGCCTTCTTCATGTTACCCCTTGCTCCACATTCATTTCACATCCACGTTCAACAAGCAAGTGCTCTGAGTGCTATGCACACTGCTGCATCATCCCTGGCTCAGCTGAATTTCAGACTTTGAAAATTTGGCTATCTTCACAAGTCAAAGTGTAATGCCATCAACCTTCAAACCATGGCACACAACCTACCTTTGCAAATGCATGCATTTGCTTTGTTTCAAATTCATAATATTTTCACAGTTTTCAGTTTTCTCCTGAAAACATCCTCCAAAATTAGATTTTCTTTTTCCACAGCTTTCTTCAGTAGTTTAGTCATCTCAAAACAGCCTCACCATTTCATATGGCTCGGGCACTGTCACAATTGGTCTTATCCCCCTGTCCCACTTAGGAAACCTGAACGGAAACCTCTGGAGACTTTGCGCCGCACCCAAGGTTTCCGTGCGGTTCCCGGAGGTTTTTGTCAGTCTCCCCAATGGTTGAAAGTGGTTTCCGTTTTAAAAATCATTAATTTTTTAGTTGAAGCTGGTTGCGATGCTAGTTGAAGGTGGTTGCCGGAGGACAAAAACTTTCGGGAACCGCACGGAAACCTTGAGTGGGGCACAAAGTCTCCAGAGGTTTCCGTTCAGGTTTCCTAAGTGGGACAGGGGCATTAACCTCTAATGTATATCAGTTATCAAAGCACGGCCCCAAGTTCTAGCCTGTCCAATTCCTTCCCCACTTGATGCTTTGAGGCTCTTGGTTTAAAACTGGACTGGCTTTGCATTTGGTCTGATGTGATTGTGTGCATTGTGCCCCATATACCAGTGGAGATGGAGTATGTGATTTTGAAGAGACATCACTGAAAATATTCTTCCTAACTTGGTTTAGCCAGTCCCACCTCATTAAAGGTAGACACAAAATGCTGGAGTAATTCAGCGGGACGGGCAGCATCTCTGGAGAGAAGGAATGGGTGATGTTTTGGGTCGAGACCCTTCTTCAGACCAGGCCATTTCTATCCTACACATTTCGTCCACCCCATTAAAGCTGGTTAGTTTAATAGGAATTTGTACCCACCACACATTGCAGTTAGTTTAGTTTTGAGATACAGCGTGGAAACAGGCTCTTCGGCCCATCGAGCCCATGCCAACCTGTGACCCTCATACAATAACACTGCCCAACACACAGTGGGGACAAATTTACATTTATACCAAGCCAATTAACCTACAAACCTTCACGTCTTTGGAGTGTGGGAGGGAACCGAAGATCTCGGAGAAAACCCACGTGTGGGAGAACGTACAAACTCTGTACAGTCTTGCACCCGCAGTCAGGATCGAACCCGGGTCTCTGGCTGAAAGGCAGTAGCTCAACCACTACACCACTATGTTGCCCTTTTTTGAGCATCTTTGACCATCATTAATCTTGACGTCTGTACAGATCTGATCTTCAGTTTGATGGCACTTTCCATCAACGATATCTAGCTGAACCCACCAGATTAAATGACTTGACACATTATTGAACTGTCTACTGCAGTATCAATTTGCAAGTTAATGCATTAGTTGCTACTGAGCACCTTTGCTCAAAATCAAAAAAAAAAACTGCAGATGCTGCAAATCTAAAATGAAATCATAAATTGCTGAAATCACTCAGTGAGTCAAAAAGAGAAGAATGGTTAACATTTCATTTAAACTGGGAAAGAGAGAGAATAAATGGGCTACACATTGCAAAGAGTGTCGGGGAGAGATAGGTAGGATAAAGGGACTATTATGGAGATGGTGAAGTCAGGATTACCTGATCACCCGGTTACCAAACACTAACTCCCCTGCCATTCCCACACTGACCTTTCAGTCCAAGGCCTCCTCCATTATCAGATTGAGGCCAAACGCAAATTATAGGAACAGCATCTCATATCTCGCTTGGGCAGCTTACAACCCAGCGGTATGAATATTGATTTCCCTAACTTCAAGTAACCCTTGCATCCCCTCACTCTCTCCATCCCTCCTCCACCCAAGTCGTACTAGCTTCCCAATCATCTTTGTTGAGTCTCATTGCCTGTACTTGCTTTCACCTGTTCCACAGCTAACATTGGCCTGGCTCCTTTATCAATGTTACATTTTGGCATATCTTTCATTCATTTGTTCTATATCTCTCTACATCATCCTCTATACCTCTCGTTTCCCTTTCCCCAACTCTCAGTCTGAAGACGGGCCTTGACCCGAAACGTCACCTATTCCTTTTCTCCAGAGAATCTGCCTAACCCGCTGAGTTACTCCAGTTTTTTGTGTCTATCTTTGCATTGTAATAATTTATTGATGAAGCCATGTGGTGATAGATCAATGAGAGTAGTTAGAAAGCACAGGGACATGTTAAATCTGTGGAATGCAGATGGGGACTGCAGGATTGCCAAGTAGATCAGGCAGTATCAGCAGCCAAAGAAAAGTTAATATAATACATGGCAAACCTACTGCAGAGCAGGTAACAGACTACTGACCGACATCTACTACAAACCCACTGACTCCCATGGCTACCTGGACTACAGTTCTTCCCAATCTGATTCCTGTAAGGACCAACTTCTAATTCCTCTATCTACGCCGCATCTGCACCCAGGATGATGTGTTCCACACCACGGCATCGGAGATGTCCTCATTCTTTAGGGAACAGGGGTTCCCCTCTTTGACTATACATGAGGTTCTCACCAGGGTCTCTTCTCTACCCCACAGTTCTGCTCTCACTCCCCATCCCCCCACTCATAACTAGGGCAGAGTCCCCCTTGTCCTCACCTTCCACCCTACCAGCCGTCACATACAACAGATATTCCTCCGATATTTTCGCCACCTCCAACGGGATCCCACCACTTGCCACATCTTCCCATCTCCTCCCTTTTTGGCTTTCCACAGAGACCGCTCCCTCCGTAACTCCTTGGTCAATTCGTACCTTCCCACCCAAACCACCCCCTCCACTGGTACTTTCCCTCGCAATTGCAGGGAAAGCTACACTTGTCGCTTTACCTCCCCCCTCGTCTCCCTCCAAGGACCCAAGCAGTCCTTCCTGGTGAGGCAGAGGTTCACCTGCACCTCCTCCAACTTCATCTATTGCATCCGCTGCTCTAGGTGTCAACTGCTCCACATCGGTGAGACCAAGCGCAGGATTGGCGATCGCTCCACTCAGTTCGCATTAACCAACCACCGGTGGCTCAGCACTTCAACTCCCCCTCCCATTCCGAATATGACCTTTCTGTCCTGGGCCTCCTCCATGGCCAGAGTGAGTCCCACCACAAATTAGAGGAGCAACACCTCACATTTCGCTTGGGTAGTTTACACGCCAGCGACATGAACATTGACTTCTCCAATTTCAGGTAGTCCTTACTTTCTCCCTCCTTCCCCTCCCCTTCCCACCTCTCCCACAGCCTACTGTCTCCACATCTTCCTTTCTTCTTCCCGCCCCGCCCCACCCCCACATCAGTCTCGACCCGAAACGTCACCTATTCCTTCGCTTCCTAGATGCTGCCTCACCCGGTGAGTTTCTCCAGCATTTTTGTCTAACTTCAATTTTTCCAGCATCTGCAGTTTTTTCTTAAACATTTTGCCTACTCTGCAGAGTCTCTCTGTTTACTCTGCTCTTGCTAATGACAACAATATTCTGCAATCACAATGCCCTATTGTTAAATGAAATTCCAACCTACATCTTTATTAGGTTTCAAATTGACACAGAATTTGTTTTTATACTTTGTTTTAGTTCTGGACCTCTAGGCTATTTAAATGTGACTTTTCCTTTTGAAATTGGTACCTTGGTTAGTGATGATCATTGTATGGTAACAACCATGCAGGCCAGTCTCATACTTCAGAATCAGTTTTATAGTCCTGGGCTATTTTACTTCGGAGTCATGTGAGTGACTACGTGAAGACCCTGCCAGCATGCTTGCGCGACATATCGTCCAACGCATGGCGCAGCGACAGTCGGGAGGAGCGTCACTCCTCCAGCGGTAGGTTTAAAATGGACCTTCAGGTACGTTTTTACTATTCTGAGGTTGTTTTTTGGCTGCTCTGTGTAAAATTCTCTTACAGAGCAAAAAAATGGACAAGTCCAAGACGAAGTCCAAACGGTCCGCAGCGAAACTGACTGCGGAGGACCGTGGGAATGCGGGCAGTCAGCAGCGGCCGATTTCACCTGGGATCCTAACCGTGCGATCAGCAGCCCCCGACTTGGCACTGCTACAGCCTGTAGGTGTACCTCGGACTGGCGGTAAGGCCACCCAAAAGTCAGATAAGCCCGTAGACTCGGACGGGTCCGGGCCGGAAGATTCACCCCCTGCGGATAACGACAGTGGCCGTTTATTTCGCATGGAGCGGTTGATGGAGCTATTGCTCCAACGTGACATACTCCAACAAACGGAGACTTGTCACCGTGGGTCTCCACCTTTTACAGGGCTGCCAAATGTCTCCCTCTCCTCGGAGGAGAGCACAAGGAGTCACTTCTGGGCTGATTCTGAAGATGGAGGTTTGGCTGAAGACACTTCCAACGTGCTAGGGGTGCAGGAACAACAGGAGCTGCTCAGCAAGACTCCGCGTCGGGTATCTTGGTGCTACCTGACTGGCCTACTCAGCCTTGGTTTCCTGTGGTTCTCGACATGGTCTCAGAACCATGTATGCCCATTTCCAAATGCCTGAGATTATTGGTTCATCCAGTGACAGGCGAAAGACACCCGTGCCACGACAGAATAAATATGCTGATTTGCAGGATCTAAAAAGACCACTCCTGGAATTTGGACTATCAGACCGAACTATGGACATTATCACGGCAGCTTGCAGAGACTCCACCAGGAAACAATACCTGTCATATATCAGAAAATGGGAAATATTCTGTACCAGGGCGAACATCACATACCATACGGCCACTGTAACGAATGTGCTGGAATTCCTGACCAGCCTACATTTTGACGAACGCTTGAGCTACAGTGCCATCAACTGTGCTAGGAATGCCCTATCATCTTACCTGGGACAGGGTTTAGGACACCACGGGGTTGGATCACACCCTCGAGTATCAAAACTAATGAAGGGTATTTTCAAATCTAATCCTCCCAGGCCTAGGTATTCCCAGACCTGGGATATTGGTATTGTCTTAACCCTGCTCAGGGATTGGGCACCAACTAAATCCCTGACATTAGCTAAACTGACATACAAAATAGTGATGCTAATGGCACTAGTTATGTCACAGAGGGTTCAGTCACTGCACAAATTAAGACTGGATGCTATGGTAACATCCAAGAATAAAATAACTTTCTATATATTTGAGTTACTTAAACAAAACAGGCCTGGATCGTCTAGCCTCAAATTGGAGTTCCTAGCCTATCCCATGGACCTCCGTCTATGCATAGTGACCCATCTACTACATTATTTAGACGTCACCAAAAGCCTAAGAGGCACGGAAATGGCTTTATTAGTTAGTCATAAACGTCCTCAAAAAAGAGTGTCCGTGTGGATCATCTGGTGATGGCTTAGACAGGGCTTAGGTGCAGCAGGAGTGGACGCTGATGTTTTTAAATCTCATTCCACCAGGGCTACATCTACATCGGCAGCGAGAATGTTTGAAGTTCCCATGGACTACATCCTTGCAACAGTGGAATGATCCAACGAAATAACTTTTCAACGATTTTATAAGACCTGAGACATTTGCCAGACCTGAGACATTTGCAGACACGATTTTAAGTTCTATATTATGATTTTACCCTGAATGTTAGGGGTTATTATTATTATTTGTTAATAAATGCATCATTATTTTCAGTAACCAATTAATGTCTGAAAACGTTAACATATTTCCTCCATTGATCATTATGGCAGTGTGTGAGCATGGACTCGTTCCACGGCATGAAATCACAGAGCTTTAAAATCTTCACGTAGTCACTCACGTGACTCCGAAGTAAAATAGTAAGATTAAACGAGAACTTACCACTTTGAAGTTTGATCTTTATTTTATGAGGAGTTACGTTGAGGGATTACGTGCCCTCCATGCCCAACTCTCTATCATAAAGGTCAACTGGTATTTTAGTTTTCTTATCTTACTATGCTTAGTCAACTTCTGTTATCTGTGATTTCACACCGTTGCTTTGAAGAATATCGTGCATGCGTGCTGACGGGGTCTTCACGTAATTCCTCAACGTAACGCCTCATAAAATAAAGATCAAACTTCGAACTGGTAAGTTCTCATTTAATCTTACTATTTTACTGCTTTTTAACTGTGAACTGCATCTACTGTAATCGCTTGTGGCAGACAAAACTCACTTGATCTCTTTGATGCCACTTTTCATCGACGCAGCACTCACATGTAAGTTTGATGTCACGTTTAATGTCCTCAACAACTTTAATTGAATTTTTTAATCCACACACACATCATTGAAATCAAGTTAAGACATCTCGTAAATCATGGAAAAAAACCCCACAAAATTGCAGTACAAGAATAAAATGTTAATGAAACATTGTAGTTCCTAATTGTCACGGGCTTGCTATCGGGCTGTCTCAGGCTTGAACTTTCAGCTACTTCTAAAGGCCTTGAATTCAAGTAATTTTTCAGTTTATGCTGGTCAGGTCAAGGGGAGTTCCCCCCCGCCACGGGTCCAATGTAATCCCGTGCTACCTGCTCCATGGTCGTATAGTCAGCGACTAAACCGTCTCCCTCACCTGGTTTGCCAGGTGAGGAGGGGGCTGTGGACCCCCAGCAGGACCAAAAAAAAAAGACCTGTCAAAGGGCGGATGAGCTCCAAGCAAGCCAACGGCCATCCACACTTCAGTGGAAGTTGCGATCACTGTCGTGCATGGCATTGTAAGCCACCCTGCCCGTTGATGTTTTCAACATTGATGATGATGATTCTGAACAACATTTTTAAGCAAGATGTGTTTGCCTTGCACGTGAGAGAAGGTTTGTTTATGTACCACATGTTTCTGCACCAACCTCTGTCAGGAGAATTGTTCAACATGCCCGCTTATCCTGTTGATTGGGTTCCAGTGATATCATATTCGTCTTCAGCCTCATAGATATTGTTCATTTTAAAGGACATGATGATTCATTCACGATAAAGGCTGGATGGATCTCAGGTTCAGTGTACATGTTCAAGATCCCAAAGTAGCCAAACATTGACATAGCGTAAAATGGTGATTGTGCAATGATAGATGAATATCTATCATTAGGTATGTTACAAAACTTACCTTTAGCGGTACTGCAGTTCTGTCACTGGCCGTGTGCACGACTTTGGCGCCTTTTTTAGGGGGGGCAGGGTTAAAATGCGGTTTTCCCCTTGCCATCCGGAGCTTTATTTTCTCGGAGTGCGAGATTTTTCTAAAGATTCGTTCCGACTGCCGGTAAGTTTAAAAAAATGTTTAAATTGCCCGACTATTTCATCGCTGCAGTAAAATAAAAATGAGCTCCTAATGCCGTGATCGCCGACAACGGGGACGGATTTTACGTAGGGGACAGGTAAGTGAAAGCTGTTTATTTTTTCATATAAACCTGCTTTTTTAGATGACCTTAATCAAACTTTAACGTTGCGAAACAGTGATTTATTCCCCATATCAACCGGCAGAATTTTTCCTGCCGATATGGGGTTTAAATTCACCGCAACCACATCGTTCCGATCCATCGCGTTCCAGATAATCCCACTCGCAAGCTGATTTCAATGGCCATTAATTTACGGGCATTAAAGACAAAATTCCTTCAATTTGGCCTATAAATTAATGACAATGAGATTTAAAAATCATGTTATATTGTGAATTCTTGGGTGAATGGTATTTGGACACTTAGACTTAAAACAAAATGTTAATTTCTAAATGTTAAGAAATGGATAGATGTTTAGATCTAGTAATTGAATTTTGCAATTGGCTACAATTAGGTAACTAACTAATTATATGCTTTAATTTTGGGTCATCCAAGTAAGATTGTTTCATATTTGTTTCAGAATGCTTCACTCTATAATAACTGAACATTTCTTTCCGTTCTCTTTATTTTTAAGAAAGTTATGGGCTTTTGACTGTCCTCGATCACAACTTTTGTGTTAAGTCAATAGAAAAGCAATAGGGAACAAGATGCTAATTTCCAATTATGAAAATGGCCATAACTGTTTTAATACTGAAGATATGAAAGTAAATTAGGTGTCAAATTAAACTTCTTTTTATGCTTTATCTGATGGGATAAATTGCAGCCTTGATTTTTAAAATCTCAAAATTTTGTAACATTGCTAATATCATCAGACCATCAACTGATGGTCTGACGTAGGTGCCCTTCTTATCCAGTTGTTCCAGGGATGAGTGTAGAACCAGGGAGATGCCATCAGCCTTTTCAGAAAAAACCTAAGAAAAATGAGTTTCGGATGACAAACCTTGCCAAAGATCATTAGAGTTCTTGAACAATTCAGAAGAAAACTACTATCTTCACCACCAATTTGTAATGTCTTCATGAATGTATTAAGGCGCAGCCAATATTCTCATTGCAGTAAAGGATGGTGCAGCAGTAGAGTTTCTGCCTTCTAGTGTTTACAGTGCCAGAGACCCAGGTTCCATCCCGACTACGGCTGCTGCCTGAACGGAGATTGTACATTCTCCCCGTGCCTTGCGTGGATTTTCTCCGAGATCTTCAGCATTCGCCCACACTCCAAAAAGACGTACAGGTTTGTAGGTTAATTGGCTTGGTATAAGTGTAAATTGTCCCTAGAATATGCAGGATTGTGTTAATGTGCGGGGATCGCTGGTGGCGATCGGTGGGCCGAAGGGCCTGTTTCCGCGCTGCATCTCTAAACTACACTAAACTGAACTAAAGGTTTATTATCAATGAGGTAGGAGTTGAGCTGTTGATACAGACTGACTGTTTCAGATCGAATGCAATAATATTCATGCTGTAAGCTAAGACCGTCTACTCACCCTCGCGGGTGTAAAAGGCCCCATGACGCAGATTTGAAGAAGAGCAGAGGAGCTGTCCCTGGCGCCTTGTATAATTTTCATCCCACAATCAACTTCATTAAATGTAAAGTGCTGTGGTATGAAAGGAGAATGAATGACATTGCATACGTGCAACTATTATTTTCTCATTCTTTGCAGAACTGATTGCAACCGTTTCTCCAAATTAACTCCTTTGGGGCTGTTGTGATGTTGGGTAGAAAACCTGCCATCGGTGCCTTGTAATATAATCTATTAGTGCCTCTCTTAAAGTCAAAGCCACAAGGTTAAATAAAATAGTTTTTTATTCATCCACATTGTCTTGAAAGTGAAGAAGAGAGAAAGGAGTGTGTCCTTTCGACCAAATATATATCTACCTAATAAAAAATCATGAGGTTGGAGAAATTACCATTTTCATTCATTTTAACACCCACGGTTCAAAAGAGATAGTGAAAAGAATGAACAAAACAGGTAAGCGAGGGCAATTGTTTATGGTTCAAGCATACATGTAAAATGTTATGGACTAGAATTAGAATTGCCAAATGAAAAATGATTTTGTTTCATCTGGTTTGCTCTTTATTATCCAGGTAGCTGGCTAATCGAGCAGTAAAGAGTTGACTAATCATAGCCATCAATCTCTATCAATTAGACCACAGCAGACTCAGAAGGTAAACCCCAGTGGTGGAAAACTTTGGTAACCATAAGTTCAAAGTCACTGCCTTCCTCCCAAGCATGCAACAATTGCCATATGCTACATCGCAAAGCACTCTGAAAGCTCCTGGAATAGTTGAAGCGTACTTATAATGCCCTCTAGTTTCCGTGGTCCTAGATTACGAACTCTTCAGGGAATGAACTGCTTTCACTTCAACAAAGAGGATACGCAATGCAACAATTCAAATCCTTGCACCTGCAAGCTTTTCTGTGGAATTGGCCTTTTTGTTGCAACTGATTCAATGGCGGGGTGGGGGTTAAGGATGGATAATAGACAATAGACAATAGGTGCAGGAGTAGGCCATTCGGCCCTTCGAGCCAGCACCGCCATTCAATGTGGTCATGGCTGATCATCCCCAATCAGTACCCCGTTCCTGTCTTTTCCCCATATCCCCTGACTCCGCTATTTTTAAGAGCCCTATCTAGCTCTCTCTTGAAAGTATCCAGAGAACCGGCCTCCACCGCCCTCTGAGGCAGAGAATTCCACAGACTCACCACTCTCTTTGAGAAAAAGTGTTTCATCATCTCTGTTCTAAATGGCTTACTCCTTATTCTTAAACTGTGGCCCCTGGTTCTGGACTCCCCCAACATCGGGAACATGTTTCCTGCCTCTAGCGTGTTCAAACCCTTAACTATCTTATATGTTTCAGTGAGATCCCCTCTCATCCTTCTAAACTCCAGAGTGTACATGCCCAGCTGCTCCATTCTCTCAGCATATGACAATCATGCCATCCCGGAAATTAACCTTGTTATGACTCCCTATGGTGTCCATTTTCTGGTCGCAGTCAATTTCTAGAACTGCCACGTCGACTCTGCCAGCGATCCCCACATCCTGAAAAATACAGTTAAAATAAATCCTTGTCAAGTCCTGTGTTGTGCTACAGAGAGTGAGTTGCCCTGGGAATGTCCACAATAAGCAGACATGATTTGATGACCATCTAATACAATGCCACTTCCATCGCACAAGCAATTTTCATCCACATAGCACAAAACTGTGCAGTACAATGCATGTATAGGAAGGAACTGCAGATTGAATTGAATTGAATTGAATGGAATACTTTATTGTCACACGTGACAAGTCACAGTGAAATTCTTTGCTTGTATACCAAAGGTATGCAAATCGGCGCCACATAAAGGGCCCTGTTAAAATTACAAAGTATCCGCGAGCCAAATCCCGCTTTGTTCCTCTCCCCCTCCCACACGGCGGTACCCCCATGCCGGGTCCTCCATTGTTTCTTCCCCCGGCAGCGGTGACCCCACTCCCACATGTCCGTCCTCATCTGTCGGTCAGCGCCATCATCGACTGCCACAATGACCTCTCCACTATTGCCCCTGGGTCTTCCCCAGACTGTTGCGGGTTAACACCGAAGATAGACATAAAATGGTAGAGTAACTGTGGGACAGGCAACATCTCTGGATGGATGGAATGGGTGATGTTTCAGGTCGAGACCCTTCTTCAATGCAGAAGAAGGGTCCTAGGCTCTCGTGTTTATATTGCACCATTAACATCCACTTCCTAAGGTGTTTCATGATATTGCGACTCATAAAATCTGACATTGGACAACATTGGGAGATTTGGGGACAGAGACATATAGGTTCGGTTACCATACATTTTTACAATGCAAGCCTCTTCATTTCTATGCATGTCCCTTCTGCACAGTTATGAGTGCATTAATTTCACAAGAATTCCCAATCATTCTTCATGTGGAGCATTAATAATAGTATAACACGCTAAATTACGAAAAAAAAGGCATAAAACAATTAATATCGGAAATGTCCTTATATTAAATTTGCCCAGTTCTTCATATTGACTACATTAATGCAGTTTGATTTAACAGAATTAGACAATAAAAACTGGTAGACAGATGCTAATGGAGCAATAAAGCATAGATATTGTGTTTTAATTTCAGAAGATTCACAGGAGCTGAAATAGTTAACAGTAATTAATATTTCAAAATACCACATAGTGGAATCATTAATGTGCTGATTCTGGATTTTCTTTTCTATAAATATTGAGATTAAAACAACTATAAGATCTGTAGATGTTGGAAGATGTTTAAAATAGCTACAAGCCTTCTATTCCACATATAACAAACTATTGAGGGAGCAAATAGGAATAGTTAAAGAATGTTAGAATATATAGAATTATATATTTTTATGTATTAATGTCACTGATTCTCTGGAAATATTAAGATTCTCAAAGATTGCCAAAGAACCAGATGTTTGAATTGGTAATCCATGAAATGTCTGCCCAGTCCCACACAAGGTTCAGAGTATGAAAGGTTGGTTATAAAAAATATATATATATATAAATGTGCATATGTGGTGTACATTTTTAATGGGAAGTGGATTTACCTATTAATTATTTAAACTGGCACCAGCCCTGCAGCCTCCGAGTCATTGTTTTTAACTCATAAGAGGCGAGTAACCTTAAGATTGAGTAATGCTCAAGTGATGCTGGTGAATAGAGCAATATTCACAAATGGTTGGATGGTACATTTGTCACATGTACCCAGGAACAGTGAAATTGTTATACACAGTTCGATACAAGTATCACTATATGTAATCACTTAGGTTGACCTTAGATAAACCTCTCAGATACGCTGCAAGTAAATACTTGTATATACCATCATCTGCAGTTCCTTCCAATGAATATACAAGTATATACTGTATATATTTGTATATACGTGTATATTCGTAGGAAGGAACTGCAGATGCTGGTTCTGAAGGTCTTGACTCGAAACGTCATCCATTCCTTCTCTCCAGAGATGCTGCCTGTCCCGCTGAGTTACTCCTGCTTTTTGTGTTTACCTACTTTTACATTCGGCTCTGAAGAAGGGTCTCGACCCAAAACGTCACCCATTCCTTTTATCCAGAGATGCTGCCTGTCCTGCTGAGTTACTCCAGCATTTTGTGTCTATCTTCAGTGTGAACCAGCTTCGGCAGTTTCTTCCTACACAAGTAGTATATAGTAGCAGTACCCCAAGTCAGTGTACAGGGTGAGGTCATTCAGCCCTATAAGATCTATTTCATTTAATTGGATCATGAACAATGCTTCAACTGCTTACTCACAACTTGATCCCACATGCCATGTTCCCTTAAGGTTCAGGTCATGTAAACTCACCAATACTAAGGCCACCTCTTTGCAAGTTAGCAAGATTGCTTGACATTGTCTTTCTTCTAGATCACTTGGCACAAGACCCCTTATCCTTCCTCGATGTATCCATCCCCAGGTGTTCTTCTGCCATGCACCTTCCTCATCCAAGACCCTGCTACCTGTCACCCTCTTCACATTATCCTGCTTATCCTCTTCTCCCTGCTGATTTTCTACAACTCTAGACAAACAAGGACTTGATTTAAAACACCTTACCCTCGATTTCAACTACGGTCTCAGCATTTCCCCAACTCAGTAACCTTCCAGTAACAATATGCTCATCAAATTAACTTATTTTCATCAGTCCTGAACTTAATTCCTTTTACATGGATGGTTGTTGTTTTTGCTGCTAAGACATCTGGATCTGGAATCCCCCCTCCCCCCAAGTCTCCCCTTTCTTTCTCCCTTTTTCTCTTTTAAGGTGTTCTTTAAAGCCAACCTCTTTGCACAAGTCTTTGGTCATCTACCCTAATGCATCCTTATGTTGCTTGGTGACAGATGTTATATGACAATGGGAGATAGACACATAAAACTGAAGTAACTCAGTGGGTCAGACAGCATCTCTGGAGAAAAGGAATAGGTGACGTTTCAGGTTGGGACCCTTCTTCAGACGGAATGTTGGGGTCGCTTCAAGTGAGCCGTTCTTCAGTTCTTCAGACTGAAGAAGGGTCTCCTCCCGAAACATCAGCTATTCCTTTTCTCCAGAGATGCTGTCTAACCCGTTGTGTTTTTTGCGTATATCTTCAGTTTAAAACAGCATCTGCAGTTCCTTCCTACACATTATTTGATAATGGCCCTGGAAAGTCCCTTGGAATGTCTAGGCGCTTTAAAGATTCAAGAATTAGTAAAAAGCGGTTGCTATTGTTACCACTACCTGAAATGTATCTGTGTATATTAGTCTTGTAACTGCCTTGTATATGAACCATTCTTTTTCTCATTGTAAGTAGTGCTAACCCAGAATGTTTGTGAAATCCTAGCTTCTGCACAATTCTGCTCAAAATTCTCAGAACAGGCCATCAAAGGAGTCTGAACAGCCTGAAGCAATGCACATTTCTGTGACACATTGTGGGGAGAAAGGAGGTTTCAGTTCAGAGTAGCAGCCAGCCTTAGTTTTATTTTAGATAGACCCAAAAGCTGGAATAACTCAGTGGGACAGGCAACATCTCTGGAGAGAAGGAAAGGGTGGCGTTTCGGGTTGAGACTTTTCTTCAGACTTGTTAGGGATAAGTGAAACCAGAGATATCAGAATCAGAATCAGAATCACACTTTACTCGCCAAGTATGTTTTACAACATACGAGGGATTTCATTGGCCAGGTCAGTCATACAATTAAAAGCAACAGATCACTCAAAAAAAACACATTTTAACATGAACATCCACCACAGTGACTCCTACACATTCCTCACTGTGATGGAAGGCAAAATAAAGTTCAGGTCTCTTCCTTTAGTACTTCCTCGGTCGGGGGCCTCAACCTCCCGTTGACGAATGATCTTGACTCCCGTAGCCGGCGGCGTTCAGGCCCTCAGTGTCGGGGCGATCAAGCTCCCGCATCGGGGGGATGTCAGCTCCCCCGCGCCGGGCGATCGAACCTCGCGTCGGGGCTGGTCGAACCTACGCGACGTTGGAGCTCCCGACTAGCCTCTCCCGACTGCGAGCTCTTGATGTTAAAGTCCGCGGTGGGAGTGATCCCAGGCAAGGGATCAGCTCCGATGCTAAGTCCGTGCCCTGTAGTGGAGCTCACGACAGTCCGAGGAGGCTTCCAGCTCCATCGACGGTAGTTCGCAGAGCCCGGGGAATGTGATCCAAAAATTGATCACATCTCTGGAAAGGTAAGAACTTGAATAAAAGTTTCCCCTGATCCCCTCCCCCACATAAAACAAACCGAAGAACATTAAAACAAACTTTTAACGCACTAAAAAATAACAAAAGTAAGAAAATAGGAACAGACTGCCGGCAGGCCAGCCATCTCCCCGGTGCCCCTGGTGGGCAAGTAAGACGGCGATGTGGAGAGATAAAGAACAATGAATGAAAGATATGCAAAAAAGTAATGATGATAAAGGAAATAGGCCATTGTTAGCTGTTTGTCGGGGGGAAACGAGAAGTTGGTGTGGCTTGGGTGGGGATGGGATAGAGAGAGAGGGAATGTCGGGGCTACCTGAAATGAGAAAAATCACTTGTAAGCTGTCCAAACGAAATATAAGATGCTGTTCATCCAATTTGCGTTTAGCCTCTGACAATAACCATATAACCATATAACAATTACAGCACGGAAACAGGCCTTCTCGGCCCTTCCAGTCCGTGCCGACCATTTATTTTCCCCAAGTCCTCAGTTCTACCTGCACTCAGACCACACCCCTCCATTCCCTTCCCGTCCATATACCTATCCACTTTACTTTTAAATGTTAAAATCGATCCTGCCTCCACCACTTCTGCTGGAAGATCATTCCACACAGCCACCACTCTCTGAGTAAAGAAGTTCCCCCTCATGTTACCCCTAAACTTCTGTCCCTTAATTCTCCTGTCAATGGAGGAGACCTAGGACAGGAAGGTCTGTTTAGGAATGGGAAGGAGAATTAATTTGTTTTATTTTAGTCAGAAGATTCGACTCCTCTGCTGCATTTGAGCACATAATCTAGATTGTGGTCTTTTGATAAGACATCACACAGAGATACCATATCCATATTGTCTGATTTCAACAGGATGATAAAGATGCAATAGCAATTTCCAAAGAACAGCAGCGGAGTTCTTACAATCTCCTAGTGATAGTTCCTTCCCAAGTCAACCAAAACAGAACCTCTTGACATGAAATGTCACCCATTCCTTCTCTCCAGAGATGCTGTCTTTCCCGCTGAGATACTCCAGCATTTTGTGTCTATCTTCGGTTAAAACCAGCATCTGCAGTTCCTTCCTACACAAAAGAGATTAGCTGTTCATTCATTTAGTTACTACTCCACTGCAAAGACGTACAGGTTTTTAGGTTGATTGGCTTGGTGTAGGTGCAAATAGTCCCTAGTGTGTGTAGGATAGTGCTCGTGTACAGGAATTGCTGGTCAGTACGGAATCTGTGGGCCGAAGGGCCTGAATCCACACGGTATCTCTAAACTAAACTAAACTAAACTTGTGGCATCTTTCTGTTGATAGATTGGCTATCATGGTGAGTAGAATAATAAAGTTATCCATTCTTTATTGTTATAAATGCATTTATTACTGGGGTTCTTCCCTTTATTGCATTACTTTTCATGAAATGTAATAGGCAGAATAAATCTATAATCTTATATAATAAGATATAATCCATATCCTATCTGCAGCACAAAAGGAAAGAGATTGTTCATAGAACAAGGTTTCTGTGCTTATAATATATGTGGCCATTTTCTTTCCTGCACTGCTATTATGTATTCAAATGCAGTATTAGGTCAATGACCTAATATCACTAAAGTCCATTAGCTATACCCTATGTTTAAAGTTCTGCTATCTAATTTTAATTAATCTTCCCATTTTTGTCAAATATCTTACTAGCCTGTGGGGCTGCAAGAGCCACAATTTCATAATGATGACAGCACCTCAATTATCTGATGAAAATTGACTATTTTCATGGTTAGTTTGCATCTCGAGCTTGCACCTCTTGCTATAACATAGACTAATTCTGGTTCAGTGCCTTTCCTAGGTACCTCCAATGTTATTAGCCATTGGCATCAACAAGCTCATCAGGAAGGCTGGCTTCATCCTGGGGGTGGAGTTGGATTCACTGGAGATGGTCTTGGATGAGAGGATGCTCCTCAAACTGCGGAGCATCTTGGACAATACAGCTCACCCCCTCCATGACACACTGGTCTCCCTGAGGAGCACCTTCAGCAACAGACTGGTTCCACCAAGATGCAGCACAGAACGCCACAGGAGACTGACTGGTTCCACCAAGGTGCAGCGCAGAACGCCACAGGAGATCCTTTTTCCCTGTGGCTATCAAACTGTACAACTCCCCCCCCCCACCCCCCCCCCCCCCCTTCTGCCATGTAGTAGACTGATTCTCATCCCCCTTCCCTTCCCAAATCATGGCACATCCCCAATCCTTGACCTTCCACTCGCCACTTTAATTTCATGTTTCATGTCTCTTGTTGTGTTTTATGACTGTTGACAGACCAATTTCCTTCCCTGCATGAATAAAGTTCCATCGTATCATTCCATATCATATAGCAGCTATAGCTCAAGGTAGCTCAACCCTGAATGAGATTAAACAGCAGCACCAATTACATGCTCAGCATCAGAATCATTATTTATGGCCAGACTGCAGTTTGCAGTAACATTTTATTATCATCTTAAACCGTGAACTTCACAAACAGCCAACGTAGAATGCCACAAAAAATCTGGAGTAACTCAACGGGACTGGCAGCATCTCTGGAGAGAAGGAATGGGTGACGTTTCGGGCTGAGACCCTTCTTCAGACCCCCAACGTATGTGGAGTTAGGTTTCCTCTGTCAACCAGACTGTAATTGAATCACATAATTCCAAGCCATAATTTGTTTCCTTTTTTTGCAATAAAATAGTAAGATTAAATGCAAACTTACCAGTTTGAAGTTTGATCTTTATTTTATGAGGAGTTACGTGAAGACCCCGCCAGCACGCATGCGCGACATTCTTCAAAGCAGCGGTGTGAAGCAGAGCAGATAACAGAGTTGACTAACATAGTAAGATAAGAGAACCAGCATACCAGTTGACCTTTATAATAGAGGGTTTGGGAGCAGAGGGCACGTAATCCCTCATCGTAACTCCTCATAAAATAAAGATCTTCAAACTGGTAAATTCTCATATAATCTTACTATTTTACTTCAGTCACGTGAGTGACTATGTGGGGAATTCAAAGCTCTGTGATTTCATGCCCTGGAACGAGTCCATGCTTAAACACTGTCATAATGACAAATGGAGGAAGTATGTTAACGTATTTCAGACATGAAACTGTGCTGAAAAACAAGAGGGTATTTATTTAACAATAACAAATAATAATACCCCTACTTCGGGGAAATTATAATACAGAACTTAATATTGTATCTGCAAACGTCCCAGGTGCGGCCATGGGTTTATTATAGAACCACTGAAAGGTTTTCTCATTTGCCCAACCCGCCGTTGCAAGGATTCCATTATCCTTGCCGCCGATGTAGATGCAGCCCTGGTGGAGTGAGATTTAAAAACTTCAGTGTCCACCCCCGCTGCACCCAATACCACCCTTAGCCATCTTGAAATAGTTTGCATGGTGACTCTGTGATGAGGACGTTTGTGACTTATAAGCAGAGCCCTCTCGTGCCCCTGAGGCACTTGGTGACCTCCATGTAATATAAAAGGTGGGTCACTATGCATAGGCGGCTGTCTACGGGGTAGGCCAGGAAATCCAACTTGCGGCCAAATGATCCAGGCATGTTTTGTTTGAGTAACCCCTGAATGAAGAAAGTTACCTTATTGTTGGTTATAACCATGGTGTTCATACTTAGCTTGTGTAGGGAGTGGACCCGTTGTGCTGTCACGAGTGCCATCAGCATTACCATTGTGTATGTCGATTTGGATAGGGAAAGAGACGTTACTGGTCCCACCCTCGGAGCATGGTTAGCAAAATGCTAATATCCCAGGTCTGGGAATATCTAGGCCTCGGGGGATTTGAGTAAAAAATTCCCCTCATAAGTTTAGACACCAAGGGGTGAGACCCAACTCCAAGATGATCTAAACCTTGTCCGAGATATGAGGATAGGGCACTCCTGGCACAGTTGGTGGAACAGTAACTTAAACTTTCATCAAAATGAAGGCTTGCCAGGAACTCCAGCACTTCCATAATGGTGGCTGTATCATATGTGGCGTTTGGCTTGGTACAAAACACCTCCCATTTCTTGACGTAAGTGAGGTATTGTCTTCTGGTGGACTCACTGCATGATGCCGTGATGTTATTCCTTGATCGGTCCGAGAGTCCAAAATCCAGGAGTGACCTTTTCAAACCCTGCAAACCAATAGTTTCATCCGGTCATGGCACGGGTGACTCTCCCCTGTCACAGGATGTATCAATAAACTCGGACGTTTGGGTATTGGAATGCATGGTTCTGAGACCATGTCCAGTACCACAGGGAACCATGGCTGAGTAGGCCAGTCGGGTACAACCAGAATACCCGATGCGGAGTCTTGTTGAATTTTCTGCAAGACCCGACCGATGAGGCAGAAGGGGGGAAATGCATAGAAAACCAAATCCCCCCAGTGTAGTGTGAAAGCGTCCATCGCTACAGCACCAGGGTCTGGTTCCCTTGCAACATATGTTGGTAATTGGTGATTAAGTCTGGATGCAAAAAGGTCGATATCTGGTGTTCCATACCGATCTACAATATCGGCAAACGCTTCGTGGTCCAACATCCATTCGGTTATGTCATTAAACTTGCGTGACCTGGTGTCCGCCACTGTATTGAGCTTACCCGGAAGGTAAGTGGTTGATATCCAAATGTTCCTATCTAAGCACCAGCGCCAGATTGTATTGACCAATTCATCACAAGATATCGACTTAATTCCACCCATATGATTGATATAAGCCACCAAGGTGGTATTATCAATTTGTAAGCATACATGCAGATGGTGCATGTCCGAACAGTAAGCCCGGAGTCCATGAAATGCTCCCAGCATTTCTAGATGATTAATTCGCAGTACCGATAGTAAGGTTAATTGATGTGCATTCCATCAACCACCGTAACTTGAGGCGGTATTAGTTGCACCCCAGCCTTGAGCGCTGGTGTCAGTTTGTAGTATAACCGAGGGGTTTGTGATTGTAATGGGATTACAGCAATGTCGAACATTGTCTATCCACCATTGTAATTCCAATTTTGCTTTTGCTGGTAATTGCATTGGCCTGTCAAAATGGCCAGCATGGTGTTTGAGTGCTGCAATTGTTTGCTCTTTGTAGGTTTTGGTAATGCAAGGGCCCAAATTGTGTGGCTGGAAAGGCAGCCACAAGCTTCCCAATTGCCCTGGCTACTTGCCGAATAGACGGTTTACTGATGCCAGCAAGGCTGTTACATGCTTCTATCAAGTCTGATAGAAGCATGTAACAGCCGGTGGCAAAGGGACAGACATATGAACAGAGTCAATCGTGAATCCCCAATAGTCCATAGTGGTAGAAGGCATAAATTTGGATTTGTCTGGATGGATGATAAACCCCAGTTTTTGAAATAAGTGCTCAGTGGCTGAGACAGCCAATTTGGCCAACTCCAAGGTTTTCCCCACAATTAAAATGTCATCGAGGAATGCCATAACAATATGTTTTTATTATCTGAGACATGCTAAAGCTGGTTTAAATAATTTGGTAAACAGTCTGGGTGCTGATGTTAATCTATTAGGCAGCGCTTTATACTGCCAGAGCTGCCCCATCCAGGCAAATTTCAAATATCAGCATGATCTTTGTCTATTGGCACTGAATAGTATGCATCTTTTAGATTGATGCAAGCCATTAAGTATCTCTTGGAAACTAGTTCTTTGGCAGTAACAAAAGTTTCCATTTTGAAGTGGGCATACTGCACGAAAGTATTCAGTTGTGTCAAATCAATAATGATGCATCATCTGCCGTCTTTTTTATTTTTAGTGAAGATGTTCGATACAAACTCATGAGACTCACTTTTGTTTTTCTCAATTACCCCTTTCATATGTAGTCTTAAGAGTTCAGCATGACCTTCTGTCTTTTCTTTCTGTGAAAGTACAAACTTTCGACTAGGTGTATGCTGAACAGGAAGGGGAAGTTTGTGAACAAATTCAATTTTGTATCACTGAATACTTTGCAGTATGAAAGGATCAGGAGTTATAGAACTCCATGCATCCCGAAACAAGTGCAACTGTCCCCCAAACCGTGAAGAAGTTAAACATGCGATGTTCCTGAGGCAACCAGACCCACCTACCTCCATGCTTACCGGCAGTGCTGCGTTGGTTTCCTCTGTCCTTGGTTCCTGGGAGGTGGAGGCGCTGTGGTGTGGGGGTGGCCCATCTTCCAGGAAGGCCTTGCTGGGCCATGGTCTAAAAAAGACCATTGAGCAGGTTGGACGGCCTTCGAGCTTTCACCAGCAGGTGTTCTGTCGCTGTGGTAGCATGGTCTGCTGGTGGATGCATAGCGGTGCTGTCGCCGCAGGTATGAGGACTTGGTGGCAGCCGGCACTTTTATCATACCTATTGCCTTTGCCTCTTCATCGAGGTTGTCCCCAAATAGTAGTGTAGGCAGCTGCGCAATGCTAGATCTGCACAACCCTGCGAACTTGGGGTTCAGTGCAGGCCGGATGACACTCTTCCTGTAACAGTTGAGCGTCCAGTAGCATTGGGCTTCCGGCATTTCCACTTCATTCACTGACCTGGCAACGGCCGTAATTCCAGCAGCCAGTAGTTTTAGGATTTTCTGGAGTTTTACTTCCTGACTTCTGATGCCAGGGGTCATGTTACCCCAGATGGGGTTGTTGACAGCAGGCACGTTGAGGGAGACACAATTCTCAGGAGCTAGGTATTTGGCTGCAGTGTCATTAATGGCCTGTTCCTGAAGTTGATTCGTTGCCATGTAGTTAATACTGGCTGCCAACTTCGGTTGCAACGGCAGCCCTTTTTGGGTAGGCATCGCAAATTTTGATATCACGCCCAGTAGCTCCTCTTCTGGCACCCCTAGCATTGGTGTTTCTTCGGCCACACTCCCCTATTCAGAGTCAGCCCAGTTCTGACTCCTTATGCTCCCCTGCGAGGAGGGTGAGACATTTGGCATCCCTGTAAAGGGTGCTGCCGTGGGTCTGCGAGGAGACCCACTGTGGCCAAACCCCTTCTGTAGCAGATCACGTTGGAGCAACTGCTCCACCATCCGCTCCATGCGGGATAGTCGACCGCTGTTGCTTCCCGCGGGCGTGGTTTCCTCCAGTCCGGACTCCGCCGAGTCAGCGGACCTGCCCGACTTCCGGGTGGCTTTGCCGCCAGTCTGAGGAGCACCTGGGGGCTGTAGCGGTGTGAAGTCGGGGGCTGCGGTTTGTATCAGCAGCTCTGGAGAACTCGACCGCTGCTGGCTGCCTGCTTCGCTGTCCTCGGCAGCTAGTTTGGCAGCGGCTCATTTGGACTTCGTCCTCGAATCCATCTTGGTGCACTCTGTAAGAGAAATACTTAACAGACCCGACAACGACCTCAGGAATGGTAAGTATTTACCTGCGGGACGTTTTTACACTTACGCTGGAGGAGCAGCGCACCTCCTGCCTGTCGCTTCGCAATGCGTTCGACGATATGTCGCGCATGCGTGCTGGTGGGGTTTTCACGTAGTCACTCCGAAGTAAAATACATGACGATGCAATAAGATCACATGGGGAAGGACTTCCAGAGTGCTGTGTGTGAAGAAATTATTATGCTGCTGATAAGGAGCAGGTTACAAGTCAGATAATTTCATGCTAAATTGGTCCAACTAATAGAAAACCTCTCTGGTACATTCCCAAATCATATAAGAAATGTTCATTAATCTTCTTTTTGTTCTTGCTGCAAAAAGAAAGACAAAGAGACCAACCAGATCTCCTGGTGGCTCGGCACTTCAACTCCTCCTCTCATTCCGAATCCGACCTTACTGTCCTGGGCCTCCTCCATCATCAGAGTGAATCCCATCATAAATTGGAGGGTTAGCACCTCATTCATACCCCAACGGTATGAACATTGACTTCTCCAATTTCTGGTAGTTCCTGCTTTCTCCTTCTTTCCCCTCCCCAGCTCTCCTACAGCCCAGTCTCCACCTCTTCTTTTCTTCTCCACACCCCTCCCCCCCCCCCCACCCTAACATCAGTCTGAAGAAGGGTCTCGACCCGAAACGTCGCCTATTTCCTTGGCTCCATGGATGCTGCCTCGCCCGTTGAGTTTCTTCGGCATTTTTGTCTACCTTCGATTTTCCAACATCTGCAGTTCCTTCTTAAACATTAAGAATAATACCGAATCAGAGATATAAAATAGATTGAATTACATAGTTGGGTTACCACCAGGGGTGCTGCACGATTGGCAGCCCCGCCAACAATCTGTTTGTTTTTTCATCTTTTTTTTAATGTTTAGTGTAACTGTTCTCCGGTTTGTTTTATGTGGGGGTCGGGGGAAACTTTTCTTTCAGTTTCTTACCTTGCCGGAGATGCGATTAATTTTCGGATCGCAATCTACGGTCGCTCTGCGGCCTACCATCGATGGAGCTGGAGGCCTCGGACTGAGCTTGGGCCCCATTGCGGGGCGTGGACTTACATCGGAGTCGAACCCTTGTCTGGGATCACTCCAACCACGGCCTGCGGTCTTTACATCTGGAGCTCGCGGTCTCGGGAGAGGCCATGGATGTCGGGAGCTCCAACGTCGCGGAAGGTTCGACCAGCCACGACACAAGATTTGATCGTCCGGCGTGGTGGAGCTGACATCCCCGTGATGCAGGAGCTGATTGCCTTGGCACGGAGGGCCACCACCGTCTACGGGAGTCAAGATCATCCTGTCAACGGAGGGCTCGAGTTCCCCGACCGCGGGAGAGAAAAGGGAAGAGACTGAACTTTTTTTCTCCTTCCATCACAGTGAGGAATGTGGTGGAGTCTCTGTGATGGATGTTTATGTTAAAACACGTTTTGTGTGTTCCGTTGCTATTCATTTGTATGACTGACTTAGCAAATGAAATTCCTTGTATGTTGCAAAACATACTTGGCTAATAAAGTATTATTGTGATTGTGATTGTGATCATTTCAAAAGGAGAACATCGACAGTAGTACCATGTGCTATTCAGGATTCATCCTGTGCAACTTGCTATATTAAGAGTCCCATGGCACTCTGATATCCCTTCGGTTAAGAAGGGATTGTCACACTCACCGAATAATGTGTCATGCACTTTCTTCTTGTGCACAGTTAATATTATAGCCCTCTTTGAACTCATGCATCTGCCAAGAAGCAGGACATGAAGAAGTAACTATGCAACAGGGAGTTACATAAAAAGGCCTGGCTGGCAGGACAATAACAACTTTCTGTCAGAAAATATAAAGGTTGGCTTTTCCAAAGCTGTGCCCAGAAAGCCTCACACTGATCCTTTGGCATTTTTTGAAGAGCCCAGGAATTTTCTGCAGATTTTTCTTTGCCTGACACCAGAGGCCTGGACGCTCCATGGTTTAATGATCATTTGTGACATTTATGGCGTTAACAACCTTTGCTCTTTGAGATAAAACAGGAATGATTATTTACACCTTAACGATCTGTGGATGGGATCTCCTGATCCTAGGAAATTATCTCAGGTGGTCAACTAGAACCTCCAGCTTTTTGTGTCTATCTTTGGCTAAAATTAGCATATACAGTTTCTTGGAGAGAAGGAATGGGTGACGTTTCGGGTCGAGACCCTTCTTCAGACTGGTGATCCTGATCCGAAAAGTCACCCGTTCCTTCTCTCCAGAGATGCTGCCTGTCCCGCTGAGTTGCTCCAGCTTTTCGTGTCTATCGTCAGTTTAAACCAGCATCTGCAGTTCTTTCCTGAAAATCTACTGTTTCTTCCTATACATAGAACCTGTTCAATATTTAACCCCTTTCCTTCGATGCTTAAAACAATGAAATAATATTGGGTCCATTTGTGTATTAAAATATTACTAGAAATAAACATAGTTTCACTATGTAGGGAGTAATGTTAGAAAATGCAAGCTGACTGAGCAGATGTAGACAATATGTGCTGAATCGTCCTTACATGTGCATCGTAATTTAATTGATCATTAACAAAATAATGATATTTGTTTAAGTTTTCATTGTCCTCTCATCCCTTCATTTATATGTCTTACTGTTGATAAGATGAATTTTGTTTCAATTAAGTAGTTTGAACATGTAGATACAAAGTTAACTGGAAAACAAGGAACTACCATTAAGCGGAACAAATTGGAAGCTTTGTGCAGGAAGGAACTGCAGATGCTGGTTAACAGTGAAGATAGACACAAAATGCTGGAGTCACTCAGCAGGTCAGGCAACATCTCTGGATAGAAGGAATGGGTGGCGTTTCGGGTAGAGACCCTCCTTTAGATTGGTCACAAGTCTGGTTCAGAATGGCCTTGACCTGAAACGTCACCCATCCTTCTGTCCAGAGATGTTGCCTGTCCCCGCTGAGTTACATCAGTCTTAAATAGTAAGCTTTTCCCTCATCACAGGATGTCCCTTTCAGCAATCCAATGAAGTATTGACAGACAAAATAGTCTTTTGAGGAATGAAACTTTGATCACATAATTGGATTGGATTGGATTGGATTCAATTTATTGTCATTGTCTTCAATTAAGAGAACGAAATACTATTTTCCTTACAGTCATACAAATAAAAAAACACAAAAACACAGAACACAGTAGTCCACAACACAAACATCCCCACAGCGGCACCAAAGTTCCCCACTGAGAGGGAAGGAACCAAAGTCCAGTTAACCTCCTTGCTGATGTTCCCCAATGTTCACCCATGATTGGGGCCTCCCGAACCCTCCGCAGTTGCCGCTACGGGTGGCACTATGTTCAGGCCCTTTCGCCGGGAACGATGGAACCCCGACGTCGAAAGGTAAGACATCCTCAGCTGCCTGGACTTCTGAATCGGCCACCTCCCACCAGAGTCCGCGGCTCCCGATGTCCACAGGCCGAACTTGGCGGAGATTCATGCTGGCAACCCCCGACAAAGGGTCCCAGGACTCCGCGATGTTAGTCAGTGCCGCCCGTGTTGGGAGTTCCACAAACCACAGCTCCGCGATGTCGATGCAGCAGGTCGAACACTCCGGAGCTACAAACAGCGATCCCAGGTGAGGCATCGCCCGCTACGTGATGTATCCAGCGCTGCGTTGCCGCTGCTGAAGCTGTAGCCTGGTCCCGGCAGGAAAGGCCGCGCCAATCCAGCTGGTAGGCCGCGGGGGGGGGGGGGGGGGCGAGAACGTGACTCGGATAATGGTCGCATCCTCGCCAGGAAGTGACTGAAGGACGGTATCCCCCTTACCGTAACCTCTTCCACCCACATAAAACACCAAAAAAACATACTTTAAACATAACAAAAAATAAAAAAGATACCAGACAGAAGGCGGAGGCAGCCAGTAACAGCGCCACCAACCATCATATGAAATGTTTGATTTGTTTCCCTCAGTGATAAAACCTCTGTGTCAGTTTCAAGATATATTATTATTTTTTCATATTTCTGCAGACATTAAACTTATAACATTTAATATTAGCTGTGGAGCACTTTATAACACCCTGAAGTGATGAAGCTGCTATGTAAGTTTAGTTTAGGTGAATTTAGTTTAGTTGAGTTTAGTGTATTGTCACATGTACTGAGGTACAGTGAAAAGCTTTTGTTGCGTTGTAACTAGTCAGAGGAAAGACAACACATGCTTGCCCTTGATCCATTTACAGTGTGCAGGTACATGATAAGGGAATAATGTTTAATGGAAGATAAAGCCAATAAAATCTGATCAAAGATAGTCCGAGGGTCTCTATATGAGGTGGAGAGAGTTAAACGCCAGGCTTTTGTCTATTGGCTGCCGAGTTGAATTTTCTTTTGCACTTTCCGTGCACTCAGCAAAAAAACTGTAACAAAGACACAAGTATCATTAACCTGACAAAACTGATTGATTTTCTGTAAATCCTGATAGTCACAGTGGGTGGAATTGGATCGTGCTCCACCTGCTTTTCAGGCTTGGAATATGTTCCAATAAAGTTCCAATAAAGTTGCAATTTCATTGACTATTCCATGGAGTACCTGGAATGCACAAGGGGCTGTAATACCCCTGGCAATACTTAATTCCTCCTCTCCACCTTTCTCATCTCTCAGGGCCCACCGGAGAGCTGCTGCCTGTCCATTGTTAGGCGTCTGCAGCTGTCCGGATTCATAGAAATGATGTCTGATGACTAATGAAACCTCCCACTCCTGTCCAAACCACCACTCGCACCGATATCTTCACATCATATTCTTCACCCAGAATGAGTTCAGGTCCACGGAATGATAATTATCCTTCGGACAGACATTCAGATAATTCCTTGTGTGCCAGTGTCTGTCACAATGGCTGCATGTAATTGGATTCTTCCACGCACCGAACAAGAGTTTTGTACCCAGTACTGTAATTAGGAGTGGCCCAGCGCAACTTGGAGGAACAGTACCTCACATTTCACTTGGGCAGCTTACACCAATGAATATTGACATTTCCAACTTCAAGTAACCCTTGCTTTCCCTCTCTCACCATCCCCCTTCCTAGTTCTCCGACCAGTCTGACTGTCCCCACTGATTAAATGGTACCTCTGTATGCTTCGTTGTTGCATTCCCCTAGCTAACAATCTATTCTACATTTCCCTTGATCTGCATCCCCTTTCACACCTCCTTTTTCACACCTTACACTTCCTCATCTCCGTGTCTCCCTCTCCCCTGACTCTCATGCAGAAGAAGGGTCTTGACCCGAAACATCAACCATTCCTTCTCTCCAGAGATGCTACCCGTCCCTCTGAGTTACTCCAGCATTTTGTGTCTATCTTCGGATCAATCTATAAAGCAGGTGATAAGTTTCTTGTTGGTTAATTTGAACTCCTAATTAATTTCCCTATGAAAACAGCAAAACGTAAAAAATCATTGTGGTTTTTAGATTTCCCCAAAAGGAGGCCGGTGCTGATTGCATGTATGTGATCATATTGAAGATAGGCACAAATGCTGGAGTAACTCAGCAGGACAGGCAGCCTCTCTGGAGAGAAGGAATGGGTGACGTTTCAGATCGAGACCCTTCTTCAGGCCGTATTGATCATATTGCCTTTGTCACCAATTCCATGGCTATGATAAGTAAACGCATTCCATTAACGTGTAACTCCTCTGTGTTCACATGCATACAATTAATCTCAGTCGCAGTCCTGACCCTGTCATTGCATGGCAAATCCTGGTAAATCTATTTCAATGTATAAGAAGTCTGAACAGATGACTCCTTGGGGACACTATGAGTAATGGCCCTTGAGCCAGACTTGAGCAGCTGGAGCTAAGGAGCAGCATAACATAGCACATGGCAATGCTAAGATCAAACTCACAACTGGATGTGGACACAAAGGTTCAAGTGCTGGAACAGATGGCTGGGAATGAATGTTAGCTACTGCTCATCTCCATTCTGCATTGAATGTGATTTATTTCAACTAAATTGTGCAGACTTCATCAGTGCATCCTCATTGGAAATACTCACCAAATCTGTCCCGTTTAAAAAAATTATTTTGAATAACAAAACAGCTGTTTGCTTATGATACAGTATTGGGTGCTGCACCGGAAAATACAACCTTCTTATTGACCTTTCAGTATTTACACATAAATGATGACTATGATGTCAAAAGCAACAGTGTGACAACAATGAGACGAGACTGAAAAATTATCAGTCAAACATCGAAGCAATTGGCACACCTAATGGTTGGAGCAATGGCCGTTTGTTGGAATGGGTAACTCATGCTTCATCACAGCAGGTTTAGGTTTAAAGATGTTCAGTTAAATATGAGGAGATAGTGCAAATCAAGGAGATCCAGTGTCTTGGTGTACAGGGTAATTAGTTTAATTTGATTTATTTTAGTTTAGAAATACAGCACGGAAACAGGCCCTTCACATGTGCAGTACAGTAATAAATGCCGCACCTTCTACTGGTGTTTTACAGTATGCCCTACTAACCACTACATATATGCTTTACTTCTTTAAGAGGAAGGAACCCTTATTAATTAATGCCATTTATAACCTCCACTATGCATGTGTGCATGCCACCCTCAGCATCTCTGGAGAAAATAAACAGATGACGTATCGGGTCGAGAACCATCTTCAGACTGAGAGTGAGGGGAAAGGAAAACGAGAGATGTGGACATGATGTAGGGAAATACAGAACAAATTAATGAAATATATGCAAAAAAGTAACGATGATAAAGGAAACAGGCCATTGTTAGGTAGACAAAAATGCTGGAGAAACTCAGCGGGTGCGGCAGCATCTATGGTGGCCATTGCTGGTGTGGGCAAGGTGAAAAAGAGTTACAGACAATGAGACTCAACAAGATGGCTTTGAAACTAGTACAACAACCTGGGTGGGGGAGGGTCGGTGAGGGAGGGGGTGCAAGGTTTACTAGAAGTTAGATACATCAATATTCATACTGTTGGGTTGTAAGCTGACCAAAATGTACTGTTGTTTTAAATCTCCAAATACAATTCACAACTATAAAGGATTAAAATCCGCATTCTGGGTTGATTGCTAATCATTAATTATTATCAGTTGTTAAAAGTTTAGTTCCATTGCAAGCTCCCAGTGTCACAACAGGTCCTCAGCAGATGCCATCTCCATGGCCCTAACTTCATCTCTAGAACACCGACACAAACAGGACACCTATTGTTAGATTCCTATTTAGTGACTATAGCTCCATCTTCAACACCATAATCCCATCCAAAGCCATCTCCAAACTCCTTGACCTAGGAATCAGCACCCTTCTCTGTCACGGTATCCTTGACTTTCAGAACCACAGACCATTATCAATGAGAATAGGTAACCCCCCTCCACGATAGTCCTCAACTCTGATCAAGAACAGTCAACATGGATTTGTGCCTGGAAGGTCATGTTTGACAAACCTTCTTGAATTTTTTGAAGAGGTTACTAGGGAAATTGATGAGGGTTAATCAGTGGATGTTGTCTATATGGATTTCAGTAAGGCCTTTGACAAGGTTCCCCATGGAAGGTTGGTTAAGAAGGTTCAATCTTTGGGTGTTAATGGCGGAGTAGCAAGATGGATTCAACAGTGGCTGAATGGGAGATGCCAGAGAGTAATGGTGGATGGCTGTTTGTCAGGTTGGAAACTGGTGTCCAGTGGGGTGCCTCAGGGATCTGTGTTGGGTCCTTTGTTGTTTGTCATGTACATCAATGATCTAGATGATGGGGTGGAAAATTGGATAAGTAAGTATGCAGATGATACTAAGATAGGGGGTGCTGTGGTTAATTAAGTAGATTTTCAAAGTCTACAGAGAGATTTGGGCCATTTGGAAGAGTGGGCTGAAAGATGGCAGATGGAGTTTAATGCTGATAAGTGTGAGGTGCTACATCTTGGCAGGACAAATCAAAATAGGACGTACATGGTAAATGGTAGGGAATTGAGGAATGCTGTGGAACAGAGGGATCTAGGAATAACTGTGCATAGTTTCCTGAAGGTAGAATCGCATGTAGATAGGGTGGTAAAGAAAGCTTTTGGTGTGCTGGCCTTTATAAATCAGAGCATTGAATATAGGAGTAGGGAAGTAATGTTAAAATTGTACAAGGCATTGGTAAGACCAATTCTGGAGTATGGTGTACAATTTTGGTCGCCTAATTATAGGAAGGATGTCAACAAAATAGAGAGAGTACAGAGGAGATTTACTAGAATGTTGCCTGGGTTCCAGCAACTAAGTTACAGAGAAAGGTTGAACAAGTTAGGTCTTTATTCTTTGGAGCCCAGACGGTTAAGGGGGGACTTGATTGAGGTCTTTAAAATGATGAAAGGGATAGACAGAGTTGACGTGGATAAGCTTTTCCCATTGAGGGTAGGAAAGATTCAAACATGAGGGCATGACATGAGAATTAAGGGACAGAAGTTTAGGGGTAACATGAGGGGGAACTTCTTTACTCAGAGAGTGGTGGCTGTGTGGAATGAACTTCCTGCAGAAGTGGTGGAGGCAGGATCGATTTTAACATTTAAAAGTAAAGTGGATAGGTATATGGATGGGAAGGGAATGGAGGGGTATGGTCTGAGTGCAGGTAGATGGGACGAGGGGAAAATAAATGGTCGGCACGGACTGGAAGGGCCGAGAAGGCCTGTTTCCGTGCTGTAATTGTTATATGGTTATATGGTGCTCTGCAAGGATGTGTTCTCAGTCCCCTAATATACTCCTTATACACTCACGACGGTGCTACCAAATTCAGCTCTAACTCCATCCGCAAGTTTGTAGGTGACACCACTGTGGTGGGGCAGACCAAGAAAAATGATGAGACGGAGAACAAGAAGGAGATAGAGAACTCTGTAACATGCTGTCAGGGCAACGATCTCTCCCTCAATGTCAGCAAGATGAAGGAGCTAGTTATTTACTTCAGAAGGCATGGTGGAGCACATGCCCCTCTCAGCATCAATGGTGCTGATGTGGACAGGGTTGAGAGCTTCGGGTTCTTTCGCATTGAAGCAACAGCCAAGAAGGCACACCAACACCTCAACTTCCTAATGAGACTGAGGAAATTCTGCTT
Source organism: Raja brachyura (assembly GCA_963514005.1). The sequence continues at coordinate 50,443,009 of OY740795.1, forward strand.
GTTTCCAACGACACTTACACACCTCTCTAGATGCACCAAAGAAAGCACACTGTTGTGTTGCATCACAACTTGGTTTGAGAGCAGCTCTACCCAAGACCGCAAGACTGCAAGAAATTGCCAAGAGTTGTGGATGTAGAGCAGGCTCCCCTCCATTGGATCCACCTGCACTTCACGCTGCCTTGGAATGCAGTCAACATAATCAAAGGCTTTTCCCATTCTGGTAATTCCTTCTTATCCCCATTCCCGTCACGCAGAAGACACAGAAACCTGAAAGCGCACACTGCCAGACTCAGGAATAGCATTTTCCCCTCTGTTATTAGGCTTCTGAATGGCCCTTCCACAAGCGAGGGTACAGTCCAATTCTCCTCGGCCTCTGCAGACATTGGACTTTGGCTCTGTAACCAGGGCACTACAATGCTCAGAACTATATTCTGAACCCTGGATCTTCCCCTTTGCTCTATCTATTGTATTTTGAATTTGGCTTGATTGTGTTTGTGTATGGTATCATCTAATTTCATTGGATCGCATGCAAAGCAAAGCTTTTCATTGTATTGTGGTACACAGGACAATAATAAACCTAACCCTAAACCTGTAAATTGTCTTTACGAAGAGGTTAATGGTTATTTACCTGTTGAGGGTCACAGTTTAAGAATGAGGCGTAGGCCATTCAGGACTGAGATGAGGAAGAGCTTCTTCACCCAGAGGGCTGTGAATCTGTGGAATTCTCTGCCACAGAAGGCAGTGGAAGCCAATTTGCTGGATGTAGATTTAGCCTTAACATGGGCCTACACCTCACCCTCCAGCACCTAGACCACCAGGGGACCTGTGCAAGGATTTTGTTTGTGGATTTTAGTTCTGCATTCAGCACCATTGTGCCAGAGCTACTACACTCCAAATTCTCCCAGTTGACTGTGCCTGAACCCCTCTGTGAATGGATCACCAACTGACAAACAGGAAGCAGCATGTGAGGCTGGGAAAGCACATCTCGGACCCGCAGACCCTCAGCATAGGAGCACCGTAAGGCTGCGTACTCTCCCCTCTCATTTTCTCTCTCTACACCAACGACTGCACCTCCACCGACTACTCTGTCAAGCTTCTCAAGTTTGTGGACGACACAACCCTGATTGGACTGATCCAGGATGGGGAGGAATCTGCCTATAGACAGGAAGTGACACAGCCTGGGCCATCACAACAACCTGGAGCTCAATGCTCTAAGGACGGTGGAATTGATTGTAGACTTTAGGATAGCTCTCCCTCCCCTCCCCCCACTCACCATCACAGTCACATCTGTGGAGTCATTTAAGTGCCTTGGAACCATCATCTCCAGGGACCTTAAATGGAAGGCCACCATCGACTCCACAGTCAAAAAGGCCCAACAGAGGATGTACTTCCTACAGCAGTTGAGGAAGCAAAATCTGCCACAAGGAATGATGGTCCAATTCTACACGGCCATCGTAGAGCCTGTCCTCACCTTCTCCATCATGGTCTGGTTTGCTCAGCCACCAAGCACGACATCCAGAGGCTGCAGTACATCGTTCCATCAGCTGAGAAGGTTAATGGCTGCAACCTTCCCCCCATTGACGAACTGTACACTGCAAGGGCCAGGAAGTGAGCGGGTAAGATCATCTATGACCAGTCTCACCCTGGCCACAAACTCTTTGAATCACTTCCCTCTGGAAGGCGACTCCGGGCTGTCAAAGCCGCCACAACCAGACTTAAACACAGCTTTTTTTCCACGAACAGTGGCTCTACTCAACATCCAAAAGTCCGTAGCCTCCTTTAGCTCTGGCACTTTATTTAATTCTTCACATGTTTAAATTAAAATGTTTTATTTTTAATTGTCTACTGTATATCATGTGTTACTTGCGAGCAAAGCACCAAGGCAAATTCCTTGTATGTGTAAAATGTATTCAATTCAATTAAACTCAATTAGGTCTAAATGAATCGAGCGATATGGGGAAAAAGCAGAAACTGGGATACTGATTTTAGATGATCAGCCATGATCATATTGAATGGCGGTGCAGGCTCGAAGGGCCGAATAGCCTACTCCTGCACCTATTTTTCTATGTTTCTATGTAAGTGTACACTTTGTGAAAATCACAGGGAAAGTTTAAGCACAAGATGTCACTTTCAGAAGGCTGATAGCAGAGAGCAGTAAATTGGCCAGTAATTAGTAGGAATTTGCAATGAATAGACCATCACTTCCCCACCAAATGTGCTGGTCCATTTTATAATTTAACAACAGCATGCATTATATACTTTAACAACAGCATTCAATTGCATCATATTAGCAGCAAAATCAAGCCTAGAGAGGTGCTATTATATTAAAAATAATAAGATAACATTGAAAGTGAAGAGTATTAGAAGAGAGGGTGCCACGGTGGTTCAGCGGTAGAGTTGCTGCCATACAGCGTCAGAGACCCTGGTTCGATCCTGACTACGGGTGCTGTCTGTATGGAGTTTGTACGTTCTCCCCATGACCTGCGTGGGTTTTCTCTGGATCGCCGGTTTCCTCCCACACTCCAAAGACGTACAGGTTTGCAGGTTAATTGGCTTGGTGTAATTGTAAATTGTCCATAGTGTGTGTAGGATAGCGTTAGTATATGGGGATCGCTGGTTGGCACGGACTCGATCGGCCGAAGTGCCTGTTTCCATGTTATATCTCTAAACTGAACTAAACTAAACTAAACTAAAAAATGACTTGCAAGGTCCAGTTTTTCCTGTGGACTTAATCGATGGACTTTCCAAATTTACAAAATAATATCAAACTGTGAGTATCTTTGAATAAACACCGGATAATCCCTTCACTTGTAAAATAACGCGTTGCTAATTTGTTTTGCTACTGACTGTTAACGAGGAAAAGGACAAAATTATTTGCAATGGTTAATAATGCATCATTCATTTGCCTGACACGTTTCGGAATTGCAGATCAGCCAATGTCACTGATCTCCCAAGTGGCACGCTGGATCAAGCCAGAAATGGACATGCTGTGGTGCGTTTGACAGCTGCTCATAAAATAAACATTTCGGATGCTTTGGAAAAGTCTCAACTATTTGGAGCAACCTTGGGGCTGATCCAGGATTGACGAGTTTGGTTAACGTGGGAAGGAGCAGGGGGATGCAGAGAGGTGAAAGCATCAAAACATGCCTGTTGTGTCAACTTCAGACTTAGACAGTGGATGGTAGTGAGACAAGAATAATAGGAGAGTAACAATGTGCAGTAACTACATAGCACAGTCCCTCAAATTGGGTCAGGAGATTCTCACTGCCCAGAGACCCCAATCAGTTCCGTCGTTGCAAACTATTATTGTCTATTCCGCGTATTGTGTGGATAACCACAGCTCCAAAACCGTCAGTAAATTCACCAACGTGACCATTATTGCTGATGGAATCACGGGTGGCGGTGAGGTAATGTACAGGAAAGATATAAAATATCTAGACGCGTGCTGCAACAAGAACCTCTCGCATAGTGTCAACAAAGACAAGAAATTAATCATATTCATAAAGTGAAGTCGGGAGACCACATGCAATTTTTAATTGTGCATCACATCATAAGATCATAAGTGATAGGAGCAGAATTAGGTCATTCAGACCATCAAGTCTATTCTGCCGTTCAATCATGCAGATCTATCTCTCCCTCCTAAACCCATTCATCCTGCCTTCTCCCCGTAACCTCTGACACCCGTACTAATCAAGAATCTATCTATCTCTGCCTTAGAAATATCCATTGATTTTGCCTCCACAGCCTTCTGTGGCAAAGAATTCCACAGATTCACCACCCTCTGACTAAAGAAATTCCTCCTCATTTCCTGCCTAAAAGAACATCCTTTAATTCTGAGGCTATGACCTCTAGTCCAAGACTCTCCCACTAGTGGAAACATCCTCTCCACATCCACTCTGTCCAAACTTTTCACTATTCTCTAGAATTCAATGAGGTCCCCTCTCATTCTTCAGAAACCCAGTGAGTACAGGCCCAGTGCCGTCAAACGCCCATCGTATGTCAGTGTTATGTTATGTGCATAGGGTTAGCAGCTTCAAATTCTTGAGCATTTACATCACAGATGACCTGTCCTAGTGCCCAGCATATAAAGGCAGTTATGAAGAAAGATCATCAGAGCATCTACCTGCATTTAGATTTTTAATGAGATTCCACAAGTCATTCAACAAACATCTATATGCTCTGTAGAAAATATCTTTATAGGATGCATCATGGCTTGGTACAGTAATTCCAACACACAGGAATCCAAGTCTGTAGAAAATGGTGGACTCAGCCCATCACTTCACAGGCAGAGCTCACCTCACCATTGACAGCATCTACATGACTGCTGAACCAAGAAAGCAGCAGTTATCGGGAAGGATCCCCTCCATCTGGTTCATGTCCTCTTCGGGCAAGTGGTACAGAAGCCTTCAGTCCCACGCAATCAGGACCAGAAGCAGCTATTTTTCAATAACTATCAGGTTCTTGAACTGATCTGTACAACATCATTAGGGTCTCCTCGATATCCCGCAGCCCTAGTCCTCACCTTCCACCCCATCAGCCGTCGCATACAGCACATAATCCTCCGACATTTTCGCCACCTCCCACGGGATCCCACCACTAGCCACATCTTCCCATCTCCACCCCTTTCCACCTTTCGCACAGACCGCTCGCTCCGCAACTCCCTGGTTAAAACATCCCTTCCCACCCAAACCATCCCCTTCCCAGGTACTTTCCCCTCCATCCACAGGAAATGCAACGCCTTTCACTATACCTCCCCCCTCGACTCTGTCCAAGGATCCCAACAGTTTTTACAGTTGAGGCAGATGTTCACTTGCACCTCCTCTAACTTCATCTACTGTATCTGCTGTTCCAGGTGTGGGCTCCAATTTATAGGCGAGACCAAGCGCAGGCTCGGTGATTGTTTCACTGAACACCTCCATTCAGACGCCTACCTGATCTCCCAGTTGCTAAACACTTTAACTCCCCCTCACATTCCCACACTGACCTTTCTGTCCTGGACCTCCTGCACTGTCAGAGTACGGCCCAGCGCAAATTGGAGCAGCTTACATCCCTGTGATATGAACATTGACCTTAACTTCAAGTAACCCTTGCTTTCCCTCTCTTTCCATCCCTCCCCCTTCCCAGTTCTCCGACCAGTCCTATTGTCTCCAACTACATTTTATCTGTTTGCTTTGCTGTTCTCCCAGCTAACAGTGATCTATTCCACATTTTCCTTGAAGTCGATTCCCTTTGTCTTGTTTTCACTTCCTTATCTATCTAACTCCCTCGCCCTGACATCACTGAAGAATGGTCTTGACTCGAAACATCACCTATTCCTTCTCTCCAGAGCTGCTGCCTGTCCTGCTGAGTTACTCCAGCATTTTATGTCTATGTACAACACCTCAGATAGTGTGCGAAAACTGGCCCTTCAGCCCATCGTGTTTGTGCCTGCATACTAACACTATCCTACACACACAAGGGGCAATTTACAATTTTACAAAGCCAATTAGCATTCAAACCTGTACGTCTTTGGAATGTGGAAGGAAACCGGAGATCCCGGAGAAAACGCATGTGGTCACAGGGAGAACGTACAAACTCCATACAGAGAGTACCCATAGTCGGGATCAAACCTGGGCAGTAAGGCAGCAACTCGACCGCTGCATCACCGAACCGCCCTATTGTTCTATTGTGATTTGCACGAATGTCTTGTCTTCAGTGCAGTCTTTTTTATGCGTAATTTCAGTGACATGGATGTTTTCATGAGTTGACTGCTCCTGTGATGCTGCCACAAGCAAGCTTTTCATTGTACCTGCAACTCACTGTACATTTACATGTGACAATAAACTCACCTTGACTATTTACTGGTAATTGATGGTTATGGAATTGCGGGCTATTTCCCTGAAACTAGCTTTGACGTGTTGCGTTTGTCCACTTCCACTTCCTCACGTCCTCCACAATGCCTGGAAGCACCTTTCTCCAGAATAAAATGAGACCAGTACTGCTTCCGAAGTCCCTCTTGCATGCTTCGGCTCACAGATTAAAGCATTTATGTCAGAGGCTGGAGGCAACTGGACAGATTTGTGGAAGAATAAGGCTTCCATGGAAGTGAGGATGCCGCTTATGAGGGAAGGAAGCAAGGAAGTCCCGGCGTGGGGGGGACCGGCGTGAGGAAGAACAATGGGGACCCCTGCGTGGGGGGACAGGGAGGGTGGAGGGGGGGAAGAACAAAGGGCGAACTGGTGCGGTGGGGGCAGGGGGTAATCTGTACCGTTGTAAGCGCCCTTTATGAGCGACTATTTACATACCTTGGCAAGGTATGCAAGCAAAGAATTTCACTGTGACTTATCCTGTGTGACAATAATGTATTCTATTCTATTCAAAAATATGAATGTTGACTTGGAACCTTTTTTAAAGAGCCAACTGCACTGATAGCCTTTGCTGCTGAGAAGTTATGTCTTCTGCCGGCTATTATCTGGAGGTGAGCCAGGGCTGTCAGTTTGAGTCAGGACTGGGGGTGGGCGAGAGAGGGTGCCACAGTTCAATTTTCCAACCTTGAACTTGATTGTAAATGGAGATGCTGACAGGGAGTGATGCAGTCTTGGACTGTGTGGGACCCTTGCCTTCAGCACGAGGGATGGTAGATCACAGAGCAGGAGGATAGATGAATACAACCACCGAAATGAGGAGGAAATTAGAATCCTTGCAGAAGATTGACTTCTTCTGATTGTAGCCTACAGTCAGATGTGGATGGATTAACCCTCGGCCTCATTCAGCGGTCATTTCAAACCGGAGGCTAAAACATTGCGTTTAAAGAAGCCGGCAGTCTGCAAGCATTTGCATAATGTCATTTGTCAATAAGAAACAATTAACAAAATCGTAAGGAAAGAATTTGACCTGCAGATTAATGAATTGGCGCAGTGGCACGTAAAGCTAAATCAATAGGAAGTGCTGTGTTGAATTCAAAATGTGAAATTGAACAACAGGGATGACAGCCAAGACATAATTTGTCTTTGTCTATTATGGTAGTAAGTTCTATAAAACGCAAGGTAAATTAAACTCACAGATTAGTAACATATCACTCCTTGGAATAACTTTCCCGTGACAGGATCATTAAAGTATTAGCCTGCACAAAAGTGACAGAACGAATGATTGTTTTCAATTTGAGTTACACATGATGGGTGATGTAATTTACATTAAATACAAACAAAGTTAGCTTATGATAATTTGTTCTTACATTTCGTCAAATAAGCTTTTATTATTTACTTTTATATTGGTGGTGAAGATAGCATTAACTACCCATCCTGAGTTTAGTTTAGCTTAGTCGAGTTTAGAGATACAGATCGGAAACATGCCCTTCGGCCCACCGAGTCCACACCGACCAGTGATCCCCGCACACTAACACTATTCCACACACACTAGGGACAATTCTACATTTATACAAAGTGAATTAAGCTACAAAAAAAAAACCTTATAGGTTTGGAGTGTGGGAGGAAACTGATGATCTCGGAGAAAACCCACACTGTCAAGGGGAGAATGTATAAACTCCGTACAGACAGCACCTATAGTCGGGATCAAACTCTGGCACTCTGACGTCCTGGCACTGAAAGAGCTGTATGGTAGCAACTCTACTGCTGCACCACCATGCCACCCTTAGTTACACTTGGTAGCAAGACATTTATTCTGGCGAAGAGACTCGCACAATGCTGTTGGTGAAGGAATTAAAAGGCTTTGATGTAATGATGATGAGCAGTGATTGTATTCCTAAGTAAGGATGCTTTCGGACATGGAAGGGAAGCTGTGGCCAGTTGTGTTCTCAAGCTCCTGATGCTCTTACCCTTCTTGGTGGTAGTAGAAATAGGTTTGGGAGATGGTGTCAGAGTGTCTAAGTGGGTAGCTGCAGTGCATTTTGTAGACGCACATACCATAGTCTCTGTGTGCTAAAGGTGGAGATAATGTATGCTGAGCAAAGAAGACAGGGTAGAGGAAGGGTCTTGACCCAAAACATCACCCATCCCTTCTATTCAGAGATGCTGCCTGTTCCCCTGAGTTACTCTTTAGGGTAGTATTCAAGCAGGTTTATTTGACCTGGATTCTGTTGAATTTCTTGAGTGTTGGTGGAGCTGCACCCAACCTGGCAAATGGGGAACATTCTATCAATTCAAGACATGCCTTGTAGATGGTGGAAAGAGTTTGGAGCGTCAGATGGTGAGTTACTCCTCAATGGACCTCTGGTCAATATTTATGAGGCTGGTTCAGTTGAACTTCTGGTCAATGGTAATTTAAGAGGATAATGGTGATATCAGGTCAAGGCGTAGCCTTGCAACTGGTAGCATGTAGTCCAGTTCAACCTGTGGGACATGCTCGTCCGCGGACCAGCGGAAGAGATCTTTTATGAACCAACGGCTGGAAAGGCGATGCAGCAACGCACTGTGGAATGCGAAGGGCTAGTCAGAGCACTAAAGACGACATGGCCATCCACTGCAGCCAAGAAGTCTCCAGCCATGATGATTTTTCATACCACTGGCCTCTGACTTCTGCGGCCGAGAGGGTGGGGTTGTTACAGTGCACCAGCTTCTCCACCTTAAACTCATTCACGCACAGGTTTTTGTGCAACTAAACTAGAATTGAGACTGCACAACCCGCCATCGTCATTACCAACGGGCCACCACCAATGGTGGGGCCTCTGGGTGATGGCAGCGCCATTATATCTCAAGGGTACGTGGTTAGATACCCTCTTGTTGGAGATGGTCATTGCCTGATTGTAGCCTTGACCACACCCCATACAGCAATGGAGTAGTGAATGGTAATGAACATCGTGCAATCATAAGCCAACAATACCTCTTCCGTAAGCCCCCTGTCATGAAGAGTTACACGGACAGGCCATTCGTTGGCTCCAACCAGTGGAATGTATTTCTCTGTGATGCCCATTGACTTTGGCTTTATCAGGATTCTTTGTTAAAATATCTGAAGACGATTTGTCCAGGACAATTTCCTGCGTCAAATGCTGCCTTGATGTTAGGGTTCAGTCACCCTTGCCTCACTGGAATTCAGCTCTTTGGTTCGTGTGGGACAATGCCTGCACCAATCCTTCAACGGCAAGGTCAAAGTACCACAGTCAGCAGTATTGTAAATTCATGGGAAGGCTATGAATTGGAGTTGAGTTCAATTGTCATAAACACTGGGATGGAACAATGAAATTCTCACTTTGCTACAGATTAACAGGCCCATTAAGGCAATAACACAAAAATAAATATACAATGATCAATAATGCAATGTATTATCTGTAACATGACTCTATTACTTTAGCAACCAGACCATAATGGTGCAAACAAAAGTATATAGTGCAACCAAAACCAAGCCCATAGTGGATTGTTACTGAGGTAGGGTTGTGGTTAGGGTCGTGCAGTGTGCTTCAAGACTCTGGATTATTGGGAAGAAGCGGTCTTGAACACAGATGTAATAGTTTTCAGGTTCCTGTACTTTCTTCCTGAAATTACCAGGGTGGTCTGGGTCTTTGATGATATTTGCTGCCTTTTTAAGGCAGTTTTTTTTCTCCATCCGTTCGATGGTGGGGAGGTCAATACTAACGTTTAACATTTAGAATCAAAAGCTGAGGAATGTCTGGGCCCTTTCTCTGCTTGTGTAGGTACGCCTATACTTCCTTGGAAGGCTTAGAAAGTTTGGCATGTCCCCTACAACTCAAAGGTTGAAAGGTTCAAAGGTCAGCTTATTGTCACATGTACCAATTAAGGTACAGTGAAACTTGAATTACCATGCAGCCATACTGAAAAAAAGCAAGACAAACAAGTACATATGTTAATATAAACATCCACCACAGTGGATTCCCAACATTCCTCACTGTGATGGAAGGCAATGAAGTCTAATCTTCTTCCTCTTTATTCTCCCGTGGTCGGGGCAGTCAAACCATCCGCAGTCGGGGCGATTGAAGCCCCCGCTTCGGGGCGATCGAAGCTCCTGTGGTTGGAGCTCCCGAACTCGGTCCCTAATCAGGGACCGTGAGCTCCACGATGGTAAGTCCGCAGGCTCCCGCAGTTGGAGTTCCCAAAGTCGGTCTCCAGCAAAGGCTGCCAGCTCCTTGAGGTTAGGCCCTAGTGCGGACGGAGATATGATATGGAAAAAAATTTCAGAGGTTAATGGAAGAGATTTAAAAAGTTTCCCCCAAACTCACCCACCACATAAAACAGGCTAAAGAACACTAAAATACATTTAACATACTAACAAAACAACAAAGAAGGAAGGGACAAGACAAGACAGACTATTGGCGAGGCAGCCATTGCGGGCGCCACCCACTTCTACAGATGCACCATTGAAAGCATTTTGTCGGGATGCATCACAGCTTGGTTTGGGTACAGCTCCATCCAAGACCGCAAGAAATTGCAGCGAATTGTGGACGCAGCCCAAACCATCACACAGACCAACCTCCCTTCCATTGACTCCATTTATACTTCATGCAGCATCAGCAAGGCCAGCAGCATAATCAAGGATGTTTCGCACCCTGACCATTCCCTCTTCTCCACTCTCCTATCAGGCAAACATTATAGAAGTGTGAAAATGCACGCCTCCAGATTCAGGGACTGTTTCTTCCCAGCTGTTAGCAGGCAATTGAATAATCCTACCACAATCGGAGAGCAGTGCTGAATTACTGTATACCTCTTTGGTGACTCTCAGACTATCCTTGATCAGACTTTGCTGGCTTTACCTTGCACTAACGTTATTCCCTTAGCACGTATCTTCTTCTTTCGTGTGGCATGCACAGCCTAACGTTGTTGGACAACTCGTTCTATTTGATCTTCCATTTGTGCAGGTTGAGTTGATTGCAATAGTCGAAACAGGGCGGACCACGTGCAGGTTGCAATCTTCCACCCAATCATTTATCTGTACACTGTAAATGGCTCAATTGTAATTGTAATGGCAAATTTCCGACTTTTCCAGTGTCCTCTTTACCAGTTGCCATTACTACACAGGTAAGTAGGAGTGATCTTACGCAGACCTAATAGAACAGATCTTCCAGTCGTTATTTGCCGTTTAATTGGTTGTTTATTGAAATAGTCGTACAAACAAAGAGATGAACGTACCAGGCTTTCCTTGTTCTGCATGCAAGCTGTAGCTGGCTGCTCTGTCCCTGGTCTGGTGAGAACTGTATGCTCTCCCCTCCCTGTGCCTGTCACTTCCTGTCCCCTATGCCCATATATATATACCACTCTGTGCATCTAATGACCGCCCCCAAGTGTCCAAGATAATACTGCAAGATATATCTAGACAAGATAACATAATATGCCAACAGTGGCTAGCCTAAACATTTTGGCTACTGCATCCGCTGCTCTAGATGCCAGCTGATCTATATCGGTGAGACCAAGCAGGGGCTTGGCGATCGTTTCGGCAAACACCTCCGCTCAGTCCGCAATAACCAACCTGACCTCCCGGTGGCTCAGCACTTCAACTCCCCCTCTCATTCCGTATCTGACCTCTCTGTCCTGGGCCTCCTCCATGGCCAGAGTGAGCAACACCGCAAGTTGGAGGAACAGCACCTCATATTCCGCTTGGGGAGTCTGCATCCTCTGGGCTTGAACATTGAATTTTCTCAATTCTGTTAACCCTTGCTGTCTCCTCCCCTTCCCACCTCTCCCCCAGCCCCCGGGCTCCTCCTCCTCCTTTTCCTTTTTTCTCCCCCCCCCCCCCCCCCATCTCCCATCAGTCTGAAGAAGGCCCAAAACGTTGCCTATCTCCTTCGCTCCTTAGATGCTGTTGCACCCGCTGAATTTCTCCAGCCTTTTGTGTACCCTTAACATTTTGGCTCCTACAGTAATCATGTATTGTCTTTCTGCTGAACTGAAACTGAAACAGAGTGGAGCACACACAAGCAAACAACTCCTTGCTCTCGTGCATTGTCCCCACCATATGTAACAAACAGGAAGGTGACTGAAGTTGGCAGTGGTTCCTCATGATGATGGGAATGAGAGAAGATCATTCTCGCCACACGCCATTGCAACAATAAAAATTCCATTCCTTCTATGGATTCCGCATCCTGTTCACAATTCATCGGATTTAGAGATTCGATAGCCAGGAAACACTGGGAACACCATAGGCTTAATGAACAATCCCAAGAGTTGTTTTATATTTTTTGTTTGATATGGAATTCCAAGCTCTTCAGAAGATAGGCACAAAAAGCTGGAGTAACTCAGCGGGACAGGAATGGAAAGAATGGGTGACATTTTAGGTCGAGACCCTTCTTCAGACTGAGGAAGGGTCTCAGACTGAGGAAGACTGTCCCGCTGAGTTACTCCAGCATTTTGTATCTATCTTTTATGTAAACCAGCATCTGCAGTTCCATCCTGCACTTGCCAAACTCTTCACAGTTCTCTCTAGTAAATGGAAATATATTTACACATCCTATTAGATAATAATTGGCACTGTAGGACTAACAGAAACATGTTTTTTATTTCAAAAGTGACCTTCAGCAGGTTACAATGAATTAAGGAGCTAATGCTTACTGGATAGTTACCATAATAATTATGACAAGCTATTCTTAGAAATGTTTAACAGTGCCTCAGGATGATGCAATGTTTGAGAGTGCTGTTAAAATGCCTATAGACTCTTTCACATTTAGAGATTCATAGTTTGCCTGCGCTTTTAATGCAGGGTGAGCCTATCTATTCATATAGCTCAGATCAAAACCTTCCTTTATGGACCATGCCCCACACTAGGTTCTGCTTCCGGTTGATTATAAGCATCCAACAGGATTTTATCAGATTCATAGGAACATAGAAACATAGAAAATAGGTGCAGGAGGAGGCCATTCGGCCCTTCGAGCCAGCACCGCCATTCATTGTGATCATGGTTGATCGTCCCCAATCAATAACCCGTGCCTGCCTTCTCCCCATATCCCTTGATTCCACTAGCCGCTAGAGCTCTATCTAACTCTCTCTTAAATCCATCCAGTGATTTGGCCTCCACTGCCCTCTGAGGCAGGGAATTCCACAAATTCACAACTCTCTGGGTGAAAAAGGCTTTTTTCACCTCAGTCTTAAATGGCCTCCACTCTAAGACTGTGGCTCCAGGTTCTGGACTCGCCCAACATTGGGGACATATTTCCTGCATCTAGCATGTCCAGTCCTTTTATAATGTTATATGTTTCTATAAGATCCTCCCTCATCCTACTAAACTCAAGTGAATCCCAGTGAATACAAGCAAACACAGTGAATACAGTGAACACAGTGAATTCATTTTTTGAAATTCTCCTTCATGTACACACTTGCTTCCCATAAAATAGTTTATCCCAGACCATGGGCTAGATATCTGGGAAACTAAGTGGGATTGTAGTGAAATATATATGCTCTGGATTGTGATGCTCATTGAACAGATATCATTTAGCCCAGTTCAGGATTTGTGCAAAATCTGTGGTCCCAGCTCGCAATCATGACCTCAACATCTAGCCAGTGGGTTAAAATTAATTCTGGAGGAACTTTGTGGGTGTGGCTGCATTTTGAAGGAAAATGGATAGACATGTTTCAGGTTAGAACCCTTCTTGGAACAGATGTAGCAGGGGTAGAGAAAGCTAGAACAGAGAGGTAGGCAAGAGATAGAGGGATACAGGTGATTTGGCAGATGTGAAGACAATGAACCATCTGCCAATCTATCTCCAAGATAGACACAAAGTGCTGGAGTATCTCAGCGGGACAGGCAGCATCTCTGGAGAGAAGGAATGAAGAAGGGTCTCGACCCAAAACGTCACCCATTCCTTCTCGCCAGTGATACTTACTGTCCAGCTGAGTTACTCCAGTATTTTGTGTCTATCTTTGATTTAAACCAGCATCTGCAGTTCTTTCCTGCCAATCTATCTCCATCCATCTACCAAATGTAGATGGTAAACGGTAGGGAATTGAAGAATACAGTTGAACAGAGGGATCTGGGAATAACCGTGCATAGTTCCTTGAAGGTAGAATCTCATATAGATAGGGTGGTAAAGAAAGCTTTTGGTATGCTAGCCTTTATAAATCAGAGCATTGAGTATAGAAGCTGGGATGTAATGTTAAAATTGTACAAGACGTTGGTGAGACCAAATCTGGAGTATGGTGTACAATTTTGGTCGCCCAATTATAGGAAGGATGTCAACAAAATAGAGAGGGTACAGAGGAGATTTACTAGAATGTTGCCTGGGTTTCAACAGCTAAGTTACAGAGATAGGTTGAATAAGTTAGGTCTTTATTCTCTGGTGCGCAGAAGGTTAAGGGGTGACTTGATAGAGGTCTTTAAAATGATGAGAGGGATAGACAGAGTTAATGTGGACAAGCTTTTCCCTTTGAGAATAGGGAAGATTCAAACAAGAGGACATGACTTTAGAATTAAGGGACAGAGGTTTAGGGGTAACATGAGGGGGAACTTCTTTACTCAGAGAGTGGTAGCGGTGTGGAATGAGCTTCCAGTGGAAGTGGTGGCGGCAGGTTCGTTGGTATCATTTAAAAATAAATTGGATAGGCATATGGATGAGAAGGGTATGGAGGGTTATGGTATGAGTGCAGGCAGGTGGGACTAAGGGAAAAAAGTTGTTCGGCACGGACTTGAAGGGCCGAGATGGCCTGTTTCCGTGCTGTAATTGTTATATGGTAAATCACCTCTCCTCACCCATATTCACCTATCACTTACTTTACCCCAACCCCCTACCTCTCTTATCCAGCTTTGGACCTCTGCATTGGAGCCGTACTAAACTCCAGACACAAACTAATATCTGAACATGAGCACATATTTTTGACAGGATGTATAAATGTTGGTTTGTGTTAATGATTTGTTTCAGTATTTTCTTCACCAATTCTGGTCAAGTAGACACTGAGATGCTTGATACCACATGGAGTGAATAAGAGATGGGGCTGGTGGTGGCTGGAACAATACTCATGTTGTCATTGCCATTCACTCACTGGACATGGAGGCCATTTGAACTGATCCCAGATAGGTGATGAGGAATCACTTGTGTGCCTTCAATGCATGCACGAAGGGCAGTCACTCAATGTTGATTCTTGTTTCCTGATTAGTTTCTTGATTAGTACGGGTGTCAGAGGTTATGGGGAGAAGGCAGGAGAATGGGGTTGAGAGGGAGAAATTGATTAGCCATGATTGAATGGCAGAGTAGACTTGATGAGCCAAATGGCCTAATTCAGCAACAGACTGGTCCCACCAAGATGCAGCACAGAATGCCACAGGAGATCCTTTTCCCCTGTGGCTATTAAACTGTACAAGTCCTCCCCCTTCTGTCATGGGGTAGACTGACTCCTCTCCCCCCTCCCCACCTTCAATATTTGCACATCCCCAATCATGAACTTTTCACTCGTCACTTTAATTTCATGTTTCATGCCCATTGTTGTGTTTTATGACTGGAGGCAGACTAATTTCCTTCCTGGGATAAGTAAATTTCTATCATACCATATCATAACAGAAACACATGCATCATCCACACAGATCATTCTTGAGATCACGAAGGAAGTCGGGTGGCTGAAGGTTTGAGGCAGCACCTCTGCTAGCACCTCCACAGTGTTGCCTACAAGATATGTACTTCCTGAAGACTTTAATAGGATAGATATTCTGGCTGGGAAACATCACTAAACGTACAAGCCAGAAGCACAGTTGTTGTAACCTGTTTGCAATCTATGTGTGGATAGCTCAGTTTAGATATACTGCATGGAAACCAGTTCTTCGGCCCATCGAGTCGACACAGAACATTGACCACCCTTACACAATAGTTCTATGTTATCACACTGTATTATGCACTCCCTCCACACTAAAGGCAATTTACAGAGGCCAATTAACCTACAAATCCGCGCGTCTTTGGGATGTGGGAGGAAACCGGAGCACCCGGAGGAAACTCATGCAGCGACAGGGAGAATGTACAAATTCCACACTGACAGCACCCGAGGTCAGGAATGAACCTGGGTCTCTTGTGATGTGAGGCAGCAGTTCGACAAGCTGAACTATTGTACAGTAGATGGACACAAAATGCTGGAGTAACTCAGCGAGACAGGCAGGATCTCCGGGGAGGAATGGGTAATGTTTTGGGTCAAGAACCTTTTTTTAAAAAAAAATTATTAGAAGTAAGTACATTACACTTTAATGGTACCTTTTTACAGGTTCCCAGAATTATTAACACATTCTTCCTTTTTTTGTTTTTAGAAAGAAATGAGAAAGAAAGAAGTATCGAAGAGTAAAGAATAGTCTAGTGAGTGTAGTGTAAGGAAAGAGATAAGTGAGAACGTGAAGCAGAAGGGAGATTCTCACACGCCACAAGTCGATGTATATATTTTTTTGTTCTTAATCATTTTTCACTCAAACCTAGAATTTTAAATGTTACGATGTTATTACACTCCATGAATACCCACGATCAATAAATGGAGACCAATTCATTAAGAATTGGTCTTTTTTTTCCTATTAGGAGTAGTTTAATTTCTTCCAAATGGGCCGTTTCCAACATATCACCAATCCAAATTGTGAGTGTTGGTATAGTAGCCTTTTTCCAGAATTTGAGTACGAGTTTTTTCGCTATTATTAAACCATAATTAATAAATGAGATTTGGGATATATTTAATTTGTTTCCATCACCTAATACTCCAAATATAATCATTTCCATGCTAGATTCCATTTTTATCTTAAATAAACTTGTGAATATATCAAATATATCACACCAAAATCTTTGAGGTTTCGTGCAAGAAACGAAAGAATGTGTGAAATTGACATTTTGAGAAAGGCATTTATCACAGATGGGACAAATATTTGAATAAAATTTATTCAACCTAACTTTTGAATAATATAATCTGTGTAATATTTTAAATTAAATCTAGAATTAAATTATGTCTAGTATTAATCGAACATTTATGTATATATATTAAATACCTCCCATGTTTCTTTAGAAATTTTTATCATTAAATCTTTTTCCCAGTCTTCTCTAATTGCCTCTGTTGATGGCAATTCTCTATTAAGAATACTGTTATATAGATATGATATTAATTTTTGTGAGTCCACCTTAATATTCATTGCTTCTTCCAGTGGGTCTATCGTTATATTCTTAAATCTTGGTATATATTTTTTTATAAAGTCACATATCTGTAAATATTTAAAGTATTGATTATTATTCAGATTAAATTTTGATTTTAATTGTTGAAATGTTAATAAATTTCCCATTTCATACATGTCACCCAACTTTTTAATTCCCAATCTTTCCCATTGTCTATATGTTTTATCCATAAAAGATGGTTTAAATACCGGATTATTCACTATTGGTGTTAATGATCATAAGTTTCTTAATTTTAAAGTTAATTTTATTTGTTTCCAAATTCAAATTATATTCTGTATGATTGGATTCGTCTTATATAATATATTATTCAATTTTATCCGGGAGAAGAGGATCGCTCCTAAATCGTAAGGAAAACGATCCTCTTTCTCCATTCTTATCCATTCCATCTGTTGAGAAGGACAATCCAACCAATAAATAATATTCTTAATATGCACTGCCCAATAATAAGATAAAAAATTAGGCAGTGCAACTCCCCCTACATCTTTAGATTTACATAAATAAGGTCGAGAACCTTATTCAGACCACTGCGCCACTGTGCCGCTCAGAAACAGAATTAATCTGAAAGGATATAAAGTTGGAATATTAACTCTATTTCTCTCTTTGAGGCTCTACTTGTTCTGACGTGTGTGCAGCATTTTGTGAACAATTCAGATTTCCAGCACAACTAGCTACTTTTTAGGAAGGTAAAAGTAGCAAAAAATTGTTCGCTTTTGTTCTGATGTTTCTCTGGGGATTATCATTAATTAGGTATTTCTGTGCTTGTGTGCTGATTTGATTTTACTCAGAATCTACTTGTAGTGACATAAAATATATATTGCATTCGCAATTTTAGGTGGTTTATAATGCAATATTGTTTTCAGCTAAAGCAAATATTGCAAATCCTTAGTGTGCATGGCTTGTCCGTGGATTGTCACCTTTTCGTGGTGGAGAAGTTTGTGTGGTCCTAAGATCCTGAGAGCGATGCCCTCTGGAGCTATGCTCTTGGTAGGGTCACCCATGGCGGTAAGTTAGAGGGGGAGGATTCTGACAAAGAGCAATCCAACCAAGACCTCAACGGTGGAACAGACAGAGGATGATGGCTGACCTTAGTGGAGCGTCACAACGGCTGGGAAGGCGGATGAAGGCTGAAGCCGAAAAGGGTCCACAGTCGTCTTGGACTCCATGCCACTGGATCCTGACCCAGATCTGTCAAGACCTTGGGGTGGCTGTCTGTGCACCAGTCTCCCCATGTTAAACAAAGTCACGCACAGGCATCCCCCAACTCTGGAGACACCCATGGTCAGCCATGACCAAAGGGGGCCTAAGGGGGGGAGTGTGCATGGGGAAATGAACTGATCCATATTATGTTGATGCATTAAATTAAACTCTGGATTGAACATATACTTACAAACTGAGCCAGGGAACTGGAAGAAAGCACTGTGCAGATGAAATGGTACTATACAAATAGCAATGTCATTTTGAGAATAACGTGGTAACACTAAATGGAACAGCCTCAAAACAATGGCCAGTACTATGCACTTCTTATTCCAGGATACATGACATTCAGGAAAAGTAGGCTTGGGTAAATCTAAGATGCAGTGGCACTGCTATTTAAATAAGGTTTTATAGTGCTGGAGAAAGATGATTAGTGGTCACGTTTGGGATTTATTTATTAGGAGATGCTGTAGATGAGGTTAGAGGAGATGCAAGTGAACCTCTGTCTCACCTGAAAGGACTGCTGAAGTCCCTGGTTGGAGATGAGGAGGTATAGGGACAAGTGTTACATCTCCTGGGGCTGCAGGGGAAAGTACCTGGAGAGGGGTTGGTTTGGGTGGGATGGAATAAGTTTACCAAGGAGTTGCGGAGGGAGGGGTCTTGGCGGAAGGCAGGAATGGGTGGCGATGGGAAGATAGAAAATCTAAATATGAATCATGAGAAACATAAATGTGATATTTCAGTGCATTTATTTTACATAACTAAGGGAATCAAGAAAAATGCGGCAGCTCAAGAACCTAGGGACGCCTGAATGGACTCAATAATATTTCTTCAATTTTTTGTGCTCTTGTATTCCTGTAACAAGATAACGTTTAAATAATGTTTAAGAAGGAACTGCTAGAGAAAAATGCTGGAGAAACTCAGCGGGTGAGGCAACATCTATGAAGCGAAGGAAATAGGCAACGTTTTGGGTCGAAACTCTTCTTCAGAATCTTCAGAGACTGAAGAGGGTTTCGACCCGAAACGTTGCCTATTTCCTTCGCTCCGTAGATGTTGCCTCATGCGCTGACTATCTCCAACGTTTAAATAATGCCCACTTTATCGATTTCAGCAACTTATGTGTGAATGAAGAGAACATGTAGTACATCTTACCATCTTTCTGGCAATTGTCAAAGCAGCTTTAAACTCACCAAGATATTTCATACAATCTATGAATTGTTCCCTTCAGCAGAAAAACTCCAAAACAGATTCTTATTGTGAATGAAAACCTTGGTATTGGATTGCATGACTGTAAATCGCAAGCATTTTTAATTGTATTTCACTTCTTCCATTTTCAGCAATATTTTTCATTTTATTAGTACATGATACTGCATCGTGATATAACAAATAATTTGGAATATTTCCATTAGAGCTTTCATAAAATTCTCTGGTCCAGTCGAGACAACTATTACACGGATGTCCTCTAACCATGATGATAGGATGGTGTTTCAATGATGTGACTGTTGCACTCGGTACGAGCATTGTGATTAAATGATACCAGGAGAAAGATTGAAGCATGAGATTTCAAAGACGAGGTGACGTTAATTACTAGTTGCAACACTGCCCTTGCAGTGAGTCAACATGCAGCAAGGACATAAGCATCAGCCTGAAACACAAGGTCTTTAGACATTAGTTCACTAGTTTAGAGGTACAGCGGGGAAGCAAGACCTTCGGCCCACTGAGTCTGCGTCGACCAGCACATTACTACTATCATGCACACAAAAGAGACAATTTCAATTCATACCAAGGCAATTAACCTACAAACCTGTACGTCTTTGACGTGTGGGTGGAATCCAAAGATTTTGGAGAAAACCCACGTGGTCACGGGGAGAAGCTACAAACTCCGCTCAGACAGCACCCGTGGTCAGGATCTAACGCAGGTCTGTGGCACTGTCAAGGGCCTGTCCCACTTGGGCCGTCACTTACGCAACAGGCCGGTAGTGACGGTCGCGCAAAGGTCACGCGAGAGTTGTGCGCGTCATCGTGCGCCCGCACAGCCGTCTGGAGCACGTGACGTCATTTGAAGATGGACTTGAAAATGCAGGAGTAACTCAGCGGGACCAGCAGCATCTTTGGGGAGAAGGAATGGATGATGTTTCGGGTCAAGACCCTTCTTCAGTCTGAAAGAAGGGTCTTGACCCGAAACATCACCCATTCCTTCTCTCCAGAG
The DNA here is from genome assembly GCA_963514005.1 of Raja brachyura. Next base: position 50,463,468 of record OY740795.1, read on the forward strand.
TTGCTGCCGGTCCCGCTGAGTTACTCCTGCATTTTGTGCCTATCTTCAATCTTCTCGGCGCTCTGGGAGTAGGATCCGCAACGGCCGTGAGCCCCAGGCTGAGTTTGACGATCGTTTGCCTGCTTCTGCTGCTGTTGGAGGTGAGACGTTGCGTCACGCCAGGGTCTTGGGCCTGACCCACTTTGGCTGTTAGTTACGCCACAGGCCGGTGACACGCAAAGATTTTGTACAGGACGAAGTCCACACTCGTTCCCACCACTCCACACCATGCGCCCGTCCCCGCACTACCCACATGCTACCCACACGCTAGCAGGAAGCGTAAATGGTGCGCGAAAGATAGCCAACTGGGACAGGCCCTTAAGGCAGCAACTCTACCGCTGCGCCACTGTGTCATGCCCCATCTCCAAGTAGTTTTAGATGATTCTGTCAATAAGGATAAACGTGTGGCGATGGTTGAAACCACTCAAGCCCCAGCATTACTCATTCCAGTGAAATTATTTTTTTATCCTTTCCCAACTATTTAAAAAAGTCAGTTCTGTGTTAATTTTCTCTTTGGTTTCAAGCAGTGTTTCAGGATAAGAATTGTCTTTATAGTCCATTTCACTTGAGAAGGTTTGCATAAAACCCTGGGGCGTACAACTATATCTCATTATCATTAAGTTGAGTACGGAATTAAAGTGTTCAATTTAAGGGCACGTCACATCGTTGAGAAATTTAAAAATACCTTGTGAATTGAATGAGGAGCTGGAAACATTGGAACTTACGTAATTTTCCTTCATCCATCTTGCCAGAGCAACATGCAGACTGGTTGGAAAATCAGCCTTAATATTCTTTTATTCCTAATGCACAATAAATCTGTCCTGCAAATTCTTTATGATTCTGATATTCTGCTGTTAACAAAGCACCCAAAACAGCAAATAGTCAATGAAGTCTGTCTCATATTATGCTTTGTACAGATTCTTCATCGTAGTATGAATCTTTTTTGAAGGGTCTCAACCCAAATCGTCACCCATTTCTTCGATCCAGAAATGCTGCCATTCCTGCTGATTTACACCACCGTTTTGTGTCGATCTTCAGTGTAAACCAGCATCTGCAGTTCCTTCCTACACATTATAGATGAGAGATGGTCCCTCGAACTGTAGCAAGTACATGAGGAATATAAATACATTTGTCAGCATCTCTGCAAAACAAACCTGCTGATTACAGGAACAAATCGTCAAGAATTTTTGTGGAACTTGCTGTGACCTGTTGAGAATTGCAGCCCAATTAATACCGAAGTCTGGAGTACAGGGTTCAGATTTAAATTCCCACCATGCCACACAGTTAAGCAATTAGAGGAGTGCGGGGGCACGTCAGTGCAATGACCTGCTGTTCCTTCTAGTTGCCAATATCTTATTATTGGGAAATGAAACTAAACTGCTCTAATATTAATGTTCAACATGAAATGGTTGTAGGAAGGGGTGGGGGGTTTAAAACCTTTCCAAAGCATCAAATTCCTAAATGTATGTTTGGGCCATATTTTTTGTAAGACACAATCACAGTACACAAACTTGGAACAACTGTTACAATCTTCTTCAGACATAGTGCTCAAAAGAACAACTGAAAAAAATGTTACGCAACAAGTTATTTCTGTCAACTGGGTGGAGAAAATTACTTTATTAGCAACACTAGATAAAACCTATGTGACACATATTGTTCTCCAAAGGCTTGTGTTCAACAATGTGGCTATGTCAAAGCCCATTGAATGCTTTAGCTATACATTATCTCAATTTACCATTTGCACAAAGCAAGGTAACATTTTTTTTAATTGGCTCTTTTTCTCTTTTCTGCTCTCTATTCACTAATTACTCTGTGCAAGGACGGTGTGCGCTCCGTTACGGAAGTGAGAAATTAATCACTACCATGGAAGTGACATCCTCAGGCTCTTAGCCAATTCTAGCAGGATGTATTTAAATGCCGTGAGCCTCGGTAGTTGTTGTGAAAGTCCCAATTAACAATATCATGGAAACTTTAATGGAATAAAACTGAAAAGTAATTCTTTTTTTTTAGTTTAGCTTAGAGATACAGCTCGGAAACAGGCCTTTCGGCCCACCGAGTCCACACTGACCAACGAGCCCCGCACTATCCGACACACAATAGGGAGAGTTTGTTTTTACATTTGTACCAAGCCAGTTAACATACAAACCTGTACGTCTTTGGAGTGTGGGAGGAAACCGAAGATCTCAGAGAAAACCCACACAGATACAAACTCCGTACAGGCAGCACACGTAGTCAGGATCGAACCCGGGTCTCTGGCGCTGTTAAAAAGCAACTCTACCACTGTGGCACCTTGCCGCCCTTGAGAAAAGATATAAGAAACCTGTCATTCACCAATTAAATTAGTGATGCATTTATCTGGTATAAAAATACATCAGGGTGAGATTAAAAGACAATAGAATGAAAAAATGAAAGAATGAACAAATGAAGGAATTAATTCTTTATTGTCACATGTGACAAGTCACAGTGAAATTACTTGCTTACATTCCCACGGTAGTGTAATTTAAGTGATAGTATGGTGTAAAAATGAAGCTGAATGCTTTTACAATTGATAAATATTTTGGAGCAGATCATTTGCTGGGATCAACAAGAGGGCAGAGAAAGCAACAAGAGGGGGAAACAGTGTAATGCTGCTCGGGCAAAGAGTGAACAAGGATTGACGGACCAAACAACCTCCTTCTGTGCTGTATCCTCAAAGCAAAAGATAATCCCCAAACCCGAGAATGTGAAATAGCTTCTCCGCTCGTGGAACTGATTTTTCAAATTACCAATGCCCCTCAGAAAATGAATAAGTAGGCAATTACTGAAGGAAGTCACTGCAGAGATTTGTTGCCTGAGCTTCTGCATCTCCCACAGACTGGCCCCAACGTTGGTCTGAGAGTGGTGCTACCTCTTCACGATACTCCATCAGGAATGGAACTAAAATGGAAGTATATCCATAAATGGAACTACGTGTATGATGCCGCAAAGGGGGAAATGAGTGCTTCTGATGTCCTACTTTCAACAGCTGCTTGAATTTCCAAAAGCCAGCATGAATTAACGTACAAGGTTGAGGACCCTGCTACTTCCCAGTGTTGTTACTGTACCCAGACAGAGGTCAGAGCAAGATACAAAATCACAATGGGAAAACAGCTGTGTATCATCGTCCCCCCACCCCCCCAGCCAGGTGCTACGAAGCAGCTTTTCCTGGAATGAATTCTGCACGGGAATAAGAAGGTTCTTATTTTAAAGAATGGGATGTGTCAGCTTCTATGCTCCAAGCCTTGTAAAGATATCCTGAAATCAGCCTGCAAGCTTTGAAATGCACCAATGGAAGATTTCTCTCATACATATATGGATAAATTGATGGAGATAAGAGACTGCATCATTCATTTTGACAGCTTGCTCTTCTCGCAAGTTTTATTCTTCACCATTAGTAGGTGTCATTGTAGAAGCTGAGAGCCAGTGGCTTCCATCCATTTGACATATGAGGATTCACACCAAGACATAATGCAGCAAACTTATCAAAAGATGAATCTGGTCATTAAAGAATAAATACACTTCATAGAATCTTTATAAGATACGCTGAAGCAGCAGGAGAGTTAGGGAGATTTATTACATAACTGAAGCAAAAATGAAAAACTTACTGTGTGGATATTCTTGTGCTCTCTGTAGTGACTCAGACAATAGAGAGTTGAATCAAATGGTGAAGTAATTATTTTTAAAATGGTTGTGGCTGTTTTAGGTACTTCTGACTGTTCATACGTTCATAAGTGATAGGAGCAGAATTCGGCCATTCGGCCCATCAAGTCTACTCCACCGGGGGTTACACAAAAAGCTGGAGAAACTCAGCGGGTGCAGCAGCATCTAAGGAGCGAAGGAGATAGGCGACGTTTCGGGTCGAGACCCTTCTTCCCTCCAAGTCTACTCCACCATTCAGTCATGGTTGATCTATCTTTTCCTCTCAACCCCATTCTCCTACCTTCTCCCAACAACCCTGCCACCTGCATTAATCAAGAATTATCAATTTCAAAATCAAAAATATTCATTGACTTGGCCTCCAGAACCTCCCGTAGCATTGAATTCCACAGATTCACCACCCTCTGAACAAAGAAAATCCTCCTCATCTCCTTTCTAAAGGTACATCCTTTTATTCTAAAGCTATGGCCTCTGGTCCTAGATTTTCTCACTAGTGGAAACATCCTCTTCACAACCATTCTATCCAGGCCATTCCAGACTGCCTGGTTGGAATATTCTGACCATTTTATCTGTGGCTTCTGATCTAACTTTACACAGATCAACTTCAAATAATCTGACCTAATAATATAGGGTTGTAAAAACTGTAACATTCCACACACACATATTTATGATAGACCATTCACTTGTCAAAGGACCATTGGAATGAAACATTTACAAGTTGCATTTAGCCATCGAACTAAACATGGAAACATTAAAGATTTACTTAATTGTAAACCCTACTAGTCTAAAACTACAAATTTGAAATAAAAGGTAGACAAAAAAGCTGGAGAAACTCAATGGGTGAGGCAGTATCTATGAAGCGAAGGAATAGGCGATGTTTCGGGTCGAGACCCTTCTTCAGTCTGATATCGGGGGGGGGGGCGGAGAAAGAAAGGAAGAGGCTGAGACAGTAGGCTGTGGGAGAGCTGGGAAGGGGAAGGATAGATGCTGCCTCACCCGCTGAGTTTCTCCAGCTTCTTTGTCTACCTTCGATTTTTCCAGCATCCGCCGTTCTTTCTTTAACAATTTGAAATAAAACTTACCTTTTAGTCTGAAGACCATGAGTATGTCAAAAATGCCAGGTCTACAATGAGGTAGATTGGAAGATCAGGAATTCATCCCCAGCATATGAGAGGTCTGTCCAAGAATCTACTAACAGCAGAGAAGAAGCTGCGTCCTGGGTGCGAAAGAGGAAGAAGGCATCTCAGAGAAGACATATCTGATATACGAGATCAGTTGAAGCACGGGGAGCACATCTCATGAGAAAGGATATTGTGGGATCACTTAGATGAGTGACATAAAATCCTAAAGCTTCAAAGCAAAATATTTAATTTTCATTTCTTAAGCTGTTGGAAAATGTAACCAACATTTTACAATCACCCAAAACCTGTCAACTTTACTCATTCTCAACGATTTTAGATGTGAGTGTAGCATATGGTTATCTTTCTCTTAACTAAAAATACTGGTCTGAAAATAAGTCTAAAAAACATATCCCTTGTACCACTTCCATCAATATTTTTCTGCTTTACCTAGAAAATGTTCTTCAACTCTTCTCCATTTCTTACATCTCCTTCCTATCGTAATATTTCTATCTCTTCTTCATTTATACCAGTCCCCATTGTATCAGTCTGTTCACCTACTTCACTCCTCTATTCTTCACACTTCTCTGTCCTCACCTCACAATAGTTCTTGGTCTGCCCATTGCTCTCTCCCATTCTCCAAACCCTCCTTCATCTGGTTTTTCTCTCTTCCATTCTCCTTGCTTTCCTTAACGTTGACTCTCACCCTTTTGCTGTGCCCTAGGCTCTTCGTTCAAACAGACATTGGATTATAAAACAACTCAGGTCAATGAAAGGTGTAGGAAAGAACTGCAGATGCTGGTTTAAATCAAAGGTAGGCACAAAATGCTGGAGTAACTCAGCGGGACAGGCAGCACTCGTGAGAGGCGGAATGGGTGACGTTCCTTCAGACTGAAGAAGTGTCTCAACCCAAGACGTCACCCATTGCTTCTCTCAAGAGATGCTGCATGTCCCGCTGAGTTACTCCAGCATTTTGTGCCTACCTTCAGGTCAATGAGATATTCCTTCTTCAGCCTGTCCATTAATTTCCAACACGTCCATCATTTTCACTTTTACTTGCATGGTGAATGCTCAGTTCTTTCACACACCATTCACATACGAATATTATTAACAGCACGATCCTATGATTTGCAACCTTTTTTTTTATCGTGTTTTACAAAGGTGTACCTAAGCAATTTGCTCACAAATTTATTGAAAAATAGTGGTCAATTTCCCCACAGATTAGCGCTTCCACACAGTAAAAGGAAATTGAATTTATAATGGTTTGCTTTAAGTTCAATTTGCAGTGTTGAAATGTAACTTTCCCCATAGATTTAAGGTTGTGCTTTTTACACCGTGATTGAACATGCAGGCACTCCTTTCTCTTTGTTTCTCTTTCTATTGAGGTTTCTACAGATACACCATTGACCGAATTGACGTTTCAGACTCTGACAAAGGTGCCAGTTTAGTGAAGCTGCATCACAGGACCATGCGTTTGTTCAACAGCGCAAACAGAACACATAAAACTGAGCAAGGTGATCCCACAAATAACTGATTTGACCAAACTTCTGCAATGCTCATCTATATAGTGGACAATTAAATTGAGCGGCATGGTGGCGCAGTAGTATAGTTGTTGACTTACAGTGCTTACAGCGCCGGAGACCCGGGTTCAATCCCGACTATGGGTGCTGTCTGTACGGAGTTTATACATTCTCCCCATGACTGTGTGGGTTTTCTCCGAGATCTTCGATTTCCTCCCACACTCCAAAGATGTACAGGTTTGTAGGTTAATTGGCTTGGTATAAGTATAACATTGTCCCTGGTGTGTGTAGAATAGTGTTAATGTGCGGGGATCACTGGTCGGTGCAGACTTGGTGGGCCAAAGGGCCTGTTTCCACGCTGTATCTCTAAACTAAACTAAACTAAATCATCTACATTTTGTTAACAAGTAGGGATTGCAGAATGGGTTGGAGGGTGGGGGAAGTAAGGTGTGAGAAGGATTACATTTGGACATAACATCATCTTCAATGATCTTTATGTCTGCGCTGACCATGGTCCATGTACTTTATCCTCATGGCCACTGAGTCAATGGACATGGGCTTGCTCTCTTCCTAACTAAGCTAAACTAAACTAAACTAAACCGCTAACAGAAGGTGAAAAGCTCCAAAGATACTGTGTACCCTAATCGTTATGGTGGCATTATTGGCACAACTATTTTTAAATGCTTAATCAATTATCTTCCTTTGGATATAATGTCAGAAATACAGATGTTTACTGCTGACTGTGGAATGTTCAATTCCATTTGAAAGTCTTGAATAAGTGACCAAATCCATGCCTGGAAGTAGCCAGATTTAAACAACAATGAGGCATGGATTAATAAATGTTGGCTAACATTAGCCCTCAAAGTATTAAACAATGAGGACATCTAATCTTGACATTCAATGACATTCCCATCATCAAGTCTACCATGGTTAATATCATGGGGGCCATCATTGACCAGAAACATTGGACCAGACACTGGAATAGCTAGCAGCGCAGGTCGGAGTCTGGGTATCTTGCAGAAAGGGGCTCTCCACCTGACACACTATATATTTTACTTCGGAGTCACGTGAGTGATTCCGTGAAGAAGCCCGCCAGTCCGCATGCGTGCATTTACGTCTGACGCACGGTGCAACGACGGGCTGGCAGGCGTGTAGCTCCACCAGCGGTAAGTTTAAACCTGCAGGTAAGTTTAAAACTTATTTCCAGGTTTTATTTTTGGTCTTGCAGGAAGCTCTGTTACAGAGTTTGCCTGCTGGATTATATTTCGGGGCGAAGTCCGGACGGGCCGCGGGGAAACCGGTTATGGACCGTGGGGACATCCCGGTCCAGACCGCGGAAGCGCGGGTAGATGGTTCGCTTCCCAAGTCACTGACAATGTGGTCAGCGAAACCCAGGAGCGGAGTGCGAGTGGTGGTTCCCCAAGAAAGGGGATAGACCAAGGGAAAGTTGGTCTCGCCCCCCGAGTCGCTGTCAATGGGGTCAGCAGCTCCCAGACCGCTATGGTTCCCCCAGTAAAGGGGTAAAACCAGGAATAAGTCGGTCTCGCCAACCGAGTCGCTGACAATGCGGTCAACGGCTCCCAGACCGCTATGGTGCCCCAGAAAGCGGGAAAAACCAGGAGTAAGTCAGTCAGGCCTTGGGACGCGGATGAGTCGGGCCAGGAGGGTTCTCCTCCTTCAATGGGCAGTGTCTGCGGACGTCTAAACCCACATGGAGCACCTGATGGAGAGGTTGCTCCACAATGATACTCCAAAGGAGGGAGTTATCAGCACGGGTCTCCTCGGGGGCCCACGGCAGCGGCACCTGTTTCAGGGCTGCACAATGTCTCCCTCTCTGAGGAGGGGAGCATTCGGGGTCAGCTCCTGTCTGACTCAGAGCAAAAATCCTGATATAGGTCCATAGGAGGGGACATGTCAGCGCAGGTATTTTCAGGGCTGCCTACAAATCTTCCTCTCTGTGGAGGGGAGTGCGAGTGGTCAGTGTGTAACTGACTTCAAATTCGAAAGTATGTCCGTGGAACATACTGGAGCAGAAGGGGCCAGAGTTCCCCTCACGCTACAAGTGCCGGCAGTGAACAGCGCTATCGAGGATGACATTGGAGGCATGAAATCCAGGATATGAAACCAGCCGCCGAATCTTCTCTTGAGGTAAGACTTATCCAACAGGTATAACTGGATGAGGAAGCAAAAGCTGTTGGACTAATCAAGGTAACGACGAACAAAGCTTCATCACCTCAGCGACGACACACCCCACGCCTCATCGGCAGTAAGCAGTTCACTGAAGCTGGTGGCAGCTTGAAAGCTGGGCAGAGATCTTTCAGGCCAAGGCCCAAGCCGGTCTCAGCAAATATGGAATCCCCACACGCTACCAGTCCTACTCTCCAATCAAGAATGGGACCAGCATCCACATCAGGGTCCTTTGGGCTGACCATAAGACCACCGGTAACCATGGAGGTACGTGGGTCTGGTTCTTCCAAAACATGGGTAAGTGGACCATTTACAAGTTGGTGATATTTACACTTGTTTTTGTACAAATGAAAATTATAACATGGGATTGGTTTATTTTGCACAGTATACAAGCGTTCCAAGCATGGCTTGGAATTGGGGCCAGAGTTGTCTTTCGAGGCAGGCTCAGGATTACGGCCAGGATTGCCTACTGAGACAAGCTCAGAAATATGGCCAGAGTTGTCTTTCGAGGCAGGCTCAATATTATGGCCAGAATTACCTTTTGAGATAGGCTTGGGAATCTGGTCCGAGTGTTGTTCGAGGCAGGCACAGAATTATGACAGGCATGGTCTGTTCATTGCGAACAATGGAGAATGTCGATTCATCCTTGATTAACTCGCATGTGCAACATAGACTTTCAGAATATGGAACGTCGTTACTGTTAAACAACTGATTTCCATTCTCAGGGATCATCTGAGACATTTGAAATTTATCTGGATGGGACAATGATAACAGTTAAAGTGTTGCAAAAAGGGCTAACTTCAGCTCCCAGGTAACTTACCAAATCACTAAACCAGTGCTTGAATTGCCAAAAGCTTAAACACACTTGTTCTGGCTTATCTGGACGATATTCTGAATGCTGTATTTTGCTAAAATCAACTGTTCCAGCCTCAAACTATAATTGAGAAATTGAGGTTCCTCATCCATCCAGTTCAATTTAAGTTGATACCAACTAGCATTATTGATTATTGGGATTTACCTTTAATTATTAATTTGTACTGTGATTCTGCCCTGGGGCAAGAGATTGGAAACAATAGAAGCCTGTAACAACCTTGTTGTTATGAAACAACATTCTAGTCATCAAGTGTAATTGGCAATATAGCAGCTGTGTTTCAGCTGTGCAAATTGGGCCTTTGCTTTATCAGAACTTACAAAGTGCAAAGTAGTAACCTCTCATGTGCCATATAGGTCATTGTTAACAGACCTATGCTGTTACCAGCTGAAACTACCAAAGTCACAATGGTGGACGAACAGTATTCAGCATTGTTCCAGTAGGTTTTGGTCACTAAATCTTCAGTTATATTACAAACTGATGCTAGTGTTCAAAGATGGAAAATTACAAATGCCACCTCTAGTCACGGAAGCAGATGGGATTTCCATGAGTTACCAATTCTCCAGTTATTGGTATCAAATACCGATAGACACTATGTGCATTCTATGGGTGAAAGGCTTATTTTTGAGAATATGCATAATTTGCATGCTCAATTCCAAATTGATACACTGTGGTGGTGGCATATGTTAGGCACGTGGGTGCAATCCAGTCAAAGTATCCTGTCATATTTAACTAACCTCATTTGGTGCTGGTGTATCATCACGTCAAATCGATGACAGCACAAACTGGATGTTGGATCACAAAGTATTTTATGACTTTATGGCTCGATGAAACACTGAATATTGATATATTTGTATCCAGGCTCATTCACCGGTTGCAAAAAATAAGTGGTTCACAGTGGCAAGGGATACATTCTCGCTACACGGGGGAGGAATGTTCTTTTATGTCTTTTCTCCATTTTGCCTCATCAGTTGGGTATTGCAATAAATTCAGCAAGATCCCGCTTCAGGGTTTCGTACTGTCTGACTGACCTATGCAGCTATGGTTCCCGTTTATGTTGGGAATATAATAGAACCTTATAGGGTTATTTTAAACATAGAACTTTGCTGGTTCAGCCTGTAACTCAGGAAACCAGCCCCTGCATGATAAAATCAATTAATTGACTTGCAGACTCTGAGAAGACTGCTCCAGCAGCTCGGATTGTCAGACCGATCCATGTATGTGCTCACTGCAGAGTGCAGGGATAACACCAAAAAATCAGAACATTTCTTCTTCAGAAGATGGGAAGCATTTTGTTTAAATACTCGGATTACTGATGTCTTGGAGTTCATTTCAAATCGGTCCTTGATGATAAATCAAGTTATAAAGCCATTAACTGAGCCCAATGTGCCTTCTCATCATATTTGCTGCAGCAAGTGGGACCCACTCTGTCGGGCCTCACCCGCTGATATCCAGTTTATAAAGGATATCTTTAACATAAGTTCTCCCAGGCCCAAGCACACGGAAGTATGGGATATTGACATTGTGTTAACACTACTTCACCAGGGAGCTCCAGCTACATTCTTATGGCCCAATTCTCATAAGGTAGTTATCCTCAGGGCACTGGTCTCAGCGCAATGAGTCCAGTCATTACATAAATTGCGACTGAAGAGGATGGTTACACCTGTAAATAATATAATATTTTATGTTTATGATTTAGTTAAGTAGAGCAGCCAGAAGCGTCAGTTCTTAAACTAGCTCTCATGGCATACCCCATGGACCTTCGGTTATGTGTGGTCACACATTTACAACAATACGTCAAGGTCACCTAGAGCCTTAGAGGCTCTGATACTGGCAATGTTTGTTAGTTACGAAAAACCTCACAAGAAGGTATCAATTCAGACCATCTCCAGGTGGTTAAAACAGGGTTTTGGCTTATGCAGGAGTAGATACTAATATTTCCTAATCTCACTTCACCAGGGCTGCTACAACATCAGCAGCAAGGATTATGTATGTTCCGCAGGACCACATCCTAGCGACTGCAGGATGGTCTAACGACCGAGCTTTTCAAACATTTTATAATAACCCATAACCAGACCAGGGGTATTTGCCAACACTATTTTAGGATATATTTTATAGTTCCTCCTGGATGATAGGGGTCACTATTATTATTATTTGTTCATTAAATAGCATCAGCATGTTGTAAATCCATGTAATGTCTGTATGCTTTATCAATGTTTCCCTTATCTGTGGTCAATTGATGCAGTCGTGTTTGTGTGGACCACACGAGTAGTCTTCTCTGATCTTACTATGTCACTTCAACGACTGTTATCTGTGATTTCACACCGCTGCTTTGAAGATTGACGCGCATGCGGACTGGCGGGCTTCTTCACGTAATCGCTCATCATAACTCCTCATAAAATAAAGATCAAACTTCAAACTAGTAAGTTCTCATTTAATCTTACTATTTTGCACCCTCTACAAGGCACAAAGAAGGAGTGGGGTGGAGTGTTCCCCATTTGGCTGGAGGAGTGCAGTGCCAACATCTGTCAAAAGCTCAGAACCATCTTGTAGAAAGCAACCTGGTCGATCAATTACTCCGCACGTTCATTCCCTCCGTCACGAGATCACTCAGAATATCACTCAGAATATGCATAAGATCATAAGGTCATGAGTGTAGGAGCAGAATTAGACCATTCGGTCCATCAAGTCTACTCCGCCATTCAATCATAGCTGATCTATCTCTTCCTCCTAACCCCATTCTCCCGCCTTCTCCCCATAAACTCTGACACCTGTACTAATCAAGATCTATCTATCTCTGCCTTAAAAATATATCCATTGATGACCTCCACAGCCTTCTGTGTCAAAGAATTCCACAGATCCACCACTTGACTAACAAAATTCCTCCTCATCTCCTTTCCAAAGGAACATACTTTAATTCTATGACAACTGGTCATAGACTCTCCCACTAGTGGAAACATCCCCTCCACATCCACTCTATCCAAGCCTTTCACTATAGGGTAAGTTTCAATGTGGTCCTCGCATTGCCACTACTCACCTGGACTAGTCTGACCGCACCTCCCATATCTGCAACCATAACCTCCCACAGAGTGGGAATATTGCCAATTTCTTCCCCAACTCACACACCACCCTGGTTTGGAAGTGTATTTCTGTTTCAGCATTGTTGCTAAATCCTGGAATATCCTACCTAAAAGCACTGTGGGAGCATCTTCATCAGAGCAAGTGCAGTGGTTGATGAAAGCAGCTCACCACCAACACCTTCTCAAAAGCAACGAGACATCAGCAATACCAACTCAACTTGCTAGCAGAAAAATGTTTGCAAAAATGATTTTTTTTAAATGCTGACAGTCACACCTGTGCTTGTACTCTGGCAGCTGCCTCTGGTTAGACTTGACGCACACTGGGCCAGTGCAATTTGAATATGCTTATGGCTTGAGGGCAAAAACTACCACTGCACGAGGTTCCTCCAGTATAGTGGATGAAGGCGATTGTTGTGCTACAATCCATTTAACAGGGCAGCTAAGGTTTTTTGGTAATTTGGAAGTTGACTATGTTGTTTTAGTTTACTTCAGAGATACAGCATGGAATCTGGCCATTCGACCCACTGAGTCCAGACTGACCATCGATCCCCACACACTAACACTACCCTACACACACTAGGAATAATTTTACATTCATACCAAGCCAGTTTACCTACAAACCTGTACGTCTTTGGAGTGTGGGAGGAAATCGAAAATCTCTGAGAAACCCACGCAACTCACGGGGAGGACGTACAAATTCCGTACAGACAAGCAGCTGTAGTCAGGAATGAACCCAGGTCTCTGGCGCTGTGAGGGAGTAGCTCTACCTCTGCGCCGCCATGCCACCCTACAGTAAGGGTAGCTGAGCCTTGCTTATTTAGTATCGTCCATGGAGCTACTTCAAAGATATGCTGTAGTTTGCTGACAACATGCCCAACAGTTACATGGGGCAAAAATAGAATCCTTCATCTTTCACATTTGTCAGGTTTACAGGCAAAGTATTGATCAGATGGCAAAGAGTGGAGATGCTCCCTATTTGATCCACAAGGGGCACTGCTAATTAATTCACCTTGTTTGTGTCACCAGCTGCAGCCAAGAAAGGTCCTGACATGGTAGTAAGCAACGTGAAGGAAGGAACTGTAGATGCTGGTTTAAACCGAGGCAAACAATTACAAGGTTGTAGTCAGTAACAATCTCATCAAAGCCACGAGCAATGATCTGTGTGGCTGGCTGCTGGGCTGCAGACGTTGCTGCAAACGTGACACAACTGACCATCAGTGATCCTAATTTACCAACCAGAGATATCAATATCTGAGGACTTCTGCAGACAGTGCAAGAACAGCCTTCTTAAAGTGGTGCTCCAGGAAACTGAATTTGACAAAAGTATACATGTGGAGGTTTAGGACCATCACTTGGACATATTAATCAGGCCCGAGATATTGACTGGAAAGTGGTGAGTAGCCCAAGGGATCTCCATGTGAAATGTAGTGTCCCTTTGTCCATTTTATGAGCACAAAAAAATTTTGCTGTGAGTTGAATTTCTCCCTTCCCCACTATTCCACATTGCAACAGCAAAGGTTATATTGGAAATGAGCTCTTCTTGGCACCGATTTCTTTACAGATTAACATTTTATTGATTTTCCTTCTTGCATAAACGCAGGAGTCCAAGTGTATAAATCTTGGTCCTGTCAAACACAAATATCATCTAAATGTTTACAGATTGTACATAAATCTCAAGGCTGCATTAGGATGAAATTAAAGGCCTGTACGTGCAGTTTTTTATTCAGAATGACATCATGCAAATAAAGTATGGCATTACCCAACAGACAGCATCTACTAAACTACATTCCCTATTTATTTACGAGAGACTGTCAGGATTTTTTTAAACATTCAAAGAATGAAGGCAGAGAGTTTCAGAGCATTCACTGGATTTTCGAATCCATGTACTGTTGTACAGGAGGCTCACATCTGTTCAGAGAGATAAGAACTTCCCAGTCGTCTGTAAACATGCTGTCTACATTTGCCGTATCGGTTTGCCTGGGTCAACACACCAATCTTTCCATATTAGCAATATCTTACAATTTCCTTGATGTTATCGGCATGTCACAGTGTGTTCAACAGTGTTAGTTGCTACTCAGCGGCAAGCTTGTCGCAGGAACTACTCAAGTTGCGTTACTGCACTGATGCAGATACATGTCAAGTAAAGCTGCCTTATCACTGAACCCTTTTAGAAACATAGAAAGTAGGCGCAGGAGTAGGCCATTTGGCCCTTTGAGCCAGCACTGCCACTCAACATGATCATGGCTGATCATCCAGAATCAGTACCCTGTTCCTGCTTTTCCCTCCATATCCCTTGATTCCATTAGCCCCAAGAGCTCTATCTAACTCTCTCTCTTGAATTTTGAAGGTTTCTCAACCTTTCTCACTAGAGTGTTGTAGTCCATCCAGATAACATTGTGTTTCAAGTAGGGTTACACAAAAAGCTGGAGAAACTCAGCGGGTGCAGCAGCATCTAAGGAGCAAAGGAGATAGGCGACGTTTCGGGTTGAGACCCTTCTTCAGACTGGTCAGGGATCAGGGAAAAGAGAGATATAGACTGTGATGTGGAGAGATAAAGAACAATGAATGAAAGATATGCAAAAAAGTATCGATGATAAAGGAAACAGGCCATTGTAAGCTGTTTGTAGTGTGAAAATGAGAAGCTAGTGTGACGGGTGGGGGAGAGATAGAGAGAAAAGGAATGCCAGGGCCCAAGGGCTGAGGGGGAGGTGGGAAGGGGAGGAGGCAGCCTGGGTTAACCAGAGGTGGGAAGGGGAGGAGGCAGCCTGGGTTAACAGAATTGAGAAAATTCAATGTTTAAGCCCAGAGGATGCAGACTCCCCAAGCGGAATATGAGGTGCTGTTCCTCCAACTTGCCGTGTTGCTCGCTCTGGCCGTGGAGGAGGCCCAGGACCGAGAGGTCGGATACGGAATGGGAGGGGGAGTTGAAGTACTGAGCCACCAGGAGGTCGGGTTGGTTATTGCGGACCGAGCGGAGGTGTTCGGCGAAACGATCGCCAAGCCTCCGCTTGGTCTCACCGATATAGATCAGCTGGCATCTGGAGCAACGGATGCAGTAGATGAGGTTGGAGGAGGTGCAGGTGAACCTCTGTCGAACTTGGAAGGACTGCTTGGGTCCCTGAAAGGAGTGGATGTGGGAGGTGAAGGGACAAGTGTAGCATCTCTTGCGGTTGCAAGGGAAAGTGCCCGGGGAAGGGGTGGAGCGGGAGGGAAGGGAAGAATTGACAAGGGAGTTGCGGAGGGAGCGGTCTTTGTGGAAGGCAGACAGGAGGGGAGATGGGAAGATGTGGCGAGTGGAGGGGTCACGTTGGAGGTGGCGAATAGGTTGACTACAAGACATTGAATCAAACATCTACATCGATAAATTATAGCACAGAAATGTGCCCTTACAGCCAACGTTATCCATGCCAATCGTGAAGTCTTTCTGCACTAATCCTATTTTGCTAAACTTTGGCATTTAGCTAGAAAAATCCGATTTATTTTTCCCATCGTTGCACTGAAGCACATTTTTTTAAATATATGACTTGACGTCAAAGAAGTAGTCAGAAAATGGCAAAGATAGACACAAAATGCTGGAGTAACTCAGTGGGACAGGAAGCATCTGTGGACAGAAGGAATGGGAGACTTTTTGAGTCGAGGCCCTTCTTCAGAAAATGGCAACACTGGAACTGAATGTGTAGAAAATAGATAAACAGATTTAGTTTATTTTAGTTTAGTTTATTATTGTCATACGTACCGAGGTACAGCGCTAAACTTTTGTTTGCATGCTATACAGTCTGCAGAAGTTTGCCTTCGATTCATTCTCTGGCACAGTGGCACAGCAGTACAGCTGCTGCCTGACATTGCCAGAGTCTCGGGTTCGATCCTGTCCATGGGTGCTGTGTGTTCAGAGTTTGTACATTCTCTCTGTGATTGTCTGGGTTTTCTTCCACATTTTAAAACTGTGCAGGTTTGTAGGTTGACACAAAATGCTGGAGTAACTATGCGAGTGAGGCAGCATCTCTGGAGAGAAGGAATGGGCAACGTTTCAGTTTGAGATCCTTCTTCAGACTGAGGTTTGAGGTTAATTGGCTTCTGTAAATTGTCATCAAGTCTACTCTACCATTCAATCATGGCTGATCTATCTTTCCCTCTCAACCCCACTCCTGCCTTTACCCGATACCACGGCCAGAGTGAGCAACACCGCAAGTTGGAGGAACAGCACCTCATATTCCGCTTGGGGAGTCTGCATCCTCTGGGCTTAAACATTGAATTTCCTCAATTCTGTTAACCCAGGCTGCCTCCTCCCCTTCCTACCTCTCCCTCAGCCCTCGGGCCCTGGCATTCCTTCTCTCTCTATCTCCCCCCCCCCCCCACCCAAGTCACACTAGCTTCTCATTTTCACACTACAAACAGCTTACAATGGCCTGTTTCCTTTATCATCAATACTTTTTTGCATATCTTTCATTCATTGTTTTTTACCTCTCCACATCACTGTCTATATCTCTCGTTTCCCTGATCCCTGACCAGTCTGAAGAAGGGTCACGACCCGAAACGTCACCTATCTCCTTCGTTCCTTAGATGCTGCTGCACCCGCTGAGTTTCTCCAGCTTTTTGTGTAACCCCTGACAACACCCTTACTAATCAAGAATCTGACAATCTCCGCCTTAAACATATCCATTGACTTGGCCACCACAGCCATCTGTGGCAATGAATTTCACAGATTCACCACACTGACTAAAGAAATACTTCCTTATCTCCTTTATAAAGGTACATCCTTGGATTCCGAGGTTATGGCCTCTGCCCCTAGACTCCCCCACTAGTGGAAATATCCTTGCCACATTCACTCTATCCAGGCCTTTTTCACAATATGGTAAGGTCCTGCCCTTTGTAAAAACTGGGGTCTCAATGTGACTTGTGAATAGTTTGCAGTGCCCAGTGCCGAGTCCTTGAGGTGAATAATAAAGGATTTTTGTAACTAAAGTACTGCTGCATTATAGGCACTTAGCCTCGGAATATCAATCCAGATGAATAATATAAAAATGGACTAATGCATTTTATGTGGCAGTGTTTACCATAGAGTGGTTTTATCCACATTAAAAGAGTGCTTGCTGCATAGATTAAAATTCAACATAATTAACGTGAATAATAGCAAGGTTTCAATCTGCAATGGTACTTAAAGTACAAAATAGTCCAAAATAATAATAAGCAGAATTCATATTAGATATTTTGGTCCCTTATTTCTTGTATGTATTGATCTATTTGCTTGGACTCAATCTTTAATTTACAACAGTTCAAATGCAGCAAAATGAGCCTGCTCCACGATGCTGTTTAATTTACACAGAACTGCCTTATAAACCTAATGGGCCACTTAGTAATTGTGTATAATACACTTAGTAATTCTTCATAATGGACTGTGTAGCATGCGTAAGGCAAGGATACATTCACACATATTGGTGACCATTACGCTACCTATCTCAGACTTCTTTTAGCTGTGTTAAAAATCAGTAATAACCATAATTGCTATTAGAGCAAGAGTGATTAAAGGAGATAAATAGGCTTTGAAGCTTTTCCTTGCCCGGCGTATTTTCACGAAATAATAAAACCATCGATCTTGAAATAAAGCTTTCAGGCAATTGTTACAAATGTTTAGACCACTTGATTCAGATTTATTTCTCCATAATGTTGGTGGTTTGCAAAATAAGATAGCCCACGACGTATAGTAGTGGTGAAGAAGATACTTATCACCATCAGGCAGTGATGCGATAGTCAGAATCTATTTGTATTCACCAAGCACAAATATGCTAGGGTAGTTTAAGATCAAGAAAGGGATGATGTTGAATCTGATGAAAGGCTTGGATAGAGTGGATGTGGAGAGAAACTTTCCACTTGGAAGAGTTTAGGACTAGAGGGTGAAGCCTCAGAATTAAAGGACGTGCCTTTCGGAAGGAGACACGGAGGAATTTCTTTAATCAGAGGATGGTGAATCTGTGGAATTCTTCGCCACAGAAGGCTGTAGAGGCCAAGTCAATGGATAATTTTAAGGCAGAGATAGATAGGTTCTTGATTAGTAGATTGATCGGGGTTATGGGGAGAAGGCAGGAGAATGGGGTTAGGAGGGAAGGATAGATCAGCCATATTTGGGTGCAGAGTAGACTTGATGGGCCAAATGGCCTAATTCTGCTCCTATCACTTCTGACCTCACTTAAATAGAATGGTAAATAAGTCGTATGGTATACTGTAGATACATCCATTAGTTGAGGCGACAGGAATAATTGTCAGGTAGTCATGGTACAACTTTATTAAGCTATGGTTAGGCCACATTTGGAGTATTAGTGCAGTTGCAGGCGTCCCCCTTGCAGAAGATGTTTACCCGAATGCTGCCTGGATTAGAGGTTATTAACTCTAAGGAGACGTTGGACAAATTTGGACTATTTTCCCTGGAATGTCAGAGGCTGAAGGTAGACCTGATAGAAGTATTAAATGTTATGAGAGGCATTGATAGGGCAGACAGTGAGAATCTTTTTCCCCATGAAGGAAATGACAAAGACGAGAGGGCAGAGTTTTAAGGTTAGAGGAGGAAAGTTTAAAGGAGATGTGTGGGGCTAGTGTTTTTGCAAGTGTGCAAATGGGAAGGAGAACTAATGTTGTTTAAATGGCTTTTAAATTGGCAAGGTAAATGGAATGATAGGGATCATGTGCAGGCAGAGGAGATTAGTTTACCTTGGAATTATTCCTGGCGCATACATTGTGGGTTTAAGGTTGTGTTCCTGTGCTGTACTGTTCTACGTAGCAATGTTACAAAATGTTGAGATTAAAAAAAATCAAGTCTGCAATTTATCCCATCAGATAAAGAAAAAAAATATGTTTAATTTGACATCTAATTCACTTTCATATCTTCAGTATTAAAAAAGTTATGGCCATTTTCATACTCTAAAATTAGCATCTTGTTCCCTATTGCTTTTCCATTGACTTAACACAAAAGTTGTGATCGAGGACAGTCAAAAGCCTATAACTTTCTTAAAAATTAAGAGAACTGAAATAAATGTTCAGTTATTGTAGATTGAAGCATTCTGAAACTAATAAGAAACAATCTTACTTGGATGGCCTGAAATTAAAGCATATAATTAGTTAGTTACCCAATTGTAGCTAATTACAAAATTCAATTACTAGATCTAAACATCTATCCATTTCTTAAGAAAATATTAACATATTTTTAAAAGCCCAAGTGTCCAAATAACATTCACACAAGAATTCACAATATATCATGACTTTTAAATCTAATTGTAATTAATTTATAGGCCAAATTGAAGGAATTTAGTGTTTAATGCCCGTAAATTAATAGCCATTTAAATCAGCTTGCGAGTGGGATTTTCTGGAACGTGATGGATTGGAACGTTGCGGTTGCGGTGAATTTAAACCCTATAATGGCAGGAAAAACACTGCCAGTTCATATGGGGAATAAATCACCGTTTTGCAACATGAAATGTTGATTAAGGTAATCTAAACAAGCGGGTTTATATGAAAAAATAAACAGCTTTCACTTACCTGTCCCCTACATAAAATCCGACCCCGTTGTCAGCGTTCAAGGCATTAGGAGCTAATTTTTGTTTTACTGCAGCGCTGAAATAGTCGGGCGATTTAAAAAAGAAATTCCACTTACCGGCAGTCGGAACGAATCTTTAGCAAAACCTCGCACCCCGAGAAAATATAACTCCGGATGGCAAGGGAAACCGCATTTTAACCCCGCCCCTCCCCTCAACGGCGCCAAAGATGCGCACACGGTCAGTGACAGAACTGCAGCACCGTTAAAGGTAAGTTTTGTAACATACCTATTCTATGTTCTATGTTCTATATAGTTATGCAACAAGGAAACATTTCTTTCGGCCCACAGGATCCATCTGACCATCAAGCTCCTATTTATTATTGTCTCAACTCTGCCATCAATTGTCCCCCAGACTCACCTACACCCTGCTGACAATTTGCAGTCGCCAATTAAACTACAAACCTGCACAAATTTGGGATATGGGAGAAAGCTGGAGCACTAGGTGTGGAATCAGATAGTCATTGGGCGAATGTGCAAACACTGCAGGATTGAAATGGGTCATAGAATCTATGAGGCAGCAGTTTCAGTTTACGTGTACCGAGGTACAGTGGAAAGCCTTTGTTGCCTGCTCTCCGCAGCGGAAAGACAATAGATGATTACAATAGTGCCATTTACAGTGTATAGATGGGGTGGAAGATTGCAACCTTCACGTGGTCCGCCCTGTTTCGACTAATGCAATCAACTCGACGTGCACAAAGGGAAGATCAAATAGAACAAGTTGTCTAACAACTTTAGGCTGTGCGCGCCACACGAAAGAAGACGTCTAGAGATACATGATAAGGGAATAACATTTAATGCAAGTTAAAGCCAGCAAAGTCCGATCAAAGATAGTCTGAGGGTCATCAATGAGGTAGACAATAGTTCAGGACTGCACTCTATTTGCGGTAGGATGATTCAGTTGCTTGATAACAGCTGGGAAGAAACTGTCCCTGAAACTGGAGCAGCAGCTCTATTATCTGTGGCACTATTCTGCCAGATAGATCTGATTGTAGTTTATTGATGGATGAAATAGTTATCAGAACTCTGCACAATTTTGGAAGAGGATAACACATTGTGATAAACGTGGCAAGGTAAGACTACTCAGCAGCATGACATGCATAATTTTGCCAGCTAACAAGGTTTCTGGGGAGTAGCACCAAATGGCAGCACCGTTTGTTGATTTAACCATGACTTGCTCATATCGTGGATTGATAAAGTTATCTCCACATCGCAAGTAGATTATACAATTCTGCATGGCACAAAATGTTTCAATTCTATCCACGCTCCATGAAACCTTTCAGTTTTACATTTTTATACATAAATACATTTTTATCCTGTGTGCGCTCAACCTGCAAGTTATATTCAAAAGGATGCACACGTCAAGCCATGAAGATGTCTGTGATTGATCTTAAGTGGAGAGTTGGCAGCTAGGATTGTAGTTTTGGAAGAACAGACAGAAGAACCATTGGGCAAATGGGCAGCTATATCATGCCACCCTGCAGTAAAGGAGATGAAAGCAAAACATAGGCTAGGTGCAGAATCTGTATACTTTGTGGACAGCATATTAGTTGATATTGCAATCTTTCCCACTATAAACCTAACAGTTGATGTTCCATTTTCTCATTGTCTTAATAGCAGAGTGATGCTAGTAATACAACAGTTATTATTCCTCGTTGACAAGTGGTTGTGTCAAAGCCTGTAATCATGGTCTCTATCTTGCCTATCCTTTTAACAGTATCCCTCCTACATTCCACTGCCTCAACCTTGACGAATGCTGAATTGCATTTGCCTTAACGATCATCTTACAAAGCAAAATTTAAGAAAGGGCCCGGCCGCAAAGGTCACGTATTCATATGTTCTCCAGAGATGCTGGCTGACCCGTTGAGTTGCTCCAGCACTTTGTGTCCTTTTGTGTAAACTGGCATCTGCAGATCCTTGTTTCTACAAAATTGATGTTCCGCATTGTGGATGGATTGTAAATAAAATATAATACTGGAAATAAGATTTAAAAATATTATAGCAGCAAAAATACCACAAAAGTACTGCACGCTTTGACAATTAAAAACTGTTAAGATTAATTGACCACTTCAATAAACTTTGCGCTCATGGAGCTTAACTTCCTCTGGTTACAAATGGATGCAAAAAAAAATCTCGTGAACTTCTGTTGCAATGGTCCCTGTGCTTACATATTTTTGCTAGATGAGGCTGTGTCCAACTGCTGCATTATATTGCTTTGTGAATTACAAGAACACTGTAGATTTGCTACATCTCCCCCAAGCAATGTGGAGTGCTGCACCTGTAATGTCCAGAAGTCCATTATTGCCTGTAAAATTCCACTTTCAACATTAAGCTCCCCAGAGTCAAGAATGTTTAAAGTTAATATCTTTTTATAATAGCAACTATATCTCAAGTCCATTGTTTTTTTTGGATTGCACATTTCCATATTCCAGCGGCAGATCGAAGGTAACAGTTTACTCCAAGGCTATTGTAAAAACCAAAGCTCATTTATAATCCGTACAGCCCTAATGAATAATATATGCTGTGTGATATGGCAATTTTGCATGTGCTTGTGAGAGCAAATTAAATAATTATTAATAATTTAGAAGGTTAAGTAATTATATTCAATTGCAATTACCAAATTTTAGTTAATTTATCGGTGAACTAAAAAGATCAAAAATGCAATGAAACACGAGCCATATAGTGAGTGGCAACTAAACAGTCCATGTTGTGAAAGCAATTGATTAGAATAGGTCAGCTATTATTAAGCAAGGCAGTTTCAGCGCAGCCACTGTTACCGAATGCCCAGCATCATTTGCAGTTCAAGGGGTTTACCTAATTGTCTTTATTCATAAGTAAAATAATTCAAATTAATTCATATAATAACATATCCAAGAACAATAACATTGATTATGCATTGAACATACACGCACACTCATACTGATTAGCGAGTTAAACTGGGTTGTCGCTAATTAATTTTCAGTTTCTCCCCACTCCTAATTATTATTTAATGAAGACACCTGCTTTTTCAGGTACTTAGAAGGGCTCATTATAATTGACCTCGTAGCACAATGACAGTGATGAAAGAAGCAAACGGCTGTAAGTCCTGCAGTTTATATCCTTGGCTTCCTCTGTGCTAGCAATTAAATGATTGTTACCTGCATAAACCCCGACTTAAAATAAATTGGATAAAATCCCCAACAGAGGAAACCTAAATTAATGTTTTAAATTTGCTAAACAATCTAATGAAGAAAATATGCAATAGAAAATTGAAGCAATAAGAACTCATACATTTTGCTTTGTTAAGAACAACAGCGAGCCACTGTTAGATTAAGTTAAAATTAAATTTGGATCTTATCAGAACTGATTTTCTTTCTGTTTCAGCATCCCTGAAAGGTTTGAATGTGAAAGATAATGTTTACAAATCATTGGCATGTGACTGTGATAGACCAAGGTAAGAAAAGTGAAGAGCTGAGAGGCAGATTAACATGCGTGTGCCTGAACTAGAAGGGGAATTTCTCTAATTGATCCATCCTTCAAAGAAGAAATTCTTGGAAGAAGAGTAGTAATGAACAGAGATCTTGTATTTGACGGATTATTTTCTTTAGACAGGATAATTCCATAATTAACCCCCTGTGCTGAAACTTTAAATATTAGAAACATAGAAACATAGACATTAGGTGCAGGAGTAGACCATTCGGCCCTTTCTAGCCTGCACCGCCATTCAATATGATCATGGCTGATCATCCAACTCAATATCCCGTACCTGCCTTCTCTCCATACCCTCTGATCCCCTTAGCCACAAGGGCCACATCTAACTCCCTCTTAAATATAGCCAATGAACTGGCCTCAACTACCCTCTGTGGCAGAGAGTTCCAGAGACCCACCACTCTCTGTGTGAAAAAATTCCTTCTCATCTCGGTCCTAAAGGATTTCCCCCTTATCCTTAAGCTGTGACCCCTTGTCCTGGACCTCCCCAACATCGGGAACAATCTTCCTGCATCTAGCCTGTCCAACCCCTTAAGAATCTTGTAAGTTTCTATAAGATCCCCTCTCAATCTCCTAAATTCTAGAGAGTATAAACCGAGTCTATGCAGTCTTTGTTCATAAGACAGTCCTGACATCCCAGGAATCAGTCTGGTGAACCTTCGCTGCACTCCCTCTATGGCAATAATGTCCTTCCTCAGATTTGGAGACCAGAACTATACGCAATACTCCAGGTGTGGCCTCACCAAGACCCTATACAACTGAAGTAGAACCTCCCTGCTCCTATACTAAAATCCTTTTGCTATGAAAGCTAACATACCATTGGCTTTCTTCACTGCCTGCTGTACCTGCATGCCTACTTTCAATGACTGGTGTACCATGACACCCATCTCCCCTTTTCCTAATCGGCCACCATTTAGATAGTAGTCGGTTTTCCTATTTTTGCCACCAAAGTGGATAACCTCACATTTATCCACATTTAGAGGAAAGTTTCAAAGATTGAACCATACTGGGAGAAGATTAAAATTAGACACAAATGCTGGAGTAACTCAGCAGAACAAGCAGAATCTCTGGATAAAAGGAATGGGTGACGTTTTGGGTCGAGAATCTCAATCCGAAATGTCACCCATTCCTTCTATTCAGAGATGCTGCCAGTTCCGCTGAGTTACTCCAGTACTTTGTGTCTATCTTTTGTGTAAACCAGCATCTGCAATTCCTCCAGTCCAGCAGAGGTTAGTGTCAGACTAACATAGCACCTCCCTTGTCGGCGGGTTTGATTATAATGTCAGGCTTGCTGCGGAGTGAGCAGAGGGCTGTACGTTCAGGGGGTGAGAGGTTAGAGTAAGTAAGGGGAATAGAAAATTTTAGGCGGTTGTTGTCCCGCCGGCAGTTGGAAATGAAAAAAGGTCTAAAGAAGGTAGAGGGCCATCGGGGGGAATCCAAGAGGAGGGGGTCCAGTGGAGAAGGGATCATCACTGGGTGGTGAAGACTCCCTCCCATAGAAAAACAGACTATTATCTAAATGGAGGCCGATTAGGAAAAGGGGAGATGCAGCGCGACCTGGGTGTCATGGTACACCAGTCATTGAAAGTAGGCATGCAGGTGCAGCAGGCAGTGAAGAAAGCCAATGGTATGTTAGCTTTCATAGCAAAAGGATTTGAGTATAGGAGCAGGGAGGTTCTACTTCAGTTGTATAGGGTCTTGGTGAGGCCACACCTGGAGTATTGTGTACAGTTCTGGACTCCAAAATCTGAGGAAGGACATTATTGCCATAGAGGGAGTGCAGAGAAGGTTCACCAGACTGATTCCTGGGATGTCAGGACTGTCTTATGAACAGAGACTGCATAGACTCAGTTTATACTTTCTAGAATTTAGGAGATTGAGAGGGGATCTTATAGAAACTTACAAAATTCTTAAGGGGTTGGACAGGCTAGATGCAGGAAGATTGTTCCCGATGTTGGGGAGGTCCAGGACAAGGGGTCACAACTTAAGGATAAGGGGGAAATCCTTTAGGACCGAGATGAGAAGGAATTTTTTCACACAGAGAGTAGTGGGTCTCTGGAACTCTCTGCCACAGAGGGTAGTTGAGGCCAGTTCATTGGCTATATTTAAGAGGGAGTTAGATGTGGCCCTTGTGGCTAAGGGGATCAAAGGGTATGGAGAGAAGGCAGGTACGGGATACTGAGTTGGATGATCAGCCATGATCATATTGAATGGCGGTGCAGGCTCGAAGGGCCGAATGGCCTACTCCTGCACCTAATTTCTATGTTTCTATGTTTCTAAAAAGGCCCGGAGGCGATGGAAGAAGAGCTCTACATTGTGACGGACCTGGAACTCGTTGAGGTGGGGACGGAGAGGAACAAAGATGAGGCCTCTGCTGGGGACACCTTTCCGTATCAGAAAGGGGAGGTCTGGGGGATGGTGAATACACGGCATGGATGGGGGTTGGGGTTTGATGAGGACAGATGAGTTGATGGAGCCGAGACGATGTCTGGTGGGGTGGATGGTGCGTGTTCAGAGAGGAGGGGGGCATGAGGACTATTGTACGGGTGGGGAGTAGCTGGGGCCACCTGGATAAAAGGGGAAGGGAATGACCCAGTGAAACCTCCACTGAGGTCCCCAATAGGAGGGGTAGGATCAGTAGGCCCCAGCAGAGTCAGACCCCGTGGTGTGGGAGTCTGCATTGTGGAGACTGTGGGCCCGGTGCTGAGCCTGGGACTCGGGTAATGTGGAGACTGTGGGCCCGGTGCTGAGCCTGGGACTCGGGTAATGTGGAGACTGTGGGCCCGGTGCTGAGCCTGGGACTCGGGTAAGGCGACGGCTGTGGCCCGCTGGTGGGCGGTGGAGTGGCCAGGGTCGACGGAGTCGCAGGTGGAGGCCCGCGGAGAGTGGAGTCTGGGTCAGCGGATGAAGCGTCGGTAGTTGATAAGCAAATAATGTCAGAGGGAGAATGAGCTAATGTAGTAATTATTTTTACAAGACAGATCTAAATCACATTTTCATCTTCTATTGGAAAGTGAGATAAAATATTTTGATTCGTAATTAGCTACAACTTGTTAAGAGAAGTGGTGATATTGAAATATTTGATTCAATTGAGTATGACTTTGCTGGCAGAATGTAACCAATCCAATTAATGACTGCATTGAACATGATCCAATTTAGTTACTGTGACCAAATTCAACTTCCTGAATGTGCCCTGATGGGGGTAGATTTCCACCCTGCTGTCCCTTAACCCTCTTCCCTCCCTTGAATATCATTCAATCAGGGGCAGCAAAGAGAGAGGCCGTGACCTGTTGAGTTTCAGCCTAGTGGGGTGTTCTGTGGGAAGGAATTGCAGATGCTGGTTTAAACTGAAGATGGACACCACCAGCTGGAGTAACTCAACGGGACAGCTAGCATGTCTGGAGTAAAGGAATTGGTGCCGTTTCGGGTCGGGACCCTTCTTCAAACTGCTCGAAGCGTCATTTTTTACTTTTCTCCAGGGATCCTGTCTACGACCCGCTGCCTTAATCCAGCTTTTTGTGTCTATTAGTGAGGTGTTCTGTTCTAAGGAACTGATGATAAATTTTATCCCTTGAAGCAGAGGGTTTTTATTCATAAACCAATACATTTTTGATGGAAAAAATGTGAATAAGAATATAGTTTATGGTACAGATTTTCAACTGATTCAAATCTAGAGCAGCCTGAAGGTTAGTGTTCAATCTCTACATTTCACATCAGAGTAGCTAGTGCTTATCATTTTGCATGAGTTTGTTGAACCTTCAGTCTTTTGAGTCAGACCAAAGGATAGATCCTGGGAGATTAGAACATTCTTCTGCTTTTCCACATGCCTTCTTACTATGGGTATGGAGAATTTCCTGGCTCCAGTGGTTTGCAAAACCTCTCATGTTACGCCATATTGCCCCGCGGAGTTGCAGGAACCCTCAGGAATCCAGCTTCCTAAAGGGCCTGTCCCATTTACGCGACCTTTACAGGCGTCTGCCGGCACCCGTGATAGGTCGCCGAAATGTTCAACATGTTGAAAATCCATCGGCGACCAGAAAGATGCTACGACTCTTTGGAGACCTCTCATGACTTTAGGATACCTCTCACGACCATGCAGGTTGTATGGTCATGAGAGGTCTCCTACGATTGTGAGAGCTCACCTGCAACATGTCGCCAGGTATGGTCGTGAGAGGTCTCCTATGGTTGTGAGAGGTCTCCAAAGAATCGTAGCATGTAATATGTTGAAAATTTCGGCAACCTATCACGGGTGCCGGCAGTCGCTTGTAAAGGTCGCGTCAGTGGGACAGGTCCGTAATGCCCCTGTCCCACTAATGCCCCTGTCCCACATAGGAAACCTGAATGGAAACCTCTGGACACTTTGCACCCCACCCAAGGTTTCCGTGCGGTTCCCGAAGGTTCCCGGAGGTTTTTGTCAGTGTCACTAATGGTCGAATGGTTTCCGTTTATAAAAATCGGTAATTTTTTAGTCGAAGCCGGTTGCAATGCTAGTTGAAGGTGGTTGCCGGAGGACAAAAACCTCCAGGAACCGCACGGAAACCTTGGGTGGGGTGCAAAGTCTCCAGAGGTTTCCGTTCTGGTTTCCTATAATGCCCCTGTCCCACTTAGGAAACCTGAACGGAAACCTCTGGATAGCATGCGCCTCACCCAAGGTTTCCGTGAGGTTCCGGGAGGTTCCGGTCACTCTCCCTATTGGTGGAAAGTGGGTTCCGCATAGTCGCGGCTTCTTCTATGTTCCTGCGATTATTTAAAAAAAAACAAAACCAGCCTCCACTTTAAATAGGTTGCCGTTTTGTCGAAGCCAGTGGCGTGGGGATGCTATTTACTTGGAGGCAGTCGAAGGCCTTCACTGACCGCCCATTCTGATTGGCTCATTGGAGTTTTCAGCAAATAAATCTTCTTTGGTTTTCAGGACCTAGAAGATCCGCTGGAAGGTGAAATGTCCGCTAACTTTATTAAACTTCTTAAAACTGTCTCCACTCCTTCTCCCCCCGTTCTCTCTCCCCTTCTCTCTCTCCCCTTCTCTCTCTCCCCTTCTCTCTCTCCCCTTCTCTCTCTCCCCTTCTCTCTCTCCCCTTCTCTCTCTCATCTTCTCTCTCCCTTTCTCTGTCCTTATCTCCCTCCCTCCCGTGCTCTCTAAAGGACTTACCGTGCTCTGTGGCAGCCCTTTTCCTTTCCTCTTCACCGCACAGAAAACGCTCCTCCGCTGCCCCTGGCCCCCACCTTCGCTGTGTGTGTGTGTGTGTGTGTGTGTGGGGTCGGCAGCAAAGATCCTGTAGAATCGTTGGTCAGTAGATGCAGCCCATGCTTCGGTCGGGGCTTTCCAGGCAAGTGACCAGAACCTCTGGTGACTCATGGAGAGTGACCAGAACCTCTGGGAATCTCACAGAAATCTTGGGTGGGGCGCACGGTTTCCAGAGGTTTCCGTTCAGGTTTCCTAAGTGGGACAGGGGCTTAAGTGGGACAGGGGCATTAAGAAACCTGAACGGAAACCTCTGGAGACCTTGCGCCCCACCCAAGGTTTCCGTGAGGTTCCGGTCACTCTCCATGAGTCACCAGAGGTTTTGGCCACTTGCCTGGATAGCCTCGACCGATCAAAGATTCTATAGGATCTTTGCTACCAACCGTACACACACATACCGCGAAGGTGGGGGCCAGGGACAGCGGAAGAGCGTTATCTGCGCGATGAAGAGGAAGGTAAATGGCTGCCACAGAGCACGGTAAGTCCTTTAGAGAGCGCGGGAAGGAGGGAGAGAAGGGGATAGAAGGACAGAGAAAGGGAGAGAGAAGGGGGGAGAAAGGGAGAGAAGGGGAGAGAACGGGGGGGGGAGAAGGAGTGGAGCCAGGTTTAAGAAGTTTAATAAAGTTAGCGGGCATTTTACCTTCCGGCAGATCTTCTAGGTCCTGAAAACCAAAGATCCGACAGGATCTTTGCTGAAAACTCCAATGAGCCAATCAAAATGGCCGGTCAGCGAAGGAGATTGCCTTCGAATGCCTGTAAGTAAATAGCAACCCCACTCCACTGGCTTTGACCAAAAGGCAACCTATTTTTAATCGAGGTCGTTTTTTTAAAAATAATCGCAGGAACATAGAGGAAGCCACTACGCGGAAACCACTTTTCACCATTAGGGAGAGTGACCGGAACTTCCGGGAACCTCATGGAAACCTTGGGTGGGGCGCAATGTCTCCAGAGGTTTCTGTTCAGGTTTCCTAAGTGGGACAGGGGCACTAGTGGGACAGGGGCACTATTGTGTTCCGTCAGTGTTCCATATATATTCTTTAGTACTCCTGGACTCTGAAATGATGACAACAAGGAAAAAGTACAAATTTTGTGTTGAACTACATAAGGTCATATATGTGTAGGATGGAACTGCAGATGCTGGTTTACACCGATGATAGACACAAACAGCTGGAGTAACTCAGCGGGACAGGCAGCATCTCTGGATAGAAGGAATGGGTGACTTTTTGGGTAGAGACCCTTCTTCAGATATATAGGTGCTGACCATTCACACATTGCTATTCCTGTGCTTGTTTTCCAGTGTGACTTAGGTCAGCCACTAGTTTTGTGGATGTTGCCTGGGTACTGATTCCCTTAAGCCCCTGTCCCACTTAGGAAAGCTGAACGGAAACCTCTGGAGACCGTGTGCCCCACCCAAGGTGTCCGTGAGGATCCCAGAGGTTCCCGTGAGGTTCCCGTGAGGTTCCCAGAGGTTCCCTTCACTCTCCATGAGTCACCAGAGGTTCTGGTCAATTGCCTGGAAAGCCTCAACCAAAGTGTGAGCTGCATCTACTGACCTAGGATCTTTGCTGCCGACCGACCGCACACACACACAAACACATCGCGAAGGTGGGGGCCAGGGACAGTGGAGGAGCGTTTTCTGCGCGTAAAGAGGAAAGTAAACGGCTGCCACAGAGCACGGTAAGTCCTTTACAGAGCGCGGGAGGGAGGGAGAGAAGGACAGAGAAAGGGAGAGCGAAGGGAGAAGGAAGGGGAAAGAGAAGGGAGAAAATAAGTGGACAGAGATGGGAGAGAAGGAGTGGAGACAGTTTTAGGAAGTTTAATAAAGTTAGCGAGCATTTTACCTTCCGGCGGATCTTCTCGGTCCTGAAAACTCCAATGAGCCAATCAGATTGTCCGGACAGTGAAGCCCTTCGACTGGCTGTAAGTAAAAATGCGACCCCACCACTGGCTTCGACAAAACGGCAACCTATTTTTAGTTGCGGCCAGTTTAAGAAAAAATAATAATCGCAGGAACATAGCAGAAGCCACGATTACGCGGAAACCACTTTCCACAATTAGGGAGAGTGACAGGAACCTCCAGGAACCTCCAGGAACCTCATGGAAACCTTGGGTGGGGCGCAAGGTCGCCAGAGGTTTCTGTTCAGGTTTCCTAAATGGGAAGATCCGCCGGGAGGTAAAATGCCCGCTAACTTTATTAAACTTATTAAAACTGTCTTTACTCCCCCCCCCCCGTTCTCTCCCCTTCTACCCCCTTCTGCCCCCTTCTCTCTCCCCTTCTCTCTCCCCTTCTTTCTCCCTTTCTCTGTCCCCATCTCTGTCCTTCTCGCGCTCTCTAAAGGATTTACCATGCTCTGTGGCAGCCGTTTACTTTCCTCTTCAACACGCAAAAAGCTCTCCTCCGCTGTCCCTGGCCCACACCTTTGCGATGTGTTTGTGCGTGTGTGCGCGGTCGGCATCAAAGATCCTAGGTCAGTAGATGCAGCTCATGCTTCGGTTGAGGCTCTCCAGGCAATTGACCAGAACCTCTGGTGACTCATGGAGAGTGACTGGAACCTCACGGGAACCTCACGGGAACCTCTGGGAACCTCACGGAAACCTTGGGTGGGGCACACGGTCTCCAGAGGATTCTGTTCAGGTTTCCTAAGTGGGACAGGGGCTTTATTCCGTTGCTTCGCCATCTCCTACATTATAATGCTAACAATGCCAGCCATACTCATGCACATGCATAATCATTATTTTAGGCCTTTTATCTTTTTCATCATGGAGGCCATATTTTAAGAGTGTAGGAAGGAACTGCAGATGCTGGTTTACACCAATGATATGTCAGTAACTCAGTGGGCCATCCAGCATCTCTGAATAGAAGGAATGGGTGACATTTCGGGTCAAGGCCCTTCTTCAGACTCTTACGTTTAATTTAAGTATTGGGTTTGTACATGCTGCCGTTGGTGAGCACAGAAATCTGATGCATATTTATTGATAAAGTACTGGATTGTATTTTGCTGATTCACTAATGTCAACTTAATAGATGTCAGGCTCCCAAATGATGAGGCACTACAAGATGGCATGACATTGTCCCATGCATTGCCAATATTTGGGCAAGCTGGTAAAAAATCACACCCAGGAAATTATTGAAGTGTCTTTGATAATTGGGAAGCCATGGGCCATCGGTTGGCCAACAGTCAAAGCCATCAAAGAGCATAATTTCCCACAAATGATGCTAAGATTCAGAACCATTCAAAAACACGAATCAATGCTATAAATACTGTCAAAAGGTAAAAAAATCTGAAAGGAGTTGACAACACGTAAATATTGTTTCAAGCTCTATAAACATTAAAGCAAACTCAAAGAGTTCACAAAAGGTGGTAGATTCTCTTATACTTGCCCTTCCCCCTTACAGATGAACCTCTTCATTCAAGAAGGGTCTCGATCCAAATCATCACCTATTGCTTTTCTCCGTAGATGCTGTCTGACCCGCCGAGTTCCTCCAGCTTATTGTGTCTGTCTTCCTTCAAATTAACAGGTACGCTGTTGCAGGGCCAGGTCAAACCTGGTGCAAATTCAACCAACAGATCTTGCTATGTTGCTGGTGAGGAATTTAGTCCCCATGCTCTGCTGAGGCGTGAAGCCGGGAAGTTGCTAATGGAACTTGGCGAAGAAGTGCAGGCCTTCCGTGTCCATGGAGGATTTCCGAGACACTAATGGGATGGGTGAAGAGTTGTTAATGCCAGCTGTTCGACAAGGGATTCTTGGCACTGTGCAACAACTTTTTAGCCTTCACTCTTTCTTAAATTAACTGGCCCAGAAATGCATTTTAGGTTGGTAATGTTTAACACATTAGACAGTAATGTTGGCGTGTTGTTTTCTGTTCCTCTACTTCATTTGAATGAAGTTGAGAAGGCAGAAAACTGTGACGACAAACCAATGTAGCATTTTTGTCTTATTCTAGGTATATATATCCTGTTTATTTTTCATACAAGATAGAACTTGTCAGCTGCGGCTCACCTGCAGTACGTCTGTCTTTATTTTATTTTTGTCCTGGTCCCTGTTTTTGGCGTTTATTTTTGGTTTGTCGGGTTGTGTATGTGTGTGGGGGGGGGGGGGGGGGGGGAGGGTGGGAGAAACGGGGTTTTAGTCTCTCCCTTCGGGGGGATGCGACTTTTCCTGTCGTGTCCCCCGACACCGTCTCCGTCTGTGCTGAGGCCCTGGTGACGGCCTTCCAGCTTCCAGCGGCGGCGGCACGGCTTTCGGAGCTTCAGCGGCGACCTGGGCTTTGGGAGCTCCAGCGGCGGCCTGGCTCCCTCTCAGCTGCGGTGCTCCAGCGGCGGCCTGGATGTCGGGAGCTGCGGTGCTCCAGCGACGGCCTGGATGTCGGGAGCTGCGGTGCTCCAGCGACGGCCTGGATGTCGGGAGCTGCGGTGCTCCAGCGACGGCCTGGATGTCGGGAGCTGCGGTGCTCCAGCAGCGGCCTGGATGTCGGGAGCTGCGGTGCTCCAGCGACGGCCTGGATGTCGGGAGCTGCGGTGCTCCAGCGACGGCCTGGATGTCGGGAGCTGCGGTGCTCCAGCGGCGGCCTGGATGTCGGGAGCTGCGGTGCTCCAGCGGTGGCCTGGATGTCGGGAGCTGCGGTGCTCCAGCGGCAGCTTGGGTGTCGGGAGCTGCGGTGCTCCAGCGGCGGCCTGGATGTCGGGAGCTGCGGTGCTCCAGCGACGTTCCGGCGGCGGGCCCTGTGGCAGTGTTCCGGCGTTCCGGCGTCAGCGGTGGCGGCGGCCTGGATCCCCTCAGCGCAGAGGGAGAATAAGGAGGGGAGAAAATGACTGAGACCCTAAGACTTTTGCCTTCCACCACAGTGAGGAGGTGTTTGGCGAACTCACTGTGGTGGATGTTAATTTTGTGTTTATTGTATGGTATTGTTATTTTTATATATGTATGACTGCAGGCACGAAATTTCGTTCAGACCGAAAGGTCTGAATGACAATAAAAGGTATTCAATTCAATTCAATTCAATTCAACTAAGCCATTTGGTGCATAAATGCTAACTCGTAGAGCATTCTCAAATGCCTCAATCCTGCACTTTGTTTTCTGTAATTTATTCTCTCTCAAATGCCCATCAATACCACCAGACACCATCCCCATCCTGATTCTCTTGCCATTTATCTATATTCAGGAGTCTTTCCTGTAAGTAATTTAGTGTATGGGAGGAAAACTGGAGCAGCAGGGGGAATAATATACAACTTTGAACAGACTGTACCCAAGGTCAGGATTGAACCTGGCCCATGGAGCTCTGTGGCAGAGCACTAATTGCTGAGCTGCCCTTGCCTGAAGTGAGACACTTAATTTCTCAATTGCTTCTGCAACAAGGTTTTCAAGATTAATATATATATACTAGACTAAGTGGGACCCGTTGGGGGCTGGTCCCCCAATGCAATATTCCACCTCTCCACCAATTCCAATATTGGTGGCCAGTGGGAGGGGAGGGGGGGGGGGTGTTTCTGGAGCACTAGTATGGATGTTGTGGGCTGGATGGACTGGTTTCCAGAGAGCTAGTATGGACATTGTGGACCAAATGGATTCCTGGGGTGGCATCTCAGTCACTCAAGCCTGATGTGCTCACTCACAAACTCCCTCACGGTTGGTGGGCTGGCAGTTGACTCTTGGCTATTCCTTGAAATTCCATTTCAAACAGGGTGCAAGGCCACCAAATTCAAATGCAGTTTCCCACCATTTCAAGCAGGGTGCAAGGCCACCAAATGCAAGTGCAGTTTCTTACCACTTCAAGCAGGGTGCAAGGCCTCCAAATTCAAGTGCAGTTTCATACCACTTCAAGCAGGGTGCAATGCCACCAAATTTAGGTGCAGTTTCATACTACTTCAAGCAGGGTGCAAGGCCAACACATTCAAGTGCAGTTCATACCACTTCAAGCAGGGTACAAGGCCACCAAATTCAAGTGCAGTTTTATACCACTTCAAGCAGGGTGCAAGGCCTCCAAATTTAGGTGCAGCTTCCTACGACTTCTAGCAGGATGCAAGGCCACCAAATTCAAGTGCAGTTTCATACCACTTTAAGCAGGGTGCAAGGCCACTAAATTCAAGTGTAATTTCATACTACTTCAAGCAGGGTGCAAGGCCAACACATTCAAGTGCAGTTTCATACCACTTCAAGCAGGGTGCAAGGCCACCAATTCATGCAGTTTCATACCACTTCCAGCAGGGTGCAAGGCCATCAAATTCAAATGCAGTTTCATACCACTTCAAGCAGAGTGCAAGGCCATCACATTCAAATGCAGTTTCATACCATTTAAAGCAGAGTGAAATCACCATCAAACAACACAAAACAGCACATAAACACCACACTCACAGTGCCTGAGGCACTCAACACTTCCGGGTTTTATGGTCCCTCCGGAAGGGGCGGAAGGAGAGAGAATCTCAACATTTTTTAAACACTAATAACTCTTTTATTTTTCATCAATGGGGAAATGCGCAACGGAGGGGGACTGTAAGTAAGATGGCCAAAATTCACAGCCGTAAGTGGCAGCGTTTGTTCTAAAATCAATATACAGAACAACAGGAAGTGGTCAAGTTCAGTTTTGGGCACCATGCTATAAGAAAAATGTTGTCAAGCTGGAAAGGGTGCAGAGAAGATTTAAGACAATGGTGCCAGGACTCAAAGGCCTGAGCTATGGGGAGAGGTTGAACAGGCCAGGACTCTACTCCTTGGAGGACAGGAGGGTGAGGGGTATAAAATCATGAGAGGAATAGATCGGGTAGACACACGGCAACTTTTGCACAGAGCAGGGGATCGAGAACCAGAGGACATATGTTTAAGGTGAGGGGGGAAAGATTTAATAAGAATCAGCGGGGTAACTTTTTCACGCAAAAGATGGTAGGTGTATGGAATGAGCTGTCAGAGGAGGTTGTTGAGGCAGGTACTATTGCAAGTTTAATAAACATTTAGACAGGTGCATGAATAGGACAGGTTTAGAGGGATATGAGCCAAACGTAAGTAGGTGGGATTAGTGTGGATGGGACATGTTGGCCGGTGTAAACGAGTTGGGCCGAAGGAACTGTTTCCATGCTGTAAAACTCTATGAATCTCACGAATGACTAATTCTCAGATAAATGTAATTATCTTAAGATTTATTGATG
Organism: Raja brachyura; assembly: GCA_963514005.1. The sequence goes on from OY740795.1 coordinate 50,499,392, forward strand.
AAGACTATTGATGAAGTTTTAGTTAAGATGATTAGATATTGTCTGTTGTGACATAGGTGTCATAATTGATCAATTGTAATAGTTAAATGATTTGACATTTTTGAAGTTTCATGTGTACATTTCCTGCCAATTACTCTTCAGCTGTTGTAGTCCTTGAAATGTAAGGTCATAAATGTGTTCCATTAGAAATTTATAGTTATTGTACAAGGTATCAGTTACAGAGTGAACTGTTACCCGGTTGCTATATCGTGACAGAAACTGCTCAAATTTCAATGCTCTCAATCTTCTGATGGAAGAATGTAACATTCCCTGCACCAATCAGACCAGCTACTCTCAGGGGAAGATGGAAAGGCCAGGTGAAGATAAATGCACATTAATCCTGTTTACAGTGCCAATGCAGAGATCTCGCTGGGCTTCACTTCCCCTTATCATTCTCGGTGACACAATATGGTCAAATTAGTTCCTTTTTTTTCTTGGTTTAGTTTAATTGAATTGGTTTTGAGACACAACGCGGGAAACAGGCACTTCGGCCCACCGAGCCCACTGACCAGCGCTCCCCGCACATTAACACCATCCTACACACATTAGGGATAATCTACACATACACCAATTAACGTACAAGCCTGTACATCTTTTGGAGTGCGGGGGAGATCAATGATCTCGGAAAAAACCCACACGGTCACGGGGAGAACGTACAAACTCCGTAAAGACAGCACCCGTAGCAAGTGCTGTAAGGCAGCAACTCTATCACTGCGTCACCGTGTTGTCACCCCTTCCATCGGAAGTTGCACTCCTCTCCAGAAAGTACAGTCTTCCACAATCTCAGAAGCATATGGTCAGTGGCCATGCAGGTGTAATGCTGGCTTGAACATTTTTAGTGTTTTGGTGTTCCTAAATTATGCCAGAAGTGCGTTGCATGCTGCTAATATCTTTACGCACTATCTCCACGCACCAGCACACAATCGCTAACAACAGCTTTAGCTCGTGACCTTTTGCTTCACCATAATAATGGTGCCCTAAGCACTAGTGTTTCGACATCCACTGCCTGCATTATGTTTTATTGGTCTAATGCCATTCTAACATCTTGTCATTTAACCTTGATCGTAGAATGTGCTCTATTTGTTCTTCTCAACATTTGGATTTTCTGTGCATTCAGCAGATTAAGAATCAAGGTTGTGACATTTATTTTAAAGTAACCTGCTGGCAGTGTATGTTTTTAAAGTTGCTTTTTCCCTAGTTTCTCTATTAAAGCCAAATTGTTTTTGTGTTACTAAGATAAATCTTGAAATTCATTAGATTGCCCCCCTGGTTTCCACCAGTCAATAAGTCACAGAACTAATCACCATAGAAAATGCTCTTTGCCCACTGCATCTATACAATTTTGCCTATCTATACTTCCATCCATTAATTCCATATCCCTCTTTTGCCTGTTTATTTAAGTAGGTATCTTACAAAACTTACCTTGAGTGACGCTGCAGTTCTGCCACTCCCCGTGTGCACGACTTTGGCGCCTTTCAGAGGGGGGCGGGTTTAAAATGCCGTTTTTCCCCAGACAGGGCAAATCGATCCATCTCAAGGGATTTTGTTGCTAAAGAGAAATCACTCCGACATTTGTTTTATGAAGGTATTTTTAAACTACGCTAGATCATTTATTAGCTCGAGTAATTTAAAAATCATCTTCTAAAGCCATGAACGCGACAACGGGAAGGATTTTACGTAGGGGATAAAATAAGGTACACAGTTTATTTTTATATTAAAACATGCTTCTTCGGAAGCCTTTAATCAAATTTTCATATTGCGAAAACGGGACAAAAAATATATATGAACCGGCAGTGTTTTTCCTGCCGACTGTGGGTTAAATTCACCGCAAACCGCAACGTTCCGATCCACCGCGTTCCACTAAAACCCACTCGCAAGTTGATTTAAATGGCCATTAATTTATGGGAATTAAACACTAAATCTCAATTTTTTTTTAACATTGCTATTTAAGCACCTGATCAGATGCCTCTTAAATATTGTTCCAGTTCCTACCGCAGTCTCCTCCTTTAGTAGCTCATTCCAGGTACCAACTACTAATTGAGTGAAATATTTACCACTCAGATTCCCTTTAAATCACCTCCATCTTAAACCTGTAACCTTAAACCTAGATATAGAAAGCCCTGCTGTGGGAAGTAAACAGTGGCTGTCTTGCATGTCTCTCTTATGTTACCCCTCAGCTTCCTTTACTCCAAGAAAAATAAACCTAGCCTATTCAATCTCTTCATGCATCGCAGCTTGGTTTGGGATCAGTTCCATCCAAGACCTCAAGACAATGCAGCGAATTGTGGACGCAGCCCAGACCCTCGCACAAATCAACCTCCCTTCTATACTCCATTTATACCTCACGCTGCCTCGGCAAGGCCAGCAGTATAATCAACGATGAATTGCACCCCGCCACTCCCTCTTCTCCCCTCTGGCAAAAGGTATAGAAGTGTGAAAACGCACACCTCCAGATTCAGGGACAGTTTCTTCCCAGCTGTTATCAGGCAACTGAATCATCCTACCACCACCAGAGAATCATCCTACCACAACCTGAACTACAATCTGCCTCTTTGTTGACCCTTGGACTATCCTTGATCGCACTTTGTTGGCTTTACCTTGCATTAAATGTTAGTCCCTTATCATGCATTTATACACTGTAAATGGATCGATTGTAATCACGTATTGTCTTTCTGCTGATTGTTCAGCACGCAACAAAAGCTTTCCCCTGTACCTTGGTACACGTGACAATAAACTAAACTTAACTAATGACTCGTCTTCCAATCCAGCCAATATCCTTGTAAATCTTCTCTGCACCCTCTCAAGTTTACTCACATTTCCTGTAGTATAGTGGTAACCGAAACTACATAGAAGTGCAGCCAAACCAACATTTTGTACAAACAGATGTAAGAAAAATGATATGGTAAAATTGAAGTTAGAAATGCAAAAAAGAATGGGAAATATGGCTGATAATAAGTTGGTTCAGAGAAAGTATTTTGCTGGGATTGGTGAAAATGGAAATGAAATAACAAAGAAATTGCTTATACTATGCATATATGTATGCATGGACTGTATTAATAAAATTGGCAAATTATAAGTCGCTGACATGTTGAAATATGATATAGTGGTGATAATGCGAACTCAGCACATAAAGAATCAGAAATATGCATTATATCTTCCAGAAAACAGAAGTGGAGGGAGAATACCATTGAGGGGTCAAATTCAGCATCTGTTTGGCTTAGGCTAAGAAAGAGTACAGGTAATATTATGTGTAGGAAGGAACTGCAGATGCTGGTTTAAAAGCAAAGATAGACACAAAAAGTTGGAGTAACTCATCGGATCAGACAGCATCTCTGGAGAACAGGAATAGGTGATGTTTCGAGACGAGACCCTTCTATAATGCTGTGTTTATTATAAACATTGCAAGCAAATGGGGAAAATGTAGAGGAACAAACATGCAAGGAGATTATCGAGAAGAGCAAATTCCATGGGATAATTAAAGAGCGACTTTAATTATTGCAATGTTAACTGTGTTAGTAATAGGTTTATTGGCAGAGAGGATTATGGAAATATGAGAGGAAATGTGTCCAGAATAATTTACTGCAACTTTGTGTTTCTGATCCAATGAAGAAAGAGGCTTTGCCTGATCTAATTTGGGAATGAAATAGGTCAGGTGTCCCACATTTCATTCCCAAATTAAAGAACATTTAAGACAAAATGATCATAACATGATAAGATTCAAGCCCGTTGTGGAAAAAGAGAAGGAGAAATTCAAAGTAAAATGAAACTATTTGGAGGAAGGACTACTTCAGTGATATGAGAATGGATCAAGCGGAAGTTAATTGCAACCAAAATGTAGACAGGCATAACTGTAACAAATAAATTGACTGTTCTAGGGAAGAAATGATTCAGGTGCATTTGACACTTGTTTTCATGAGGCAAAGGAAGCATTCAAAAGCTCCCTAAATAGCGAGAAAGATAGGGGAAGATAAAGAAAGAAAAGGCTGTGTATGTCAAGTGGTGGGTTGTGTGGATCTGTGAGAAGGAGATTGATTATACAGGAATCAGAGGGGAAATGAAAATTAAATGAAAGACAAGGAGAGTGTATGAGAAAACTTAGCTGCCAACATAAATGGGAATCCTAAAATGTTTTAAAGTCATATAAATAGTAAAAACCTAGCCTATGAGGGAATGGGGCCAATTAATTACAACAAATTGGAAATTACATATTCCAGACATGATTACGGTAATAAAGGGCATAACTTTCTGCCTGTCTTCAAGGGATGATGGTGCTTCCAAATTAATAGCAAGGGAGGGGATAGTTGACACATTGGATATGTTAACAATTGAGGTGTGACAGAAGTTGGATGAACATAGAGTAAGTCGCCAATAACGGATGGTGCATATCTTAGTGGCTTGTGGGAAGTACTGGGGGAAATCATGTAATTGTGATCTTTCAATGCTCCTTGGATGAAGCTAGAGGATGGAGAAGTAGCAAATAGAGTCACAGAGTGATACAGTGTGGAAACAGGCCCTCCGGCCCCAACTTGCCCACACAAACCAACATGTTCCATCTACACTAGTCCCACCTGCCTGCGTTTGGTCCATATCCCTCCAAACCTGTCCTATCCATGTTCCTGTCTAATTGTTTCTTAAAAATTACAATTGTTCCTGCCACAACTACCTCCTGTTCTATTCACCCACTGCCCTTTGTGTGGAAAAGGTGCCCTTCAGATTACTATTAAATCTTTCCCTCTTCAGCTTAAACTATATCCTCTGCTTCTCAATGTCCTTACTCTGGGCAAGAAAATCTGTGCGTCTACCAGATCTATTCCTCTCCTCCCCTCCCGAAACACAACACCTCACATTTCTTTGTATTAAATCCTCAGCCCACCAGGATGAAATGTTACTCCTTTGTTGAAAACAGGAATACTGCCTGCAACTATAGGTCAGGCAGTTTAATATTATCGATGGAAACATCTTAGAATCATTGATGCTGTACAGGTTTAATAACCACCTGGAGAATTAATTGTGGTAACCCGGCATGGATTTGCAATGGCAAATCATGCTTAACTAAATTGACAGAATATTTTGTTGACATAACAAATCGAGTCGAGATAGGTCATGCAGTAGATGAGGTGTGCTTGGACTTACAGAAGGGTGATGTTGAAATGCCACTTAACTGGATTATCAGCAAAGTTGAAAGTCATCACAAAGTTGTCAACATCATACGGCATGAATCCCTTCCCACCTACGTCCAGGACACTTCGCACATCCAACAACTCTTTACCAACACTTGGTTTCCAGGTCCCCATTCACTCATCTTTGCCATGGATGTTCAGGCCCTCTACACCACTATCCACCACCACGAGGGTCTTAAGGCCCTTGATTTCTTCCTCGTGCAAAGACCCGACCAATCTCCCTCCACTAACACTCTCCTGTGCCTAGTGAAACGTCCTCACCATCAACAACTTCTCTTTTGACTTCTCCCACTTTCTCTAAATCAAGGGTGTAGCCATGGGCACTCGCATGGGCCCCAGCTATGCCTGCCTTTTTGTCTTGTACCTCGAATAGTCCTTATTCCAGGCGTACTCTGGCCCCATCCCCAACTCTTTCTCCACTACATCGATGACTGCCTCGGGGTTACCTCCACCACCCATGAAGAACTCATGAACTTTGCTAAAATACTATTCCTTACTCTCAATTCCTCCATCTACACCCTATCTGTTCCCGAGATTAGGTTTATTTTGTGTGGAAACAGGCCCTTCGGCCCACCGGGTCCGTGTTGACCAGCGATCCCCACACATTAATACTATTCTACACCCACTAGGAACAGTTTTTAAATTTACCAAGCCAATTAACCTACAAACCTGAACATCTTTGGAGTGTGGGAGAAAACCGAAGATCTCGGAGAAAACCCACGCAGTTCATGTGGAGAATGTACAAACTCCGTACAGACAGCACCCGTAGTCAGGATCGAACTCAGGCCTCCGGCGCTGCTTTCACTGTAAAGCAGCAACTCTACTGCTGTGCCACTGTAACCACACTAGTATGGTGTTCCATACTAGCACATAGGTCCTCACACACGTCTCCTCTGTGCCCCGTAGTTCTGCTCTCACTCCCTCTCCCGCAACAAGGATGGCGTTCCCCAGGTCCTCACCTTTCACCCCACCAGCCTCCGCATGCAACACATTATCCTTTGATATTTCTGTCACCTCCTAAGAGATCCCACCATTGAATGCATCTTCCCATCTCCACCTCTTTCCTCCTTCTGTAGGGACCGCTCCCCCCCAATAACTTCTTGGTTTACTTATTCCTTCCCGCCCATTCCATCGCCTCCTCAGGTACTTTCCCCTGCAACTACAGGAGATGCAACATCTGTTCACCTCCTCCCTTGACTTCATCCAAGGACCCCAACAGTCCTTTCAGGCTAGACAGAGGTTCACATGTACCACCTCTAACCTCATCTACTGCATCCGGTGTTCCCGATGTGGGCTCCCGCACAGCAGTGAGACAAAACATAGACACAGCGACGGTTTCGCTGAACACATATGCTCGGTCCACCAAGGTCTATGGGGTTTTCTGGTTGCCAACCATCTCAACACCCCTTCCCATTCCTATACTGACCTTTCTGTCCTGGATCTGCTCCCCTGCCAGAGTGAGGCCACACACAAATAAATTGGAGGAACAGCACCTCATATTTTGCTTGGGCAACTTACAACCCAGCAGTATGACATTGTATTCTCTAATTTTAAGTAACTTAATCTCATACTCCCCTCCCCTCTCCCTCTTGTCCCCTTCTCCCTCCCGAGTCATATTACCAGTTCCACAGTTCTCCATGTTGCTTCTCTTGAGATCACACCTTCCCCAGCAAACAATGGACCTACTAGGCAACGCACTGCCTGATGTCATTTGTGGGTGGCGCTGTTTGGTCTCGGTCATTTCTTGCCTCAAGCTCTTCACCTCCCCCACCCCCAAACCCGTACTTTCAGTCTGACGATGGGTCACGACCCAAAACATCACGAATCCTTTTTTCTCCAGAGATACTCCAGCACTCTGTGTTTATCTTTGGTATAAACTAGCATCTGCAGTTCTCTGTTTCTGCAATATGGTACAAGTTGGCCAAGTAGCAGACCGCAAAGGGTGGGAGCAAATGTCTGTTTTTCAGACTGGAGGAAGTGACTATTGGCATTCCTCACATTTGCCATTGGAGCTATTACAATTTGTGGATCCATATTCATAACCTAGACTTGGGGATGTAATCGTCCATCTCCAAATTTGCAGAGGACTCAAGACTTGTCAGTATTATGAACAGCAAGGTGTGGAGAAATAGGAGCTGATGTACTTTCGTATGAAATATCAAGGTGGGCAGCACATTGGCGCAGCGGTAGAGTTGCTGCCTTGTGACACCAGAGAACCAGGTCCGAACCTGACCACAGGAGCTGTCTGTACGGAGTTTGTACGTTATCCCCGTGACCGCGTGGGTTTTCTCCGAGAGCTCCGGTTTCCTCCCACACTCCAAAGACGTGCAGGTTTGTCGGTGAATCGGCTTGGTAAAATTATAAATTTTCCCAAATGTGTGTAGAACAGTGTTAATGTGCGGGGATCACTTGTCAGCGTGGACTCCGTGGAGTTTCCGCGTTGTATCTTTAAATTAAATTAAACTAAGAAAGAGTGCAGGGTAAAGGATACCACCATAGAAGGGATCTATACACAGAGTCTTTGGGCTACGTGTGCATAGATCATTGACAGTGGAAGGGCAGATTAATACAGCACTCACAATCGTGGCCTTTAAGGGTAGAATCTAAAACAGGGAAGTTATACTGAACATTTATAGAGGACTGGCTAGGTCTCATCAGGAGCACCATGTTTAGTTCTGGTTACCAGATTATAGGCAGGTTATGATGACATTGGAGAGGGTCCTGAAATGACCCTATTTTCGAATCTATTTCCTGGGATGAGAGAACAGATTTTAAAAAGTAGCTCAGAGAGAAGCTGGGACTGGCTTCTTTGGACAAGATGAGGCTGGGGAGAGCTATGATAAAAAATGCATAAAATATTGAAAGATCTGGATGTATTGGATAGTTAGAGGAAGTCCCCTTTGGCAGAGCAGATGAGAAAATGAGGAAAATCTTTGTTACGCAATCTGTGATTTGTTTTGGTTTTTGGATTTAGGTTTGAGTAACAGCGTGGAAACAGGCCCTTCAACCAACCGAGTTAGCGCCGACCAGCGAACTATCCTACACCCACTAGGGACATTTGTACACTTATACCAAGGCAATTCATCTACTGACCTGTACATCTGAGTGTGGGGGGAAACCGAAGATCTCAGAGAAAACCCATGCAGGTCACAGGGCGAATGCACAAATTCAGTACAGACAGCATCCGTAGGTGCGATCAAACCCGGGTCCCTGGCGCTGCAAGCACTGTAAAGGGCCTGTCCCAACAGCATGCAACTCTATGCGATGAACGCGATCAAACTAGAAGCGGGGGCCGCGCGGAGGTCGGGTGATCCCCTGTACAGGGCCGTTCCCACCAGCATGCGCCTGCATGCGGCAAGCGCAACCAAACCGGCAGTAGAGGCCACGCGGAGGTCGGGTGAGTGGCGCAACGCAGCGCAAAGTGAGGCGAACTTGGAGCGAAGTCTAAGGTAAGTTCGCCAGGACAGAGAGGGGCACACAGAGAGGGGCACAGAGGCACACACACACAGAGGGCCACGGAGCCACACACACAGAGGGTCACAGAGGCACCTACAGAGAGGGTCACGGAGGCACGATGTCGGGGCGGTGTGTAAACGTCGAGGCGACTGCGAGCCGACAAGCCGTTGTCGTGAGGAATTTTTGGACATAGTCAGTTTTTCGGAGCCCCGCGCGGTGTCGGGACGAACTCGGGACGAACTCCGCACAATTCCGCACGGCTCCAGCGATCGAAGTGGGACCGGCCCCGCGACGCCGGACGGCTCAAGTGGCCACGTTAGGTTGCGCTAATCGCATAGTTGCATAATGGTGGGACAGGCCCTTACGGCATCAACTCTACCGCTGTGCCACTGTGCCACCCGCCATGTGATTGGAATCTGGATTGTAGTACGTAGATAGACACAAAATGTTGGAGTAACTCTGCGGGACAGGCAGCATCTCTGGATAGAAGGAATGGGTGACATTTTGGGTCAAGACCCTTCTTCAGATGTAGATCTTCACTTGTAGACGTGGCCTTCAAGAAGGAAATGGTTAAACATATGACAGAGAACAATTTGCAATGCACTGATAAAGGGCATTTGGAACCAAGGTGTTGCTCTGGGAAAGGTTTGGCACCACTATGATGGGCTGAATAACTGCCATCAATGCTGCAACCATTCACTGCTCCTGCGAACTGAATGTGCTCATGCCAGGAAATACTGTCTCATTTTGGTGTATGTTTCTGGATGTGAACCACCTCAAAGCAAACATTCTTTTGGCAAATGTTCTGATTTATTTTGGGGCAGGGTGAATGGGTGTTAGCCCTATAGATTTAGCTTACCAAAAACAGGTGAAACCCAATTTCTAGGCAAAAATGTTTTCCTAAACTGTAATCAACATTTCTTTTCGCGATCCAAAGAGGATTATTTTCTCTCAATCATCCTTTTTGCCTGTATATCCTACGGCGCTTGTGACAAGTTTGTAACCAGTCTGAAGAAGGGTCTCAACCCGAAATGTCACCCATCCCTTCTCTCCAGAGATGCTGCCTGTCCCTCTGAGTTACTCCAGTTTTTTGTGTCTATCCACAAAAACTAAAAACGGATTACCATTCATCTTTTCACTTTACGATGCACACATCTATTGTAAAATCATGATGCTTCTCTCAAAGTAATGAGCTCTCGCCTGTCTTTACTGTTGATATTTTGAAAGCAATGCTCTCTAATGCTCTGAAACTGTCAGTTCAATTTCTGTCAGGTCTGAAACCGGACAGCTTCTAAATTCATATTTTAAGTTCCTTGAAAAATGGTCAGCAAGAGGCTTTATAGGACATGTTGATTGGTGATGTAATAATCATATCAGAAAGCTTTATTAGCCTCTCGTGCTTTTCATGTGTGCCAGCGAACGCTGATGAATTTTCAACTTGACCTCCTTGCTGATTATATGATTCTTCCAGTGAACTCCGCCATGGATCTAAGACATAGAAAATACTTTTCCTCATGTTCTTCACTCATCTTTCATGGTTCAGCCCAATATGTGGTGATTGTTTCGATGTATTACAATTCTCATACTTTGAAAGGAGACTGATTTCTTTCTCTTCAAATCCCAAGCTTAAATCGTCGAAGACAGCAGCAGTTTGTTCAATCGGGTGGTCGAGCTATCTGCAGTAATGGGATTTCCAGGAAAGGCGAAATGGGTCCGCAAGTTTCCAATGACCTTAATCTCCTCAGAGTTATGTTGAGTTGAATTGCAAATCTCCCGGACAAATTAGCCGGAGATGACAAAGTACAAACCAGATTTAGACAACTTGCAGCTACAAATCTTGGCTGAGTTTTAATCCACCAATTAAAAATTGTAATTCAAAACAGTAATAGGAGGCTGAAGAAGGGTCTCGACCCGAAATGTCACCCATTCCTTTTACCCAGAGATGCTGCCTGTCCCGCTGAGTTACTCCAGCATTTTGTGCCTATTATAGGAGTCAAATATCCGTTTACATCTTTGCCTAATTGAAACCTCAGATTTAAGGCCAAACATAGTAAATATTATGTCAAAGATAGATGCAAAAAGCTGGAGTAACTCAGCGAGACAGGCAGAATCTCTGGAGAGAAAGAATGGGTGACATTTCGGGTCGAGATCCTTCTTCAGACGAATATTTTCATTCTGATTGTCGTTATCAAAATCTAGGAATGGGTTCCAAGACATATGTGTGGAAGAGGTATTAACATGCGGCATAGGCGTGCTGAGTGTCAGAAGATAATTCTTAGAATTAATATGGAGATGAAGATCGGCCTTAAGTTTGCTTCAACTGACTACTAATCTAAATTGCATGAGTGACAAGAAAATGCTGTAAAAGAAGGATAACAAGTCTTCAGTTATCAGTCACTGCATATCCTGCCAGGGGTATAATATTCTGTCGCAGCAATGGATACAGATGGTAAATTAAATCTTCCAGACCAATAAACCTCACTGATTGGGTAACGATGTACGAGAACAAATATTCTCTGCGACATGTCATGCTGCAATTTCCTCCTGCGTCTGTCACATGTCTTATTAGGAAGCCAGGAAGACACTTCTGAAATATATATTTTCACCAGTGCTTAAAACAATTGAGAAGTAAGGTCTTACGAGAAGCTCCAGGGCAGCATGGAGCAAACATTGTTATCCAGGCACAGATCTGGATGTCAAAGATATTACCCATGATCACAGAAAACAAGCTGCTGGAGGAACTCAGCGAGTCAGGGAGCATTTATAGAGGAAATGGACTATTGATGATTTGGGCTGGGACCCTTCACATTAGACTGAAAGAGTGGAGATGTGAAAACCAGTATACAGAGGAGGGATGGCATAGGGCAAGAGCTGTCACACAATAGTTGGATCACGTGAGGAGGGGTAGAATGATGGATGGGGGAGAGAGGGGTGGGATACCCTCAGAAGTTTGGTACGTGTAACCAGCAGCTAAAGATGATAGAATCTCAGTACAAAGATGATAGAAGTACAGTGAAATTACATTTTCACACACAGTTCAGTGAAAATCATACTGTACATGGCCCAATGTAGTCAAGTACAAGAGTGTAAAATAGTAAATTACACAAGAGTCACAATTTTGGTGGCATCATCTTGCACCCTTCAAGTTCAAAGTTGTGATAAATGTTGGAGCCTTAACTCAGCCATAAGTGTCCTTTGTCCTGGCATGGAGCAGCAGGGTCGGCCTGGCCAGGAGATGTTGTCAATTCCCTCCACTGCTCTTGGCCGCTGCAGGCCACATCCAATCTGCATGCTCAACCACTTGGTGGTGAAGCCAGCATCATCAGAGACCCACACCACCCTGGCCACACACTCATTTCGCCCCTGTCATCAGGAAAAAGGTACTGGAGCCTGAAAACCTGGTTTAGGAACAGCCTCTTCCCTACAACCATCAGGCTATTAAATGGAACAATCTTCAAATTAGCTCTGAACTATATAGACTTGGCGACATTGGTTTTGTTTTTATCACTATTATTGTTTGTTTAGTATTTATGTGTATGTATACATGTGTTCGTGTGTTGTATGTGTGTGTGTGTATGTATATCTGTGTGTATAATAAATACTAGACTAAGTGGGACCCGTTGGGTCCCAGCTTCACACGGAAGGACTGGGCCCCCAATGCAATTTTCCACCTCTTGATCAATTCCAATATCGCTGGCCAGTGGGGGGTTGGGGGGTGGGGGGCTTTCTGGAGCCCTAGTATGGGTGTTGTGGGTTGAAGGGACTGGTTTCCAGAGGGCTAGTATGTACATTGTGGGCCGAATTGATTCTGGGGCTGGCAGCTCTGTCACTCAGGTTTGGCTGCTCAGTCACTGAGGCCAGGCAGCTCAGACACTCAGGCCAGGCAGCTCAGTCACTCAGGCCTGGCAGCTCAGTCACTCAGGCCAGGCAGCTCAGTCACTCTGGCCAGGCAGCTCATTCACTCAAGCCAGGCAGCTCAATCACTCAGGCCTGGCAGCTCAGTCACTCAGGCATGGCAGGCTGGCAGCTCAGTAACTCAGGCCTGGTGGGTTAGCAACTGAGAAACTGCCAGAAATTCTGCCGAAAGCAGGTGATACTGTGTCAGAGAGAGGGGGGGTGGCGGACAATCAATTTTAGACATTTTCATCTTTTTTTACAGATCACAGCAATGAAGGAGGAAAGTCTATCCTTGCGTGGATCTCTGGAGCGCTAGTATGGGTGTTGTGCGCTGAAGGGACTGGTTTCCAGAGGGCTAGTATGGACATTGTGGACTGAATGGATTCTTGGACTTGCAGTTCATTGAGTCATGGCTGGCAGTTCACTAAGTCATTGCTACTGGGCTGGCACTTCAGTTACTTACAGCTGGTGGGCTGGCAGTCCACTTATTCATGGCTGGTGGGCTGGCAGTCCAGTCACTCATGGCTGGTGTGGTGGCAGTTCACTCAGTCACCACTCTTCCCTTCACCCCCCCCCCCCCCACACACTCCACTCCTTCCCATTCCACTCCCCCCCCATGCATTCAGTCCATCTCCCCTCAACATCCCCCCCTCCCCATACACTCTTAGTGGTTCTCCGCCTCTTGATGGCGCTTTGCTGTTGATATAAAAAAATGATTTTAATATAGAGAGATTGAGCGGTCAAATGTAAACAAAGAAAATCTGACAACTTACTTCAAAAGTCATAATTCAGTGCAGGCCTGTAAATCCAATCTCACATCGTTCAGTGCAGGCCACAAGTCCAACCTCACAGCACTCCAAGCAGAGTGCAGGCAGCAAGTCCAACCTCACAGTACTCCAAGCAGAGTGCAGGCAGCAAATCCAACCTCACAGCACTCCAAGCAGAGTGCAGGAAGCAAGTTCAACCTCACAGCACTCCAAGCAGAGTGCAGGCAGAAAGTCCAACCTCACAGCACTCCAAGTAGAGTGCAGGCCAGCAAATCCAATTTCACAGCATTTCAAGCAGAGTGCACACACATACACTCACACACACACAGACACTCACACACACAGAATCTCACACTCACTCACAAACAGACACAAACACACACTCACAAAACATACCCACTCTCACACAGACACTCACACACACAGACCAACCCATACACACTTACACAAACACACACTCACAGACAGAGACACTCACAGACACACTCACAGACAGATGCACAGACACAGACAGACACATACACTCGCGCAGACAGACACACACACAGACAGACCCACGCACACACAGACAGACGCACGCACAGACAGACACACACACACAGACAAACAGACACACACACACATACACTCACACACACACATACACTCGCACACTCACATACACTCATACACACACAAAGACACACTCACACACACCATACATATGGCAGTAAACGTTTTGGAATAAACGGCTGAGCGCGACATCTCCACTTTGGGCCTTCTGCAGTCAGCAACACTTCCGCGTTCAGCAGGACCTCAGCACTCACCAGAAATGATGCAATCAGCATGACCTGACCGCTAAGCAGAAATCACAAAATGAGTAGGACTTTCTCAGTAAACACGGTCGAACCTAATAAAGTGTTTATTCCTTCCAAACACAGTTGCAAAAGGTACACATTTCAATAGCCACACATTTCAATAGGCACAGTTGTAAAAGGCACAGATTTCAATAGCCACACATTTCAATAACCACTCATTTCAATAGCCACAGTTGCAAAAGGCACAGTTGCAAATAGCCGCAAAGTTGCAATTAACCGCACCTATCCAATTAGCCGCACCGTTTCAATTAGCCGCTTCGTTCCAATTAGCCGCACCTTTTCAATTAGCCGCACAGTTTAAAGGCACAGTTGAAAGGCACAGTTTAAAGGCACATAAAAACATTTATTCTTTCCAAACACAGTTCCAAATAAACCACATAGAAACACATAAAACCACACTCACAGTTTAGTAGACATGTGTTCAGTGTTCAATTGATTCACAGCTCAGCCTAAGAGTCATGGCCTCTCCTTCCCCCATCTTGCAGTGACTGAGCCATGTCCACACTTCCAAGTTTTATAGTCTCTCCCCCCTCTCACCGGAAGGGGCATGGCCATCATGGTGTGATTGATAGGAGAGAGAATCTCAACATTTTTTAAACATTAATAGCTTTATTTTGGGAAAAATCCTCTGCACCTGATGTTTCAATTGCTTAACTGAAACAAGGGTTTGCAAATAGTCATCAAATTGAAACTTAACACTGCATAGCAGGGTACTGCAGATGCTGGTTTAAACCGGAGATCGACTCAAAACGCAGGGGTGGAAGATTGCAACCTTCACGTGGTCCACCCTGTTTCGACGAATGCAATCAACTCGACATGCACAAACAGAAGATCAAATAGAACAAGTTGTCCAACAACTTTAGGCTGTGCACGCCACACGAAAGAAGAAGAAGAAGAAGAAGACACAAAAAGCTGGAGTAAAGGGCCTGTCCCACCAGCATGCGACTGCATGCGGCGAGCGCGACCTAATGTGGTTGCTTAAGCCGTATGGCCTCGCGGGGCCGGTCCCACTTCGATCGCCAGAGCCGTATGGAGTTGTGCAGAGCTGGTCCCGACATCGCACGGGGCTCCGAAAAACGGACACTGTTCAAAAATCCCGCACGGCAACGGCCTATTGACTTGCAGCCGCATCAAGGACGTGTGCAACGTCTCGACGTCATACGCAGCATCATGACGCCATATGCAGCATCTTGATGGCGTACGCCTAGCACGTGGCGTTGCGCAATGACATCACCGGCCGGCGTGCCATTGCGTGATGACGTCACCGCCAGACGCAGTGCGATGTCCAAATTCAGTTGGCCCGCCTCCTGCCCAGCTAATTGGTGAATATGATGTCGGGACGAGCTCCATACGGCTCCGCGGTTGGAAGTGGGACCGGCCCCGTGAGGCCGTACGGCTCAAGCCACCACATTAGGTCGCGCTCGCCACATGCAGTCGCATGCTGGTGGGACAGGCCCTTAACTCAGTGGGTCAGACAGCATCTCTGGATGGAAAGAATATGACTGTTTCATGACTGTTGGCAGACTGATTTCCCTCCTGGGATAAATAAAGTTGTATCATATCGTATTGTATTGTATCGTGAGTGATGTTTCGGGTCGAGACCCTTCCCCAGACTGACAGTCAGGGGAAAGTAAAACTAGAGATATAGATGGTGATGTAGAGAGATACAGCATAGAGAGACCAGGAGGAATCACAGAGGGGGAGCAGTGAGAGGAGATGTTGCTGAACTCTCGTCGGAGAAAAAACTTCAAAGTAGTCATCCCTTGAGGAGATTTTGTAATGGAGCAGACGAGATGTGTAGGAAGGAACTGCGGATGCTGGTTTAAACCGAAGATAAAACACAAAAAGCTGGAGTTTGCTTGTCTGTCTGTCTGTCTTTTCTCCAGAGATGCTGTCTGACCTGCTGAGTTACTCCAGCCTTTTGTGAAACTTAACACTAATTCTTCCTGCTTGAACTGGTGAATATTTCTGGCATTTCTTGGTTTATTTTTATTTAAAATGAAGAATTGTGATGCGCAGCCAAAATGAGGAGCAGTTAACACCAACTTCACATTGTGGCCCGAACGTGGCTCTAATCTTCAACTCTGGGCTTCATTGAGTTCTGCTATTCTCCCACTCCTCCCCCCACCTTAATCCAGTTCCTCCATGACATCATCCACCTCACGCAAAAAATTGTACAGCTGGAACTGCAGTGAAATCTCTGCCAAGTCCAGGCACTGGAATTTTTGTTGAACTACCCTATTATCTCCACTACTTCATTTATCAACCTACAACCAGGTTGGCACAATGGTGCAACGGTAGAGCTGCAGTGCCAGAGACCAGGGTTCGATCCTGACTACGGGTGCTGTCTGTACGGAGTTTGTACGCGCTCCCCGTGACCGCATGGGTTTTTCTCAGAGATCTTCTGTTTCCTGCCGCACTCCAAAGACCCACAGGTTGGTAGGTAGATTGGCTTGGTAAATGTAAAAATTGTCCCGAGTGTGTGTAGGATAGTGATAAGGGCCTGTCCCACTTTCACGACCTAATTCACGACCTCTGCCGAGTTTGCCCTTGACTCATACTCGCAGCATGGTCGCCATGAGGTCGTAGGAGGTCGAAGGAGGTCGTAGCAGGCCGTGATGCTAGTCGTAGGTACTCGTGGCATCAAGTAGGTCTGGGCGTTTTTCTAGCCTGATGAAAAATGTCCACGAGTAAAAAAGGTTGTGAATTCAGTCGTGAAAGTGGGACAGGCCCTTTAATATGTGGGGATCGCTGGTTGGTGTGGATCTGGTGGGCCGAAGGGCCTGGTACTGCACTGTATCTTTCAAAACTAAACCAAACTAAATCCTTTCCAGGTTAAATAGAAGAAAGAACAGCACAGGAACAGGCCCTTTGGCTCAAGGTATCTGTGGCGAAGAAAATAGTCATTTAAACTGTGTATCTGCCAGTGCTTTGTTTACATCTCTCCAATCCCAGCTTGTTCATGCGTCTGTGTAAATGTGTCTTAAATGATGACATTGTTTCTGTTTCTTCCCTTTCACTTAGCAGTGCGTCCCAGGCATCTGTCACTCTGTATAAAAATTAACGTGTCTCTTTGAACTCTTACATTTTTCCCCTTCTCACCTTAAAGCTATGCCCTCTAGCATTTGACAATACAACTCTGGGGATTAAAGTCTCTCACTAATGGGGGTGTCCCACTTAGACAACTTTTTAGGCGAGTGCAGGAGACTCTGCACTCGCCTCATGATCGCCTCATGATCGCCACATGTTCGCTGGTGGTCTCTGGTGAGTCTCCTTCATGGTCGCGAGGACTTCCCCGCATCCTGGGAACTATTCGTGGCCTCAAATTTTTCAACATGTTTAATTGGTCGCCATGGAGAAAATCGATGATCCTGTAATCGTAGGGGCAGTTGCAGTGGGGTCACCATGTAGTTATAGGTAGTCGAGGTAGTCGTAGGTAGTTTTAGTTAATCGCCTTTGCTGACCGGTCATTTTCATTGGCTCATTGTGGAAAAAAAGAGTAAACACAAGTTTTCAGAACCAAGGATTACCGACCGATAATGTTAAATGCCTGCCAAACAGCTGTGTATCTCTGGATTATTAAAAGTTGTCTGGCTTCTTAAAAGTGTCTCCACTCCTTCTTCCCCCTTCTCCCCCTCCCCTCCCCCCTTCTCTTTTAAAGGACTTACTGTACGCTGTGCTATCCGTCTTAACCTCCCTGTTAGTCACGGTGTGTCTGTATCACCTTGGCTTTGTAGCCTGTGAATTTCAGACAACGCGCCCCCGCTTTCCCTGGCCCCCACCTTTGTTCTGTGTGTGTGTGTGTGTGTGTGTGTGTGTGTGTGTGTGTGTGTGTGTGTGTGTGTGTGTGTGTGTGTGTGTGTGTGTGTGTGTGTGTGTGTGTGTGTGTGTGTGTGTGTGTGTGTGTGTGTGTGTGTGTGTGCCCTATCTATGCAATTCATAGTGTTATATCCTGCTATTCCCTCAGCCTCTGACACTGCAGAGAAAACAATCCGAGATAGTCTGATGAAGGGTGTGGACCCAAAACTTCACCCATTCCTTCTCTCCAGAGATGCTGCCTGTCCTACTGAGTTACTCCAGCATTTTGTGCCTTTGAGAGCGGTGCTGGCTCGAATGGCCTACTCCTGCACCTATTGTCTATAGTCCAACTTCCTCTCACAGTTAATATTCAGGTACATATATTTTAATGGTCTGCAAAAAAATCTTGCTCAAACTCAATAATGTAAAGGTTTAATACTATTAATACATACAGTAATATTTAAATGAATTAGGTCACCAATTGAATAAATTAAGAATTTTATCATGGTGACACCAATTATTTAGTCCGATGTTAAACTTGATAGGATACATGAAGTGCTGTGAAAGCACTAAAATAGTGCTTTCTGCTTCAACTGCATTTTTCTGCAGAGTGGTAATTCGGAGATAAAATTACAAAAATTTTTCCCCATATATTTTCTGAAGAATAGTCTGCGAATTATCTCACGCTTCACCCCCAGAAGAAGACCCTTCCTGTGTCTGCTGTAGTCACTAACATATCAATCTGGTGGAATGTATTTAAGATCATCTCACCACCATAACACCATCTCTGCCACATGTCCCCCTTCACCACAATTCACAATTCACCAAACCCGCTCTACCTGCGACAATACATCAGTCATCAACACTGAAGACAACCTATGAATGAGATGTCAATAGACAATAGACAATAAACAATAGGTGCAGGAGTGGGCCATTCGGCCCTTTGAGCCATTCAATGTGATCACGGCTGATCATCCCCAATCAGTACCCCATTACCACACTCCATTACGAATATCCATTACGACACTCTGTAGGTGACCTGCTCATTCATTTTTGATCAAAAGTAATGAATTGGCCACAACTATTAACATATAATGCTGTATCTTCTCCTTAACTAGATGTGTGGCTGTGATAATATTTGCCAAAACTATGCTTGCTTGCATTTTAAAAATAGCACAATGGGTACAAAAAGGTTATCTCATATCAACGTAAAGTTCAGTTCAAAGGTTCATTGCTGTCTTAGAAGGAAACATAGCACCTCACTGATATCAAATTTATAACGGCGCTAAGTGCAGGATATGTGGTTCTTTAATCATTAATGGCCGAGTGAACCCTTTCTGTCAGCACTGATACTTCTCAAAAGGTATATATGCAGAATCTCACAGAAGCACATCATTTAATTACTTTTGTTGTGGATCGGGTGTGCCACCAAATGTGTCAGATGCTGAATCTTACATCCTGCAGCCTCAGTTCAAAAACTCATTACTGCGTTCTCTGGAGAGGAAGTTGAGAGCTTTGCACCGAGCTATCACTACTCCCCTTTGTACTCTTTACACGATCCGTTGCTGCACTTCAGACCAGTGCCTAATTAATTATGAATTGCTCAAAAATTTGGCTTGGAGCGCAGGATGACCATAAAGATGGAGTTTGTAGGTAAAGTTTACTTACAAGTGATTAGCATAAAAATATCATTTTATGTTGTTATTGTACTGATGCTGCATGTAAGTACTCTAGGAAATGCTCTCTAAAATAGGCGTATTGTGTATAATTAAAATATAAATTGTTGCCTGTAGACTGCATCCCTCAATTGGACACACTCTTTACATGCTGTAGCTTGGGGCTTTCTTAATTTACTTTGGCAGTTGCAGCTGTTTGCACCATCAAGTTAATAAAGGTTGCCACCTCTAAAAATATAATTGCACATTTTGCCTTTCCATAACAATGGCTAGATAATCTATTCATTTTGTAGCTCCAGTTAAATGATAATCATGTACATTTATTTAAAAAATGAACATTCAACGCATTGGTTAAATTAACAGCATTGGCTACATTTTGTGTGCATGATGTATCATAGGTTTATAGTTGTGTCTAAAATTTTGCATTGAATTAAAAAATCTAAATTATATACACTAGGTTCACGTACTGGGAAACAAAAATGGCTTGTTAATACAATATTATTGTCGTATACATTTCAGAATATTGGTGTGATTGATGATGTTGCATTTTTTTCATAATTACACAATGTGGCTAATTTACAAATCATTTTCATCTGATACATTGATATAGTAACTGTCAATGGAATCACAATCTCTGTTTGACAAGATGTATGTTGATTATTACACATGTTCCACCCATTCCTTCTCTCCAGAGATGCTGCCTGGCCCGCTGAGTTTCTCCGGCATTTTGTGTCTATCATCGGTGTAAACCAGCATCTGCAGCTCCTCCCTGCACATTATGACAATGCAGAATATTTTTACCGTATTTGACTCTAAGGGCGGCCACTGTGGTGCAGCGATAGAGTTGCTGCCTTACAGCGCTTGCAGCGCCGGAGACCTGGGTTCGATCCCAACTACGGGTGCTGTCTGCATGGAGTTTGTACGTTCTCCCCGCGTGGTTTTCTCCGAGATCTTAATTTCCTCCCACACTCCAAAGAAGTACAGGTGCTGTAGGCAGGTTAATTGGCTTGGTGTATGTACAGGGATCGCTAGTCAGTGTGGACTCGGTGGGCTAAAGGGCCTGTTTCCACCCTGCATCTCTAAACTATACTAAACAAATCTGTGTAATTATTTTACCCTTGTTATATCAATATCTTCTTTTTCCACAATAAAAAGGCCCAACACTGAAACACATTTTACGGAAGCTCACTATAAAGGTGAAGTTTCTTTCTGCTGCGAATTAAATATTTGCACATTGTGTAGCACGGAAACTTTCAGTCAGTTTATCACATCCTCTATCCAACAATAATGCATCACAGGCCAACAGTACTCAGCTCAGGCCATTATTGCATTTCTAATGTATACCTGGACGAGTTTGACGGTGGGTGGATTTCAAGAGCATAAATGTTGGCTTCAGCTGGTTTGCACCTCAACTAAGTCTTAAGGGCCTGTCCCACCAGCATACAACTCCATGCAGTGAGCACGATCTAATGTGGTCGCTTGAGCCGTCCGGCCTCGCGGGGCCGGTCCCACTTCGATCGCTGGAGCCGTATGGAGTTGTGCGGAGTTGGTCCCGACATTGCGCGGGGCTCCGAAAAACTGACTGTGTTCAAAAATTCCGCGCGGCCACGGCTTGTCGGTCCGCAGCCGCGTCGACGCATTACGCACCGCCTCGACATCGTGCCTCCGTGACCCTCTTTATATGTGCCTCCGTGACCCTCTCTGTGTGTGCCTCCATGCCCCCTCACTGTGTGCCTCCGTGTCCCTCTCTGTGTGTCCCTCTCTGACTTGCGAACTTACCGCTGACTTCGCTCCAACTTCGCACCACGTCGCGCCACTCACCCGACCTCCGCACGGCCCCCGCTGCCGCATGCAGGCGCATGCTGGTGGGACCGGCCCTGTACGGGGATCACCCTACCTCCGCGCGGCCCCCGCTTCCAGTTTGGTCGCACTCACCGCATGGAGTTGCATGCTGGTGGGACAGGCCCTTTACAAAAGAGCAACAGAAAGCAGAGTGCACAAATCAGAGGGATGAACAAGCATAGTAGAAGAAAGAGAATCACATTCTGGTTCATAGTATTTAGTCCACCTGGAATGGCCACCACATTATTTTCCATTTTCGTTTGTTCTGAGGCACTGTTTTCATAAGACCACAATCAGTAGGGCCTGTCCCACTGCGGTGACCTAATTGGCGAGTTTAGAAGAGTTTGCCCTCGACTCATACTCGCAGCATGGTCGACACGAGGTCCTAGGAGGTCTTTGTAACTCTCCTTAATGCTTGAGAGTAGTCCCCGCGTACTCCCTAGCCTCGGCTAGGTCGGGCGTTTTTTTCAGCATGCTGAAAAATGCCCGCGAGTAAAAAAAGGTCGCCATGGAAAACATCGATACATTTTTACTCGTAGGTTTAGTTGAAGTAGGTCGTAGTAGGTCATCATGTTATTCGTAGGTAATCGAGGGTAGTCGAAGGTAATCGAAGGTTGTCGAAGGTAGTCGTAGATAGTCTTCAACATAGTCGAAGGGAGGTCAAAGGAGATCGAAGGAGGTTGTCTTCACTCTCCACTATTCGGTGTCCAATTTTCCCAAAGTTAGTCGAAGCTAGTCTTCAACATAGTCAAAGGAAGTCTTCAACATGACATTTGCTCAAACTCTCCTGAACTCTTCTAAACTCGCCAATTAGGTCGCCGCAGTGGGACAGCCCCTTAGTGCCCAATTATCTTCCAGCAACTAAACATCAATACAATATTTGATTTGAGGATGCTGCTCAAATTCTGGACATGTTTCCCTGCAAACAGATGGCCATATCAATTATATTTAAGTCCTCTTCAATGTACGCTCATCTCTCTGACTTGATCACTCAGCTTTCACCTGGTCTTTTTTAAGACTTGTTTGTACGTGTGATTCCATTGGATGCTCCATACTTTCCTTGAATGGGGATGGGAGAGAAAATGGCTTTAATTGAGTTTGAATTTTGTATGATCCAATGTTTTTCAGAATATAACTCTCATTGAGCAAAGAGACATAATGATCTGTCCTGTGAGGAGCAGGTGTTCATAAAGCAAGGGAGAATATGTATTGTACCCATAGTGTCAAACGTAACTGTGCAAGCCACAATATCTCATTCATTCTGGATTTCTGATGTTTGAGCCCTCCGTTCCTCCATTCCATATAACCATATATAACCATATAACAATTACAGCACGGAAACAGGCCATCTCGGCCCTTCAAATCCATGCCGAACAACTTTTTTCCCTTAGTCCCACCTGCCTGCACTCATGCCATAACCCTCCATACCCTTCTCATCCATATGCCTATCCAATTTATTTTTAAATGATACCAACGAACCTGCCGCCACCACTTCCACTGGAAGCTCATTCCACACTGCTACCACTCTCTGAGTAAAGAAGTTCCCCCTCATGTTACCCATAAACCTCTGTCCCTTGACACTAAAGTCATGTCCTCTTGTTTGAATTTTCCCTATTCTCATAGGGAAAAGCTTGTCCACATCAACTCTGTCTATCCCTCTCATCATTTTAAAGACCTCTATCAAGTCCCCCCTTAACCTTCTGCGCTCCAGAGAATAAAGACCTAACTTATTCAACCTATCTCTGTAACTTAGCTGTTGAAACCCAGGCAACATTCTAGTAAATCTCCTCTGTACCCTCTCTATTTTGTTGACATCCTTCCTATAATTGGGCAACTAAAATTGTACACCATACTCCAGATTTGGTCTCACCAAGGCCTTGTACAATTTTAACATTACATCCCAGCTTCTATACTCCATAACTGTGCATATTCACCCAAGATCTAACATCCATCTGATCCTTCTGATCTATCTTCCCCACCCTTCAAATCTTCCCCTTCTGCCCATGTATTAGACCTTCCCCACAACATCCTTAATTCCCACCTGATCCTCTGATCTTTTCCAACCACTTCCAATCTTCATTCCACATCCTAGATTTTCCCACTTGTCCCCTTATCTACCTCACTTTTGATTCCAAATATTGGGCTTCTACTTTCATCATTTCTGCTTTTGTTTTATATAAACCTATTTTGCAGCCTGCAATCTCCCATGGTTTAGTTTAGTTTAGTTTAGAGATACAGTGCGGAAACAGGCCCTTCGGCCCATCGAGTCCACACCGACCAGCGATCCCCACGCACTTACACTATCTTACACACACTATGGACAATTTACACTTATACCAAGCCAAGTAACCTACAAACCTGTGCGCCTTTGGAGTATGGGAGGAAAATCGAAGATCTCGGAGAAAAACCCACATGGTCACGGGGCGAATGTACAAACTCCGTACAGACAGCGCCTGTAGTCAGGATCAAACCCAGATCTCTGGCGCTGAAAGCACTGTAAGGCAGCAACTTTACCGCTGCACCATCATGCCGCCCCTGGCACTTTGATCTTCAACTGTCATCTTCTCCAATCTCCATGCACAATGGCCCCATTTCTAAACCATGTCACCAAGCATTTGATAAGGTCCCACATGGGATACTAGTGGGCAAAATTAGGGCACATGGTATTGGGGGTAGAGTGCTGACATGGATAGAAAATTGATTGGCACACAGGAAACAAAGAGTTAACAAAGGGATTAATGGGTCCCTTTCAGAATGGTAGTCAGTGACTGCAAGGCCCAATGCTGGGACCGCAGCTATTTACAATATAAACAATTATTTAGATGAAGGGATTCAAAGTAACATTAGCAAATTTGCAGATGACACAAAGCTGGATGGCAGTGTGAACTGTGAGGAGGATGCTGTGAGAATGCAGGGTGACTTGGACAGGTTGGGTGAGTGGGCAGATGCATGGCAGATGCAGTTTAATGTGAATAAATGTGAGGTTATCCACTTTGATAGCAAAAACAGGAAGGCAGATTATTATCTAAATGATGTCAGGCTGGGAAATGGGGAAGTACAACGAGATTTGGGGGTCCTTGTTCATCAGTCAATGAAAGTAAGCATGCAGGCACAACAGGCAGTGAAGATAGCGAATGGCATGTTG
Source organism: Raja brachyura (assembly GCA_963514005.1). Next base: position 50,524,049 of record OY740795.1, read on the forward strand.
GCCTTCATAACATGAGGAGTTGAGTATAGGAGCAAAGAGGTCCTTCTGCAGTTGTACAGGGCCCTAGTGAGACCACACCTAGAGTATTGTGTGCAGTTTTGGTCCCCTAATTTGAGGATGAACATATTTGCTATTGAGGGAGTGCAGCATAGGTTTACAAGGTTAATTCCTGGGATGGCGGGACTGTCATATGCTGAGAGAATGGAGTGGCTGGGCTTGTATACTCTGGAGTTTAGAAGGATGAGAGGGGATCTTATTGAAACATATAAGATTATTAAAGGTTTGGACACGCTAGAGGCAGGAAACATTTTCCTGATGTTGGGGGAGTCCAGAACCAGGGGCCACTGTTTAAGAATAAGGGGTGAGTCATTTAGAATGGAGATGAGGAAACACTTTTTCACACAGAGAGTGGTGAGTCTGTGGAATTCTCTGCCTCAGAGGGCAGTTGAGGCCGATTCTCTGGATACTTTCAAAAGAGGGCTAGATAGGGCTCTTAAAGATAGGGGATATGGTGAGAAGGCAGGAACGGGGTACTGATTTGGGATGATCAGCCATGATCACATTGAATGGCGGTGCAGGCTCGAAGGGCTGAATGGCCTACTCCTGCACCTATTGTCTATTGTCTATTTTCTACCCCAACCTCTCCACTTCCAGTTTCTATCTCCATCCAATTCTGATTTTTCTCCCCAATCTCCATTCTTCATTGGCAACAATTTCCTATCTCGTCCAACAATGCCATCTTTTGGCAATTCAGTCCCTCCCTTGAAATTATGGCTATCAGCTAAGCATCTGATACCTAAATATCAATGGCCTATATCAATATCAATACCTCGAATAGCCTACTCCTGGACCTATTTTCTATGTTTCTATGAAGGCAGGTACAGGATACTGAGTTGGATGATCAGCCATGATCACATTGAATGGCGGTGCAGGCTCGAAGGGCCGAATGGCCTACTCCTGCACCTATTTTCTATGTTTCTATGTAAATAGAGCTGTTAATTCCACATAAATTCAAAATTCAAACATTCAAAATGATAACTTTATTTTCCACAGCTAATGAACCAAAATAAGCAAATCATGTTGTTTCTTTATTTAAAAATCAGAATATTGTGAGTTGCCAGCCTTGATCATAAGCAAACTTTGGAACAACCTGCTGGGAGCTTTGCATCATTAAATTGATCTCCGCTGTTTAGGCATTGAATAGGATCTTCACCTCTTTAGTCCAAAGTAAATGGTCTTCCTCACACACTTCATATGCTCAGAAGTCATGCATTGCAATTCATCATGAATAACTTCAAGGGAACCACATTTTTGAAATTAAGTTTTTATAAGGAACAAGTTCTCTGTTGAATGTGATTATTTTTCATTGAAGAATTAATACCAAAATGGGTAACTTAAATATTCATACCAATGCTCTTTCATGTAAGGACTGCAACTGTATTCCATTGATTGCTAAGTACATTGATGCATCGGCGCTGCTAAATTCATTCATCAATGATTACTTGCTTCTGAATCTAAATAGGATCCTAAGAAAGATTTTTCTCATTGGACAATAGTTTCGAAAAAAGTAACCTTATGTACAAGGGTACCCACTGCAAAGTGGAGATTGTACAAAATTAAATGTACTTGTATTAAAAAAATATTTCAATATTTGCAAATTGCGTGGTTTGATTATATTATTTACTACTTCAATCTCAAAGAGTTTTTTTGGAATCATTGATTCAAAGTCATATGCATAGCATGGAAACAAGCCCTTCGGCCCTACTGACCAAGCTGCCCATCTAACATAGTCCTATTTCCCCACAGTTGAACCATATCCCTATTGTACTTGATCTGTGTAGCAATCAAAATGTCTTTTAATCTTGTTCGTGTAGGATTAACCACTTCCTCTGGCAGTTTAAGAGTCAAGAGTGTTTTACTGTCATATGTCCCAGATGGAACAATGACATTCTTACTTGCAGCAGCACAACAGGATATGTAAACATAGTGCACTGTAAACAATATATTAAATGAGAAAAAAGTTAAGTGTGGGTATACATACACATACTCACACACACACACATATATATATATATATATACATGCATACATCCATACACACGCACATGCGTACACATAAGTACACATTAAAAAAAAACAATAATAGTGGAATAACAACAATAATAGTCAATGTAGTTCAGAACTTATTGGAGGCTGCAGTGTTTAATAGCCTAATGGTTGTTGGGATGAAGCTGTTCCTAAAATTGCTCCTTTCAGATACACAGCACTTTGTATTTCTTTACTAAATAAATGGTTCATGCAAAGTTAAAAGTTAGTTAATGCTATTATTTAAAGAAATGGGTCTGCCCAGCAATCTAATACCTCATCCAGTAGGATACAGTATATCTTTCCTAATACACCAGTTGCCCAGTATTGCAATGATAATCCAGATCATGTTCCTTTACCTGACTTGAACCCATCTCTTGTCTGTATATTGGAAGCTCACTAATGGGACTCTCCCTCTTAGGTGACTCTTTCGGCGACTGCCAGGGACTCATTTTAATGGAATTCACCCACGACACCTGGTGACAACTGACGACAGCATAAATTGTCGCCATTGTCGCCAAAAAATGTTCAACATGTTGAAAATTTTGTGGCAGTCGCCTGTAGTTGCCCAAAAAATCACCTAAGTGGGGCAGGCCCATAAATGTAGGTGTGGTCCTTGCCAAGTCAAGACGTGGGGGGGAATCAAGATTGGTGCTGGTTGGTTCTGTCCTGCCCTATTGGATCCAGAAATATCCACCCTTGCCAAAAACTCCTCCGCACCAACATCTGTTAAAAATGGCAGCATGCCACCACCTCTATAATCCACAATAGGTCACGACCAATCAGATGCAACACAATATATAATTGTGGCAGTGAAATGTAATCTAGAGTTGCCATAAAATGTCAACTTCCTTCTTCCACTGCTGAAATGAATGAAGGTAGTTTAGTTGCACTCCATCTCCCAATCAATGCGGAATGTGTCTTGCAGTACATTGGGTGCAAGACAAAACACTGCATTCACATTTTATGCAGCAAAATACCATATCATTTCCAGAGCTGAGGAGAGAAAAATAATTTTTGGAGGAATCAGAAAAATTAAAATTAACCAAATTTAAGAGAACATTTTTTTTTAAGAGTAACAGGTTTTACAAAGCCTTGTGTTCTTACAAAAATGTGAATGTGCTCTCAAATTTACAATATAGCAATCCCCATAAACTCAACAAATCCAGTTGTCACACAGATGTGACAAAAGTGAGCACATCTTCAAAGATTACATGAGAGATACTAATTCAAAAAGGTTATAATATATTTAAAATGCCAAATCATGGTACAGATAAAATTGCAATCTGCAGAAATCTATGGTTGAATATGCGTCAAATGTGGATGAAGATTCCATCTGTGGTCCTTTTACATTGTGTCCGTGGTAATACATCTTAGCTCTCCTAAGAACTGAATTCTATGTGTCCCTACATTTGAATGTCGCTAATTCCCTCTAAATTAAATCATCACGTTAAATAGTTCTGCGGTGGGTGTGTCAGTGCCTTGATAAGCTGTCTCATCCAGCATTAATCATTTCATATTGTGCTGTTTGCATGTTAACTGTATCTGGACTGAGACCAACCCACTACTGTAAATTCATTGAGCTAGTTCATTCACACATATGCAATCATTTTCACACAAACTACACACATCACTCCACACACATTTAAGTTTCTAGCCCATCAAACATATCAAACTATCAGAGTATGGCAATCTTTACTGACCTTGCAATATATTTCTTAATATGTCAGGTTATAGTCAGAATCATTAATTCAAACAACATGGCAACAGATCCTTTGGCCCACCCTCAAGTCTATGCCAACAATCAAGAACATTTTTATATTAATCTTATGTCCATTCCATTTTATTACCCACACATTCCCAGCCGTACCCCCAATGTCATAAATCATAGCAGCAGAATTAGGCCATTTGGTCCATCGAGTCCACTCCGCCATTGAATCATGGCTGATCTATATCTCCCTCTTAAACACATTCTGCTGCCTTCTCCCCATAACCCCTGACATGCGTAATAATCTCCTCCTAACCCCTGACACCTGTACTAACCATGCGCACATAACTACTCGTGGCAATTTACAATGGCCAATTAACCTATTGATGTGAACATCATTGGGATGTGGGAGGAAACTGGGACTTTCGGAGGAAACCCATGTGTTTTCAGGAAAATCTTGCAAACTCCTCACGAATCACCAAAGATCAATGATGAGCGTGAGTTGTGTGGCAAGAATTTAACCAAGTGGGCAAAGACATAATTAATTATGCGGAATGATTCTGGTTCATGCAATGTAGATTCGTTTGGTGATAATTTGTTTCAACATATATGTTTGCAATGAACTACACTTCCTCATGCAGTTCCCTAATGTTGCTCTTCAGAGCGCCTTTGTGCTTCTGCAGAATAACATGAAGGGTTGAAGGCTAGTGCCAAATGCTCTGCCAATTACCTCCCCCATCTATCTGGTTCTATCTGGCATTGCATCACTCCCCTTCCATACTTTAGAGTTACAGAAGTCACACAGCATGGAAACAGGCCCTTCAGCCCTACTTGTCCATGCTGACCAAGTTACCCCATCTACACTAGTCCTATTTCCCCATGTTTGGCTCTTAGCCTCCTGAGCTCCAAGAAATAAAGTTCTTGCTTGCCCAGTCTCTCCCTGTAACTAAAGCCCTCGGGGCCTTGCAGCATCTTTATAAATCTGCACTCTTTCCAGCTTAATAATACCCATTCTGTAGCAGGATGAACAAAACTGAAGACAACATTCCAAATGCGGCCTCACCAATCGTTTGTGCAACCATAATAGAACAAGAAGGGTCCTGCCCTGAAATGTCAGTTGTCCATTTTCTCCAGAGATGTTGCATTGGCCCACTGAGTCACTCCAGCATTTTGTGTCTATCCCATCTTCCATACTCCTCCATACCTTGACCAAAAAATGGCAATGTACCAAAAGCCTTCTTTACCACCCTATCTTCCTAAGATGCCTCTTTAAGAGAACTATGTACCTGTACTCCTAGATCCCTCTACTCCACCACACTCTCCAGGGCCCGACCATTCACTGTGAAGGTCCTGACCTGGTTTAATTTCCCCAAATTTAGCACCTCACACTTATCTTCTTTATGGCCACTTATGGCCGTGGAATTAGCCATTCCATGGCCCACTTGCCCAGCTGATCAAGATCCTGTCGCAATTTCTGATAACCATCTTCACTATCTACAATATCACCTACTTTAGTGTCATATGCACACTTACTAATTATGCCTTTTACATTCTCATCCAAATCGTTGATATAAGCCAAAAACAGCGATGAACCCAGCACTGATTCCTGAGGCATGAGTCACAGACATCCAGTCACAAAAACAACTTTTTACCACCACTCTCTGCTTCTATCCATGAAGTCAAGTCAAGTCAAACAAACTTCCAATTCTGTATCTAGTTAGCTATCTCTCCCTGCATCCAAGCCAGTCAAACGTTCCAGAGCAGCCTACCATACCTTCCTGAAGTCCGAATGCCCGTGTCAACCTTCTTTGCCTGCGTCAATGTGGGCGGCATGGTGGAGCACCGGTAGAATTGCTGCCTTACAGCGAATGCAGCATGAACCTGACTACAGATGCTGTCTGCACGGAGTTCTCCCCGTGACCTGCTTGGGTTTTCCCCGAGATCTTCGGTTTCCTCTCACACTCCAAAGATGTGCAGGTTTGTAGCTTGGTAAATGTTTTTAAAAAAATTGTTCCTAGTTTGTATGGGGTGGTATTAATGTGTGGGGATTGTTAGTTGGTGTGGGCTCGGTGGCCAAAATGGCCTGTGTCCGCGCTGTATCTCTAAAACTAAACCAAATAAACTAAACCTTCTTTGTCGCTTCTTTAAAAAACAATCAAATTCATGAGACCTAAGTAAAAGCCAAGATAACTATCCCTCATCAGCATTGTCTATCCAAATGCACATATATCTTATCCTTTAGCATCCTCTTCAGTAACTTACTTACCACAGTTGTCGAGCTCGTAGGTCTCAAATTCTTTTCCTTGTAGCCCTTCTTATAGCAAAGTTACAACATTTTGAGATTTAAAAAATCAAGTCTGCAATTTATCCCATCAGATACAGCATAAAAAGAAGTGTAATTTGACACCTAATTCACTTTCATATCTTCAATATTAAAAAAGTTATGGCCATTTTCATCCTCGGAAATTAGCATCTTGTTCCATATTGGTTTTCCATTGACTTAACTCAAAAGCTGTGATCGAGGACAGTCAAAAGCCCATAGCTTTCTTAAAAATAATGAGAACTGAATGATTTTTTTAGTTATTATAGATTGAAGCATTCTGAAACAAATATGAAACAATCTTATTTGGATGACCTGAAATTAAAGCATATAATTAGTTAGTTAACTAATTGTGGCTAATTACAAATTCAATTACTAGATCTAAACATCTATCCATTTCTTAAGAAAAGGTTAACATTTTTAAATAGCCTAAGTGTCCAAATAACATTCACACAAGAATTCACAATATAACAGGATTTTTAAATCTCATTGTCATGAATTTATAGGCCAAATGGAAGGAATTTAGTGTTTAATTCCCGTAAATTAATGGCCACTTAAATCATCTTGCGAGTGAGATTTTGTGGAACGCGATCGTTTGGAACGTTGCGTTTTGCGGCGAATTTAAACCCCATATTGGCAGAAAAAACACTGTCGATTCATATGGGACCATAATCACATTTGATGAAATTTTGATTAAAGTAATCCTAAGAAACAAGTTATATGTAAAATAGACGACTTACCTTATGTTTTTTCCCCTACGTAAGATCCGTCTCGTTGTCGGCGTTGACTGCGTTAGAAGTAGATTTTTAATTTACTCCAGCGATTAAATTGTCCAGCTTTTTTTTTTAAACTTCCGGGAACGGCAGTCGGAACGATTTTTCAGCATCAGGTTGTTGCCCGGGAAAATATATCTCGGACAGGCAAGAGAAAACGGCATTTTAATCCCCCCCCCCCCCCCCCAAAGGCGCTAAAGTCACGCACATGTGACAGAACTGCCGCACCACTAAGAACATGCTGCACCGTTAAGAACATACCTACTTCTTAAATGGAGGCAGAACATGAATCTAAACTATTTTATGGATGCACAATCCCAGTTTCTATTACCTGTCCCATACCTCCTTTTTCCTGAGTAGCAGAGCAACAATTTCTCTCATCATTCAGGCTTCATTGCTCCCACCTACCTTGCCCTTTGCTCTAACAGGAACCTGCATGCTTTCAACTCACCATCCCACTTTCCGGATTTTTCTTTGTAGGCAAACAACCTCTTCCAATCAACTTTAGCAAGTTCCTGTCTAACTTATAGACCCTATAACTATTTTAAAGCTAATAGAGACCAGTACTCTGGTCACTGGTCCAAAATACTTGCCCACTGACACTTCAGTTGCTTGCCTTTCCCAATTTCCTAAGAGCAGGTCAATTGTTGCCCTCTCTTTTATATATTGCATATATTGCATATCTTGCATATTACCCAAGGAAACTTTCCTGCACACATTGGACAAATTCCACCCCATCTAAGCCCTTAGCACTATGACAGTCCTCGTTCAAAAATTTCTAAACCCCTGTTTTTGCTTTTTTATTATAGAGTATTGTTGTAGATTGATGATTAAAAAAAATGAATTTAATCAATTTTAGAATAAGGCTGTGACGTGACAATATGTGGGAAAAAGCGACACGGTCTGAATACTTTCTGAATGCACTGCATCTTTGCCTTAAAAATATCCATTGACTTGGCCTCCACAGCCTTCTGTGGCCATGAACACCATAGATTCACCACCTTCTGACAAAAGAAATTCCTCCTTGTCTCCTACCCCAAAGGATCTTCTTTGTATTCTGAGGCTGCATGGAACCAGGTGAGGTGAGGGAAGATGGGTGCAGTTAAGAGGCAGAGGCTGGTGTTAAGAGGTGGATAAGACAGATAAGACAAAAACATAAAAGCAATGGGAGGCAGATAGGAGAACGGGAGGAAGAATGTGGTGATAGACTGGAAGACAAAAAATATAATCAAACAAGAGTAGATTCATGGGCAGATGGAACAAGATGGGGAAGTAGGTGGGTGGATCTCAATTATCAAGTAGTTGCAGGAGACAAAGAGTAACATTTGGGTTTCATTCTTCTTGTTTAATATAAACCTTTTAAAATGTTTCAAATAATTTGAATTATAAATCTACATCTGCGTCTCATACTTTAAAGAACGCTGCTTACATTAACGTCATTTTGGCTGTTGTAGATTTGAGCTCTTCTGCAGCAGTGGCCTTCAGTATTTCAGAGAGAAAGAAAGGAAACATCTTGATATTCTGTTTGAATCTCTGACAGATTCAAACATTCTTGCAGAATGATCAATTGCAGGATCAGTTCTTTTGTCTTCTGGTTTCTATTTTTACAGTAGGAAGCAGGGTTATGACAAAGTGAAAATTTATAAACACTGTGAGCCCTCGTTATAACGGGCCGTGGGGGGAATGGTGTCTGTTATTGCCGTTGTATCTGCTATAAGCGAGTAAGGGTTTGTTCCCCCATCAGTGCCCAGGTGCCGGGTCAGAGTCCCTGTGCCTCGTCACTGAGAGCCCAGTGGGACCTTCCTCACCACAAGGAGCGTGGCAGCACAAGATGGTCACCCGGCAACAGCTTGTCCGTAGCAACCAGGGAACGGCAATAACCACTGCCCCTGTGTTGATTCCTGCAGTCAGAGACTGAGAGCAAAGCGGGAGGTCTGGGGCGTTATGGTGGCGGTGTAACAGTGGATGAGGAAACCCTGTCCCACTCTTAAGTGACAACCAACTGCCCATCCAGAGTTCAGGGTGAAAGGACATCGACCTTAAACATTAGCACCGTTTCACCTGCCTAACCTGCTGAGTGTACAAAGTTATTTTTAACAGCTAAAAATACATAGTTGTTACTAAAAATACTAAAAGCTATTTATTACATTGTTTAATAGAGTTAAATATCGATTGAAGCAATGGCTTGTGAATGTCAATGGTTTCCACAGTGTAACGAGCAGCCTGTGCTCTTTAAAGGGCCAGTGATGTCCGATTTCTGATTGATTGATTGATCAATCGATTGATACGTTATTATCACATGTGACATGTCACGGTGAAATTCTTTGTTTTGCATACCGTACACAAAGTATGCAAAGAGTCGCAAGTATAGGGCACCAACAGAGTTACAAATTGTTCGATGTAGTGCCCAAAGGTCGTTCTTTGTTTTCGGCAGTCCCCCCCACGCCGGGTTCCTCTTTGATCTCAGCAGTTCCCTCTCCACCACACACCTGGTTCCTCTATGTTCTCAGTGGCACGTCCTCGATCAACCTTGGGCACCCACTGCTGGCCTGTCTGACCTCGGGCATTTACATGGGCATGTTCTTGGCCACCTGCCACCAGGTCCTCTCTTAGATGGCAATGTGATGCTTGGCAGCACCTTCCAACGGCCCTCCTTGCTCCTCAAAGGCCCACCTCACTCTTTGAAGGCCCACCTCCCTCTTTGAAGGCCCACCTCACTCTGTGAAGGCCCACCTCACTCTGTGAAGGACCACCTCACTCTTTGAAGGCCCACCTCACTCTATGAAGGCCCACCTCCCTCTATGAAGGCCCACCTCGCTCCCCGACAGTCCACCTAGGTCTCGCCGGTTGCTTGCGGGTCCCTCCTCGCTCTCGATGCCTGGGTCCCATCAACATCCATGGCGGAGGAGCTGGTCCCCCTGGAGGGCTTGGCCCCACTCACCAGGAACATCCCCGGCCAGGCTGCTCGCCGGCTACTGTGGGAACACTCCATCCCCTGCAGACAAAATCCATTCTAATCAGACCTGTAATAATGAGGATTTACAGTATGGGTAATTTTAAACCAGAGTTACTACGAAGACTGCAAAAATTAATTTAACTAAATTGTTTTGTTGTCAATGTATGATCAAATAAGAAGACTCAAAGCGACCTTTAAAAAGCAGATAATATTTTTGTTGCAGACAAATTTTCAATAGATCACAAAATAGATGATCATATATTAACCGCCTCTGCGCTATAACTGAACTGTAGTATTATCATGGTAAACATGATGATAAAATGGAACTATGAATAATAAAAGTACATCACCTGGGTGTACATACCGGGAGAGAAATAAATTCCATGGGTTTAATTGTATCACCAATCTGAACTTGATTTGATTAGAAATGTAACTTGAACGTTGAAATTACATTCCAGTTTATCTTTCTTTTTTGCATACAAAAGATCTTGAATAAATCAGTCTAAATCTTGAGGGTTTATTCCTGCATTATGCGTTATAAGCCATGGTACTAATTAAATAAGAAAATCTTGATATACTGAGTGCCAACCAACCCCAGGCCATCTTACTATAGTGGCTTACACAAAAAGCTGGAGAAACTCAGCGGGTGCAGCAGCATCTAAGGAGCGAAGGAGATAGGCGACGTTTCGGGTCGAGACCCTTCTTCAGACTGGTCAGGGATCAGGGAAACGAGAGATATAGACGGTGATGTGGAGAGATAAAGAACAATTACTATAGTGGCTGCTGCCTTGAACTCAACCAAGCTTTCTGTCAATGACTTTCAAATAAAAATTAAATAGACTGTGTTTTCAATATATGCCAATATTTTATGTTAAAATTATATTATTTCTTGAATGAGAAATTACAATAGTTATATTCACATCATGAAATAAGCATAAAATGGGAGAACAATTCATTCTTGGTCGCAGATAAACACAACATGCTGGAGTAACTTGGCGGGACAGGCAGCATCTCCGGAGAGAAGGAATGGGTGACATTTCGGGTTGAGACTCTTCCTCAGACCCGAAACATCACCCATTCCTTCTCTCCAGAGATGCTGCCTGTCCTGCCGAGTTACTCCAGCTTTTTGTGTCTATCTTTGGTTTAAATCAGCATCCGCAGTTCCTTCCTGCACATTCTTGGTCGCGTGTGCTGCACCCAAGATTGTATCATAGGCTCATCATACTCTATGACTGAAATGTTCTTCCATTTACTACTGTTTCGCAGTCTATGTGACAAAGGACAAGTTTCTCCCCTCTTATTTCTTAACGTGGTACGTTGAACAAAACACATCAGCTTTAAATGACCTATTCACAAGACTCATGAGTTTGGATGGCATTTGGAATCACTGATGCTTCCGAGAAACCGTACGATTCGAAAGAAGATCTAGCATTCTATATTTTTCCACATCAGTCAGAAATATTTGTAATTTATCTATACGTGCAGATAAAACACAATCAGAGGATTTAGGCTTCGTTGGTGCTAAATGACCTAATAATTAAATTTTCAATGCTTTCAGTGCCGTAGATGGAAAAGTAATTGGTTACATGGAATAGATTGACCGAAATAACACATTGTGCCCTGAGGAAATTGATAGAAAAGTCCCACAGGTAACACATCCAATATCATTGAACTGAACCTTTGAAAGATTCTGCTTAAAGTCACAGCTTTTGCAAAGATTGACATTATAATTACGAAGTTTGCTGTCTTTTAATTACGATTTTGTGTCAAATCAACAGCAAGTAAAATGATTGATTTAATGGCACAATTAGTTAGGACACATACCTTACTCCAAATAGTAATGTGCTCTGATAAATTAGATTTATTACAGTACAAAGCTACCTTCAGTCTGCTTGTAGATTTACTTGATTCAATTCTAAAAACATCATCAAAATGCAGGACGAGGAATAGTACTGCATGATATTAGGGTGAAGATGCATTAATATGTCTCTCTGGAATGTCTTTGTACCAAAAATAGGTACAATCCAGAATAGGTGAACGTCCAGGTTCAGAAACAGCTTTTTCCCCACAGCCATCAGGCTATTGAACTCAGCTCAAACAAAACGCGGAACATTAATAGGCCATTATCTGTTTATTTGGACTTTATCTGTTTTATTTATTCATGTGTGTATATATTTATACAATGGTATATGGACACACTGATCTGTTCTGTATTCATGCCTTCTATATTCTGTTGTGCTAAAGGAAAGTAAGAATTTCATTGTCCTATCTGGGACACATGACAATAAACTCTCTTGAATCTTGAATCTTGAATCTTCTTCATCATATTCGTGCTTTGCGGAACCAGGATCCCGTTAAACTTGACAGATTCAGCACAGATCTGGCAGTTGAAAGCCAGGCATTCATGAGTTGGGCAACCAGCAGCAGTAATATTGCGTCGGAAGGAACTGCTGATGCTGGCTTAAACCATAGATAGACACAAACAGCTGGAGTAACTCAGCGGGTCAGGCAGCATCTCCGGTATTCCATAATATTGTATTCCACAACACGGGGGACATGGTGGCGCAGCGGTGGAGTTATTGCTTTACTTATGGGCCTGTCCCACTTAGATAACCTTTTAGGCGACTGCCAGGGACTAGTTTTAATGGAATTCACCTACGACACCTGGCAACAACCTACGACATCAAAAACTGTTGCCACTGATGCCGAAAAATTTTCAACATGTTGAAAATTTTGCAGCAGTTGCCTGAGGTCACCCAAAAAATCGCTTAATTGGGACAGGCCCATTATCAGGAGACTATGCAGTTGCCACATGGTCGCCACATGTTTGCGGGTGGTTGCCGGGGAGTCGCCTTCATGGTCGTGAGGAGTTCCCGCATTCTAGGAACTAGTCACAGCCTCATTATGGTCGCCGCAAATTTTTCAACATGTTCAAAAATTAGTAGCAACTAGAACGAAGCCGCCATGGAGAGGAGCGAGAATTCTTGTGTCGTTGGTGGGACGCTAGGAGGTCCTAGTGGGTTGCCAGGAGGTGGAAGGTTCTCATAGGTGCTCGTAGGTTGTAGCCGGTGCTGACCGGTGAATTTCATTGGCTCATTGGGGAAAAAGACATAAGCAGTAGTTTTCAGAACCAAGGATAACCAACATTGTTAATGTCTGCCGAGTTTCACAGCTGTGTATCTCTGGCTTCTTAAAAGTTATCTCCACTCCTTCTCCCTCCTTCTCCCCCCTTTTCCCCCATTCTCCCCCCTCCCCACCCCCCTCCCCCCTTTTTTAAAGGACTTACCGTACACTGTGCTTCAGCCGTCTTAATTACAGCGCCAACCTTCCTGTTCATCGCGGTGTGTGGCTGTATCACCTTGTCTTTACACCGTGTGAATTTCACTCAGACAGTGCTCTCCCCGCTTGCCCTGTCCCCCCCCCCCCCCCACATAACGGGCTGGTGAATAAAGCGATGTGTGTATGTGTGTGTGTTCCACTATGACAGTCGCCGTTCCAGTTGCCGGTTTTCGCCGGCAGTCGCCTGAAAAATCGCCTAAGTGGGCCAGACCCATTATAGCGCTTGCAGCGCCGGAGACCCGGGTTCAATCCCGACCACGGGTACTATCTCTACGGAGTTTGTATATTCCCCCCGTGACCGCATGGGTTTTCCCCGAGGTCTTCAGTTTCCTCCCACATTCCAAAGATGTTCAAGTTTGTACGTTAATTGGCTTGATTTAAATGTAAATTGTCCCTTGTGTGTGTGTAGGATAGTGTTAATGTGCAGGGATCGCTGGTGAGTGTGGACTCGGTGGGCTGAAGAGCCTGTTTCAACACTGTATTTCTAAACTAAACTAAACTAAACACTGTTATGCCATGGCTCATTTAACAGTTACAATCTAGCTGAAGATCAGCCCTGTTCAATGACGAATCGAAGAGAGTGCCAAGGGCAGCAGTAATCACACTAAAAATTAAGTTAACAGGCAGGAGAAGCTTCAACACAGCATTACATTTATATGAAACAGCAAAGGGTGCCAACAGCAGACAAAGAGCACCCACAACTATTGCATCAAATTAAAGCTTGTGGGCTGACCCACAAAGGAGGTGCCAGTTAAGCTGCCACCCAACCCGTGAATGAAGAGTTAGTGGTTCAGCAAAGTGAATGATCTTCAAGGACTAAGAATGCCAGAAATCAGCTTTCAAACACTGGGTGATATCATTGAAACATTGGATTCCACAAAGTCACCCTGCATATTGTAGTGGTATTCAAGGATTCTCCAGTCTCGGACTAATATATAACATTAGCAGAAATAAGGGACTGTATTTAAATAATTGTAAAGTAATGAATATCGTTTTCAGAAAAATGGAAGATAGCCAATGTAGCTCCAGTCTTTGGAAAGATGGAGTAACAGATTCACTCTTATATGTAACGTTGATTTAATGAGCATCTTGGAAGGACAACAGACATAATGATAACTCAACGACTGTAAAATGAAATTCTGATTTCCTGTGGATAACGTAACAAAAAGATTACAAATCATGTGCAGGTTGATTATGTGTAGGTCTAGTTAGATCTGGGAAAAGGGCCAATTCTATCATGGAAAATGTGCGCATCCTAAAGTCTGAGCCAGGAAAAGTGACGTTGGTCTACTGTTGGCGGCACAGTGGTGCAGTGGTAGAGTTGCTGCCTCACGGCGGCAGTAGACCCAGGTCCAATGGTGACTAATCATGCCGTCTGTACGCATGCTTACCCTGTGACCGCGTGGGTTTTCTCCGAGATCATCGGTTTCCTCCCACATTCCAAGACATACAGGTTTGTAGGTTAATTGGCTTGGTATGAATGTAAAATTGTCCCTAGTGTGTAGTGTTATGGGCCTGTCCCTCTTAGGCGATTTTTTAGGCAACTACAGGCAACCAGTGTGTCGCCACATGTTCGCCGATGGTCACCGGGAGCAGTCTCCTCAGTTGCGCAAAAAGTCGTAGCGTCTTTCTGGTCGCCGCTAAATTTTTAACATGTTGAAAAGTTTTCGCTGACAGAGGGTTTAACGCCAATGAGCGTAGCTTGGCGTAGGTACTGTCGTAGGTTGTCGCCTGGGTGACGTAGGTTGTCGGCGGTTTTTCGGCGACCTGCTACGGCAATGACAGTCGGCGGCAGTGGCCTAAAAAATCGGCAAGTGGGACAGGCCCATTAGTGTGCCTGGATCGCTGGTCGGTACGGACTCAGTGGGTCGAAGGGCCTGTTTCTGCGCTGTATCTCTAAACTAAACTAAACTGATGCCATGTGGTTTATTATTTTTCCTATTCATGATAGGAGGTCTGAGACGAAAATTGACTGAAAACTGTAAAACAACAATAAATATATATTTACAACCAGTGTGTTAACTTTGTTGTGTAGCTTTATAGGCTACTGAACTGAATTGATTCAAAGATTATTCAACTAAATTTAGATTCACTAAAGTGGTTTCATTAATTAACATTCCTTTGCTGCTGGCAAGACAAGGCAAATTGACTATTTATTTTTAGTTTTAGAGATACAGCGCGGAAACAGGCCCTTTCGGCCCACCGGGTCCGCACCGACCAGCGATCCCCGCACATTAACACCATCATATACCCTGTAGGGACAATTTTTACATTTACCACGCCAATTAACCTACATACCTGTCTGTCTTTGGAGTGTGGGAGGGAACCGAAGATCTTGGTTTCTCCACGCAGGTCACAGGGAGAACGTACGAACTCCATACAGACAGCACCCGTAGTCAGGATCCAACCCGGGTCTCCGGCGCTGCATTTGCTGTAAGGCAACGACTCTACCACTGCGCCCCAATTCATATCTGGCTTAATCTCACTTGTGTGTGTTTTAGTCCACCTGCTTGAGAGAAACAGACAATGAAATTATCTGGGTGAGTTAAAGCTCAAGGTGGGTGGTGTGGATCGATGGCTGAAGAAGGGTCTTGACATCTGTTCCTTTTCTCCAGATATGTTGCCTGACCCACTGAGTTACTCCAGCCTTTTGTGTCTAAGCTCGTTTTATTGCCTATCTGAGATCAGTGTAAGGAGTGAAACACAAGGCTAATTCACACCATATTTATATCCACATCTATGGCTCAGTTCATATTATTTTAGGAGGATTCTCAACAATGAAGATGGCACGAGATCTCCATCAGCATTGAGAACTCCATTCCTGAGGGTTCAGATGCGGGTGATGAGGCCAATGTGAAGCCTGCAGACCCTCCCTTAGATAAGACAGGTATGTGTCAGGCTGGGTGGGATGGGTTGCTTGGCCTCTCTGTGCAGTCAATGAACCTGAGGTTCTCAATGCCATTCTGAATAGTTCTTCTCCATTTTCTACAGTCATGATCCAGGGATTGCCGTAAGTCGGTGAATATATTACACTTTTTCAAGGAGGCGTTGAGAGCATCCTGGAACCTTTTCCTCGATCCAGCGGATAACCTCTTGCTTTGCTGGAGCTTGGTATAGATTGTCTTCTTTGGATGTCTGGTTTTGAGTAAGCAAGCAATGGGACCTGCCTATCAGACCCTGCCTTATGGTCCCACTTGGGTGACCTAATTGGCGAGTATAGAAGAGTTTAATAAAATGACATGTTGAAGACCTCCTTCAACCTCCTTCGACTATGTTGAAGACTAGCTATGACTAGCAACGACTAGCTACGACTAACTTCGGGAAAATTGGACACCGAATAGTGGAGAGTGAAGACGACCTCCTTCGACCTCCCTTCGACCTCCCTTCGACCTCCCTTCGACTGTGATGAAAACCATCTTCAACTACCATATAACCATATAGCAATTACAGCACGGAAACAGGCCTTCTCGGCCGTTCCAGTCCGTGCCGACCATTTATTTTTCCCTAGTCCCATATACCTGCACTCAGACCATACCCCTCCATTCCCTTCCCGCCCATATACCTATCCACTTCACTTTTAAATGTTAAAATCGATCCTGCCTCCACCACTTCTGCTGGAAGATCATTCCACACAGCCACCACTCTCTGAGTAAAGAAGTTCCCCCTCATGTTACCCCTAAACTTCTGTCCCTTAATTCTCATGTCATGCCCTCTTGTTTGAATCTTTCCTACCCTCAATGGGAAAAGCTTATCCACGTCAACTCTGTCTATCCCTTTCATCATTTTAAAGACCTCAATCAAGTCCCCCCTTAACCTTCTGCGCTCCAAAGAATAAAGACCTAACTTGTTCAACCTTTCTCTGTAACTTAGTTGCTGGAACCCAGGCAACATTCTAGTAAATCTCCTCTGTACTCTCTTTATTTTGTTGACATCCTTCCTATAATTAGGTGACCAAAATTGTACACTATACTCCAGAACTACCTTCGACTACCTTTGACTACCCTTGATTACCTGTGACTAACAAGCCGACCTAATACGACTAAGCCTACGAGTGAAAAAAGTATTGATTTTTTCCATGGCAACCTTTGTTTACTGAATATCATATTGAAAAAAAGCCGCAACCTAGCTGTGGCCTCGAGTACGCGGAGACTACTCTTAAGCATGAAGGAGAGTTACGAAGACTTCCTACGACCTTGTGACGACCATGCTGCGAGTCGAGGGCAAACTCGCCAGAACTCGCCTATTAGGTTGCTCAAGTGGGACAGGCCCTTTAGATAAAACAAGAGGTGCTTAGGGTGAATGGATGGGTACTGTGGCTTCTCCATACTATCAATGTCTGAGGTATTCATTGCACAATTGAGTATAATTAGGCATCAATGTTGGGGGTGTTGACCTGAAAAAAGGCAGTGATATTGGTTAATTTACCCTGCCACAGGTGGCACCTCTCCTGAGCTTTGAAGTGTCTGTTGTAATTAATCAGTGGGTATGTTTAAGGCAGAAATAGATCGATTCTTGACTAGTACGGGTGTCAGAGGTTACGGGGAGAAGGCAGGAGAATGGGGTTAGGAGGGAGGGATAGATCAGCCATGATTTAATGGTGGAGTAGACTTGATGGGCTGAATGGCCTCATTCTACTCCTAACCCTTATGACCTTATGACTTTAGTCCATATCTTGGAAACATACAGGACAGGGATCATTGCCGCCTGGTAAGCTTCGGAGTTTTGATATTCAATATCTCGTTTTGTTCGATGGCCAAAAGCCATATTGGCAATTTAATGGGGAATATTAATTCTCCTATGTTATATGCAGTAAGCAGTTGGAAATCCATCTTCTGTAAATAGGGTGAATCACACCATATTCTAACATCAACATATTATACTCCGTAGTTAGTAAATAAAGGTCAAACAGTGATGTGAAGAAATGTATTCATCCAGACTGATCTTTTGAATGTTCTTCCCAATACAGCAGAGGGGAGTCAGACACTGAATTTATTCAAGACAAAGATTTATAGATTTTTAGCGTATTAGGGGATTAGGGTATTAGGGGATTTTAGGTATTAGGGGAATAGTAAAGTAATGTGGGCCAACTGGATGGTAGATCAGGTGTAAAGAGTCAAATGCTTATAGAAACATAGAAACATAGAAATTAGGTGCAGGGGTAGGCCATTCGGCCCTTCGAGCCTGCACCGCCATTCAATATGATCATGGCTGATCATCCAACTCAGTATCCCGTACCTGCCTTCTCTCCATACCCTCTGATCCCCTTAGCCACAAGGGCCACATCTAACTCTCTCTTAAATATAGCCAATGAACTGGCCTCAACTACCCTCTGTGGCAGAGAGTTCCAGAGACTCACCACTCTGTGTGTGAAAAAAGTCCTTCTCATCTCGGTCCTAAAGGATTTCCCCCTTATCCTTAAGCTGTGACCCCTTGTCCTGGACCTCCCCAACATCGGGACCAATCTTCCTGCATCTAGCCTGTCCAACCCCTTAAGAATTTTGTAAGTTTCTATAAGATCGCCTCTCAATCTCCTAAATTCTAGAGAGTATAAACCGAGTCTATGCAGTCTTTGTTCATAAGACAGTCCTGACATCCCAGGAATCAGTCTGGTGAACCTTCTCTGCACTCCCACTATGGCAATAATGTCCTTTCTCTGATTTGGAGACCAGAACTGTACGCAATACTCCAGGTGTGGTCTCACCAAGACCCTATACAACTGAAGTAGAACCTCCCTGCTTCTATACTCAAATCCTTTTGCTATGAAAGCTAACATACCATTTGCTTTCTTCACTGCCTGCTGCACCTGCATGCCTACTTTCAATGACTGGTGTATCATGACACCCAGGTCGCGCTGCATCTCCCCTTTTCCTAATCGGCCTCCATTTAGATAATAGTCTGTTTTCCTATTTTTGCCACCAAAGTGGATAACCTCACATTTATCCACATTATACTGCATCTGCCAAACATTTGCCCACTCACCCAGCCTATCCAAGTCACCTTCCAGTCTCCTAGCATCCTCCTCACAGTTAACACTGCCCCCCAGCTTAGTGTCATCCGCAAACTTGGAGATATTGCCTTCAATTCCCTCATCCAGATCATTAATGTATATTGTATATAGCTGGGGTCCCAGCACTGAGCCTTGCGGTACCCCACTAGTCACTGCCTGCCATTGTGAAAACGACCCATTTACTCCTACTCTTTGCTTCCTGTTTGCCAGCCAGTTCTCTATCCACATCAATACTGAACCCCCAATGCCATATGCTTTAAGTTTATATACTAATCTCTTATGTGGGACCTTGTCGAAAGCCTTCCGGAAGTCCAGATACACCACATCCACTGGTTCTCCCCTATCCATGCTACTAGTTACATCCTCGAAAAATTCCACAAGATTCGTCAGACATGATTTACCTTTCGTAAATCCATGCTGACTTTGTCCAATGATTTCACCACTTGCCAAATGTGCTGCTATCTACCCCAGCCAACTACAAATTCCTCGGGGTACACATCTCGGAGGATCTGTCCTGGTCGCTCAACATCTCCAAGCTGATCAAAAAGGCGCAGCAGCGCCTTTACTTCCTGAGGAGGCTCAAAAAAGCCCACCTTTCCCGCCAGATCCTGACCAACTTTTACCGCTGACCACCTGCTTTACGGTATGGTACAGCAGTTGCACCGTGGCAGATAGGAAGGCACTACAACGGGTGGCGAAAACCGCCCAGTACATCATCGGTGCCCCGCTCCCTGCCATGGATGCCCTCCACTGAAAACGGTGTCTGAGACGGGCCGGGAAGATCATCAAAGACCCCTCCCACCCCAACCATGGACTGTTTGCCCTCCTACCATCAGGGAGGCGGTACAGGAGCCTCAGGTCCCACACTAATAGGATGAGGAACAGCTTCTACAACAACGCCATCACACTGCTGAACTCAGAGTCCCTCTGATAGATTTCTCGAGTCTTATCGTCCACATTGTCTGCATTCTGTATTTATTTTCTATATTGCGATTACTACGAACTGACGCTAAACTGCATTTTGTTGTACCTATGCTTGTATCTGTGCAATGACATTAAAGTTGAATTGAATTGAATTGAATTGAATGACATCATTCCCATAGCTGGGTGCCGAAAGATAAACACAATAATCCAAGTGCAGGCTCACCAAAGCCGTGTACAACTGTCCAATAACATGCCAGCTTCTATACTCAATGCCCTGACTGAGGGGAGCCAACATAACAAAAGCCTTCTTCACCTCCCTTAAAGCCCTGTCCCATGGTACGAGTTCATTCCAAGAGCTCTCCCAAGTTTGCCCTGATTCGAACTCGGAGATTTACGGTAACGTCCACTCATCGGTACTCGGGGCTCTCGTGGACATATTTCACCATGTTGAAAAATCTTCACGAGTCTTCCCGTGCTTACCAGCCATTAGCGAGTCTTCCCGAGTACCTGCTATTAGCATTATGAGCCACTAAAAGATGTCCCCGAACTCTGACGTACCCACTACGTTCATTCTCCGTGCTTACCATGAGTTTGATTTTTTTTAACTCTGGAGAGCTCTTGGAATGGACTCGTACTGTGGGACAGGGCTATTTACCTGTGACACCATTTTCAGAGAACTATGTATTTGTACTCCTTGGTCCCTCTGCTCTACAGCACTTCCCAGGGCCCTGTCATTCACAGTGAAGGGCCTGCCCTGGTTAGACTTTCTAAAATTGCACACCTCCCACATTTCTGAATTCAACTTCATTAGCAATTTTTCAGCTCACGTGCCCAGCTGATCAAGATCCTCTGCAATTGTTGATATCCACTGTTTACAATCCCATCTATTTCAGTGCCAATTGCAAATTTACAAATTATGCTGTTTTTAATCCACATCCAAATCATGAATATTGCATTTTATTTCAATTAATAATTAATAATTAATATTAATAACAGTTCTTGACTGGAGCCTTACTTCTGCCCTCCATAGCCAAGTCACCCCATGTAGACTGCTCCACCTTGCAATAGTCAAAGGATCATAGAGAATAGGGCACAGATACAGGGCCTTCAGTCCACCAAATCCATGCTGACCATAGATCACCTTTTTACGCTAATTCTATCCGATACCGTTGTGCACTTTTCATGTTCCCATCACTTTCCCCTCCACCCTCCACCCCTACATTAGGGTCTGATTTACAGTGTCCAATATTGATCAACCCACATGTCTGTAGTGTGTGGGAGAATATGTACACAACTCACATGTGGCAGCATTGGTTATATTCAACCTGGAGCTGTGAATAAGCTGCAACAAGGTGCTCTCTTTGTATTGTGGCTGCAGCAATGAGGCCTGGGATGGAGCCATGCGGGTGAAAAAAGGGAATGTGATCACAGGCATCCCATGATAGGTCACCATGAAGTTAGTTAGTTTAGTTTAATGTCACATATACTGAGATACAGTGAAAAGCTTTTGATGTGTGCTATGCAGTCAGCAGAAAGACAATACATGATTACAATCGAGCCGTTTACAGTGTATAGATCCATGATAAGGGAATAACGTATAGTGCAAGGTAAAGCAAGCAAAGTTCGATCAAGGATAGTCCGAGGGTCACCAAAGAGGCAGATAGTAGTTCAGGACCGCTCTCTGGTTGTGGTAGGACGATTCATATGCCTGATAACAGCTGGCAAGAAACTGTCCCTGAATCTGGAGGTGTGCGTTTTCACACTTCTATACCTTTTCCCCGATGGGAGAGGGGAGAAGAGGGAGTGGCCAAGTCCTGAGTGATTATAAATACTCAATATAAAAAGAGGAATAACTTATAAGGGTGTTACAACTACTGTTGCTGGATCCTTTAATATCTTTACGATAGGACTAGAGTTTACAGCAGTTAATAATGCAGGGCTCAGAGAAGAATTAAAACGGATTGAATGGGAGAAGTGATTTATTAATATTTCATTCATGGATAAAGGGCTACCTGCAGAGACATTAACACGAACAAGTAGGAAGAATACACTGCAAAGAGAAGCAAGAGGCAGATTGAAATGCTTACATCTAAGTGAGCCAGAAAGAATGTTGGAAGCCAGATCAGAAGCTTGACAAAGACCATTGAGAGACGTTAGGAAGAATGGAATGAAAAGATTATAGAATTATATCAAAAGCACCAGCAGAAGGGCAATGAATGAGAACGGTATTGAAATGCAGCAACTAAACGCAACAGCAAGAAATTGTCATATTACCATTTTAGCAAGAGCTGAATCAAGGAAGTGCTTAAAGCTTGAAGGATTCCAGGGAGGATATAACTGAGAATTGCTAATTGACTTAATGGATCGTAAACCTTGATGAAGTTTCTGTTGAGCAAAACCACAATGAACTGTCCAAAAGTAAAATATGTAGATGTAAAGCTACGGTTATAGAGTAGAAAATGCTTAGCCGTAAACTGGAGAAGTATCTGGGCATAGTTAGTATTTCAACTCGTTGAGAAACCCCTTATATACAAAGTGCGTAGAAAGGGCGGCATGGTGGCGCAGCAGTAGAGTTGCTGCCTTGGAATGCCAGAGACCCTTGTTTGATCCTCTGTACCGAGTTTGTATGTTTCTCTGTGACCAGCGTGGGTTTCCTCCGTGATCTCTGGTTTCCTCCCGCGCTCCAGACGTGCAGGTTTATGTAGCAATGTTACAATATTTTGAGATTTTAAAAATCAAGTCGGCAATTTATCTCATCAGATAAAGTATAAAAAGAAGTTTAACTTGACACCTAATTCACTTTCATATCTTCAGTATTAAAAAGGTTATGGCCATTTTCATACTCAGAAATTAGAATCTTGTTCCCTATTGCTTTTCCATTGACTTAACACAAAAGCTGTGATCGAAGACAGTCAAAAGCCCATAACTTTCTTAGAAATTAAGGGAACTGAATGACATTTTCAGTTATTATAGACTGAAGCATTCAGAAACAAATATGAAACATCTTACTTGGATGACCTGAAATTAACGCCTATAATTAGTTTGTTACCTAATTGTAGCTCATTACAAAATTGACCATTGTGATGGAAATAGTAATAAACACCCAGACTGCCTTGAAAAATTCAAAAATGTGATATTCTCAACATCAGAACTTTAATATTATTGTATTATATACTGTAAGTCCGTAACAGATACATAAATAAATCACAATTTCTAGCAATAGACCAAGTCTTTATGGAGAAGATCAGTTGCTAGCTGGTACATTGGCATATCATCAGTAGCATCATCATACTCCTCAGATTGTAACCAATAAGCAACTCTGTACATGGGGTGGAAGATTGCAACCTTCACGTGGTCCGCCCTGTTTTGACGAATGCAATCAACCTGGTGTTCACAATCAAATAAGATCAAATAGAACAAGTTGTACTCCAACTTTAGGCTGTGCCGGCCATACGCAAGAAGAAGAATTCTGTACACCTTGTTTATCCTCAACTTTTCAATTTTGGCATTGTGAACTACAAGTTTTTGCTCCTCAAACCACGCTGACATGCCTTGCCGCCCACTACTTTCCCATTAAGAATGTCCTGTAGATTCCATTTCTTAAGAAAATGATTTTTTTTAAATATAGCCTAAGTATCCAAATAACAAACTGATCCCATTCACACCAGAATTCACAATATAACATGATTTTTAAATCTCATTGTCATGAACATATGCCAGATGGAAGCAATCTTCCATGTTTAATAAATGTTTAATTCCTGTAAATTAATCTAGAAACATCCACGTTCAATATAATAAAAATCAATATTTTTTGCACGATAAATGTGACTAAAGCTGTTGTGTATATTTAGTATCAAAATATTGATTATGGATGGACCATTACACAAAATATAGACGATTTAGATGCTCTTATGACATGATTGTCCAAAATAAATGAGAATTTTAATCATCTTGCGAGTGGGTGTTTCTGGTGAATTTGAACCCCATATCGGCAGGAAAGGCATTGCCGGTTCGTATGGGGCCCAAATCACATTTTCACAACGTAAAATTAGATTAAAGCCACCCCAAGAAGCAAGATTATATGTAAAATAGACGACTTACCCTTTTTTTGTCCTCATATTGCGATCCGTCGCGCTGTAAGCGTTGAGGGCGTTCAAACTCGCTTTTTAATTTAATTAAAGTATCAAATTGTACAGCGATTTAAAAAATAAACAGGAACGGAAGTCTGATCGATTTTTCTTAATCGACTCACAGCCCGAGGAAATCCCTCTCCGATAAGCGATAAAAGCATGCATCCAAGATCTCGAAGATCTGAAGAAGGATTTAGACCCAAAACGTTGCCTATTTCCTTCGCTCCATAGATGCTGCCTCACCCGCCGAGTTTCTCCAGCAATTTTGTCAACCTACATACCTGTGCGTCTTTGGAGTGTGGGAGGAAACCAAAAATCTTGGAAAACACCCAGGCAGGTCACGGGGAGAATGTGCAAACGCCATACAGACAGCATCCCTAGTCTTTGTTATCTTTTCTTTTGTAAATTCCTTGTATCAACCTATCACATGTCAGGCTTTGTCCTGCCCCTCCTCTCATCCAGCTTTCTCCTCCCACCACCGCAATCAGTGTGAAGAATACCTATCAAACTATTCCAGAAAAACTGCCTGACCCTTCGAGTTACTCCAGCACCTTGCGACTTTATTGTAAACCAGCATATGCAGTTCCTCATGTCTGCATTTTCTTGTTTATTGTGGTCTTTAGCTCATACTCAAATGATGGTTTGATATGTTTCAACCTCAGAAAGTTTGCTTTCTTCAAAATGACATAAATTATTCTTAATATATCTGGAGCCAAAACTGATTTCCATTTACATACTAATGTACGGTGGGCAGATTATGGGTGCTGCCTGTATGGAGTTTGTACGTTCTCCCCGTGACCTGCGTGGGTTTTCTCCGAGATCTTCAGTTTCCTCCCACATTCCAAAGACGTACAGGGTTGTCGGTTAATTGGCTTGGTAAATAGTGTTAAGGTGTAGGATAGTGTTAATGTGCGGGGCTCAATGTGGGGGAGTCGTGTGATGGATGTTTATGTTAAAAATGTATTTGAGTGTCTTGTTGCTCTTTATTGGTAAGACTGTATGACAAATCATATTCCTCGTACGTTGCAAAACATACTTGGCTTATACTATTATAATTATGATTCACAATCCAGCATCTCACAACTGACTGCAGACTAACTTCAGACTATTGATCCCTGTGGTCATTAAACTCATCATTTTCAACCCCAAGCAAAACACAAAGTTCTGGAAGAACTCAACAGGTCAGGCAGCATCTGTGGAAGGAATGGATAGATGGCATTTTGGGTTTAATCCTAACATTATTATCCAACCATCCCTGCTTCAGCTCAGCCGCTGTTGAAACTCTTACCGAGGCCTTTCTTACCCCAAACTGGCATCAATCTCTGTTCTCAGTAAGGCCAACCCTTATATAACCGACCGCATGATATTGCTTGGCCAAGATAAGAATTGCAATTTTTAAGACCTTGATACTTGAAGGCAATAAGATGTGTATTGCCTCAGAGGAAATCTCATTAATCACTGCACTCTTTTACTTTTGTGGGAATATGCTTATGTATGGTGTAAATGTTACTGGGTTGTGTTCAAACAATCCATTTCACAGCATCTATGTACAAGTGACAATAAAGTAGCACCTACTAAGACTAAAAGAAGCAGGGGTCATCCCAATCACCCAGGGTTACCAACACTCATGCATCCGGACACCCGGTTAAACTGTAGCTGAATTTTATCATTCAGGTCCTTGCTTTCAAATATTCCCTTATTAATTATCCTTGAAATCACTACGGGCTCCTTCAACCGCTCCCTCCAATATTGGCCTCCTGATCATCCGTCAATTTAATCTTCACACCTTGGCACATTTATCTTCAGCTACCAAAATCCTACATTCTGGGATCCTTCAGAACCCTAGGGTGCAGTCCATCTGGCCCAGGTGATTTATCCACTTTCAGCCTCTTCAGCTTCCCAACCACCTTCTCCCTGGTAATAGCCACTCCACTAACTTCCACCCCAGACTTTCTTGAATTTCAGGCATGTTGCTGGTGTCTTCCACTGTGAAGACTGATGCAAAAAAAAGTTATTCAACTCCTCTGCCATTTCTTTATTCCCTATTATCACCTCTCCTGCATCATTCTCTAGAGATCCAACGTCCACTCTTGCCTCTTTCTTACTCTTTATATAATTGAAGATTGAAGTTTTCAACCATCTCTTCTACAGCAAAGTCAATGCAAACTGGGCTGTGTGTACCGCTTCATTTCCTGAAGTCGATTCTTCTTCTTCTTCTTCTTCTTCTTCTTCTTCTTCTTCTTCTTCTTCTTCCCCTTCTTCTTCCCATTCTTCTTCCCCTTCTTCTTCCCCTTCTTCTTCTTCTTCTTCTTCCCCTTCTTCTTCCCATTCTTCTTCCCCTTCTTCTTCCCATTCTTCTTCCCCTTCTTCTTCCCCTTCTTCTTCTTCTTCTTCTTCCCCTTCTTCTTCCCCTTCTTCTTCCCCTTCTTCTTCCCCTTCTTCTTCTTCTTCTTCTTCCCCTTCTTCTTCCCCTTCTTCTTCCCATTCTTCTTCCCCTTCTTCTTCCCCTTCTTCTTCTTCTTCTTCTTCCCCTTCTTCTTCCCCTTCTTCTTCCCCTTCTTCTTCCCCTTCTTCTTCTTCTTCTTCTTCCCCTTCTTCTTCCCCTTCTTCTTCCCCTTCTTCTTCCCATTCTTCTTCCCCTTCTTCTTCCCCTTCTTCTTCTTCTTCCTCTTCCTCTTCTTCCTCTTCTTCCTTCTTCCTTCTTCTTTCTCCTCCTCCTCCTCCTCTGCACATCCTAAAGTTGTAAGACAACTTGTTCTATTTGATCTTCCATTTGTGCACGTCGAGTTGATTGCATTAGTCGAAACAGGGCGGACCACGTGAAGGTTGCAATCTTCCACCCCCTTTGTCTTGCTGACATTTAGAGAAGGGTTATTGTTTCGACTCCAGGACACGAGGTACTCGATCTCCTTCCTGTACTCCGTCTCATCATTATTTGATATCTGGCCCACAATGGCGGTGTAGTCTGCGAATTTGTAAATTGAATTAGATTTGTACATGGCTACACAGTGATGGATGTACGAAGGAGTAAAGAACGTGGCTGAGAACGCATCCCCATGGAACACCAGTGGTTTACTGTCTTTAGCTTTTTTTCTTCAGTTTTACGGCTTAATTGGGATGAGCGAGTGCAGTTACTAAAACAATGCATGATGTATGATCAGCATTTCTCCAACATTCTGTCCAAAACATAAAACTTTAAGATAAAATAGTGCAATTTATCTCAATATTGTATAAAACACATTGACCAGTTTCTAATAGGATATTAAAAATAACGACTTAGGAAACGTCCTTCACAGCTCCAGTAACTAAAGAATTAAATCCTGACCATTGGTGGTGTCAGTGTATAGTTTCCACATATATAGCAAAAATGTGCAGATTATTTAATTTCTTTATGCCATCTCTAGTATGTAATAAGTGGGAGGGTTAATGGAAATAAGGGAGAATAAAATGGATCAAGGTAGGATTAGTGTAAAATGGGTGCTTGATGGCCAGTGTGGACGAGGTGGGCCAAAGGGCCTGTTTATGTGCTGTATCTTTCCATGACTATTGGACTATGATTCTATAACTCTAAATGCTTCATTACTCGCAGGACTGTGCTCATTTGTCATTCTATGGTGAATTGGTTGTGGGCCCGCTGATTTAAAAATCCAATTCAAAGAAAAGTAGCAGGAAAACTCGGACAGTTGTGAATCTAGCTATAGATCAGAGGTTGGAGGAGTGCGTATTGGTCATGTACTGGATGGAGCCTGGGCTAAGACTTGTAGGAAGGAACTGTAGATGCTGGTTTAAACCAAACAAAGATGCAAAAGGCTGGAGTAACTCAGCGGGACAGGCAGCATCTCTGGAGAGAAGGAATAGGTGACGTTTCAGGTCTGAAAAAGGGTCTGGACCCGAAACATCACCTATTCCCTTTCTCCGGAGATGCTGTCTAACCCGCTGCGTTACTCCAGCTCTTTGCGTCTATCTCCAGGCTAAGACTTGTCAGGGACAGGGATTAGGGCTGAGCAGGGCAAAGAGAAGTGGGTTGGGGCATGTCGGAATCTGGAGAAGGTGTGAATCTAGGCCGAGAGATTATATATATGAGAATCATGAATCACAGTCTAAGGTGGATCTAAACCTGTCAGGGGAATAATGGATGCGAAAGGATGAGCGATCATTAACCAGGGGAGTGGCTGTAAATCGGAGAGTTCGGAATCAGTGGAAAATGTTCGAGAGAAGAGGTGAGCTGGCAGAATTTCAAGTAAAGAAATGAAAGCGATCTTGCTTGGGTACAGTTCCCAGAGCCGAGGCCTCCTCAGGCGCTTTAAATGATGCTGTTGAAGAAATAGCAATGCTAACAAATGGATTTTCTTCGCGATGTGTCTGACAGAACTATGTAACTGACAGGGGGTGTTGTCATTAGGTCTGCTTATGATGAAGAAAATGCATCTTCAGCTGAAGTGTAATTTACAATCAAAATTACCTGGCAGTTACAGGATTCGACCAAGAAAAGATTGACACTGGAGAAAAAATATGAGATTTTATATGCAGAGAATGAGAAAAAAAACAGACCCTATCAGATTGCCTCAGGCACTATGAGTTCCAATTCAATTCAGCAGCACAGTGTCTTATATTTCCTGGTCCAGAAACTTATCTATCTTTGTGGAATATATATTTTTTAAAATCCCATGGAGTTGATAACGGATTTTGGGAGCTGAATTGGATATTCCCTGCAATCGGGTATTGAGGGTGACGGAGGACACCACAGCTACGCTTGGCCAGGCCGACCCTACAACGCCGCCAGGACGACGGACCTTCATGATCAGATCAAGATCCCTGCACTTACAACAACTGGCAACACTGTATACCGAGGATAGACACAAATGCTGGAGTAACTCAGCGGGACAGGCAGCATCTCTGGGGAGAACGAACGAGACACTGTAAACTGCACTGCTGCTATACACTTGAACTGTACCTGAGATACTTATCTATATAATTAAAACTCAAATCTTGACCACTTCCTGTTTGCACTGCATATTGATTTTAGAAAAAACGTTATAACTTATGTCTGTGATTTTTGGCAATCTTACTCAGTCCACCTCCACTGCGCAGGACCAGAGGATTTTTCCCATCGATGAAAAATAAAAGACTTATTAATGTTTTAAAAATGTTGAGATTCTCTCTCCTGCCAATCACGCCACAAAGGCCACGTCCTTTCCGGTGGGAGGGGGAGGGTTTATAAAACCCAGAAGTGTGGACTGCCTCAGTCTCTGCAAGATGGGGGAGCGA
Organism: Raja brachyura; assembly: GCA_963514005.1. The sequence continues at coordinate 50,553,559 of OY740795.1, forward strand.
GAGGTCACAACTCTCAGTCTGAGCTGTGAACACCGAACACATGTCTACTAAACTGTGAGTGGTTTTACTGACCTGTCAGTGCCCTTAATGTAGATTGAAAATGTAGTTTGAAAATGTGGTTTGAAAATGTGGTTTGAAAATGCAAAAGTGGTGTTGGTTTGCAAATGAAAAAGTGGTGTTGTTTTGAAAAAGCAAAGCAAATGTGGTGGTGGTTGGTTGGTTTGAAAAAGCTAAGCAAGAGTGGTGGTGGTGGTGGTGGTGGTGGTGGTTGTTTTGAAAAAGCTAAGGAAGTGTGGTAGTGGTGGTGGTTGGTTTGAAAAACCTAAGTAAGTGTGGTGGTGGTGGTGGTGGTGGTGGTTAGTTTGAAAAAGCTAAGCAAATGTGGTGGTGGTAGTGGTTGGTTTGAAAAAGCTAAGCAAATGTGGTGGTGGTGGTTGGTTTGAAAAAGCTTATAATTAAAAGTCTAAACTTGACCACTTCCTGTTTAAACTGTATATTGATTATACAAAAAAAGCTACCACTTATGGCTGTGATTTATGGCCATCTTACTCAGAGTCCCCCTCCACTCATCAGGTGCAGAGGATTTTTCCCATCGATGAAAAATAAAAGACTTATTAATGTTTAATCAATGTTGATATTCTCTCTCCTGTCACTCACGCCATGAAGACTACGCCCCTTCCGGTGGGGAGGGATTATAAAACCCGGAAGTGTGGGGGTAGTCTCTGCAAGATGGGGGATAGAGAGGTCACGACCCTCTGTCTGAGCTGTGAAACAACTGAACACACTGCATGTCTACTGAACTGTGAGTGGTTTTTATGTGGTTTTATGTGGTTTTTGTGTAGTGTTTTATGCGGTTTTGTGGTGGTTTCACCCAGCTTGAAATGGTATGAAACTGCCTTTGAATTTGGTGGCCTTGCACCCTGCTTGAAGTGGCATGAACCTGCATTTGAATTTGGTGGCTTTGCACACTGCTTGATGTGGTATGAAACTGCACTTGAATTTGGTGGCCTTGCACCCTGCCTGAAACGCTATGAAACTGCACTTGAATTTGGTGGCCTTGCACCCTGCTTGAAATGGTATTAAACTGGACTTGAGTTTGGTGGCCTTGCACCCTGCTTGAAATGGTCGGAAACTGCGCTTGAATTTGGTGGCCTTGCATCCTGCTTGAAATTGTAGGAAACTGCACTTGAATTTGGTGGCCTTGCACCCAGTTTGAAGTGGTAGGAAACTGCACTTGAATTTGGTGGCCTTGCACCCTGCTTGAAATGGAATTTCAAGGAATAGCCGTGAGTCAACTGCCAGCCACAAGCCATGAGTGAGTGAGCTGCCAGCACACCAGGCATGAGTGACTGAGCCGCCAGCCCAAAAATCCATTCGTCCCCCAATGTCCATACTAGCCCTCTGGAAACCAGTCCCTTTAGCCCACAAACACCCATACTAGCTCTCCAGAAAGCCCCCCCCCCCCCCCCCCCCTTCCCCACACTGGCCACCAATATTGTAATTGGTGGAGAGGTGGAATATTGCATTGGGGGACCAGCCCTCCTGTGTGAAGCTCGGACTCAACGGGTCCCACTTTGTCTAGTCTAATATGTATCTAAGTGCTTATGTAAAGTGATACTTGTGCTGAGCTGTATACAAAAACGAATGTCACTGTACCTCGCTACATTGTGACACCCACCATGGTGATCACACCGTTCAGGTAACCAAGGCCTCTTGCTTCCAACGCAGGTTGCGTCTCAGCCTGACGCAGCCTACTCATTTACATGCTTACTAACCACACTCTTTATTGGTTTATTGCCTCAACAGGGGTTCAATTTCATCGTTGGATAGCGCCACTTAAATGCTTGCCCCCATCCCCCCCTCCCCCGTGCTACTTAAAGCTGGCCTGCTCTTAATCGTGGAGATGCACTGTGACGGCAGCTATCGTTGGCGAGAGCTCTTGGTCTGATCCTGAGCAGGGAGAGTTTCCCGATTTTAAAAAATAATAAATTCAGTTTTGAGGATCTGGGTATCATGGAAAAGACAAACACTAATTGCCCATCCCTAATTAATCTGGAGCAGACGAGCTTGTTCAGCCATTTAGCCAGACTTTTTTAGTTTTGAGGTCTTAGTTTTAGAGATACAGAGGCCCTTCGGCCGACCGAGTAGGCACCAAACAAAGATCACTGCACAATAACACTATCCTACACCCACTAGGGACAATTTACAATTACACCAAGCCAATTAACCTAAAAACCTGTACGTCTTTGGAATGTGGGAGGAAACTGAAGATCTCGGAAAAAACCCACGCAGGTCACGGGGAGAACGTACAAACTCCATACAGGCAGCACCCGTAGTCAGGATCGAACCCGTGTCTCTGGCGCTGTAAGGCAGCAACTCTACTGCTGCGCCACTGAATTTGGGCGGCATAGAATTTGACTGTTCAACCACAACACAGGACCGAGATGAGAAAAACACTTTTCACACAGAGAGTGATGAATCTGCGGAATATTCTACCACATAAGGCAGTTGAGGCCAGTTCATTGGCTATATTAAGAGGGAGTTAGATGTGGCCCTTGTGGCTAAAGGGATCAGAGGGTATGGAGAGAAGGCAGGTACGGGACACTGAGTTGGATGATCAGCCATGATCATATTGAATGGCGGTGCAGGCTCGAAGGGCCGAATGGCCTACTCCTGCAACTATTTTCTATGTTTCTATGTTAATACTGTTCAACCACCGAAGAAAGATTGAAAGCTGTTGCTGCTCGGAGGAAAGACTAAGCAAGTAATTAGGAAGTCTGGTGCTAGGTTGGCCTTCGACATGAACACAAGGCTAAAAGCATCTCACTGAAATTACGTAGGTCCCTGATAAATCACATTGGAATATTATACACAGGTCCAGTTTTGCTACCCGAGGAAGCATATCTTTGCAGCAGAAGGCGTACAATGAATATCCTGGCATATCGTGCTTTGTTTTATACAAATAGAGATTAGGCCTACACTCTAAACAATCAGAGGTACTTCCTGACCATAAGAAATTGCAGAGAGTTATGGATGTAGCTCTGCAGACCTGCTCGCAGACCAGATCCCACCATTGGCTCTATCACATTTAACAAGGCCTTGGAAAAGCAGCCAACATAATCAGACTTGTCCTGCCCTGCACATTCCTTCTTCTTCCCGCTCCCGTCAGGCAGATCATACAGAAGCGTGAAGGCACATACCACCAGACTCAGGGGCAGCTTCTTCCCTCTGTTATCAGGCTTGTGAACAGTCCTGCCATAAGGTAGAGTACTGACTGATTCACCTCTGCCTCATACAAATTGGACTTTGTCTATAGAACTGATGTGCTACGTTGCTGAGAACTATATCCTGCACTCTAGCATTGAAAACGTTCTTCACAGTACCTCTGCAAATTTGACAATCATAAACCTAAAAGGAAATATTCTTGCAGGACTTGACATAGAGTAGATGCAAGGCTGTAGCTCCACTTCCTCAGGTATCAGAGTCATAGATCACAGTTTCCAACTAACGGTTGCAGATTCAGGACAGACTTGAGGTAGAAATATTTTCACTGAGGGGATGGTGAATCTAGAGGGTTTCAGATACTCAGTGAGTTTATTCATGACAGAGGGTTACACAAAAAGCTGGAGAAACTCAGCGGGTGCAGCAGCATCTAAGGAGCGAAGGAGATAGGCGACGTTTCCGGTCGAGACCCTTCTTCAGTCTGACTCTATTGAATGACAGAGCTGGAGAATGTAATTGACATACCCCTTGCATACATTCACATTTACTAATTCTATGCAATCATGATTCCTTAATGTCTTGCTCTAAGCTCCAAGCTTCTAGTCCCCCCCCCCCCCCCTCCCAGCCAGATGGATATGACCATTGAACAACCTAAACCCTTAGACCCTAATTTTCTGAACCCGTATCACCCGACCTGCAAGCCCAGTCCCCTGACCCAAAGCCTCTATCACCCGATTCTCCGAGTATCAATCACTCAATACCATCCCCTGGTCTTGATTACACAGACCTGCGATCGCTTGATCTACTGACCAACTGAACATCCATGTCACCAGTAATGTGGGGCCATCACCTCACCACTCACCAACATCTGCAGCCTCACATGCGCGTATATATTTACCAATCCTTGATCTATGGTCTGTCTCTTCAGCATTGTCCTGGACCCAACCCTGGCCTCAGACTTCACACATTGGCACAGCACACGAAGGAAAGGACTCTTCTCGAACAAAGCGAACTCAAGAACAACCACTGGTTAGGCAAACAGTGATCCCACCACCAAAATAGTCACTGAGCAGCCAAGATACAACCGGTTAACTGGACTCATCAGGTTCCAGTGAATTCCTAGGTTGATAAAACCAGAAATAGAAGGCCTGAATAATAAAAAAGGCTGTCGCCACTATTCACAACCGAAGGCAAAATATTGCGGATGTTCAACACTGATACAGCAACTGCTGACGTGGGGAATGTTCAGTGGGTCAGGCCGCATCTGTGGAGGAGAAAGGTTTCTGGTCAGAGACCCTTCATCAGAATTTGAAAACGTTTGAGATGGAATTTTAAAAAGAGACGGAAGAGAAAAGAGGAAGGAGTGGAAGAAAACTACAGTCTGTGGTAGACTAGAAACATGGAGTGATTGCAAGACATAGAACATAGCACAGTACAGCACAAGTAGGGGCCCTTGGCCCACAATGTCTGTGCTGAACATCATCCCAAGACAATTAAAATAATGATAATGAATGATAATGATAATGAATGTTTATTGGCCAAGTATGTTCACATACAAGGAATTTGCCTTGGTGCTCCGCCCGCAAGTGACAACATAACATACAGTGACAATTAAGAATGACACATAAAACATTAAACATTAATAATAAAAAATCATTGATTAAACATGTGAATGAAATAAAATACCAGAGCAAAAGGAGGCTACAGACTTTTGGTTATTGAGTAGAGCTACTACTCGTGGAAAAAAAGTTGTTTTTTTGTCTGGCTGTGGCGGCTTTCACAGTCCGGAGTCACATTCCAGAGGGAAGATCGTCAATTAGCTACCTGCACATAACCCGTATCCCTCCATTCCCAGCATACCCATATGCCTATGCAAAAGTATTTTAAATGCCACTACGTGGTAGCTTCAACATCACCCCTGGCAGAGCATCCCAGGCATTCACCACCCTCTGTGTTAAATAACTTGTCCCACGCACCTCCTTTAAACTTTACCTCCACCTTAAAGCTATGCCCTCTAGTATTTGATTTTTCTATCCTGGAATGAAGATTCTGACAGTCTACCATATCTATGCCTTCCACAATTTTATATAATTCCATCAGGTCATCCTGCAATCTCGGACATTCCAGAAAAAACATTGCAAATCGGTCCAACCTCTCCCTGTAGCTAATACCTCTAATCCAGGCATCATGCCTAATTTGCACCCTTTCCAAAGCCACCATATCTTTCCTGGAATGGGGCGAGCAAAACAGCACAAAATACCCCAAATGCAAAATAGCCAAAGCCCTACAAAGCTGCATTGTAGTGCCTTGATTTTGATGTAGAGATATGGATATCTGAAGTTGGACAGCAAACTACACACTCCATAGCTGAAGGTGCTATACAACAGAGTGTTGTATGCTCAGAAGAAATTGGACTGGAAGACAATGTTTCAAATGTCTCAAAATCAAGCCACAAATGAATGAATGAATGAATGAATAGCCCCTCTGTCAGTGGATCACCAGCTTCCTGACAGACAGGAAGCAGCATGTGAGGCTGGGAAAGCACATCTCGGACCCGCAGACCTTCAGCATAGGAGCACCGCAAGGCTGCGTACTCTCTCCTCTCCTTTACTCCCTCTACACCAACGACTGCACCTCCACAGACTCCTCTGTCAAGCTTCTCAAGTTTGTGGATGACACAACCCTGATTGGACAGATCAGGATGGGGAAGAATCTGCCTACAGACAGGAAGTGTCACAGCTGGAGTCCTGGTGCCTTCGTAACAACCTGGAGCTCACTGCTCTTAAGACAGTGGAATTGACAGTAGACTTTAGGAGAGCTCCCCCCCACTCACCATCAACAAATCCACAGTCACATCTGTGGTCCTTTAAGTTTCTTGGAACCATCATCTCCAAGGACCTGCAATGGGGGGCCACCATCGACTCCACAGTCATAAAGGCCCAACAGATAATGTACTTCCTGTGGCAGCTGAGGAAACAGAATCTGCCACAGGCAATGATGGTCCAATTCTACACAGCCATCGTAGAGCCTGTCCTCACCTTCTCCATCATGGTCTGGTTTGGCTCAGCCACCAAGCACGACATCCAGAGGCTGCAGTGAATCGTTCAATCAGCTGAGAAGGTTGTTGGCTGCAACCCTCCCCCCATTGACGAACTGTACACTGCAAGGGCCAGGATGCGAGCGGGTAAGATCATATCTGACCCCTCTCACCCAGGCCACAAACTCTTTGAAGCACTTCCCTTTGGAAGGCGACTCCGGACTGTCAAAGCTGCCACAGCCAGACATAAAAACAGCTTTTTTCAATGAGCAGTAGCTCTACTAAATAACCAAAAATCTGTAGCCTCCTTTTGTTCTGGTATTTTATTTCATTCACATGTTTAAACTATAATGTTTTATTCTTAACTTTTTATTTATTATTCTTAATGGTTTACTGTATGTCGTGTTGTTACTTGCGAGCAGAGCACCAAGGCAAATTCCTTGTATGGGTACATACTTGGCCAATAAACCTATTCATTCATTCATTCGTTGGCATAACCTATGAGGGCAAGCACACCATATGCCTTCATTACTATCACATACATGATGTCAGCAGTAATGTCCGCAGAAAGGAGGGAACTTGAGCTAGTGAATAACAACAGTGCCTGCAAAATATAATTAGGCGGAGGTGAATGAAATTTAAAACAAGGGGAGTGGATAGGGACAGAAAGCTGAAAGATAGGACGGAGATACAAGGCTGCACCACTGGAAACTGGTGAATTCAGTGTTGAGAGCTGAAGGCTGTTATGTCCCTCCAGAAATTGAGGCAACTATCGAACTGGATGCCAAAGGCAACTCAAGTGGAGGCAAATTTAAAGAACAAGTTTAACCTCGTGAAGAGAAAGCCGGGACCCAATTTGTAACTTCAAAGTAGAGGAGGCAACATTTGTGCCGCACAGTGGCGCAGCGGTAGAGTTGCTCCCGATGTTGCTGTCCACCGGGCCTGCGGCCGGAGCCTCCGAAGTTCCGAAGTTCCGAAGTCGGGTTGCAGCCGCCGTCGGGTGTGCGGGGATTGCTGTTCAGTGCGGACTCGGTGGGCCTGCTTCTCTAAACTAAACTAAACTAAACTAAACATTGTGAGCATGGAATGCAGTACACCTAATGGAAGAAGTAAAAGTTGGATATTCTCTTCAGTTCCAATCTCACATGTTTATCTCACAACCGTCAAGTGATAAGTCATGAGCGTTACTTTAGATATGACAGATCATTTGCCCACCCACAACTTGTTGTGAATGATTATCCGCTTTAACTGTTTCTTTTGGTTAACATACGTTTGCCCGAAAGTCCACAATTTGTCAGAAAAAGACATAAAATAAGTGGGTGTTGGCATTCAACAACTGTTTTTCCCACCCTTTACTTTTCTGTGGGAACTAGCGATAACTAGAAGTGACAGACTGTTGCATTAACAATAGATTTCCAGGCAATCCAGAGCAATGAGACTGTCACTCAATTCTCACACAGGTCCGAGCCACCAGTAAATTAACTCACCACAATTTATATGCATTCATTTTACTCGGAGAGTTTATTAATGCTGGTAATTTGAATGAGGAATGACATGCAATGATAATGTTGTAAAAACCTGCAAATTTCACAATGCAAGACACAAATAAACTGTCTAAATATCATTCCTTGAAATAGAATCCAACATACACATAATGAAGTGTATTTGCATATCTATCAAGGCAACAGCAGGAGGTCTCATAAAAGAATCCTACAGTTGTGACAGCACAAAGTGGCCAATTGGCCCATCCAAGCTTAGCTGGCTCACTGTAGGACAGTTCACATCTCCCATTACTCAACTCTTTGTCTAAATCTCTGCAGCTTTTCTCTCCTTTCATCTTTTAGTTCCTTGTAGAAAAAGGAGGGGAGACGTTTCATCAGGCGCTTAATTACCCCAGTATTTTGTGTCTATCTTCAGTGTAAACCAGCATCTGTGGATCCTTTCTACACTCTTTAGTTCCATCTTAGAAAGAACAATGAATCTGCTTCCATCATTCTCGTAGATAGCCAATTCCAGATCACAGCGACTCATTGCTTGATAATATTTTCCTTGTGACAGCCTTTGACCTTTTGCAACGCACTATAGATCTGCATTATTTGGTTCTTTATGGGCCTGTCCCACATAAGCGATTTTTGAGGCGACTGCTGGTGACTGTCATAGTCGTAGCAGATCGCCGAAAAAACGGCGTCTGGAGCCCCCCATACGATAATGTCTACAACAATGTCTAGAACAACCTACCACCTAGTCGACGTCAAGCTACGGCAAGCTGCCGACAACCGGCAACCTATTAGGACGTCCCCACCTACGACCACACCTACGAGAACCTACGTCCACCAAACTACGACAAGGTAAGACAATTCAGTTGCCGGCACCTGTCGCTGGTTGATGTACGTTGACATAGGTAGTTGCCAATGGAATTCACCAAAGACAGCACCGGCACAACCTACGTCATCCGGCGACAACCTACGATAAGCCAACTGCCGCCGACTATCGCCGAAAAGTTTTGAACATTTCAAAACCCAGCGGCGACCAGAAAGACGCTACGATTCTTTGGGCGACTGAAGAGACTACTCACGACCATACAGGCGAGACCCCGGCGACCATGTGGCGACAGTCTAGTCACCTGTAATCGCCTAAAAAAATTGCCTAAGTGGGACAGGGGCTATTACACTTCTGGCTGTGAGAACATGTTTCCCTGATTTCATTGCATAGATCCATCAATGTTTTAAGCGTCTCTTTCAAATCACCTCTCAACCTTTGTTCTGAAGCGTGGAGTCTGTGCTTCTCCAGATCACACAATACCAAAGTCCCATTCCACCCAATCCTTCCTGCTTCACGGGCATTCATGTCCTTTCCAATACTGTGCTGCACAGAATGAGACGCCGTGCTGCACTGGTGGACTGGTGTTCAACGCAGGCGACTATTTACGTGCTAGCTACAGAAGCAGATCTATAATCACATATCACATTCGCTCCACACTCTCAAATCTCTACTCCAACAGCACCATTTACACTGTAAGTGGCTCGATCCTAATCATGTATTGTCATTCCGCTGACTGAATAGCTCGCAATAAAAGCTTCTTGTCCCTGTACCTCGGTACACGTGACAATGAACTAAACTGAAGGTCTGTGGCGTACAGTTCTGGTCTCTAAATCTGAGGAAGGACATTATTGCCATAGAGGGAGTGCAGAGAAGGTTCACCAGACTGATTCCTGGAATGTCAGGACTGTCTTATGAACAAAGACTGCATGGACTCGGTTTATACTCTCTAGAATTTAGGAGATTGAGAGGGGATTTTATAGAAACTTACAAAATTCTTAAGGGGTTGGACAGGCTAGATGCAGGAAGATTGTTCCCGATGTTGGGGAGGTCCAGGACAAGGGGTCACAGCTTAAGGCTAAGGGGGAAATCCTTTAGGACCGAGATGAGAAGGACTTTTTTCACACAGAGTGTGGTGGGTCTCTGGAACTCTCTGCCACAGAGGGTAGTTGAGGCCAGTTCATTGGCTATATTTAAGAGGGAGTTAGATGTGGCCCTTGTGGCTAAGGGGATCAGAGGGTATGGAGAGAAGGCAGGTACGGGATACTGAGTTGGATGATCAGCCATGATCATATTGAATGGCGGTGCAGGCTCGAAGGGCCGAATGGCCTACTCCTGCACCTATTTTTCTATGTTTCTATGTTTCTATGTCCAACATAACCATCATACATTTTCTTCAATGTGCATTTAAATGGGATAGAAGAGTTGACAGAAGTAATTGCACTATAAAGAAACAGGAGTGGTCCACTCAAACTCTTGAGCCTTCCCTGTCAACTAATTAGATGTTTGCTAATCTGTGTCCCACCTCAATGCACCAACGAATGCCTTCATACCTCCACATATGCCTCTCAATCTTTCCACTGGCCCAACAAGAGGCACTGGCCCACTGGCTTTCAAGAGAGAGCTAGATAGGGCTCTTAAAAATAGCGAAGTCAGGGGATATGGGGAGAAGGCAGGAACGGGGTACTGATTGGGGATGATCAGCCACGATCACATTGAATGGCAGTGCTGGCTCGAAGGGCCAAATGGCCTACTCCTGCACCTATTGTCTATTGTCTATAACAGTGGGGAAATGCATTTGGGATCTCCACAAGGTTGAGTTTCTGTAGGGAAATGCACTTGAGATCTCCACAAGGTTTCGAGAGGATGAATGTCCCCTGATGGAATTTCCAAACTGCCGGGCATCACATTAAAATTCTGTTCCCTTGTTCCAGATTCCCAACTAAAGGAAATATTTCTGTGCATTGAACCTTACAAAATGTTGGTGAGACCACACGGAGTACTGTGTGCAGTTCTGGTCACGGCTCTATTGCAAGGATATGACTGCGCTGGAGAGAGGTGCCTTAAGGGCCTGTCCCATTGTACAAGGTAATTCAAGAGTTCTCCCAAGTTTTCCCCTGATTCGAACTTGGAGAATGTCCGTAGCGGGTCCGTAGGAGTTCGTGGATGTCTTGTGGCGGCTCGTACAAGTAAAGGTAGGTCCTCGGGAAATCCGGTAAACTCATGACGTTTTTTCAACACTGTGAAAAATGTCCACGAGTAAAAAAAATACTTGTGATGAAAAAAATGGTTACATTTTACTCGTACGCTATGGATATTCTCCAAGTTTGAATCAGGAGAAAACGCAGGAGAACTCTTGAATTACCTCGTACAATGGGACAGAAGCTCAGGAGACCAGATAGTGACCTGATAGAGGCATATAAAAGTATTAGAGCCAAATATAGTCAGAATCGTTTCCCATGGTAGGATTATCCAAAATGTTAGGACATGGGTTTAAGATAAGAGGAAGGAGTTTTATAGGGATGTGACGGGAAGATTTTTACAAAAATGGTAGCTGATATCTGTACTGCAGAGGAGGTGGTGAAGTCAGATACAAATACCAAGTTTAAAAAATATATAATCAGGGACTAAAAGGCAGGTAAATAATAAAAGTGCTGGAGAAACTCAGAGGATCATGCAGCATCTGTGAGGGGAAAATAGATAGACATTGCTTAGGGTCTGCAAAAGGGTCCCAATCCAAAATGTAATTTGTCCATTCCCTCTGCAGACATTACCTGGCTTGCTGAGTTCCTCCAGAAGTTTATTTTTTACTTAACATTCCAGCATCTGCAGTCTTTTGTGTCTCTACTTAAGTAGGCAAAGCATACAAGGAGACAGATCCACCGCAAGAAAGGTTGGCACTGATGTGCTGGACCAAAGGACCCACTTCAGTGCTGCACAACTCTTTAACCCCATGAGGCTAACAAATCCTTAAACATGTGTGAAAACAGTCAGCTGGTTGGTGGGACACCCAGGATATTGGTGAGAGAAAGGCATGAAACCGGTTTTCTAGTATCAAAGGAAAGGGCTGAAGAAAGTAAAGGGCCTGTCCCACTTGAGCGTTATTTGCGCATCATTTGCACAACATCATTTACGCATCACGATACACATCGCAACATCATTTACGCATCACGGACGCGTTGTGACGCACACGTGATGCTCGCAGGGCGTGCATTACGTGCTCATGGCGTGTGGTGAGACATGGTGGCGTAGTCAGTGACGCGCGGTCGCGCGCGGTGCCCCAAGACTTTGGGATTAACAAAATCTTCGCGCGCCACCTGCGTGACACGCAAATGACGCCCAAGTGGGACAGGCCCTTTAGGAGTCAGCTCGTGAACAAAACATGCAAGAAAGTCCAAGGAAGCATCTTTAGAGTTAAAAAATCCAAAAAGAAAATGACAAAAGTGTCATTACCAACCTTTGGTCAAGATTGCAGCAGCTGCCGTCTCTTGTTTCTCCTACGATAGACACAAAATGCTTGAGTAAAATGGCGCCAATATGGCACTTCTCGCATATGGACTCAGGGGCTGTTCTGTGCACACTGTACTGACAGGGGTGATTGTACTTATGATACAATATGATAGAGCTATATTTATCCCAGTAGGGAAATTGATCTGCCCACAGTCATAAAAATACGAAATACATGAAACGTGACATTCAAAGGTCCATAGGTTCAAAGGTCAGTTTATTGTCACGTGTACCAATTACCATACAGCCATACGTTATTTTTAAAAGGCAACAAGACACACAACTACATAAAGGTTAACATAAACATCCACCACAGCGGATTCCTCACACTCCTCACTTAAGGCAATAAAGTCTAATCTTCTTCCTCTTTATTCTCCCGTGGTCGGGGCAGTTGAACCATTCGTTCGGGCGATCGAAGCTCCCGCAGCCAGCGATCAAAGCTTCCGCGTCGGGGGGATCGAAGCTCCCGCGGCTTGGAACTCCCGAAGACCAGGAAACGCAAACTCCACGATGTTTATGCCTGCAGGCTCCGAAGTCGATCTCCAGCAAAGGCTGGCACCTCCTCGATGTTAGGCCAGAGTAGGGACAGAGATATGATACGGGGAAAAAAATCACTCCTCTGTCGAGGTAAGAGATTTAAAAAAGTTTCCCCCAACCCCCACCCCCCACGTAAAACAAGCTAAAGAACACTAAAACATACATTTAACACATACTATAATACAACAGAGAAGGAAGGGACAGACAGGCTGTTGGCAAGGCAGCCACTGTTGGCAAGGCCTCCAATTAAAGTGACGAGTGGAAAGGATTGGGAATGTGCAAAGATTGGGAAGGGGGGAAGGGGGGGGAGAGGAGGGAGGGGAGTTATCCGCAGCCAAAACCACAACAGAAGGGGGAGTAGTTGTACACTTTGATTGCAACAGGGAAGAAGGATCTCCTGTAGCGTTCTGTCCTGCATCCTTATGTACGGGGACAGTTTTGCGGATCTGTTTGCAATAATGTATTTCACTGTACTGCTATACAGGACAATAAAGAAACCATTGACCATTGACCATATTCTATCTCAGCACAACATTGATATTGCCAGAGTTTCATGTCTGTCAAATCTCTAGGAATGAGGGAAATACACAGAGGAAGTTACTATATCTATCTGTCCATTCCCCAGAGGTTCCAGGTCATTACTTTCAAACTCTCTGGAGTGTTGGGTTATTCCAGTGGGCTACCATGGCTGGAGATGGCACATACTTATAACCCAGTTCAAATTTTAGACAGCCCTAAAAGAAAATAGACCTGGAAAATAGACCAAAGACGGATACAAAATGCTGGAGTAACTCAGCAGAACAGGCAGCATCTCTGGAGAGAAGGTAAGGGTGATGTTTTGGGTCATGACCTGAAGAAGGGTCTTGACCCAAAATGTTACCCATTCCTTCTCTCCAGGGATGTTGTCTGTCCTGCTGAGTTACTCCAGCATTTTGTATCCGTCTTTGGTGTAAACCAGCATTTGCAGTTCCTTCCGACACATCTTGTTTCTCCTGTTTGGACTTTGCCTGACTAGAATTTGTGAGTTCTTGAATTTGTAGCATTGCAAATGCTTGCCGTCTAGTCTGTACACCCTATGGTTAATGGGCAATGAATTGACAGGAATATAATGCTAGCGTCCTCAACAACATACTTATCATTTAGGGTCCTGGTGGGTTCAGGCATTAAGGCTGGTCATCTAGATCAAGGCCTCCTTTAAATCAAATGCACTCCCTCCGGGAGTAAGCAATTTTCAACCTCCATTCAGCTTTGTTAATGTCAAATTAAATGGCATTAAGCGGATGAAAATCCTGTAAATTTAATTGTGCCATCTTATTCATTGTGCAATGTTATTCAAGAACGGTTTGCTTTCAACCTGTATTTCACAGAAGATTACTTAGCTGACCAGCGATCCTCACAAACCAGCACTACCCAACAATTTTACATTTGCTCCAAGCCAATTAACCGACAAACATGTGGAGTGTGGGAGCAAGCCGAAGATGTCGGAGAAAACCCACGCAGATCACGGGGAGAACGCACAAACTCCATATAGACAGCACCCGTAGTCAGGATCAAAAACTGGGTCTCTGGCGCCGTAAGGCTGTTGCTCTACCACTGCGGCAGAATGCTGCCCTGATATAATGATCCTGCATAATTTTGAATCAGACACCATTGTAACAACTGTAATTATTTGGGGAAGAACAAAGGAGCTCTTTCATAGAAACATAGAAACATGGAAAATAGGTGCTGGACTAGGCCATTCGGCCCTGTGAGCCAGCACCGCCATTCAATATGATAAAGGCTGATCATCCAAAATCAGTATCCCGTTCCTGCTTTAACCCCATATCTCTTGATTCCTTTAGCCCTAAGAGTTACTGTATATCTAACTCTCTCTTTCACAATTGCATGGAATAGATTATTCTTGAAAATAACACCCAAAATGAAGAAGTGGACAGAGAGTGCAAGCAGCTATGGCTTCGACATGTGACGATGGACAGGTGGGTTCCCTTTGGGTCACCTTGAACAAAGCGCGGTGCTTAAAGAATAACAATATGGAAGCAAACAACATCAATATCAATCTGCAGCTTTGAGTAAATAATGAACATGCCCGTTTCTGAAATATAGATTAGAACCAAAGCTCATGCAGTGCTCCCATGGAGAGCCAGGAGAAAGCCCACACATTTCATCCTCCAAGTACAAGGCCTGAAACGTGGTTACATTCTCTGATAATTATACTCAGAGACAAGTGCTATCACCGAGTCACAAGAACATAAGAAATGGCAGCAAGAGTCATAGAGTTATTTGGCACGGACACAGGCCCTTCGGCTTTATTTACCCATGCTGACTAAGTTGTCCCATTTACACAAATCCCATATTGGACAAATATGTCCAAACCGACCAACGTGTCCCAGCTGCCAGGGCCGGACTTTCACCTGCTGAGGCCCTAAGCTGTATGAAATTTGAGGCCCTTCTCTGAAAAAAAATCGGATAAAAAATGATAAAATAAAAATATATTTCAAAAAATGAGGCCCCCGAGGGTGTGTGGCCCTAAGCTATAGCTTATTTAGCTTATAGGTAAGTCCAGCACTGCAGTTGCACTAGTCCCTGGGGTCTGGTCCATATCCCTCCAAACCCGTCCTATCGATGTAACCTTGTAGCTCTTTCTTAAACGTTGGGATAGTCACAACCTTAACTACCCCCTCGGGCAGCAAGTTCCATACACCCACCACCCTCTATGTGGAAACGTTCCTCCTAGATTCCTAGTAACTCTTTTTGTCCTTCACCTTGCATCAACGTCCTCTGGTCAGACCAACGCCTCCGTTGCCATGCTGTGAAAATGGTGAGGATGAGAAGGGGTTTCTTACCAGAAGCCATTAGGACTGTAAACTCCTATCTCACCAGGGACTAACTTTGCTGAACCATTCTACTGTTGTGTGGTGTCTTTTTAAAAAATGCTGTTTTCTTATTTTTTTCCTCGCACAAATATGTAATATGGGAATTTGTGTTTCTGCTTTTTTTTTGCACAATCCGCAAACATTGCCACTTCTCATTTCACTGCACATCTCGTATGTGTATGTGACGAATAAACTCAACTTGACTAGACTTGGTCCTCGATTCACCTACTCTGACCAATCTATAGGGAGGTTGCACGGCAGTCTTGGTCACGACCCATGTACTGTACTTTTGCCACGCAAAGCCAACTGGAGTACAAGCGGTGAACGTTGGGTAAGCACTTACCATGGCTTCCAGTGCAACGGGGCCATTTTCGGTCCCAGCAATCGGCCCATATTTGTCCCCTTTCCCTCTAAACCATTCCTGTAGCGATGTTACAATACTTACCTTCAGCAGCGCTGCAGTTCTGCCACTGGCGGTGTGCATGCTTTTGGCGCCTTTGATGGGGGGGGCAGGATTAAAATGCCGTTTTATCCTGCCTGTCGGAGGCGAACTTCCTCGGGCTGCCAGCTGCTGCAGAACAATCGACGGACTTCCGTTTTCAGAAGTTTTTTATAAAAATCGCTGGACAATTTAATCGCTGGTGTAAAATAAAGAGCTACTTCTAACGCCCTCAACGCCTACTACGGGACGGATCTCAAGTAGGGGACAAAACATAATGTAAGTCATATATTTTACATATGAACTTTTTTCTAAGGATAACTTTAATCCAAATTTAATCGGCGAAAATGTGATTTTGGCCCTATACGAACCAGCAGTGTTTTTCCTGCCGATATGGGGTTCAAATTCACTGCAACCGCAACGTTCCAATTGATCGCGGTTCCACAAAAACTCACCCGCAAGATGATTTAAATGCCTATTAATTTACGGGAATTAAACATTAAATTCCTTCCATTTGGCTTTAAATTCATGATAATGAGATTTAAAAATCATGTTATATTGTGAATTCTTGTGTGAATGTTATTTGGACACTTAAGGGCCTGTCTCACCAGCATGCGACTCCATGCGGTGAGCTCGACCAAACTGGAAGCGAGGGCCGCGCGGAGGTCGGGTGATCCCCATACAGGGCCGGTCCCACCAGCATGCGCCTGCATGCGGTGAGCGTGACCAAACCGGCAGCGGGGGCCGCGCAGAGGTCGGGTGAGTGGCGCAACATGGCACGAAGTTGGAGCGAAGTTGGAGCGAAGTCCGCGGTAAGTTCGCAAGGGCAGAAAGGGACACGCAGAGAGGGACACGGAGGCACACAGAGAGGGGCACGGGGGCACACAGAGAGAGGGCCACGGAGGCACATATAGAGAGGGTCACGGAGGCACAGAGAATGGGTCACGGAGGCACATATAGAGAGGGTCATGGAGGCACGACGTCGAGGCAGTGCGTAATGCGTCGAGGTGGCTGCGGGCCGACGGGCCGTTGCCGCACGGAATTTTTGAACACGGACAGTTTTTCGGAGCCCCGCGCGATGTCGGGACCAGCTCCGCACAACTCTATATGGCTCAGGCGATCGAAGTGGGACCGGCCCCACGAGGCCGGATGGCTCAAGCGACTATGTTAGGTCGCGCTCACCGCATGGAGTCGCATGCTGGTGGGACAGGCCCTTTAGGCTATTTAAAAATTTTAACCTTTTCTTAAGAAATGGATAAATGTTTACATCATAATTGAATTTTGTAATTAGCTACAATTAGGTAACTAACTAATTATATGATTTAATTTCAGGTCATCCAAGTAAGTTTGTTACTTATTTGTTTCAGAATGCTTCAATCTATAATAACTGAAAATTTCATTCAGTTCTCTTAATTTTTAAGAAAGTTATGGGCTTTTGACTGTCCTCGATCACAGCTTTTGAGTTAAGTCAATGGAAAAGCAATAGGGAACAAGATGCTAATTTCAGAATATGAAAATGGCCATAACCTTTTTAATACTGAAGATATGAGAGTGAATTAGGTGTCAAATTAAACTTATATTTATGCTTTATCTAATGGGATAAATTGCAGACTTGATTATTAAAATCTCAAAATTTTGGAACATTGCTAATTCCTGTCCATGTACCTGTCCAAATGTCTTTGAAACGCTGTTATTGCATCAGGCTCAACTACCTCAGCTGGCAGCTTATTCCAGATACCCACCACCCTCTGTGTGGTTCAAGTTGCCCCACAGATTCCTATTAAATCTTTCCCCTCTCACCTTAAATCTATGTATTTATGGTTCTTGATTCCGCTACTCTGGGTAAAAGACTACTCTGGGTTCTATGCAACCTTAGATAGGGAGAAATCTGATGTGCCTTCCTGAGCCTGCATAGTATTACAGTCTCAGTTACAGAGGACTACGTCAAAAGATCCTTCAGGAAAGTGAACCCTTGGAAAGCATCTGGACCTGATGGTATACCAGGTCGTGTTCTTAAAACCTTAGTAGACCAACTAGCTAGTGTTTTTTTGGACATCTTCAACCTTGCATTACTGAGTTCTGAGGTTCCCATCTGCTTTAAGAGGGCACCAATAATATCAGTGCCCAAGAAGAGTAAGGTGTCAAGCCTCGTTGACTGCTGACTGGTGGCACTAACATCCATGGTGATGAAGTGCTTTGAGAGGTTGGTTAAGGCACATATCAACTCCTACCTCAACAAGAACCTGGATCCACTACAGTTTGCCTAGCACCACAACAGGTCAACAGAGCATGCGGTCTCACTGGCTCTCCACTGTGCACTGGACCCCTTGGACCACTTGGACAATAAAAACACATACGGCAGGCTGTTGTTCATAGACTATAACTAGCCGTTCAGCACAATCCTCCGCTTCAAACACGTTAACAAGCTCACGAAAATGGGTCCCTGCACATTCCTCATGCAACTTGCACCTCGATTATTCCATCAACAGACCAGAATCAGTACAAATTGGCAACAACACTTCCTCCTCGATAACCATTAAGCACTTCAAGGCTGTGCGCTCAGCACCATGCTATACTCACTCTATACTCATGGCCGTGTAGCCGGACAATGTGCAAACTCCATCTTCGGGTGGCGCCATACATGGTCGCCTCGCCAACATCCTGTCTCGTCTTTCTCTTCTCTTGCTGTTTTGGTCTGTGTTTACCTGTATGTTTTTAGTGTACCTTTAGTTTTTGTATTACATGGGGGTGAGGTGGGGGGAAACATTTTTTATCTCTTTCCTCGAAGGAGATGTGACTTTTTCACCGTATCTCCGTCTGCACTGCGGCTTTAACATCGTGGTGCTGGTGGTCCCTTTGTTAGGGATTGACTGCGGCAGCTCCAACATCAGGAACTTCAACCGCCCCGATCGCGGGAGCTTCTATCGCCCTGATGCGGGAGCGTCGATCGCCGACTGCGGGAGCTTCGATCGCCATTTATGGACGTTTCGATTGCCCCGACTGCAGAAGTTTCGATTACCTCGACCGCGGGAGAAAAGGAGGGGAATGTGAGGTTGGCATAAAAACAAAACTGGTGAGGACTCGGAGGGAGTGCCGTGAGTGCAGTGATCGCGCTGTTTTGCGGGGACATGGCTCCATGAGGACATCCCAGTCTAGTGCGACTGTGGACGTCTTTCTGACTGTTCGGGCGGACAGGGACTGCAGAGAGAGTGACAGCGGTCGGCACAACTCTGGACACCTCACGGTGAAGGAGCGTGTGTGTGTGTGTGACCCGGACATTGAACTGATCGCTGTGGGTCTCCGCTTAAGCTGTGTGCCCTGGGGATTCTCACATGCCGTTGTGGTGGCTGTTTAATCTACATTTAATTTTTATGCGGTTATGTACCTTGTTGCTTTTTTGTAATGCTGTTGGCAAATCAAATTCCTTGTATGTTTACATACTTGGCTGATAAATTAATTACAATTACAATTAATTACAATTACAATTATAAAATCACCGATGACATCACCATTGTTGGACAAGTTACTGATTTCCTCCCACACTACAAAGATGTACAGGTTTGCAGGTTAATTGGTTTGGGTTTGTTTACTTGGTATTAGTGTAAATTGTCCCTAGTGTGTGTAAGATACCGATAGTGTGCGCGGATCGCTAGTCGATGCAGGCTCGATGGGCCGAAGGGCCTGTCTCTCTAAACTAAACTAAACTAAACTGAACTAAACCTGTTGTGCAATTCACTATAATCATTGATGACCTGATCCTGCCCCCAACTCCACCTTGTTGCCAGTCTTCTGACTGCACTAAGTCCTGTTTATCTCAGTCTTAAATATATCCAACAACTCAGTACTCTGGAAGGTGATACTACAGGGCCTGTCCTACAAGCATGCAACTCTATGCGATGAACGCGATCAAACTAGAAGCGGAGGCCGCGCGGAGGTCGGGTGATCCCTTGTACAGGGCCGTTCCCACCAGCATGCGCCTGCATGCGGCAAGCGCAACCAAACCGGCAGTAGGGGCTGCGCGGAGGTCGGGTGAGTGGTGCAATGCGGCGCAAAGTGAGACGAACTTGGAGCGAAGTCTAAGGTAAGTTCGCCAGGACAGAGAGGGGCACACAGAGAGGGGCACAGAGGCACACACTCACAGAGGGCCACGGAGCCACACACATAGAGGGTCACGGAGGCACCTATAGATAGGTTCACGGAGGCACGATGTCGGGGCGGTGTGTAATGCGTCGAGGCGACTGCGAGCCAACAAGCCATTGCCACGCGGAATTTTTGGACATAGTTTTTCAGAGCCCCGCGCGGTGTCGGGAAGAACTCCGCACAATTCCGCACGGCTCCGGCAATCGAAGTGGGACCGGCCCCGCGACGCCGGACGGCTCAAGCGACCATGTTAGGTCGCGCTAATCGCATAGAGTTGCATGCTTGTAGGACAGGCCCTTACGGATTCACAACCCTTTGTGTGAACAAAATAAATTAAGAGCAGGAATAGAAGTCTCAGCCCCTCAAGCCAATACAGCCATTCAATATAATCAAAGTTGATCTTGGTTTAGTTTACTTTAAAGATACAGCACGGAAACAGACCCATTCGGCCCATAAAGTCTGTGCCGAGCAACGATCGCCGTACAGTAGCACTATCCCACACGCTAGGGACAATTTACAATTTTCCCTGAAGCCACTTAACCTACAAACCAGTGAGTCTTTGAAGTGTGGGAGGAAACAGGAGCACTCGGAGAAAACCCACGCGGTCACGGGGTGAATGTAAAAACTTAGTGTCAGGATCAAACCCGGATCTTCCACGCCGTAAGGCAGCAGCTCTACCACTGCGCCACCATGCTGCCCATCTGTACCAGGCCTCATCCAGACCAATTCCCCACATCCTTCAATAGACAATAGGTGCAGGAGTAGGGCATTTGGCCCTTCGAGCCAGCACCGCCATTCACTGTGATCATGGCTGATCATTCACAATCAGCACTCCGTTCCTGCCTTCACCCATATCACCTAACTCCGCTATCTTTAAGAACTCTATCGAACTCTCTCTTGAAAGCATCCAGAGAATTGGCCTCCACTGCCTTCTGAGGCAGAGAATTCCACAGATTTACAACCCTCTGTGTGAAAAAGTTTTTCCTCATCTATGTTCTAAATGCCTTACCCCTTATTCTTAAACTGTGGCCCCTGGTTCTGGACTCGCCCAACATCGGGAACATGTTTCCTGCCTCTGGATTGTGCAAACCCTTAATAATCTTATATGGTTCAATAAGATCGCCTCTCATCCTTCTAAATTCCAGAGTATACAAGCCTGGCCACTCCATTCTATCAACATATGACAGTCGCACCATTCTAGGAATTAACCTTGTAAACGTATACTGCACTCCCTCATTAGTAAGAATGTCCTTCTTCAAATTATGGGACCAAAACTGCCCACAATACTCCAGGTGTGGTCTCACTAGAGCCCTGTGCAACTGCCTTCTTTTCCCTGATCGTTCAAGAATGCATCCATTTACACTTTAGATACCCACTTCATAAGCCTCTCTATCCACTGGGGAAGAGAATTCCAGAAAATCACCATTCTTTATGAGATAAAAGTTCCTGCACACCTCAGTTTTAAACGATTGCCCCCTCATCTTGTAACTAATCAGACAGTCCTCCTCATTACCAATTTAAGTGGACGATCGCTTATTCTGAAACAATCACACCAAAGAGGAGGCATCTTCTCAATATCAAAAGCCACTGAAATATGTTTCAACAAGATGTCACTGTTATTGGCACTGATAGCTGCATTCATATCTATTTAATGCACATTGTTAAATGGGCATATGTGAAAACAAGACAATTTTAAAGCAATTTTGTGTCATATGGAGAATGCAAATGTAATATTTTATACAAAATACTTCATTAATTTGGAAGCTTGTTCACTTTGTGTCTCTAAATTAGTTTCTGGGGATTTCAGTAATTAATTCAGCTGTGAATTGTACATGATTTGGAAAGGAATTGTACGAAGTATAATAGAATATTGAAATATTTTGTCACTATTTAAAGATGGAATTTTGGTCATTTATCTAATTTGAAGGTTTTGTTTTACAGTCTCTGTGATCCTCCCTTATGATAACTTTTGGATTTTTATTCTTTATTTATTTTCAATTTAAGCCATCAATAATTTTCCATGTATTTTATACCACAAGACCAGGGGTGGTGCAGTGGTGCAGTGGTAGAGTTGCAGCCATGCAGCGCTTGCAGCACCAGAGACCTGGGTTTGATCCCGACTACGGGTGCTGTCTTTACAGAGCTTGTACGTTCTCCCCGGGACCGTGTGGGTTTTCTCCGAGATCTTTGGTTTACGCCCACAGTCCAAAGACGTACAGGTTTGTCGGTTAATTGGCTAGGTGTAAATGTGAATAGTCCCTAGTGTGTGCAGGATGGTGTTAATGTGCGGGGATCGCTGGTCGACGTGGTGGGCCGAAGGGCTTGTTTCCACACTGTATCTCTAAACTAAATTAAAGGGCCTGTCCCACGAGCATGCGATTCCGTGCGGCAGGCGCGTCCAAACCAGAAGCGGGGTCTGCGCGGGGGGGCGCGCGGAGGTCGAGTGATTCCCGTACAGGGCCGGTCCCATCAGCATGCGCATGAGAGGGTCACTGAGACACATAGAGAGGGTCACGGAGACACATAGAGAGGGACACGGAGGCACATAGAGAGGGACACACAGAGAGGGTCACGGAGGCACATAGAGAGGGTCACGGAGGCATATAGAGAGGGACACGGAGGCATGTAGAGAGGGACACGGAGGCATATAGAGAGGGACACGGAGGCACGTAGAGAGGGACACACAGAGAGGAACACGGAGGCACGACGCTGAGGTGGTGCGTACGGCGTCGAGGCGGCTGCGGGCCGACAGGCCGTTGCCACGCGGAACTTTGAACACGGCCAGTTTTTCGGAGCCCCGCGCGATGTCGGGACCAGCACCGCACAACTCCATACAACTCCGGCGATCGAAATTGGACCGGCCCCGCGAGGCTGGACGGCTCAAGCGACCACGTTAGGTCGCGCTTGCCGCATGGAATCGCATGCTGGTGGGACAGGCCCTTAAACCAATGCTGTTTGCTTTCTCTGGTCACTTGCAGCAGCAGCAGCATTCTGCCTGATGGGCTTGGTTCATTCCCTGCATGTATCATGCATGTATTGTTTTATGATTAATATTATTATTAATATTATTATTATTATTATTAACCTTGATTTATGTTCTCCACTCAGCAACAAAGTTACTATTTCCTCTTCCTTCAGTTTTCCCCATCTTCACATTTTCAGATCTCAGCTAGAATGATGTAGGAAGGAACTGCAGATGCAGGTTTACACTAAAGATAGATACAAAATGCTGGAGTAACTCAGCGGGACATGCCGTATTGATGTATAGAAGGAATGGGTGACATTTTGGATCGAGCCCCTTCTTCAGCCATTTAGCAAAGAGGTGCCATTCAGAAGAAGGTCTGAACCCGAAACGTCACCCATTCCTTTTCTCCAGAGATACTGCCTGGCCCGCTGAGTTACCCCAGCATTTTGTGTCTAGCTTCAGCTGGAATAATGTTTCCCTGGCTGGGGTGTCTAGGACCAGGATTCTCAGTTTGAAAATGAGGGGTCAGCCATTCAGAGAGATCAAGAGATATGTCTTCAGTCAGAAGGCAGTGAATCATTGGAATTCTGTATCTAACAAGGCTGTGATCTTTGGATATCAAGAGAGTCAAGGGAAATGGGATCAGAACAGATGAGTGCACAAAGGTAAAAAAAACAACCATTATTTTGCACAAAGAGGAAACAAAGGTTTACCCCTGCTTCCATTTCTTATGTTCATATATTTATATAATCTTGTTGGGAAATACACCTTCCTAGTTTTTCAGGCACACTCTCTCTGATAGAAAGTAAAGAACGCTGGAAGAACTCAGCAGGTCAAGCAGCACCTGTGGAGACAAAGGCTATAAGGTGCCATTATGTGAGGCACCTACACACTATTGGCAAGGGCCATTTTGAGCTTCCAGTTGCACGCTATTTTAACATCTCCTGACAACACCCACACTAACCGGTCAGCCCCAGCGTTTCTACTGCAATTGAGAGGCAAATGAAAATTGGAAGAACAGGATCTATGTTGTGCTTGGATAGCTTCGAGAACAGTGGTACGGAGACTGAATTTTCCAATTTCAGGTGAACCACATTCCCAGAGCTCTCCTCCACGCACACACACACACACACACACTCACATGTCCATCTAATTTTCTTCTCCCTTTGTATACCCTTCTGGTTCCCTCCCTCCCTCCCTCCCCCCCCCCCCCCCCCCCTCACCCACAATCTTGGTTTCAGCAAACCATCATTGCCTCTGCATGTGGCTGGTCACCTAATAGCCTCATAAGGTGACCAGCCACATAATAGCCTCGGTCCCACCCCTACTTCTCATCCACCTGGTTCCATCTAACTGTAATCTGTACCTTGTTTCTTTCCACTAATAGCCGACCAGCTTCTGTCTTAACAAAGTGCCTCGACCCAAAACGTCATCCTTTCCTGCTCACCAGAGATGCTGCCAGTCCCGCTGAGTTACTCCAGCATTTTGTGTCTGTGAGACCCTGAGTCTTGTCAAAACTCCTTCCATTGGAATGTAATCAGCCAAATCCAGTTGTATGCAATATATAATTGCAAAAACAAATTGCCCATCAGAATTTACCACTGCGTCGCGAATGTTTTCAATGATTTAAATTAAAAAAAAATTAAAATTAAAACTAAATGTGGCATGTGACTTTAAGGCCCAGTTAGTTCAAATTTACAATCTAGTTTATAATAATTTATAATCTAGACAGCCATCACATGAGCAGAGCGAGGAAAGGTGAAGTAAGAGCAGCGCATTCCTGATTGTAATCAGAGTATGCTATTGTGTAGCAAAACAGACTGATATACATCAGCCTATCTCCATACTGGCACTAACTTGACACTTCATTACTATTGTTTAAATAAACGGAATGGTGAAATTCTGAAGCATGGCAGCTTCGGCGAATTCTTCACTTGAACTAAGTGGCCTACAACTGTAGCTGAATGCAAAGCAGGAAAATGGTTCATCTTGCCGAGATACTGTCTGCTCAGCAGTTAATGAGCATCAGATAAATGCTACATTAACTGCAGCTATCAATTAGCCACACAAGTAGAATCCTTCATAACAAGAAAGCAACCATAGCAGAACAATACTTAACAAAATATAAAATGTCCACTAGATTGCATATAAGTACATCACTAATTAGAGGATTTGCTCCTTGATTTCTCAATGATTATACAAACCGATCTGACAGCTCAAAGTTCAATGTGCGGTTGCATTCGGACCACAGATGAGATCTTTATGCAGCTTTAATACAAATATTAATTATAATCAACCTCGATTCAATCAATTCCAGTTAAAAAAAAAATCTTAATCTAATTATCCGGATATTAACTACTGAGCATGCCAAAGGGGCTAATGTCATAGCATAATTATGGCAATGGGAAAGAAAATTGGCAGAGGTTCAAATAGGCTGGATCCCTCGAATAAACCCCAGCGGGAAGTCCTGTCCCTGGATACAGTGGCATAGTTGGTCAGTCGTATCTCAGCAGTTCTTGGCCCCACATAAATCTGGGATTTATTTTACTTTAGATTACAAAATATCAGCAGTGTAATTTGAGGGACTCTGATGACTGACCAGCAGCTGCCACTTGTATCTGGCATCTGAGCATGAGGAAATTACCATGTAGTTTCAGTTTGGTTTATTGTCACGTGTACCGAGGTACAGTAAAAAGCTTTTGTTGCGTGCTATCCAGTCAGCAGAAAGACAACACATGATAACAATCGAGCTATTTATGGCGTATAGATACATGATAAGGGAATAACGTTTAGTGCAGGGCAAAGCTAGCAAAGTCCAATCAAGGATAGTCCAAGGGTCACCATTGAGTTAGATAGTGGTTCGGCACTGCTCTCTGGTTGTGGTAGGATGATCATTTTGCCTGATAATAGTTGGGAAGAAACTGTCCCTGAATCTGGAGGTGTGCGTTTTCACACTTCTGTACCATTTGCCTGATGGGAGAGGGGAGAAGAGTGAGTGGCCAGGATGCGACTCGTCCTTGATTATGCTGCTGGCCTTGCCGAGGCAGCGTGAGGTATAAATGGAGTCAATAGAAGGGAAGTCGATTTGTGTGATGGTCTGCATGGCATCCACAATTTGCTGCAATGTAAGGACAATCATTGCTCGTATTATAATCACTATCTTTCAAACTATTATTATTGCTATGTATAAATAGCACAAATGTAAACTATTATTAATACAAAATATTAATATATTTTGGTGTAATGCCATACATCAGATGTACTGTGAATTTTAATTTTTTTTCCCCTCCAATAAAAAACTATTAATTACGAAAAAATATATATTTTGGAAAGGAAAACACGGCAAGGGGTAATATTTCTCCACACACTATATTTCAATTCTACCTTAGTCCTTGGGATGGAATTGACCTTTGAAGAAAACAAACCTTGCATTCAAAAGAGAGTTAGATAGAGCTACCGTAATCATGAGGTATGGGGCAAAGGCAGGAATGGGGATACTGATTGTGGATGATCAGTCATGATCACATTGAATGGTGGTGCTGGCTCAAAGGGCACAATGGCCTACTCCTGCACCTAGTGTCTATGCATCTGTGTCCTGAGCTTTTTATAACTTTTCTATTTTCCCTCCCAATTGGCTTAACATTTATTTATAAAACAGTTGTACAAAAAACAGTGTCAAATGTACAGGTGAATGCAAAATACATTATTCAGCTTCAGCTGTAAGTTATAAAGGTGTATCTGTCACAAGAATACATGGAGAAGAAGATCAGGACATTAATCGCAGAATTTAAAGAAGAGCAGGTTTAGGGGAAGTGGAGTGAAATGGTGGCGAGGAGGGGTCAAATGGATGGGGAAATGAAACCAAGGGTGGGATTATGAGGATAGGCACAAAATGCTGGAGTGACTCAGCGGGACAGGGATCATCTCTGGAGTGCTGGAATGGGTGACGTTTCGGGTTGAGACCCTTCTTCAGACTGATGTCATTCCTTCTATACATATTTTGAGTCTATGAGGAGCCAGGAAAGGAGAGAAGAATAGAGCAGTAAGTGTGGCAATGAGATGGCAGTAAGCAAGAAGAAGGGAAGGAAAGGGGAAAACTGCACAACAGAAAAATGTTTACCAAAATAGAAATTAATAGGATAGACACAAGATGCTGGAGTAACTCAGCAGGACAGACAGCATCTCTGGATAGAAGAAATTGGTGACGTTTTGGGTCGAGATCCTTCTTCAGACTGAGAGTCAGGGGAGAGGGAGGCACAGAGATATGGAAGGGTAAGGTGTGAACAAAGGGGGCAATGATCAAGGAAAGTATTGAAAATATAGATAGGTGGAATGTACAGTGGTGAGATGATAATATGATTGTTGATAATAAATGGCAACAGGAAGGGCAAAAGGTAGATGCTGAAATGAGAGGGCCATTAATGCAATGAAGAGTGAAAATAGATGTTGATGAAAAGGACGTTAAGGTGGCTGAAGACAGGAATTATGCTTTGGACAAAGGCAAAACATTGGAGGATAAAGAAGAAGAATGAACAAATGCATGGCCAGGGCATGGCCAAAATCCCCCAGCATGTATTGAATGATCAAAATAATATATGAATAAACGCGATGGTTGGCCATTTGCTCCAAACACCTGTTCCACCATCCAATTAGATCCTGGCTGATCTTCTACTTCACCACCACATTCTGCACCGACATCATATCCTTTGATTTCCTTAACATTGACAAATCTATCAATCCTTGTCTTGGATATATGTAGCAAAAATATCTACTCATCGGACGATTCTCTGATTCTAGACACCCAGTGTACACTGGTACACTGGTAAACTGATACTAGACACTACAGGAATTATTATCTAAATGGTGGCCATTTATTATCTAAATGGTGGCCGATTAGGAAAAGGGGAGATTCAGCGCGACCTGGGTGTCATGGTACACCAGTCATTGAAAGTAGTCATGCAGGTGCAGCAGGCAGTGAAGAAAGCGAATGGTATGTTAGCTTTCATAGCAAAAGGATTTGCGTATAGGAGCAGGGAGGTTCTACTTCAGTTGTATAGGGTCTTGGTGAGACCACACCTGGAGTATTGCGTACAGTTCTGGTCTCCAAATCTGAGGAAGGACATTATTGCCATAGAGGGAGTGCAGAGAAGGTTCACCAGATTGATTCCTGCAATGTCAGGACTGTCTTATGAAGAAAGACTGGATAGACTCGGTTTATACTCTCTAGAATTTAGGAGATTGAGAGGGAATCTTATAGAAACTTACAAAATTCTTAAGGGGTTGGACAGACTAGATGCAGGAAAATTGTTCCCGATGTTGGGGAGGTCCAGGACAAGGGGTCACAGCTTAAGGATAAAGGAAATTCTTTGGGACCGAAATGAGAAGGACTTTTTTCACACAGAGAGTGGTGAGTCTCTGGAACTCTCTGCCACAGAGGATAGTTGAGGCCAGTTCATTGGCTATATTTAAGAGGGAGTTAGATGTGGCCCTTGTGGCTAAGGGGATCAGGGGGTATGGAGAGAAGGCAGGTATGGGATACTGAGTTGGATGATCAGCCATGATCATATTTAATGGCGGTGCAGGCTCGAAGGGCCGAATGGCCTACTCCTGCACCTAATTTCTGTGGTTCTGTTTCTATGAAACTAAAGGAAAATGAACTCTTAAAATAATTAAAAGGTACTTAAAAGGAGCAAGTATGCATCATTTATTAATGTCTCAATTTCTGTGGACCTGGACTTTCTTCCACATATGCCATCAAAGTTGTGTTTTGATCATTCCGATTTCTCCATGTAGCTTTCATGTTCTTTTGGTTTTGGAGTATATTTGGAAATGTTTTATCATTTAAAAACTAAAAGTTCAAAGCCTCCGTTGCTATGTAACTACTTGGTTTCTCGTGTCACAGCGATTGACTCCAGCTTTTTTGATGCTTTTATTATTTTTAGTTTAGTAACTTATGATGTATGACTGAGACAGGCTGACTTTATTGTTCATTAGGTCATTTAGCCCATGTTCTCCCAAGTAGCCAATAGATACAAGATACATTTATTTGTCACATGTACCAATTTGTACAGTGAAATGTGTGGTCGCCATACAGCCACACGAATAATAAATAGCACAGAACACGATCGTTTTTAACACAGACATCCCCACACAGCGGGATCAAATTTTCCCACTGTGAGGGAAGGCTCCAAAATTCAGTCATCCTCCTCCACTGTCCTCCCGTGGTCGAGGGGCTCCCGAACCCCCCGCTGTCACCGCTATAGGCGGCCCGATGTTCAGGCCCGCTCGCCGGGGTGATGGAAGTTCGACGTCAGGACTAGAGGACATCCTCAGCAGCTTGGACATCCGAATTGGCCACCTCCTACCGTGTGGACCTTCCATCTGTGGAATTCGGGAGTCCGCGGCTCCCAAATTCCACAGGCCGCGCTGGGTGGAGATTCACACTGGCTGCCCCCCGGCAAAGGGCCCCAGGACTCCACGATGTTGAAGTTAGCACTGCCCGCGTTGGAAGCTCTGCGAACCACAGTTCCAATGTTAAAGCAGCAGGCCCAGCACTCTGGAGCTTCAACGGCAATCCAGGTAAGCAGTCGCCCACTCCGCGATGTATCCAGCGCTGCACCGCCGCTGCTGAAGCTCTGGTCCGGGTCCCCGGCAGGAAAGGCCGTTCCAATCCAGTTGGTAGGCAGCGAGGAGGGGGGAGAGGATGCAACTCGGAGAATAATTCCCCCTTACCCTACCCCCCTCTCACATAAAGAAATCTCCAAAACAATCTTTTAAAACTGACTAAATTTTAAAAATAGACAGAAAAACAGACAGACTGTCGGCAGAAGCTGCCATCAATGTGGCGCCCCTAGTGGAAACTGAAGTTATACTCCATTCGAGTCTTCTTCTAAATGGGGGGGAGCACACCTGGGACGGCAGGTGTTGCTGTTGGGCCCTCTGGAGGTGTCGTGGGCCTATCAACGAAACACCAAGGAAGGAGGGTGCCCACCTTATGGCCCCAATGAAGTCTTTACCCCTACCCCCACTCAAGATATTAAGAAGGTGCCAATTATAGTAGGGATAGTAATATCAAGTCCTATAAGCTCATCGCCATCTAACCTAATAGGATAATTTTATTTTCCACTCCCTTCCCTTTCCTTCGCATCGTGCCATACCTGAGATGCAGTACATGGTAGCAAAAATGAGAAACATCACACTCCTGTATACTTTCATTTAGGGCGACACGGGTGGAGCAGCGGTAGAGTTGCAGCCTCACAGCGCTTTCGGAGCCAGTGACCCAGGTTCGATCCTGACTACGGATACTGTCTGTACGGAGTTTGCAGGTTCTCCCCGTGACTGCATGAGTTGTCTCTGAGATCTTGTGTTTCCTCCCACTCTCCAAAGGCATGCAGGTTTGTCTTTGTATAAATATAAATTGTCCCCCGTGTGTGTAGGATAGTGTTAATATGCGGGTTTTGTTGGTCGGCGCGGACTCGCTGGGCCGAATGGCCAGTTTCCTCGCTGTATCTCTAAAAGCTAAACTAAAACTTAATGTATGGAGACATTGATGAATCATTCTGAGGGACATGCCAGGCTACTTAATGCTGCTGTCCTACTGAAGGAAAGTGCGAACATAGGTGAGAGCAACTAAACA
Source organism: Raja brachyura (assembly GCA_963514005.1). The sequence continues at coordinate 50,584,234 of OY740795.1, forward strand.
AGTGCTTCATTCATAAGAAGGAGTTGCGGAGTCTACCATGAGGGTTGTTCCTCTAGTGAATACAGGATTTGTGTGATTTAGTACAATGCTAGTAATTGGATAGAGATCTGGTGGAACCATATTCAAAATATGGTTTGGGATTTTCTTATTTAAGCAAGTACCTATTTGCCTTGAAAGAAGTGCAACAAAGATCAACTAGTGAATATATTCAAGATATCGACACAAGAAACAGCAAATAGTGGTTTACAAAAAAGGACACAAAGTGCTGGAGTAACTCAGCGGGTCAAACTTAATTCAATAAACGTGTAAACACCATGAGAATCATGGGCTATGGGTACTGGGCAGGCAGAGAGGCCCAGGCACCAGTTTCCTATAAAATCTACCTCTGACAGTATTTCATCTGTTCTTATGTAAGAACATAATACCATAACATAAGGATAATGAAATTATATCTTCAATTGAATGATATATATTAATGAAATGATGTATTTTTCTGCAATGTAAATATTATCATTGGTTTCATGACTCTCTTCCTGTCGTCTGCCTCCTTATTATTCAAGATCAGGCAAATTCATAATGTTAGAACAATATCAGAAATTTTGTAAACCTGAATGTTCAAGAAAGCTATGGAGTCAGGTCGCCTTGGAGGTAGAATTTAGCTCCAAAATAAGAAAACCTAGCTTTTCTTATCTTTTATTTTTAGTGCTTTTTTTCCCTCCCTTTATGCTACATTACTTAATCCAATCTTTCTTTCCCTCTCTTTCTTTCTCCTCCTTGACCTTATCATATTATAATTCTGCTTATTTCCTACTTGCCATTCACGTTTCTCTCTCAGTTCTTCTACCTCAGACATCTGAGCAGAGAGATCCCAGTTTTCATCGTCCATCAATATGCCAGATCCACCATTGGCCCCAACTCACAGTTACGGCTTTGCTGATGCAACAGCCTGCAGGAGGAGTCAGTGACAAGGATGAAGGGAAACCTTTACTGCAGCAGAGGTCCAGCAAAGTCCAGATCATTCCACATCTCATGCACAATCTACTTTTTATATTTATTCCTGAGATATGCAGGAAACTGCAGGAAAACCAGCAATAATGTTACAAGTAACATATCTTCTGAGAAAACATTTTCAAGAGTCCAGATAGTTTTATTGTCATGTGTCCTAGATAGGACAATGAAATTCTTGCTTGCTGCAGCACAACAGAATATGCAAACGTAATACAGAACAGGAGATAAAAGTTCAGTCTGTCTATATATGATAGACCATATATATACACAATAAAGTGCAATAGTAATAAAAGGCTGTTATTGTTCAGAACTTGTTTGATGCTGTGTTTAATAGCCTGATGGCTGTGTGGAGGAAGCTGTTCATTAACCGGGATGTTCCAGATTTCAAGCTCCTGTACCTTCTTCCCAGTGGCAATGGAGAGATGAGTGTGTGGCCAGGATGGTGTGGGTCTTTGAAGATGTTGGCAGCCTTATTGAGGCACTATTGTTGTTGTGAAAAACCATTGTGTATTTTGTGAATTCCGCTCGGAAAAACAAAGCCTCTTAAAACAGAATGTTATAAAAAAGAGCGCAATTGAACCTTGCCCAATCTTGCTTCAATGGAGTCCAAGCCTTTTATGTACATGTTAATAATTGTGGTGGATGTAAATGCATCAGTGATGTTCCTGCCAACATGGGCTATTCAAACGGCAGTGTGTGGTTGAATGAAAAGATTGATGAAAGTGAAATGAGACATTTATGCTCCCGAGTCCCCTTCTATTTATCGGGCCATACTTTACTTTGTGTTCAATAAAAAACTCAGTTAACAATAATATGCAGCACCTCGTTCCATATGAGCCATACTAAATTTGATGAGTGCCAGCTATGGCCCAGTGGTAGTAATTGTAAATTCTGTAAATTCTATGATATTGTCATGTCAAGAAGACTGGCTGTAAACTAAGTGGAAAACAGCAAACGAAAAACAGACTTTACCCACAAGTGGAAACTGTTCAGAAGTTGCAAGCTGGGTACCTCGGGAGCTTTGATTATTGGCATTCTGCGCAGGAGAACAAGTGCTTCTTATATTACAACGGGAACCTTTAGCACAACATTCACCGTGCGGCAAGAATTCTGCCTTCCTGTACTTCCACCATTGAACTACGGTATCTCAAATCATCAGAAAAAGAAAGTGGTGGTATTTGACCACTCTTTCTGGCCAGTCAGAAATATGATTCCAGTGAATTTACCTGTAGATGATAATATTGCTATTAGGTTTCAAGTTCAAGTTCAAGTTACATTTATTGTCACATGCACCAATTGGTCCAGTGAGATTTGAGTTACCATACAGCCATACGAATAAATAGAACACAACACACGATAGGATTTAACATAAACATCCCCACAGAGTGGAATCCACGTTTCCCACTGTGGGGGAAGTTTAAATCCTCAAGAACATTTCCAGTAGGTAAATTGAAAGTTGATAATCTAGAAAGCTATAGGCTCGTGAGTCTCATGTCTGTGATTGGGAAGATACTGGAGAGGATTTAGAAGAAATAGCCGAACATGGCTTTATCCATGACGGTCACGTCTTGCAAACTTGATTTCGTCTTTTGAGGAGGTCACCAAAATGATTGATGAGGGTAGGATGATGGATTTTGTCTACATGGATTTTATAAAGGCATGTGATAAAGTCCCTCATGGTAGGCTGATCCAGTAGATTCTGATGCATGGGATCCATGCAGACCTGATTATTTGCATTCAGAAATGGCTTAATCACAGAAGACAGAGAGTTGTATTGGAAGGGTGTTACTCTGGCTGATACTGCAAGCTATGGAGATCTGCAGGGATTTGTGCTGGAAACTGTAATTATATATATATATATATATATATATATAGATAACGAATTTGAATGTAAATGTAGATGGGTTGGTTATTAAGTTTGCAGGCTATATCACAATTGGTGGAATTGCGGACAGTGAGGACATTTGTCAATTTATACAGGAGGATATAGAACAGCTGCAGAAACGGTTGGAGAAATGGCTGATGGAGTTTAATCCAAGTAAGAGTGAGGTGTGCAAAAGTAAGGTGATAGTATACAGTTAATTAGAAGACCCTTAATGGCACTGATGTACAGAGGGGTCTTGGGGTCAACATTTATAGCTATATACTAGACTAAGTGGGACCCATTGGGTCCCATGTTCACATGGGACGCAATATTCCACCTCTCCACCAATTCCAATATTGGTGGCCAGTGGGGGGGCTTTCTGGAGCAGTGGTATGGGTTCTTGGGGTGGCATCTCAGTCCCTCAAGCCTGATGTGCTGGCAGCTCACTTACGGCTGGTGGGCTGGCAGTTGACTCATGGCTATTCCTTGAAATTCCATTTCAAGCAGGGTGCAAGGACACCAAATTCAAATCCATTTTCCTACCATTTCAAGCAGGGTGCAAGGCCATCAAATTCAAGTGCAGTTTCTTACCACTTCGAGCAGGGTGCAAGGCCACCAAATTCAAGTGCAGTTTCCTACCGCTTCAAGCAGGGTGCAAGGCCACCAAATTCAAGTGCAGTTTCCTACCACTTCAAGCAGGGTGCAAGGCCATCGAATTCAAGTGCAGTTTCCAACCACTTCAAGCAGGGTGCAAGGCCACCTAATTCAAGTGCAGTTTCCAACCACTTCAAGCAGGGTGCAAGGCCACTGAAATCAAGTGCAGTTTCATACCACTTTCAGCAGGGTGCAAGGCCACCAAATTCAGTGCAGTTTCATACCACTTCAAGCAGGGTGCAAGGCCGCCACATTCAAATGCAGTATCATACCATTTCAAGCAGGGTGAAACCACCATAAAACCACACAAACCACCAAACTCACAGTTCAGTAGACATTCAGTGTGTTCAGTTGGTTTACAGCTCAGACAGAGTCATGACCTCTCCCTCCCCCAACATGCAGAAACTGAGCCACACCCACACTTCCAGGTTTTATAACCCCTCCTCCTCCCACCGGAAAAGGTGTGGTCTTCAGGGCGTGATTGACAGGAGAGAGATTCTCAACATTTATTAAACACTAATAACACTTTTATTTTTCTTTGATGGGAAGAATCCTCTGCACCTGCTGAGCAGAGGGGGACTGCATTAGATGGCCAAAAATCACAGCCGTAAGTGGTAGCGTTTTATCCAAAATCAATATACAGTATAAACAGGAAGTTACCCAAACCACCATTTGCAGTAGTGCCTTTTCACTTCAACCCAAAGCGCCCAAACCACCATTTACAGTAGTGCCTTTTAACTTCAACCCAAAGCGCCCAAACCACCATTTGCAGTAGTGCCTTTTAACTTCAACCCAAAGCACCCAAACCACCATTTGCAGTAGAGCCTTTTTACTTCAACCCAACATAGAGACATAGAAAATAGGAGCAGGAGTAGGCCATTTGGCCCTTCGAGCCTGATCCGCCATTCAATATGATCATGGCTGATCATCCAACTCAGTATCCCATACCTGCCTTCTCTCCATACCCCCTGATCCCCTTAGCCAAGCCAAAAAAATGTTTTTTTCATCTCGGTCCTAAAAGACTTCCCCCTTATCCTTAAACTGTGACCCCTTGTTCTGAACTTCCCCAACATCGGGAACAATCTTCCTGCATCTAGCCTGTCCAACCCCTTAAGAATTTTGTAAGTTTCTATAAGATCCCCCCTCAACCTTCTAAATTCTAGCGAGTACATGCCGAGTCTATCCAATCTTTCTTCATATGAAAATCCTGACATCCCAGGAATCTGTCTGGTGAACCTTCACTGTACCCCCTCTATGGCAAGAATGTCTTTCCTCAGATTAGGAGTCCAAAACTGTACGCAATACTCCAGGTGTGGTCTCACCAAGACCCTGTACAACTGCAGTAGAACCTCCCTGCTCCTATACTCCAATCATTTTGCTATGAATGCTAACATACCATTCGCTTTCTTCACTGCCTGCTGCACCTGCATGCCTACTTTCAATGACTGGTGTACCATGACACCCAGGTCTCGTTGCATCTCCCCTTTTCCTAATCGGCCACCATTCAAATAGTGTACTTTCCTGTTTTTGCCACCAAAGTGGATAACCTCACATTTATCCACATTATACTGCATCTGCCATGCATTTGCCCACTCACCCAACCTATCCAAGTCACCTTGCAGCCTCCTAACATCCTCCTCACAGCTAACACCGCCCCCCAGCTTCGTGTCATCCGCAAACTTGGAGATGTTGCATTCAATTCCCTCGTCCAAATCATTAATATATATTGTAAATAGCTGGGGTCCCAGCACTGAGCCTTGCGGTATCCCACTAGTCACTGCCTGCCATTCTGAAAAGGATCTGTTTACTCCTACTCTTTGCTTCCTGTCTGCCAGCCAGTTCTCTATCCACATCAATACTGAACCCCCAATACTGTGTGCTTTAAGTTTGCATACTAATCTCTTATGTGGGACCTTGTCGAAAGCCTTCTGAATGTCCAGATATAACACATCCACTGGTTCTCCCTTATCCACTCTACCAGTTATATCCTGATAAAATTCTATAAGATTCGTCAGACATGATTTACCTTTCATAAATCCATGCTGACTTTGTCCAATGATTTCACCACTTTCCAAATGTGCTGCTATCCCATCTTTAATAACTGACTCTAGCAGTTTCCCCAATACCGATGTTAGACTAACTGGTCTGTAATTCCCCGTTTTCCCCCTCCCTCCCTTTTTAAAAAGTGGGGTTACATTAGCTACCCTCCAATCCTCAGGAACTACTCCAGAATCTAAAGATTTTTGAAAAACTATCACTAATGCATCCACTATTTCCGGGGCTACTTCCTTAAGTACTCTGGGATGCAATCTATCTGGCCCTGGGGATTTATGTTCCCTGCCAGTTTTCTGTCATAATCTATTTTCCCTTTCCTAATTAATCCCTTTGTCCTCCTCTGCTGGACTCTGAATTTCTCTGGTAGACTGCATTTTCTGGTTAATTTGTATGCTTCATCTTTAGTTTTGATACTATCCATGATTTCCCTTGTTATCCACGGATGTACTACCTTCCCTGATTTATTATTTTGCCAAACAGGGATGAACAATTTTTGTAGTTCATATATGCTGTCTATAAATGCCTTGCATTGCCTATCCACCATCAACCCTTTAAGAAGCAATTGCCAGTCTATCTTGGCCAATTCACGTCTCAGACCCTCAGTTAGCTTTCTAGTGCCTTTTTACTTCAACCCAAAGCACCCAAACCACCATTTGCAGTAGTGCCTTTTTACTTCAACCCAAAGCACCCAAACCACCATTTGCTTTAGTGCCTTTTTGCTTCAACCCAAAGCACCCAAACCACCATTTGCAGGCAGTGCCTTTTTACTTCAAACCAACCATATTTTCATTTTCAAACCACGTTAAGGGCACTCACAATTGAATAGACATGTGTTCAGTGTTATTCAGAGCTCAGAGCGACATGACCCTCTGGCTTCCTCCATCTTGCAGTGACTGAGTGAAGCACACCACTTCCTGGTTTTATAGTCCCTCCTCCCTCCCTCCCTGGGGCAGAAGAGAGAATGGCATTTTTAAAAAAAACATTAATATATCTCTGATTTTTCATCGATAGGAAAACTCTTCCGGTCCAGGAAGGTGGAGGGGGGGCTCTGAGCGAGGTGGCCAAAAATGATGGCTATATATATATATATGCTTATATATATATATATATATATATAGTATGATGCATACAATGTGCAATATATATATTGCAGTGGCAGCACTGATTGGAGGGTGCATTTCTAGTGTGGCAATATTATAAAGGAGTTCCAAATTTGACATGGCTTCTCCCAATCCCATAGTCACAGTGACACAATGTGGAATCAGCCCCTTCGGCCCAACTTGCCCACACCGGCCAACATGTCCCAGCTACACTAGTCCCACCTGCCTGCGTTTGGTCCATATCCCTCCAAGCCTTTCCTATCCATGTACCTGTCTAACTGTTCCTTATACATTGGGATAGTCCCAGCCTCAACTACCTCCTCTGGCAGCTTGTTCCATGCACCCACCACCCTTTGTGTGAAAAAGTTACCCCTCAGGTTCCTATTAAATCTTTTCCCCTTCACCTTAAACCCATGTCCCCTGGATGTTGTTTGTTTGTTTTTATGTATATTTATGTATATATGTGTAAATGCAATTTATTATATACATATTTCTATTATATACATATATACATAAATACACATCAAAACAGACAAACGACATGAGATTGAGAGAAGCCATGTCAAATTTGGAGCCCCTTTATAATATTGTCACACTAGAAATGCAGTGCTGCCGCTGCAATCATTCATCTCCCAGTTCTACATGCAACTCATCAAAAAACCACCTCTGCTACTGCTTCACTACTGTCAGAGCCATTGGGTTGATGTGATAACTGTGATCTCCGACCTTAGTTCTCCAGACCTTTTGGTTTCACTAACAAGTTTGGTTTTGAATGTGACTGCCACCATCCATGATTAAGATCATAACTGATGTCCATGGAGCCTGACATGTAAGCGTAGAAATGACCCTTCCTGTCTGGGGCAAACCGACCGTATAAAATGGCAAATAGTTGGCAGTGTTCAGAAATGCAGCTGCAAATCATGTGCTTTAATCTTGTGTTAGATTTGTTTCCACTAAGGTGGTTAAGGGTGAAGATTTCCCTTATCTTCTAATTATTCTATGGTTCCAGAAAATACACAGCAGTCTTATTTATTGATGTTCTTCTTTCGATATTGAGCCTGGTTCTAACCAGGTTATAAAGCTGGTTATTAGGAACAAAATGGTGATCTCAGGGGGTCTCCAGTGCCCCTCTCATGAAGAAGTTTCATTTCAAAATACAACAGTCAGGGGCAAACCCAGAGACAGCTCTCTGCTGATCGGTGGTCTGTCTGCAAGTGTTGGCAAAGGAATCAAATCTGAGGAAAGTAACAAAATAATTGATGTAATTTGTCTTCTTGTGTGACAGACATCATTGAGCCCTGATATCCAAAAGTTAACGAAATTTAGTTTAGTTTATTGTTACGTGTACTGAGGTACGGTGAAAAGCTTTTCTTGTGTGCTAACCCCTGGCAGCCCAATGTTGCCATAAAGCTGTAGTCACAGTGGAGTCTGATTTATCAATTATTTCCTTTAATATTCAGCTGGCCAGCAGATTTCCACAGAAGCTGTGCGTCCTTTGCTTGCACAAAGTGGTTTATCAAAATGTCCTCCTTGAAGGGGCTGTGCCACTTGGGCAACCTAATTCGCGAGTTGAGAAGAGTGTCTTTGACCTTCAAGCTTGAGGGCACTCGCCTGGAAAGCCTCGAGCTGGATCGACCGTCTGCGTGGAAACCACGAACTGGATCGACCGACCGCACACACACGCACACATAGACTAACACATCGCAAAGGCGGGGGCCAGGGAAAGCAGGGGAGCGCTGTCTGAAATTCACACCCGCGATGAAGAGGAAGGTAAAACGGCTGCACAGTAACGGTAAGTCCTTTAGAGAGCGCGGGGGGCGGGGGGGGGGGGGGTGGGGGTGGGGAGGAGAAGGGGGGAGGAGAAGGGGGGAGGAGAAGGGGAGAAGACACTTTAAGAAGTATAATAAAGTTTAGCAGGCGTTTTACCTACCGGTAGGTTTTCCTTGGTCCTGAAAACTCCAATGCGCCAATCAAAATGCCCGGTCAGCATAGGAGATTGCCTACGGCTGCCCTCGCCTGCCTGTAACTAAATAGTGACCCCACTCCACTGCACTACGAGTTCTAAAGAACCATGCCGACCAAATTGTACTTGCGGAAATTTTTTTGAACATGCTGAACATTTTTTCGTGACCTAGCTGAGGCCACGAGTATTCGGGAACTTCCCTCGAGCATGAAGGAGAGTTCCAGTGACCTCAGAGAACCTCCTAGGACCACGTGTCGACCATGCTGAGAGTTTGAAGGTCGAAGACACTCTCCTAAATTCGCAGATTAGGTCGCCGAAGTGGGACAGCCCCTTTACTGCTCATCTTTCCAAAACGGGCAGCCTTATAGATCCCTCCTTAATGCTGGCCACCAGGCAGCACAGCATGCAGAGAAGAAGGAAGTTAGAAAGTGTTATCACACTGAAATCTTAACTGCATTTCACACAACAAATTGTGCCAGCGCAGATTATCAGTCTGATTCCTGTTCAGCTAAGCAGAGTGGAATGCAAGGAGGCCAAATAGATGCTATCAATGAACTTCTTCAGTGTTGGGAGTGTAGCACTACAGCGAGTGTGGGCAGCTATGTCATGGTGCTGTTTGCATTGAACCTGAACGATGCGGAGAGTGCTGCCCTTGTGAACACTGCATCAACCATTTGTCAGGTGCACTGATAGCCAGCACACACACATTATCTAATAGCTCAGCTCTGATCTAAGAACTTTAAAATTCATCTTGGTTAGATTAGCCAGAGAAATGTATTTTTCTAGATCACACCCTCATCATCAGACTCTGGATGGGCAGTCTAAAATGAATCATTAGCATAATGGGAAAAGAACGAGAGGATGCAAAATAAATGAATGAGGTGTCCAAGTTTTTGATTAAGTTACAGTATTCCAAAGCAAATTTTACTTCGGAGTCACGTGAGTGACTACGTGAAGACCCCGCCAGCACGCATGCGCGACATATCGTCGTACGCATGCGGAAGCGACGGTCGGGAGGAGCGGGGCTCCTCCAGCGTAAGTTAAATAGCTTGCGCCAGGTAAGTCTCACCGGAGGAGTGAGTTGTCGACACAGAGAGAGATGGAAGCACGAAAATCAAAAAGAGCTGCGGCCAAAGCAACTGCAAAAGAAAGCAGCCAGCAGAGAGCCGCCTCTCCAGAGCTACAGGTTCTACCTGCAGCTCCCGACTTTTCGCCATTTGGGACCGTTGGTACGCCACGGTCAGGCGGGAAAGCCACCCGGAAGTCGGCCGGGGCCGACTCAGCGGAGTCCGGTCCCGAGGACACCCCGTTCGCGGACAGCGACGGAGGTCGTCTTTCCCGCATGGAGCGGATGATGGAGCAGTTGCTCCAACGTGACCTGCTAATGCAGGGGCAGGATCACAGTAGGCCTACCAGTAGGCCCACGGCAGGTTCCTACAGGGGACTGCCTATTGTCTCCCCCTCTATACAGGGGAGCATTGAGGGTCAGAACTGGGCTGACCCAGAAGAAGGGGAGTTGGCTGAATCACCGACCGTGTCAGGGGTGTGTGAAGGCTTTATGGATGTGGTGAACAAGCATGCCATGCCCGAACAGAAGGGCTTACCCATCCACCCCAAACTGGCTGTCAGTATTGACTACATGGCAACAAACCAGCTGCAGGAACAGGCCATAAATGCTACGGCAGATAAATACATGGCACCAGAAAACTGCAATTCACTAAATGTCCCTGCGGTAAACAACCCTATTTGGGGGAATATGAGTCCATCGAGCAGAGGACAGGAGATTAAACTTCAGAGGATCCTGAAGCTCCTAACCGCGGGAATTACGGCAGTGGCAAGAACTGCAGTGGGTGTAGATATGCCGGAGGAACTACAAGATGCATTGGCTCTGCTGTGCAACACACAGTACGAGATTAACAACTTTCGGAAAAGCATCATAAAGCCGGCGCTTAACCCCAAATTTGCGGGGTTGTGTAAGCCTGGGAAGACTCAGCCTCCTAGCCTGCTGTTCGGGGAAGATCTCCCTAAGCAGGTTAAAGACCTGGATGAGGAGGCAAAGGCTTTGGGCCTTATAAAGATACCGGGTTTCCCTAAACCCCACTACCCGCAAAGATAGCACCCCTACACATCCACCAGGCAGAGTTACCATTCCAGGTCTGCAGGTGGTGAAAGCTCGAAGGCCGGCAATCCTGCACAAAGGTCTTTTTTAGGCCATGGCCCAGGCCGGCCTTCTTGGAAGATGCGCCACTCCCAGAACACTCCCAACCAGCCAAGGAAGCAAGGGCAGAGACCTCAACACCGGCAGTAACCATGGAGGTAGGTGGGTCTGGAGTCCCCAGGAACACATTTTGTCTAAATTCACTGTATGTGGGGGGCAGGTTGCACTTGTTCTACGAGAATTGGCTCACTGTTACCTCTGATCCTTATATACTCAGGAGTATTCAGGGCTACACAATTGAATTTATTCACGAACTCTCTACCCCGGTTCAGCATGTTCCTAGCCGGAAATTTATCCTTTCTCAACAAGAGAAGGCAGCAGGACATGCAGAGCTTCATAGGTTAATAGAGAAAGGGGTAGTGGAGAAAGCCACCAAAGAACCCCGGGAGTTTGTGTCCAATATATTCACCAAAAATAAAAAAGATGGCGGTTGCCGCATCATTATTGACTTAACTGAACTGAATACTTCTGTCCAGTATATTCATTTCAAAATGGACACTTTCGACACTGCTATACAGTTAATAGGTCATGGGTACTACATGGCATGCATTGACCTCAAGGATGCATATTATTCAGTACCCATACACAAGGATCATAGGAGATATTTAAAATTTATCTGGATGGGACAATTATGGCAATACAAAGCCTTGCCTAATGGGTTATCATCAGCACCCAGATTGTTTACCAAAATATTGAAACCAGCTTTGGCCTGTTTAAGGAAACAGAACCATACTGTTATGGCTTATCTAGACGACATCCTCATTGTGGGGGAAAATTTGGAAACGGCCACTTTGGCGGTAACAGCCACTAAACAGCTTTTTCAGAAGCTGGGTTTCATTATACATCCAGATAAATCTATATTGGAACCCTCTACCACCATGAAGTACTTGGGGTTCATCATCAACTCTGAGCAAATGTCTATCACGTTGCCACCAAGCAAGGTGGAGGACCTGATAGAGGCTTGCAGGGGCCTCTTTGGCACTAAGGATCCATCCATTCGACGGGTGGCCAGGGTGATTGGGAAGATAGTAGCTGCATTTCCGGGAGCTCAGTTTGGGCCTTTACATTACCAAAACTTACAAAGAGCAAAAATTACAGCGCTCAAAAATCAGGCTGGCCATTTTGATAGGCCAATGAAAATACCGGAGAAGGCAAAAGCCGAACTATATTGGTGGATGGGCAATGCCCAAAACTGCTCTAAACCAATCACTATCATCAATCCCTCGGTCACCTTACAAACAGATGCCAGTGCCAAAGGGTGGGGAGCTACTAACACTACCTCTAGTTGTGGAGGTAGATGGAGTGCACAGGAGTTAACCCAATTCAAAAACTTGGGGATTAACTATTCAGAAATGCTGGCAGCATTTCACGGCCTTAAAGCATACTGCACTAATATGCACAAAGTCCATATAAGGATACAAATTGACAACACCACGGTGGTAGCCTATATTAACCACATGGGCGGTATTAAGTCGATATCATGTGATGAATTGGCAAACAATATCTGGCACTGGTGTCTGCAAAGAGAAATCTGTATATCAGCTACTTACCTTCCAGGTAAGCTAAACACAGTGGCAGACACCAGATCACGTAAATTCAACGACAACATAGAATGGATGTTGGATCGGAGTGTGTTTTCAGATATTGTAGAACGGTATGGAACACCAGATATCGACCTTTTCGCGTCCAGGCTTAATCACCAACTACCAACATATGTTGCTTGGGAACCAGACCCGGGGGCAGTAGCGATGGATGCATTCTCGCTACATTGGGGAGATCTTTTTTGCTACGCTTTCCCCCTTTCTGCCTCATCAGTCGGGTCTTGCAGAAAATTAAGCAAGACTCCGCATCGGGAATTTTGGTGGTGCCCGACTGGCCTACCCAACCATGGTTCCCTATGGTACGGAAGATGGCCACAGAACCCTGCATCAGGGTGAACAAAAGACCTAGTCTGCTCATTCACCCTGTTACAGGGGAACATCATCCATGTCATGATCGCATGGATCTATTAATTTGCAGATTCTAAAACGGCCACTTCATGGATACGGACTCTCCAACAGGACCATTGACACCATCACAGGAGCATGCAGAGAGTCCACAAGGAAGCAGTATCTGACCTACATCAGAAAATGGGAAGGATTCTGCATCTCAGCCAACACCACTTATGAAACTGCCACTATCACGGAAGTGCTGGAATTTTTGGCTACCCTTCATTTCGATGAGGGTTTGAGTTACAGTGCCATCAACTGTGCCAGGAGTGCCCTATCATCCTACCTGGGCCAGGGAAAGTGACCAATTGGGCATTGGATCACATCCCCTAGTGTCCAAATTTATGAGGGGAATATTCAATTCCAATCCCCCCAGGCCTAGATACAGCCATACTTGGGATATCAGCACGGTCTTGACCATGCTACGAGGATGGACGCCTATCACGGGACTCCCTTTGGCCAAACTCACGTACAAGATGGTCATGATTATGGCACTTATCACGGCACAACGGGTCCAGTCCCTGCACAAACTCAATTTGGATGCAATGACCTCCACCGGTGATAAAGTCACTTTTTATGTGCAGGGACTATTGAAACAAGATCGTCCCGGAGTGTCTGGTCATACATTAGAGTTTCTGGCTTACCCAACAGATTCTCGCCTCTGTATCGTTACATTAATTTTACGATACATTTCAGTTACTAAAAATCTAAGGGGCACGGAGACAGCATTGCTCATCAGTCACAAGAAACCCCATCATAGAGTCACGGTGCAAACCATTTCCAGATGGTTAAGGGTGGTATTGGATGCGGCGGGGGTGGATACTAACATTTATAAATCTCACTCCACCAGGGCAGCATCCACCTCGGCGGCCAGAAGGATGGAAGTACCTCTGGATCACATCCTGGCCACAGCGGGTTGGAGTAACGAAAAGACATTCCACCGCTTTTACTTTAAACCCGTGACCTCCCCTGATACTTTTGCAGGGAGGATTTTAAGTACTGCCAGATAGTACCCTTTTGGGACTATATTGTTTTGGTATGAATAAATACTTGTTTTTGTTTTTCAGCCAGTGTCTTGTCTGAATTACGTTCATCCTCTTATCCCAACTTTAGCGGTGTGTGAGCATGGAGCTTCCAGGGCATGAAATCACAGAGCTTTGAAATCTTCACGTAGTCACTCACGTGACTCCGAAGTAAAATAGTAAGATTAAACGAGAACTTACCAGTTTGAAGTTTGATCTTTATTTTATGAGGAGTTACGATGAGGGATTACGTGCCCTCCGCTCCCAACCCTCTATTATAAAGATCACCTGGTATGAAAGTTCTCTTTTTTATCTTACTATATTAGTCATTGTGACTGTTTGTTCTGTGATTTCACACCACTGCTTTGAAGAATGTCGCGCATGCGTGCTGGCGGGGTCTTCACGTAATCCCTCATCGTAACTCCTCATAAAATAAAGATCAAACTTCAAACTGGTAAGTTCTCGTTTAATCTTACTATTAATCATGTTGCTTATCTAATGGTGTCTCAGAAAAGTTTTGCATCTCTAAAGTAGTTCAGTGGGATCTTTGAATCCATCGCAAACTGTTCCCGGAACCAAAGCTAAAATAAAAAACACATGCGTCAGAACACTGGACTTAATTTAATTTCATATTTACGTAAATCATCTAACTTAATCTCTGCAGCAAATATTTATTATTCAGATGTATGCATTAATATTTACAACATGTTTCTTCTCAACTCATCTTTGTACAATTCCCCCAGTACATCGTGATGCTCATTCCAATCAGGAATGCCTGTTCTTTGACTTCTCTCAACAGCACAATAATTACAGATACCTGCATGTATCCAACTCTGGCCACTAATTTAAAACTCAGCACCGCTTGCATTTGGTCTGTCAGTGCTAAAGGCCTGAAGACCTAAAGCCTATTCCTCAAATCTCCCCAAATCTATGCCACTCTTTCCTCCTAAACAGGAGGAAAAAATACATTGATGACATTTTGCAGCAGATTCCTTAATACCCTCCCTGTTGGATTGCAACCTTGTCATGGTCAGGGAGCTTGTGTGTCTCAGTGACCACCAGAGCTATGATAGCGGGAGATTCATCTCCTGTTAGGGTCTCCCATGCTGGACAGGTCGAAGGGTAGAGGCGAGATGAAGAGTGATCCGCTGGTCCTCCAGGTTGGAGGTTAGGCACAGGGCTAACAACCCTGTCTCGTAAAACAAATATGTTATGGAAACAGCAACTGAAGGAATCAACACTACTGGGCGTGATGGACTTCCAGAGATGCTAGGATGAATGTACCAGACAGCATCCCAAGAATAGCCCTGCACTGGACACCGGAAGGGAAAAGGAAAAGAGGGAGACCCAAAACCACCTGGTGTCGAACTGTAGAGAAGGAAATGAAAACAATGGACCTGACCTGTGGTAGTGTCCAGAAGCTAGCCCAGAACAGACAGGAGTGGAGGACCTTCGTTGCTGCCCTACATGCCAGGAGGCATAATAGGCAGTAAGGGAGTAAGTAAGTAAATTCCTTAATACCTTACTTATGTACCTTGGTGCCAAATGTTATGTGATATTGAAGTCCCGTAAGATATTTAACTGTTATTGACTTGACATGACATAAATGCAAGATGTTATTGATCTTTTATTGTTTTTATCTGCACATATTTTCCCTCCCCTTCAGGGATAGATAAAAAGTACAACACCTTTTCACATCTAAGACCTTTAAAATCCCAAAGACAGTGACAGAGCTTTAATGATGAAGAGATGTGAGGAAGTGTTGTTACTGTGTACCAGCCTGCTATGATGTTCTTGCTTACAGTGTGGGAATTGCAGACTGATGTGTGAAACCCCATTGACATTTGTACATATCGTTTCTTGCTGACAACCACAAGCTACTTAAGTGATTTTTGCACTAAATACATATAGGACACATTTCACTTATTCTGACAGGCAGAACCAAGTTCCTGGACAGATAATATTTCTGTCTCAGCCAATCCTTAACATTTGGCAGCAAGCAAAAAATTATCGTTAAGAAAACACTGCAGATGCTGATAAAATCAAAGGTAGACACAAAATGCTGGAGAAACTCAGCGGGTGAGTCGGTTTCAGACTGATGTCAGGGGAGGGGGTAGGACAAAGAAAGAATGTAGGAGACAGTGGGGGGGGGGAGGATGAAGAGAGAGAGAAAGGGCTACATGAAATTAGAGAATTCAATGTTCATACCGCTGGGGTGCAAACTCCCCCAGTTTGCACTGGGCCAATGAAGGAGGCCCAGGACAGATAGGTCAGATTGGGAATGGGAGGGAATGAAATGCTGAACCATCGGGAGGTCAGGTTGGCTAGTGCGAACTGAGCGGAGGTGTTGGGCGAAGCCTGCGCTTGGTCTCTCCGATGTAGAGAAGTTAACACCTGGAACAGTGGATGCAGTAGATGAGGTTGGAGGAGGTGCAGATGAACCTTTGCCTCACCTGGAAAGAGTGTTTGGGTCCGTGGATGGAGTCGAGGGGGGAGGTAAAGGGACAAGTGTAGCATCTCCTGCGGTTGCAGGGGAAAGTACCCGGGGAGGGGGTGGTTTGGTGGGAAGGGACGAGTTGACCAGGGAGTTATGGATGGAACGGTCTCTGCGGGAAGCAGAAATGGGTGGAGTTGATAAGATGTGGTCAGTAGTGGGATCCCTTTGCAGGTGGCGAAAATGTTGGAGGATTATATGTTGTATACGACAGCTGATAGGGTGGAAGGTGAGGACAAGGGGGACTCTGTCCTTGTTACGAGAGGGGAGAGCGGGGGAGCGGGAGAGCGGAGCTGTGGGATATCAAGGAGACCTTCGTGAGAGCCTCAACTATAATGGAAGACGGGAGGGGGAGATGGGAAGGTGTGGCTCATGGTGGGATCCCATTGGAGGTGACAAAAATGTCAGAGGATTCTGTGTTGTATGTGACAGCTGATGGGGTGAAAGGTGAGGACTAGTGGGATTCTGTCCTTGTTGTGACAGGGGGGAGGGGGGGGGAGCAAGAGTTGGGGATACCAAGGATATCCTAGTGAGGGCCCCATCTATGATGGGAGAGGGGACCCATGTTCCCTAAAGAATGAGGACATCTCGGATGTCATGTTATGGAACAATCCATCCTGGGTGCAGATGCAGCGCAGACTGAAGAATTGGGAGTAGTGGATAGACTCTTTCCAGGAAGCAGGATGGGAAGAAGTGTAGTCTAAATAGTTGTGGGAATCAGTACGTTTATTATAGATGTCAGCCGATAGTCTATTCCCTGTGATGGAGACTGTGAGATCAAGAAACGGAAGGGAGGTTTTTGGAGATGGTCCAAGTGAAGTTGAGTGCGGGACGGAAATTAGTAGAGAAGTTAATGAAGTCCATGGATTCTTCATGGGTGCAGGACATAGCTCCGATGCAGTTGATGAATCGAAGAAGGGTCTCAGCATTTAATATACCTGTACAACACAGTGTCGTTTCCATACATCTGTTCTGAAAATACACTTAAGCCAGTAGAAAATGAAAATTGAGCAGGAGTGAAATGCTCACCCAATGCTTTGTGGATTTTCTTGAACAATCAATGTTAGCCCTTATGCCCCTGTCCCACTTAGGAAACCTGAACAGAAACCTCTGGAGACTTTGCGCCTCACCCAAGGTTTCTGTGCGGTTCCTGGAGGTTTTTGTCAGTCTCCCTAATGGTCAAAAGTTGTTTCTGTTTTAAAAATTGGTAATTTTTTAGTCGAAGCCGGTTACGATGCTAGTTGAAGGCGGTTACCGGAGGACAAAAACCTCCGGGAACCGCACGGAAACCTTGGGTGGGGCGCAAAGTCTCCAGAGGTTTCCGTTCAGGTTTCCTAAGTGGGACAGGGGCATAAGGGTTTATGTTATGAATGCTGTAAGATGTAATATTGGTAGTAATTATTTTTAAAATTAAGCTATTTGTTTATTATGATAATAATGGTTTGAAAACTGATGATTACAGAATGAGCAACACTTGTGATTATATAGTGTTGTCCTGCTGCTCAGAGGCCTCTGTAATTCTGATGGATGTTAGGATCATCTGCGGGTCAATCATCTCTGTTGATGGGAAAATTGCTGTGAATTGTCACAAAACCACAAATGACATTCCTTTATTTTACAGCTGATATTATCCACTTGGCCACACAGACAATGCTATAGTTTGTGTTTGTGATAATGATCCACATTCTTCTCGAAAACAAAAGATCAGAGTATATGGGGGAGAAGGCAGGAATGGGGATGATCAGCCATGATCACATTGAATGGCGGTGCTGGCTCGAAGGGCCAAATGACCTACTCCTGCACCTATTGTCTATCGTTTATTGTCTATTGTCTAAAAGATCATAACTAGCTTCCAGGCATCAATCTGGTCTTTGTGTTGGACATATCATTTACCCGCACATGAATGCTACATCATGTTCGGTATCTTCCAACCTTAATAATTCTCGCTGCTCAAAGCAAATCATAATTTTGCACCTTCGCATTCAATCAAAATAAAATATTTTTCCAAATGTTTTTCCATGAAAGCCCTTTGAGGAATGTTGATATCCTCTTTCCACAAACTGATGCCATGTAGGAGATTTGTTGCACACCATTACTTTATCATTCCCTTCAATAAGGGACGTGCGTTTTGGATTTAAGCTTCATCAGTCTAATTGGAGCTCCATAGATTGTATCATTTATTTGTATGATTTGCATGAAATGTTGCCAGTTAACATATGCCAAATAGGGAGGTAAAAGTCTATTTTGGTTAATGATTGGAATCCTGTGTCAACACCACTTAAACTGTGCCAAGATGAGAGACATGAAGAACATCAAGCTCTATCTGCCTTAAACAGCATGCACAGATGAATTCCTACAAGCCGTCATGTCATTTTCAGAAATACGAAGTGGTAAATGAGGGTGAATAGTAATGAGATGCTTATTCCAGGCATGCGATTACCTGCTTTGTCAATCCATTGCCTTTAAGATCAAAGTAGCCAAAGTAGTTTAAAGCAGAAGCTGCAAGGAGTTTTACGCGTTTATAGGAATGTCACTTTCACTCGCAGTATCAGGCACACTGCCTGCATAACAAGTCAATCACCAGCAAAGGTCCTGCAGAAACAGCCCGTCACTTCTGGATTTTTTTTCTCTGCCTTAAATTAGCAATTATATTGAGAATTCTGGCAGCCATTAAAATGGTTCAGAAATAAATTTGATTAATATAATTTCCATTCAAGCAGGCAATTTAAAGGGTTTCTGATCCTTTCAGATCATTCATACATTGCTGTTTGGCTTAAAAGCCCAGAGACAAGATGTTCTGTGATGTTAACACTTTCATAATAGTACGTGTGATCGCCTGGAGAAAACAACCAGTAATATTAAAATAGTTAACATTATCTATATTACTAAAAGTCTGATCTTGACCACTTCCTGTTGTTCTGTATATTGAATTTAGAAAAGACGCTGCCACTTATGGCTGTGATTTTTGGCCATCTTACTCAGAGTCCCCCTTCGCTGTGCAGGACAAGAGGATTTTTTCCATTCATGAAAAATAAAAGAGTTATTTGTGTTTAAAAAATGTTGAGATTCTCTCTCCTGAAGGTGACGCCCCTTCCAGAGGGACTATAAAACCCGAAAGCGTTGAGTACCTCAGTCAGTCTCTGCAAGATGAGGGAGTGAGTGGGTCACGTCTCAGTCTGAGCTGTGAATAACACTGAACACATGTCTACTAAACTGTGAGTGTGGTTTTACTGACTTGAGTGCCCTTAATGTGGTTTGAAAATGAACATGTGGTTGGTTTGAAATAAAGCACAGCAAATGGTTGGTGGTTTGAAATAAAGCACAGCAAATGGTTGGTGGTTTGAAATAAAGCACAGCAAATGGTTGGTGGTTTGAAATAAAGCACAGCAAATGGGTTGTGGTGGTTCGTTTTCATTTTCAAACTACATTACGGGCACTCAACGTCAGTAGAACCACACTCACACTTGCTCCCCCATCTTGCAGAGACTGACTGTGGCACTCAACACTTCCACTTCTTGTCCTGCGCAGCGGAGGGGGACTCTGAGTAAGATGGCCAAAAATCACATCCATAAGTGGCAGCGTTTTTTCTAAAATCATTATACAGAACAACAGGAAGTGGTCAAGATCAGACTTTTAATAATATAGATGTATGGGTATTAAAGAAGGAACTGCAGATGCTGGAAAATTGAGGGTACACAAAAGGCTGAAGAAACTCAGCGGGTGCAACAGCATCTAAGGAGCAAAGGAGATAGGCGACGTTTCGGGTCGAGACTCTTCTTCAGACGTCTGGATTTTTGTGCAACTGTTTAAGAATAATGCAAGGAGAAGCCTGGGAGAGATAGACTAATGAGCCTAATACCTGTGGTAGGCAAGCTACTGGACAGGATTCTGCGAGATAAGATATGGCGTAGACTCTCGTTGTAACGTAGCACGGGTGGGGGAGGGGGGATGGTGTTCGACATTGCCGATTGTCCATTAGAATAGAGTAAGGTATATCATTGGATGTCATTTAAACAACAAACTGCAGATGATAGTTAATATACAAAAGGGCACAAAGTGCTGGAGTAACTCAGTGGGTCGGAGAGCATCTGTGGAGAACATGGATAGATAACTTCAGGACCCTTCGTCAGACTGAATCAGTCTGCCGAGTTACTCCAGCACTTTGTGTCATTTCACCTTAAAACTAGGCCTGCACCAGCGAACCCTTCTGTACCGGCTGCCGCAGGGCTCTTGTTGCAGCTCACTGGGGTAGCTCAGTCTTCAGGCTGCTGCCGCACGTCTAATCGAGCTCGTTCACTGTGGGACACCCTCCCCTCTCGCTAGCTGCCTCTCCTTCCTGTTCACCATCACTTTGTACAACCGCTGCTTCACTGCTGCCTCCTCCTCCTCTGGGCGAAGAGTGGACAAAGCGACGGCCGGCAGCAAGTGGCAGCGGCTCCTCCTAAGTGGCGGTCGCTGTTGCCTTTTGGTCGCGAGGGGAGTCCCCAGTTTAGGTCCCACTGTGCAGGGATTCTCCCCCTCTACATTGGGGACCTGGGGTGGAGGTTACTGCACTGAGGAGTCCCTTGCAACCTGTTTCTCTCGCAGTTCACAGATTTGCCAGCCGCCTGCCACTGTTGTGGGCTGGAAGAATCTGTGTTCCACGTGTATATGAAGTGTGTGAGGCTGAAGCCCCTGTTCCATTATCTAAAGGGGCTGCTCCTTGTCTTCAGGCTGCACTTCACACCCACCATCCTCATCTTTGGACACCCTGTGCGTAGGGGAGAGGGTAGGGCCGAGGACGTCCTGGTTGTGTTGCTCCTGGGCCTGGCCGAGCTGGTCATCTGCGAGCCACGGTGCCAGACTGAAGAGGGCCCTGCCCGAGCTGACTGCTTGCCCCTTTACTGGGGTTACGCCAATGCCCGGGTGGTTTTAGAAAGGGACTATGCGCTGTCCACGAGCACCCTGGATGATTTACGGATACTTGTGACACTACGGCATTTCCCCATCCTTATTGTGGAATGCATCCTCAATAAGGATGGGGAAATAGTTATTAAATATTTAGAATTCAAGAATATTTATTTTACTTTGTATCATGGTGCTTGGTTTGTTTGTACTATTTTGCATTGTACATATCATTTTTGTAAATTATTGATTAAATTGATTTTTTTTTTTTTGTAAAGAAGTAGCAGCTGGTGAGAAGGGAGGGACCCCCATGGTGACTGAGCGTAGTGGCAGCGGCCTGATGAAAGCGCTGCCCCCAGGGGCTACAATGTGAGCTGCCCGCCTCAACAGCCCCGTCAACCAAACTGTGCAGTGAATGAAGAAGGGCTCACTGGTGCACCTTGTGACCTGGGGGTGGCGTTGATGTAAGCATTGGAGTAAGCATTGGCATTGAAGTAAGCGGCCAGGGAGGTAGTGAGAGCCATGTGGTTAGGGCAGGTCCATCTGCAATAACAGAAACCCGTTACAAAGTGATCTGTTAAGGCAAGGGTTCACTGTAAATGCATTTGGCTAGACAGTAGCTGATTTGGATAGACAATCAGCATGATTTTCTACATGCGCCATTGTGTCTTAACAATTTGATAGAGTTTTTGAAAGACAATAGACAATGGACAACAGGTGCAGGAGTAGGCCATTCGGCCCATCGAGCCAGCACTGCCAACCAAAAAGATTGATGATGGCAAAGCCACAGACGTTGCTTATATGTACGTCATCAAAGCATGCAATAAGGTGCTGCCTGACAGGCTGCTCTGGAATCACATGGAATCCAGGGGGAGCTAGCCAACTGGATGGAAAATTGGTTTCATGGAAGATAACAGACGGCGATGGTGGAAGAGTTTTTAGGACTGGAAGCCTATGACTAGCGGGGTGCCTCAGGGATAGGTGCTGGGCCCATTGCTGTTTGTGGTTTATATCAACGATATGGATGAAAATACAGAAGGCATGATTAGTACGTTTGCCGATTACACTACAGTGAGTGGTAACTTAGATAGCGAAGAAGGTTATGGAAAATTAAACAAGGTCTTCGTCGGTTGGGCTGAGGAATCTTTAATGGAGTTTCATGCAGATAAGTACGAGATGTCGCATTTTGGGAAGTCAAATCAGGGTTGAATCTTCATTGTGGATGGTGGGGCCCTGTGGAGTGTTGTAGAACAGAGGCACCTTGGACGGCATAGTTGTTTGAAAGTGGCATCACAAGTACATACGATGGTCAAGAAAGCGTTTGGTACATAGGCCTTCATTAGTCAGGGTCTTGGGCTTAGAACTTTGGGATGTCATGCAAGATGGTGGCATGGCCACGTTTTGGAGTATTATGCTCAGTTTTGGTCACCCTGCTTTTAAAGGGATGTTGTTAAGGTGGAAAGAGTGCAGAGAGGATTTACGAGGGTTTTGCCTGGACTTGAGGAGCTGAGGTATAGGGAGAGGTTGGGCAGGCTAGGACATTAATCCTTGGAGCAGAGGAGCTGAGGGGTGATCTTACAGAGATGCATAAGAACAAGAGGGGAATAAATAGAGTGAATGCACAGAGTTTTTTTTAACCCAGAGTATGGGGAATCAAGAGCTTGGGGACATAGGCTTAAGGTGTGAGGGACAACTTTTTTTCATAGAGGGTGGTGGGTACATGGAACGAGTTGCCAGAGGAGGTGGTTGAGGCAGGTGCTAAAACAACATTTAAAAGACATTTGGACAGCTACATGGATAGGAAAGCTTTAGAGGACCATAGGCCAAACACGGGCAGGTGAGACTAGTGTAGATGCGTTAATTGCTCGACATGAGCAATTTTCCATGGTGTATCACTTCTAGACTATCATTGGTATTTGAAGCTGCTTTGACCTCAACCAAATGTGCAAAGTCGTTGATCTTCTCCTTGCACAGTATCTGCAGCTACATTCATTCGTTTAATTTTAACACAATGTGCTGTCTTCCTGAGGTCCCTGTGTTTAGAGGATATCTTTCCTGTTTTCCATTCCCTCTGGTAATGATCTCATGGAATTTCAAAAAGCATCAGCAGGCATTATCTCTTATTCTTCACAGTTTTCCACATCCCATTCACATGTAAAATGCCCATCAGCATCTGCTCCAGAAACAATGCATCCCTTTTTAATCCATGCAGGCTGCTTTTTTTTCACTGATGGCAGCCATTCATGACATTGGTCCCCATGCTGGTACGTTCAGCCAAGCAAGAGCATGGTTAGTGCTGGCAAGGTGCTGAACTCATAATGAGCAGGCTGCACAAAGTTATCAGGTTGCCTCCAATCCAATTAACATCATGATCCCCGTAGATACCTGCAAGAGCGATTGAATTTAGCCCCTGAATAATTAGGAATTTATGGCATTCCTTCAACAGTGTAATGGTGATCAAGAAAGATTAGCTTTTTAAAAAAAATCTCAAGCATTGCTCACAGAATCTTCAATTATTGAAGAGGTTCTTGCTATGTTATTACATCGGAGAAATTCAAATGCTGATTTCAAAAAAGTTGTTATTTTCCAGATGTTCATCAATGTAAAACCAAAATGCAAAATGCATCTAGTTGTCAAAATAATACAAGTTCGTAGCTCATGATCATAAAAATAAATTATAATACTTGGTATCACATAAAAAAACAATGCTATTATGGAAATACATCTTGAAAAACACTGTGTCAGCATTAAAAATGGGCTAGTCTGCACTGTATGAGGCCACTTTGAAATCGTTATTACGGTTTGTGCTATGAGATATTACTGTGAATTTTTGCTTTGTTTAACTTAAAAAATAATTACAAAAAATTATATCCAAATGATGTGGCAGGTGGAAAACGCTTTGCACTTAAAATTCTGTCTTAGCATTCAGTGGAGCGCCTCTGAAGAAGATCTTCCCTGATGTGAGTGTGTCTGGAAAGTTTCCAGTACACTAGACACATCTCTCCCCCCCACCCTTCACAACCTTTAATTATCTCTCAGGGCCAATGCTACTCTGAATGGAATTGTCGCCCATTGTATTTTCCAATAGTAAAGACATAATGTCTATTTCTCCATTCAGATAATGGTGTGTATTATTGATATTGGAATAAGTCGTCTCGACAATTACCCTTTTTTTTACTTTTGAAAGCACACTGAAGTCCAAACATAAATCACTACATCCTCAGCTTGAAGGAAATGATGCCAAAGACAATTTCTTGCACCCAGCATTATTTTGCTGCTAGTAAAGAAAATAGGAATATTCCCACCCAAAATACCCAATGATCTTCGAACTGTACCTCTTTTGATGTCTCATTTTCACACCGTACCCTTCCTTCTCTGTGTCTCCCTCTCCCCTGACTCTCAGTCTGAAGAAGGGTCTTGACCTGAATCATCACCCATTCCTTCTTTCCAGAGATGCTGCCTGTCCTGTTGAGATACTTCAACATTTTGTGTCTATCTTTGGAATATATTTGGATATCCATTCTTGGATGACCGGGGGTGGGAGATTGCAACCTTCACGTGGTCCGCCCTGTTTCGACTAATGCAATCAACTCGATGTGCACATACAAAAGATCAAATAGAACAAGTTGTCCTACAACTTTAGGCTGTGCACGCCACACGAAATAAGAGAAGAAGATGACCCATATTTGGAAGATCCATTCACTAATCCCCTTAACTTCCAGCAGAAAATCCTGGAAGTGGCATGAATGTTGAAGAAGTTGCATTTAAATGATGGTTTGCAGACGGACCCTTCACAGATCCTCTCTAATGTCAAGCAGAGTGGTAGATTTGTCAATGTAAGCCTCCTGAATTATTCATTTGTGTGGAATGTTGTGGCTTACAAGGCTGATTTTCTCTTTAGTGGTTGGAATGATACTGTTGCATAGTTAATTTTATTGTGATGTGCGCATCCAATAAAGTGCAGATTTAGTCAGTGAGGTAGTCAGTAAGTCTGCCCATAGCAGATAATACAGGCTCAACGTACATCTGCAGTGAGAGGGCAAACATAAATTCACATATATACATATATACCAGTCTGAAGAAGGGTCTCGACCTGAAATGTCACCCATTCCTTCTCTCCAACCTGTCCCGCTGAGTTACTCCAGCTTTTGGTGTCTATCTTCACATATATATTGTTCAGCTTCATATTCAGATTAATTTATTGTCATATACACCAGGGCACAATGTAATTCCAAGTTCATATTAAACTTAAAGACTAAACAGGATGCAAAAGTGGAATGACATATGCAATGGCAGGACAAAACAGCAGAAGGGTGAAAGATTGCAGTGCA
The DNA here is from genome assembly GCA_963514005.1 of Raja brachyura. Next base: position 50,609,815 of record OY740795.1, read on the forward strand.
TTTGAAATAGTGCAAGCATAAAAGATGCTATAACAGAATAACTGAACGAGGTAGAGATAGGAGCAAAAGTTCAAGGCAGCAACATCGAGGAGTGTGAAAGATGTGAGTGGTTCAGGGGTCTGATAATGGTGGAGAAGAAAGTTATTCTTAAATTTGGATGTCTAGGCATTCAAGCTCCTGCATCTTCTCCCACGAGGTAGAGATTTATGTAGAAACATAAAACGTGTCAGTTTAGTTTATTGCCACATGTACCAAGGTACAGCAACAAGCTTGTGTTGCGTGCCAACCATCCAGCGGAAAGACAATACATGATTACAATCAAGCCATTCACAGTGTATAGATACATGATAATGGAGTAACGTTTAGTGCAAGGTAAAGCCAGCAAGGTCCAATCAAAGTTGCCATCCAGTGCCAACTTAGCAAAAAATCAAACCAGAATTTTGTCCTGCCCACTAACTCCAACGGTTGTTAGATATGTCCTCATCAACGCATCCACATCCAATTTCTGGAACACTGAATCACCCTTTGGGATTACTAGTCTTCCAATATTCCAGGTGTATTGTATACTGCAGCTGCAGTTAGGACTGGAGAAAGACACAAAACTCTCCAGGGTATCTCTGGAGAAAAGGAATAGGTGACAGATCTAGTTGGAACCCTTCTTTAGACTGGGTTCGGACCCGATACTGCACCTTTTCTCCAGAGATGCTGCCTGTCCCGCTGAGTTGATCCAGCATTTTGTGTCCTACTTTGGTATAATCCAGCATCTACAGTTCCTTCCTACACATGCAGTTAGGACATGTAATGAAAATTATAAGCTTTGACTGAAAAGTGGAAAAGTACAAGTATGGAACAAATAACATGATATGAGTTAAAAAGATGCACTGCAACATCAAGAGTAACAACTGAAAAGTGCAAGCCCTTCCCCACCCCATGGAGCCATACACTCATTTCATAAGGGTGAGGCACAAGTCTGGTGATAGTGGAGAATCCCTTAGAAAGAGGACATCAGCTTTGCAGGGACTGAATTAACATTAAATACTGAAAAGCAGGTTCATGCAAACCTGCTGTGTATTCTAATTATATAAAATTCAAGTCTCTTTTAACTGCAATGTTATGCCACTTAGAATAGAAAACTAATAAACAATACAAGTCTTAAAAGGATCAAATTACAATGATGTGCAAAAGTGGAATTGGGGTTGAATGAATGGCCCTATTCATTACACAAGGTATAGGTTCTCAAGTACAGTGTCTTACATCTGAGTTACCCAGCAATATTGGACTATATTTCAGAAACTGCTTAAATAAAGAAGGTACTGAATACTCATGTCTTATTTGGAGGCATCTTGGAGGCTATTTTTTAGTTTAGTTTAGTTTATTGCCAAGGTACAGTGCTATACAGTGCTATTTTGTTGCATGCTATCCGGTCACCAGAAAGATGATTAGCCAACATTAATGTGTTAGTTGACTAGCAAAGGAAAATCAGGCGGACGTCTTTGATGTTTCAGAGTCGCTTGAATCAATTTTCATGTAAGATTCATGAAGCCCAATATTCTCATATAGTATTGGTGGTGGAGGCAGATACGATAGTGGCATTTAAGAAGCCTTTAGATAGGCAAATAGAAGTGCAGTGAATAGAGGGATATGGATCATGTACAGATGAAATCAATTTAACTAGTCTGAAGAAGGGTTTCGGCCCGAAAAGTTGCCTATTTCCTTCGCTCCATAGATGCTGCCTCACTAGTTGAGTTTCTCCAGCACTTTTGTCTGCCTTCGATTTTCCAGCATCTGCAGTTCCTTCTTGAACATAACTGGGCACATGTTCAGTGCAAACATTGTGGGTTGATGGGTTAATTTCCATGCTGTACTGTTCGATGTCCTATGTTCTAAATTGTATAGAACAGTAGTAAAGCCAGTAGTAGGGCACAAATAGTCATTTATTGTACAAGTAGTGGGAGAATGCACATTTGCATTTGGCCAAGTTATACCAGGGGGAATTTGTGAGGATTAAGGCTAAGTCCTATAGATCCTGCAGAACTACAGGAGCCTTTTTTCACTTTCTGAAAGACACAAGTAGGCAAAGACTTCCTGAGACTATAACGTCTGACTGGCTCTGTGCAGTAGTCGGTCAATTTTACATTCGCCGGAACATTGATATGCAGGACATCTCCCATTTACTAGCCCTTAAATAAGGACCAATCTTGAATATGTCCTGACCCTTCCCAGCAACATCCATTCTGGGTCACAGATCAATGTCACCATCCCCTCTCCCCATTCTCCACCATTTCGTTCATGAATAGATTTGTGTCCAGAGGGTTTGTAGATTGAAAATGCAAACCACATTCAATAATTTTCCTAATTCTAGATGTTTCAAGTGACACACTCTAGGGTAAATCAGGCTGAAGCAAATGAAGCCAATTCAACATGTCCTGATGTAACAACGTGAAAATCTGCCTCTTTAACATTGATCAATATAAACTAATTTGTGATCTGTCAAGAATTTGTCAATTCGTGATAATCGTAACCAATTATGCCTGGGAAGCTGTGTGGGAAGAAACTGCTGATGCAGGTTTACACCAAAGATAAACAGCTAGTTTGAAGAAGGGTCTCGACCCAAAACGCCACCCGTTCCTTCTCTCCAGAGATGCTGCCTGTCCCGCTGAGTTACTCCAGCATTTTGCGTCTGTGCCTAGCAACCTGATGGTGCTAAATAGTAACCTCAGTGCGTTTTGCTTTGTCCTAAATTTGTTCTATTAACTTCAATGGAATGAGTTTCTAAGACATAGTAGGGCGTACTTATTGGGGTGAAATTTCCAGATGTCAAAATTTTAGAAGGACACAATCTAAGAATGATTTAATTAGATTGAACACATGAACAATCTGAACGCCATCATCTTCCAGGGTAAACTGAATGTTCGTGGCATTTTCTGTGTGGGAATAGGAAAGTGAAAGCAGTAGATTGATTGGTATGTCAATAATACTGAAATAAAATGCCCCTAGTGGCAGGATGTGCGGGAACATGCTGTTTATTTATCCATTTGTACCATCTGCTCTCTCAGCAACTGTGAGATATGGTCTCACAGGTACATCAAAAGTACCAAAGACAACAAAAATAGGAAGGTGATTACGCATAATGAATTCCCATGATACCAGCAGTAAAACTCAAATTATTGAATGTGCTTAGGTAATTTACTTTGCTTAAATGCTGAGTTAAGTTGGTACTGACAGAATGCCAATGTCTTCGGGGACATAAATGTGGCAACATGTGGTCCCATCACTTTCACAATGGGTGGCATAATACCTAGTCTGTAATGCAGCAATGTAACTTGTATCATGTCTGTCACAGACATGGATATACAGTTATAATTGACATATTTTGTAAACATTAATAGCCATTAGCCATTTCCTCCTGTCAAAAACTGTTTTGATGAATTAGTTCTGGCAATCCTGCCTTCATTCCTGGCAATCTCTTGTTATGAGACTTAAATTGGAAAGATAAGTGTTTGACCCTCAGATACAGATTGCTACAACAAAGTTATAGGACAAAAATGAAGCGTTTTATTGTAATAAAGTTGTGTTTTTGAATACGCCATTTTTGGCAAAGTCTTGATTTTCATGAATAATAGTTTGAAAATTAATTAGCATGGTGGCTGCATTATTGAACTTCCAATCCTATCAGGGCCGGCAGCTGGTAAGCATGACTGATGTGCAGCATTCATCATGTGCAGTATTATGTCACTGTGAATAATTTCTCTTTCACAGTGTTTAACTGCGTGGGTGCCAGTCCACAACCTCTTATCAGCTTCTCCTCAAAAATAATGCCATTTGCAGCACAGCTTCATTACGATAGGGACAGGAGTCAAGAGTCAAGAGCGTTTTATTGTCATATGTTCCAGATTGAACAATTACATTCCTACTTGCAACAGCACAACAGAATATGTAAATATGTAAGTATGTAAAGGAGCAGGCAATTAAACCTCAGCATCCAGTCCTGGCATTTAATGAGGTCAAAGATAGATATAAAAAGCTGGAGAAACTCAGCGGGTCAGACAGCATCTCTGGAGGAAAGGAATAAGTGACGTTTTAGGTCGAGACCCTTCTTCAGTCAACTAGGTCAAATGTCTCAACTCCCATTCAGTTAAGTCTGATTCAAGGTCTTACATAATGAAAAATCCATTGACTTATGTTATTTACATGTTTTATAAAGTAGAACACAGAATGGTACACCACAGAAACAGGCCCTTCAGCCCACAATGTCTGTGCCAAACATGATGCCAAGACTGTCTGCCTGCACAAAATGCATATTCCTCCATAACCTGCATATCCACGAGCCTATTCAAAATCCTATTAAATCCTATCCATGAGAGTATCCAGACACTCTCATGTCTGCCTCCATCATCACCTGTAACTGTGTGTCCCACACATCATAACATCACAACAGTTCAAAGAAGATGTCCCACATATCTATCTTAAACTTTGCCCCTCTCATCTTAAAGTTCTGCTCTCCAGTATTTGATTTATCCATCCTGCCAAAGATGTTCTGATTATCTATCCTAGCTATGCCTCTCAGGCCCGTACAAAGCTTTCCAAAAAGAGGGGTGGCATGACAGGATTACAGAAAATTTAATGTGAAATAATGTGCGTGCTGCGCACTTCACGAAGTGTGAAGTCCCTCGATGCCAGGGTTTTTGGGGTTTTAGATGCTCTCTGATGCATCTGTGCCTTATTTTGGAACATTTTTGCACCAAATCTATGACCAATATTTCAGAAATTAACAGGAATCAGGTAGCTTTTTCACAGAAAGGGTGCTGGGTGTATGGAACACGCTGCCAGAGGAGGTAGTTAAGGCTGGGACTAAGAAGTTAAGAAGAAAAATGCATGTAGATAAGTAGAGCAGATTTGAAAGAGGAGTGAAATGTAAAGGCAGAGAGAGGTTTATGGGTGGAAACGAACATAGGAAAGGAGGGGGGAGATTGGGCTTGGGCAGATGGGTGAAGGGAAAATAGACACAAAGTGTTGGAGTAACTCAGTGGGTCAGGCAGCATCTGCGGAGAATATGAATAGGCAACGTTTCACAGAGTGCTGGAGTAACTCAGCGGGTCAGGCAGCATCTCTAGAGAACATGGATAGATGACATGTCACAGAGTGCTGGAGTAACTCAGTGAGTCAGGCAGCATCCCTGGAGAAAAGGTATAGATTATATTTCGGGTTAAGACCGTTCTTCAGTAATATTCATGATGTGACTTGCATAGACATTCCTGAATGTTACCCAAACCATCGTGAGCTAATTTGTTACGGTGCTTGCCCTCTCCTATAATGTCTTTGCTGCCTTGGGTGATGCAGGACAGGACACAAGCTTTGGGACACGGTGTGAAGCTGTTGCCGTCTGTCCCAGCCTGGTAAAGACCTGGATGGAGTGGATGTGGAGAGGATGTTTCCACTAGTGGGAGAGTCTAGGACCAGTGGCCACGGCCTTGGAATTAAAAGACATTCCTTCAGGAAGGAGATGAGCAGGAATTTCTTAAGTCAGAGTAGGTATGTTGCAAAACTTACCTTTAGCAGCGCTGCACTTCTGCCGCTCCCCGTGTGCGCGACTTTGGCGCCTTTCAGAGGGGGGCGGGCTTAAAGTGCCGTTTTTCGACGGACTCGGATAATCGATGAATGTCGGGCGATTTTGTTGCGGAAGAAAAATCGCTCCGACATTTCATCAATCAAGGTATTTTTAAATTACTCTAAATTATTTGTTAACTAGAGTAATTTAAAAATCACCTTCAAAAGCCGTGAGCGCAGACAACCGGAAGGATTTTCCATAGGGGAGAAAAAAAGGTAAATATTTATTTTTATATTAAAAGTTGGTTTTTCGGGAGGCTTTAACAATATATTTATGTTGCGAAATGGGGTCCCAAAAAATGTATGAACAAACAGTATTTTTCCCCCCGACTTCACCACTAACCGCAATGTTCTAATCCACCGCATTCCACTAAAACCCACTCGCTAGTTGATTTAAATGGCCATTAATTTACAGGAATCAAACACTAAATTCCTTCCATTTGGCCCAGAAATTCATGAAAATGAGATTTAAAAATTATGTTATATTGTGGATTATTGTGTGAATGTTATTTGGATACTTAGGCAATTTAAAAAAAGTTTATCTTTTCTTAAGAAATGGTTAGATGTTTAGATCTACTCATTGAATTTTGTAATTATCTACAATTAGATAACTAACTAATTATATGCTTTAATTTCAGGTAATCCAAGTAAGATTGTTTAATATTTGTTTCAGAATGCTTCAATCTATAATAACTGAAAATTTCACTGAGTCTCTTAATTTTTAAGAAAGTTATGGGCTTTTAACTTTTCCAGATCACAGCTTTTGAGTTAAGTCAATTGAAAGGCAATGGGGAGCAAGATGCTAATTTCCGAGTATGAAAATGGCCATAACTTTCTCAATACTGAAGATGTGAAAGTAAATTAGGTGTCAAATTAAACTTCTTTTTATGCTTTATCTGATGGGATAAATTGCAGACGTGATTTTTTAAATCTCAAAATGTTGTAACATTGCTAGTCAGAGGGTGGTGAACTGTGGAATTCATTGCCACAGACAGGTCAAGTCAATGGAGGAGAATTTTTCAGGAGGAGATTGGTAGATTCTTGACTGATACGGGTGTCAGAGGTAATGGGGAGAAGGCAGGAGAATGGGTTTGAGAGGGAAAGATAGATAGTCATAGAGTGATACAGGGTGGAAACAGGCCCTTCGGCCCAGCATGTCCCATCAGCACTGGTCCCACCTGCCCACATTTGATCCATAACACTCCGAACCTGTCCTATCCATGTACCTGTCTAACTGTTTCTTAAATGTTGCGATAGTCCCAGCCTCAACTACCTCCTCTGGCAGCTTGTTACATACACCTACCACCCTTTGTGTGAAAAACATACCCCTCAGATTCCTATTAAATCTTTTGGCTTCACCTTAAACTTATGTCCTCTGCTCCTCGATTCACCTACTCTGGGCAAAAGACTCAACCATATCTATTCAAATCATGATTTTATACACCTTTATTAGATCATTCCCTCATCCTCCTGTGCTCCATGAAATAGTCCCAGCCTACTCAACCTCTCCCTATAGCTCTGGCCCTCTAGTGCTGGCAACATCCTCGTAAATCTTCACTGTACCCTTTCCAGTTTGATGACATCTTCCCTATGACATGGTGCCCAGAACGGAATACAATACTCTTGAATACGGCCTCACCACCTTCTTATGCAACTGCAACATGACCTCCCAACCTTTATACTCAGCCTGACCAGCTGAGTTACTCCAGCACTCTGTGAAACGTCACAGAACAGGGCAAGCTGGTTACCAAACTCGCAGAACTGGGTCTCTGTGCATCCCTCTGCAATTGGATCCTCGACTTCCTCATTCACAGACCACAGTCCGTTCATATTGGTGGAAATGTGTCAGACTCGATAACAATCAGCAAGGTAGCACCTCAAGGCTGCGTGCTCAGCCCCCTGCTGTACTCGCTCTATACTCATGACTGCGTAGCCGGTCATAGTGCGAACTCCATCATCAAGTTCGCTGACGACACCACTGTTGTGGGACGTATCACTGATGGCGATGAATCAGAGTATAGAAGAGAGATCGAGCAAATATCCATATGGTGCCAGCACAACAACCTGGCCCTCAACACCAGCAAAACCAAGGAACTGATTGTAGACTTTGGAAGGTGTAGGATGGTTGAAAGGGTCAAGAGCTTCAAATTCCTGGGCATGCACATCTGTGAAGATCTTTCCTGGTCCGAGAACGCAGATGCAATTATTAAGAAAGCTCATCAGCGCCTCTACTTCCTGAGAAGATTACGGAGAGTTGGTCTGTCAAGGAGAACTCTCTCTATCTACTACAGGTGCACAGTAGAGAACTTGCTGACCAGTTGCATCGTGGCTTGGTTTGGTAACTTGAGCGCTCTGGGGAGGAAAAGACTACAAAAAGTAGTAAACACTGCCCAGTCCATCATCGACTCTGACCTTCCTTCCATCGAGAGGATCTACCACAGTCGCTGCCTCAAAAAGGCTGGCAGCATCATCAAGGACCCACACCACCCTGGCCACACACTCATCTCCCTGCTATCTTCAGGTAGATGGTACAGGAGCCTGAGGAGTGCCAAGACCCGGTTCAGGAATAGCTACTTCCCCACAGCCATCAGGCTATTAAACTTGGCTCGGACAAAACTCTGAACATTAATATTCCTCCATCTGTTGTTTGCACTTTATTAATTTATTAATTCATATGTGTATTTACGTATATAATTGTAGTCAATGCCTACTATGTTCTGTTGTGCTAGGCAAAGAAAGAATTTCATTGTCCCGTCAGGGACACATTACAGTAAACTCTTTTGACCTTTGATGAGCAAGTTTGCTGATGATACAAAAGTGAGTGGTTTTGCAGATAGTGAAGATGGTTGTGAAAGATTGCAGCAGGATATGGATCAATTAGCCAGGTGGGCAGAGGAATGGTTGATGGTTACATGGTTCCTTGAAGGTCGTGTCGCAGGTATATCAGGTGGTCAAAACGTATTTTGGCACTTTGGCCTTCATCAGTCAGAGTATTGAGTATAAAAGTTGGGAGGTCATGTTGCAGTTGTATAAGACGTTGGTGAGACCGCATTTAGAATATTGTGTTCAGTTCTGGGCACCATGTTATATGAAAATGTTAAACTGAAAAGAGTACAGAGATCCCCATCCTGGATCAGTCCAATCAGGGTTGTGTCATCCGCAAACTTGAGAAGCTTGACAGAGGTGTCTGTGGTGGTGCAGTCATTGGTATGGCGAGAGTAGAGGAAAGGGGAGAGTACGCATCTTGCGGCGCTCCTATGCTGAGCGTTTGCAGGTCCGAGATATGCTTTCCCTTCTCACATGCTGCTTCCTGTCTGTCAGAAAGGTGGTGATCCACCGACAGAGGGGTTCAGGCACAGTCAACTCAGAAAGTTTGGAGTGTAGTAGCTCCGGCACAATGGTGTTGAATGCAGAGCTAAAATCAACAAACAAAATCCTCAAATAGGTCCCCTGGCGGTCTAGGTGCTGGAGGATGAAGTGTAGGCCCAGATTGACTGTGTCGTCCACAGATTTATTGGCCCAATATGCAAAATGCAGAGGGTCCAGCAGGGGGATTGTAATATTTTTCAACTTGGCCAGCATAAGCCTTTCAACGGTCTTCATGACTACAGAGGTCAGTGCGACAGGCCTGTAGTCATTAAGACCACTATTCCTTACCTTTTTGGGTACAGGGACGATAGTGGAGACTTTGAAGCAGGCAGGGACAGTACATCTTTGCAGGGAGTGGCAGGGGCGGGGGTGGCGTGGGCCCAGCCGGGGTGGCATGGTCAGCGGGGGTGGCGTGGGACCAGCGGGGGTCAGCGGGGGTGGTGTGGGGAGAAGATGGCTTGGTCCCCGGCAGCAGGGGGAGCGGGCCCCGCCGCAGCGGCGTCTGGTGTTGGAGTTACAGCCGCAGGGTTCAGATTCAGCCACTCCCGCCCGGCGACGGGAGAACGGTCTCCTGGTCACCAGGCTGGCTGTTGGTAAGGCTCCGATGCCGCGGATGGAGACGCTGGACCGGGCGGGCAGACACCGCAGCCCGCACCCTCCCCCCCTGGCCCGGAGAAATGGGCACTCCCTTATCTTGCAGGCCAGATTAGACCCCCTCATGGGTAGTTTGAACCAAGGATAAAAAGGACTCCCCCTCCTGCAACGCAATATTCCACTACTTACCTGAAGCAGACAACACGAGGCATCGAGCTCAAAGTGTGGAGTGCAAATGGCAGTCTGATCCCGCCCGGGCCCACTGCGCACAGGCGGCGAGGCGGCGTCATTTTGTGTCGCTTCCCCAACTGCGCAGGCGCGGATGGTTGCAGTTTTATTCTCCCAAATCATCCAGCGGCCAGAACCAGAATTTTGGGCGCTTTTGCAACAAATTGGCAACACTGATTTTTTTTTTCCGATTTTTTATTTATTCTTTTTTTTTTCCTCTGGATTTTTTCTTACTTTCGGGCACTTTTCCGACAAATTGGAAACGCGGATTTTTTTTTTCTAATTTTTTTTTCCTCAGGATTTTTTCTTACTCTGGGGAAAAAAGGGGGGTGCGGTCGCACCAAACGCACCCCCCCTTCGGACGGCCATGCTTCTTATAATTTGTTATACCTCTACCAGGCTTCCCTTCAACCCCCGGCATTCCAGAGAAAAAGATACGTCTATCTAACCTAATCTTGTAGCTAATACCCACTAATCCAGGCATCATTCTGGTAACCATTCCCTGCACATTTTCAGAAGCTTCCATATCCTTCCTGTATTGGCCCAACCAGAAGTGCACACAATATTCCAAATGTGGCCTAACTAAATTCCTATGAAGCTGCATCTTGACCCTTCTCTTATACCTAAAGCCTTGACCAATGAAGGCAAGCATACCATATGCCTTCTTTGCCACTTTACCTTATTTTCCTTGTGGAACTAATGCAACCAGAAATTCAGCCAAAATATTAAGGAAGGAATGGCAGATGCTGGTTTATATGGTCAGGCTGCATTTGGAGTACCGTGCACAGTTTTGGGCCCCATATCTGAGGAAGGATGTGCTGGCATTGCAGAGGGTCCAGAGGAGGTCTACGAGAATGATCCCAGGAATGATTGGGTTAACATGATGAGAGTTTGATGGCACTGGGCTTGTACTCATTGGAGTTTAGAAGGATGAGGGGTGATCTCATTGAAGCTTACCGACTAGTGAAAGGCCTGGATAGAGTGGATGAGGAGAGGGTTCCACTAGTGGAAGAGTCCAGGACCAGAGGTCACAGCCTCAGAATTAAAGAATGTTAGAAAGGAGATGAGGAGGAATTTCTTTAGTCAGAGGGTGGTGAATCTGTGGAATTCTTTGCCACAGAAGGCTGTGGAGGTCAAGTCAATGATATTTTTAAGACGAAGATTGATACATTCTTGATAGACACATACATGTGGTTATGGGGAGAAGGTAGGAGAATGGGGTTGAGAGTGAAAGATAGATTGAATGGCGGATTAGACTTGATGGGCTGAATGGCCTAATTCTGCTCCGAGAACTTATGAACATGACCTTATAGGCTGAGTTACTCCAGCACTTTGTGTCTATCCTCGGGAATTCAGACTTTGGTCATTAGGAAATTGATGTATCTGAAATAGAACGAGTTCAAGTCACAACCTTGATATTCGAAAATGACATCAATATATCTTGACCTGTCCAATCATCTACAAATCTAACAATCATTTGACAGCCAGGCATGGAAAACCTTGACCGTGAATGACGTGACACGGTTTTGGCTTTCTGTCTTGAAAATTCTCAGAGGAAATCATACCCCAATATAGTTCTAACCTGCTCCTTTTGATATATCATAACCTAGCAAAGATCCTCCCTCACCGAGCAACACTTTGATACTTTAACAAATATATTTAACCTCACAAGAATACTGACTCTTCAGGATTTAAAACCCAACTTGAAGGTGGGAGAAAGGATTAAATTATGGAAATAAATTAAGTAAAAATCTTTGAAACTTCTCATCTACATGTAGATGAACTGCATGTGTCGACTTAATTTCGGGAGACCCAGCTGAAGCATTACAGTAACTGCTTTGTTGTTGGGTTAAAATTCTGAGATAAGCCCAAAAATGTTACTTATCGGTTGCTACTTATCAGGAAATAACTGACACTTATTAGCATCTTAAGCACCTACTACCAGAGAACCTATTTCTGTTTTACTTGCAAGAACTGACTTGGGTTTAAAGTACTTCAAACAACATTTTTTTTTCTCAAAACCTTTCTGTGAGTAAGTGGTCTACTAATCCTAAGCCAGTGTAGAAATCTCCTTGTCCCCTCTCATCTAGAAATACTTTTAGTTTGGAGATACAGAGATGCAGCGTGGGAAAAGGGCCGATCCCCGCACATTAACACTATCCTACACACACTAGTGACAATTTGTACATTTACCAACCCAATTAACCTACAAACCTGTACGTCTATGGAGTGTGGGAGGAAGCCAAGATCTCGGAGAAAACCCACGCAGATCACGGTACAACCCACGCAGGTACAAACTCCGTACAGACAGCAACTGTAGTCAAGATCGAACCCGGATCTCCGGCGCTGCATTCGCTGTAAGGCAGCAACTCTACCTGCTGCGCCGCCGTGCCGCTTGGCATTCAAAGTAAGATGAATAGGCCTTTAGGATTCCTGCCCAATATGTTTTTGAAAGCTTTCTTTGTTCCTAACTAAATTCCTAAACGCAATGGAGAATGCCATGTGGTATCAGAGGTCTACAATCTACCCAAAATTCTAAAAGAAGACAGAAGAAAAGATGAAACTGCTGCTTATGGCAACTATTCCATTCAGCAAAGGTAGCCGACTGTATTTTACTCTAATTAAAATACAGATCTATCATTATTTTCCTTGACTTTTCCCCATTATGCAAGAGTACATCAGTGGTTTAGTAATTTTAAAACTGAACATTCAAAATTTAAATTCTGTGAATACTGCTCAGTCTTAGTGCCTATTATTCAAAACCTACCGGTCCTCATGAAACTAAAGTTGGCAGGTAATTTGAGTCGGCAATTGAAAAGCTTTAAAGAAAAGTGGGAAAATGACAAGATTGCATCAGGTTTCATTAAGCAGTCAAAAGATGTCAGAACCTCTCCAGTAATTACCTATTTGGCACAGAGGCACTGAAAATACTTAATGGATTCCGGTTTGAAGCATATAAAGATGAAAGATTGTATTTAAGCAAGAACGTTTTGTGGTTATAACCCGAGTAAAATCTCCAAGTAATTCTGCCAAACCCTTATAAAAGGCAAGTGCTATGAAAAATATCATCACAGAAAGATGGAATCGCACCAGTCCTGGGTTCAGGAACAGCATGCACATGGAATAAATGATCTCGAAAAAACAGCAGGATCGTTGAAAGTCATCAAACAGCTTGAGGCAGCCAAGTACCCAGAACCTCTTCAAGGGAGGGAGAAAGATATGCACACCTTTAAATTAATTCCAGCAACACCGCAGTTGTCACCCACTCTGTGTCGCCAACTGTAAAATATTTTTACTCTCAAAAAGCAATAGTACACAATTCCAAACATGATGCAGCATTAGTGGGCTCTTATACTGCCTGTTTCATTTTGGAGTTCCTGCCATACAATTCACCACAATTCAACCTCTGGCAAATTCACCGCCTTTCCTAAAGGGGCTGTCCCACTAGTGTGACCTAATTGGCGCATTTCGAAGAGTTTGAAAAAATGAAATATTGAAGACCTCCTTCGACTATGTTGAAGACCCGCTTCGATGAGTTACGACTAACTTTGGGAAAATTAGACACCGAATAGTGGAGAGTGAAGACGACCTCCTTCAATCTCCTTCGACCTCCCTTCGAATATGATGAAGACTATCTACGACTACCTTTGACTCCCTTCGACTACCTTAGATTACCTATGATTAACATGCCGACCTACTACAACTAAACCTATGAGTAAAAAAAGTATCGATTTTTTCCATGGCAACCTTTTTTTACTCACGGGCATTTTTTAACATATTGAAAAAAACACCGCAACCTGGCTGAGGCCTCGAGTACGTGGAGACCACTCTCGAGCATGAAGGAGAGTTACGAAGACCTCCTACGACCCTGTGTCGACCATGCTGCGAGTATGAGTCGAGGGCAAACACGTCAGAACTCGCGGATTAGGTCGCCAAGTGGTACAGGCCCTTCTAAGTTACTCATTATCCAGAGTTTAGTTAAGTTTTAGTTTAGACATACAGCACGGAAACAGCCCTTTGATTAGTACAAGTACCAGACGTTATGGGGAGAAAGCAGGAGAATGAGGTTAGGAGGGAGAGATAGATCAGCCATGATTAAATGGCGGAGTAGACTTGATGGGCCAAATGGCCTAATTCTACTCCTATTCCTTTTGAACATGAGCTTATTCGGCTCTTCGGCCCACCAAGTCCGCGCTGATCAGCGATCCCCGCGGATTAGCACTATCCAACACACATTAGGGACAATTTACATTTATACCAAGCCAATTAACACATACCTGTACTTCTTCTGAATTTGGGAGGAAACCAAAGATCCTGGAGAAAACCCACAAGCTGTTTTGTGCCACACTGGCTAATCAGATCTGGGGCTGGTGCATTGGTGCATCTGGCTTTCAGCAATATATTTTTACCAGGTAGATTCAACACAGTAGCAGACACTAGGTCACGCTAATTCAATGATAACATAGAGTGGATGTTAAATCAGGACATATTTAATCAAGTGGTTGCTCAGTATGGAATGCCAGATATTGAATTGTTTGCATCTAGACTAAACCATCAGTTGCCCAGATATGTTTCATGGGAACCAGATCCTGGTGCAGCAGTGGTGGATGCATTCTCGCTGCATTGGGGTGGAATGTTTGTATATGCATTTCCCCCATTCTGTCTCATTAGTCGATGCCTGCAAAAAATCAAGCAGGACTCCGCTTCAGGAGCACTAGTAGTGCCGGATTGGCCTACACAGCCATGGTTCACTCTCGTATTGCAGATGGCTATTCAGCCTCATATGATTATTCCCAAACATAAACACCTACTGGTGAACCCGGTAACTGGCGATCAACATCCTTTACATGATCATATTGATCTGTTAATTTGCAGATTTTAAGGAGACCTGGGGAGAGGACTATCTGATCGTACCGTGGACGTTCTCACGTCGGCCTGTAGGGATAGTACTCAGAAGCAGTACATCACCTCGATAAGGAAGTGGGAGGTATTCTGCCTACAGCAGAATATCTCATATCAGACTGCAGGCATCCCAGACGTACTGGAGTTTTTGGCCACTCTTTACTTCGATCAAAAATTAAGCTATAGTGCGATTAATACAGCCGGAATTGCTCAGTCTTCTTATTTACCCATGAGTTCAGAGTTGCATTCAGTAGGGACACATCCGTTAGTCTCTAGATTTATGAAGGGAGTTTTTAATTCTAATCATCTTAAAGCCAGGTATTCCGATATTTGGAATGTGAGCAAAGTACTTTTGCTGCTTCGGCAGTGGACTCCTGTTACAAGCCTATCTCTAGCCAAACTAACCATGAAGGTGGTCATGCTTATGGCGTTGGTATCAGCCCAACGTGTGCAGACATTGCAGAAGCTACGGCTAGACAGAATGCAGGTATCGGCAGATGCCATTACTTTTTATGTTTATGATCTGCTCAAACAGAGTAGAATAGGTATGACATCGTAACTCCTCATAAAATAAAGATCAGACTTCAAACTGCTAAGTTCTCATTTAATCTTACTATTTTGATTATATTTTGAGATGATGTTTCTGGATTAATTTATGGGAATTAAACATTAAATGCCTTCCATCTGGCATATAAATTCATGACAGTGAGATTTAAAAATCATGTGCGAATGGAATTAGTTTGTTATTTGGATACTTAGGCTATTTAATTTGTTTTTCCTTTTCTTAAGAAATTAAATCTACAGGACATTCTTGATGAGAAAGTAGTGGGCAGAAAGGCATGTCGTGCGTGGTTTGAAGCGCAAAAACTTTACAAGTTTACAATGCCAAAATTGAAAAGTTGAGGAAAAATAAGGTGTACAGAGTTGCTTATTGGTTACAAACTGAGGAGTATGATGATGATATTACTGATTATGATATGCCAACGAGATTGATCCCTGGCCTGTCATAAGAGGAAAGATTGAAAAGACTAGGCTTGTATTCACTGGAGTTTAGAAGGATGAGGGGGAATCTTATAGAAACATATAAAATTATAAAAGGACTGGACAAGCTAGATGCAGGAAAAATGTTCCCAATGTTGTGCGAGTCCAGAACCAGGGGCCACAGTCTTAGAATAAAGGGGAGGTCATTTAAGACTGAGGTGAGAAAAAACTTTTTCACCCAGAGAGTTGTGAATTTATGGAATTCCCTGCCACAGAGGGCAGTGGAGGCCAAATCATTGGATGGATTTAAGAGAGTTAGATAGAGCTCTAGGGGCTAGTGGAGTCAAGGGATATGGGGAGAAGGCAGGCACGGGTTATTGATAGGGGACGATCAGCCATGATCACAATGAATGGTGGTGCTGGCTCAAAGGGCCAAATGGCCTCCTCCTGCGCCTATTTTCTACGTTTCAATATTTCAATATACATTATTTGTTTATCCTGTGTCAACTGAAGCAATGTGTTGTATGGAACTGGATCCACAGCATGAAATCACAGAGCTTTGAAATCTTCATGGAATCACTCACATGACTCCGAAGTAAAATAGTAAGATTAAACGAGAACTTACCAGTTTGAAGTTTGATCTTTATTTTATGAGGAGTTACGGTGAGAGATTATGTGCTCTCCGCTCCTGGCCCTCATAATCGCAAACATCACCTGGTAGTTCTAGTCTTCTGAGTCTTACTATATCACTTCGACTGTAGTTACTGTGATTTCACACCGCTGCTTTGAAGATTGACGCGCATGCGCATTGGCGGGGCTTTTCACATAATCCCTCACAGTAACTCCTCATAAAATAAAGATCAAACTTCAAACTGGTAAATACTCATTTAATCTTACTATTTTATATGTTTCTATAAGATCTCCCCCTCATCCTTCTAAACTCTAGTGAATACAAGCCTAGTCTTTCCAATCTTTCCTCATATGACAGTCCCGCCATCTCAGGGATCAATCTTGTCAACCTACGCTGCACTGCCTCAATCACAAGGATGTCCTTCCTCAAATTAGGAGACCAGAACTGCACGCCATACTACAGATGTTGTCTTACCAGAGCCCTATACAACTGCACAAGAACCTCTCTACTGCTATACTGAAATCCTCTTGTTATGAAGGCCAACATTCCATTAGCTTTCTTCACTGTCTGCTGTACCTGCACGCCAACTTTCAGTGACCGGTGTACAAGGACATCCAGGTCTCGCTGTACCTCCCCCTTACCTAACCTAACCCCATTGAGATAATAATCTGCCTCCTTGTTTTTGCCACCAAAGTGGATAACCTCACATTTATCTACATTATACTGCATCTGCCATGCATCTGCCCACTTGCTCAACCTGTCCAGGTCACCCTGCAACCTCCTAAAATCCTCTTCACAGTTCACACTACCACCCAGCTTTGTGTCATCCACAAACTAGCTAGTTTTTTTTAAGACGTCTGTAGTTAGTTTTTTTAATACTGATTTTTTTTAAGATGTGGGAAAAAGCACAGCACATTTGGGGAAACCCAACCAGTGATAGGGAGAATGGGCAAACTCCGCACAGACGGTCATAGAGTCAGAGAGTGATGTAGTGTGGAAACAGGCCCATCGGCCCAACTTGCCCACACCGGCCAACATGTACAAGCTACACCAGTCCCACCTGCCTGCGCTTTGTCCATATCCCTCCAAACTTGTCCTATTCATGTACCTGTCGAACAGTTTCTTAAATGTTGGTATAGTCCCAGCCTCAACTACCTCCTCTGGCAGCCTGTTCCATACACCCACCACCCTTGGTGTGAAAAAGTTACCCTTCAGATTCCTATTAAATCATTTCTCCTTCACCATAAACCCGCAGGTCAGGATCAAACCTTAGTCACTGAGCTGTAAGACAGTGGCTCTACTGAATGTACCACTGTGCCACCTTGAAAGGTCTATAGTAGCTGTCCAGAAAGGAGTTTGACAATACCTCAAAATTACACATAACCCAGGCCATCACAGCGACCAGGCTTCTGTGTCTCTGTGATGGACTCTGTCTACACCATATGGCTTTGGTAAAGCAGCCAATGTAATCAAAGACTTGTATCACCGGGGTCATCCCGACCTCACCCGGCTCCCATCTGACAGAAAGTGCAGAAGCTTGAAAGCATGCATCACCATACTCAGGAACAACTTCTACCCCCCTGCTGTCAGTTTTCTGAACAGTCCTTGCATAAGACAGGGGACTGTCTGATTCATCTCTACCCCATTGTGGACATTGGACTCTGTCTATGGAACTGATGTGCTACAATCCAATGGTGAGAACTATGTTCTGCACTCTGTATCTTCCCCTTAGCTTGATCTATTGTTCTTGAGGGTTACACAGAAAGCTGGAGAAATTCAGCGGGTGCAGCAGCATCTAAGGAGCGAAGGAGACAGGTGACATTTCGGGTCGAGACTCTTCTTCAGAGTTTGACTTGTTTGTATAACATCTGTTTGGATAGTGTGCAAAACAAAACTTCTCACCACACCTCGGTACACGTGACAATTATAAACCTAAACCTAGGTATGGCTTCTACGTGAGAGCGGTGCGGAACAGGAAATTCAACCAAACGTTTCTGCTGCAGTGCACGGCACACACTGAGAAGCCAGCAACCACGTTTATAATAGTGAAATGCTTATCCCGATCTTGTTCGGGAGGAACTGAGTCATGTTTCTCACCACAAGCAAACTTGCAGTTCTTTTCACAGAAATACGTGTTCATTGTACGATACTCTGCTATCAACTGCAGAGGACACAGGAGGATGCCTGCTGATTCTGAACTTAATTTCTACTGATCACAACATCTCCAAATGAGGTGGACAACTACTTTGCCACCTCATACCTTGTTACTGGGGTTGTTTCCGTGCTGCCTTTACTGCATGAACTGAAGTTCCATGATGAGCACGGCAAGGGTGGGCAATGTAACGTATGGACCTGAAGGAGAAGCGTAAAGGGCCTGTCCCACTTGGGTGTCATTTGCGCGTCACACAGGTGGCGCGCGTAGATTTTGTGAATCCCAAAATCCTGGGACGCCACTGCCTACGTCACCACGCACAACGCACCATGCGCGCATAATGCACGCCATGCATGCATCAGGCGCACGTCACAACGTGCGTTGTGAAGCGTAAATGATGTTGCGTAAATGACGCGCAAATGACGCCCAAGTGGGACAGGCCCTTAAGGCTCACACAAGTTTGTGGATCCCATTCCTAGGATGTTCAAGCAACCATATTCCATCTCCACAGCGGCACGGTGGCGTAGCGGTAGGGCTACTGCCTTACAGCGACAGAGACCCGGGTTCGATCCTGACTACGGTAACTGTCTGTATGGAGTTTGTACGTTCTCCCCGTGACCTTCGTGGGTTTTCTCCGAGATCTTTGGTTTCCTCCCGCACTCCAAGAATGCACAGGTTTGTAGGTTGTGTCGGACGGAACTGCAGATGCTGATTTACGCCGAAGATAGAAAGATAGACGCAAAATGGTGGAGTACCTCAGAGGCTATAGGTAGCATTTCTGGATGGAAGGAATGGGTGATGTTTTGGTTCGAGACACCTCTTCCCGAAACGTCACCCAGTCCTTCCATCCAGAAATGCTGCCCGTCCCGCTGAGTTACTCCAGCATTTTGTGTCTCTCTTCAGGTTAATTGGCTTGGTATAATGTAAAAATTGTCCTTTGGGTGATGTTAATGTGTAAGGATCGCTGGTCAGTGCAGGCTCAGTGGGCCGAAGGGCCTGGTTCTACACATTATCTCTAAACTAAACTAAACTAAATCAGCTTGCTAAGGGCAATGTATCAATGTAACCACTGAGTTTTTCTCACGGTGGTGACAGAAGTCCACTTATGCCTGGATTATTCTGCCCATGGAGGTCAACATTGAACTTCCTAGCCTCCGGGAAGTTGTTGCAACCTGTAGTAGTCCATATGTTCCATAATACACCTTACAGCTCACGTGAAAGTCCGTCGCATGGAATATCCAACTTTCCCTCCAGTACAGCTCACCAGACCTACTGGAGTTGCAAACTTCACCAAGATTTGGGGTAGAGGAGTGGCTGATGATAGACTGCATCCATACAACTATTTGGGCGCCGCTTCAGAACTCAAAGTCCTTCATGAGCTTCAAGAAGGATCGGTGGCTCGCCATAAATGCCGCAGTCGACTATGAGAAGAATATTTCTCATGGTCATTTCTATGCAACCAAAGAGATTACTCGTTTATTCTTCGATACTGCATTACTTCGAGGACTGTTTGATGGAATAAAATCTATTTCCTCCCTCCTTGGCTTCTGATGCCTATCCATGCTTCAGTGATTGTATCTCTAATGAGATGCTCCTGCAGCTCTACGGAGAACATCAACAGAATCCCCAAGAAGTATTCACTAGATAAATGCCTTGATATTGTTTCATTAAAATCTAAAAGCATTTATCATCATCGGTGGTGACTCGAACCGTGTATGACTGTCGTCTATATGGAGGACGCCTGTGTGTGACTTTGTTTAACATGGGGAGACTGGTGCACAGACAGCCACCGCACGGTCCTTGACAGATCTGGGTCAGGATCCAGCGGCATGGAGTCCAAGACGACCGGAGACCCTTTTCTGCTTCAGCCTTCATCGCCTTCCCAGCCGTTGTGATGCTCCACTAAAGTCAGCCATCGTCCTCCACCTGTTCCACCGTTGAGGTCTTGTTTAGTTTGCTCTTTGTCAGGAACCTCCCCCTCGACCTTACCGCCATGGGTGGCCCTACCAGGGGCATAGCTCCAGACGGCGTCGCTCTTGGGATCTCAGGACCACACAAGCTTCTCCAGCACGACAAGGCGACAATCCATGGAGAATATTAAAACTGCATTATCTATCATGTGGTTATCACCTTTAACTCTGCCAGAAAGTGTTTTTGAGTTTCCATGTCCAATTATAGCAACGTTAAATTCCATCACGGCTATATCAAAATCCTGCAGATACTCAAAATCTGAAATAAGAGCACAAAGTTCTAAACAGGTCAGGCAATATTTGAAGATGGAGGAGCAGAGTTAACATCAGAACTGGAAAATGGAGAAAAAAAAACCCAATGGTTTTAAATTGCAGAGAAAGTTGAGAAGATGAAGTGATAATGGGAACATCCGTGATAGACTGAGGCAGGGTTTGTTACATGGGTAAGTTGTGGTCAGTGGGTTATGGTTTGGGGACACACTTTCCCCCTTTAAAAGTCTAAGCTTTTTTTGATACCAGTTGATGTAATGACTAATTAGCCAACAATGCCCTTTATCTCAATCCAAAACGTAATCCATTCCTTCTCACCAGAGATACTGCCTGTCCCGCTGAGTTACTCCAGCATTTCGTGTCTATCTTCGGTGTAAACCAGCGTCTGCAATTCCTTCACACACAATGTCCTTCATGGCCTATTATCATGACCTTGACACCAGTATATGCTGAAATACCATGAAATTTGATATCTGTGGAACGCACTGGAGAGGAAAAGACTACAAAATGTAGTAAACACTGCCCAGTCCATCATCGGCTCTGACCTTCCTTCCATCGAGGGGATTTATCACAGTCGCTGCCTCAAAAAGGCTGGAAGCATCATCAAGGACCCACACCACCCTGGCCACACACTCATCTCCCTGCTACCTTCGGGTAGAAGGTACAGGAGCCTGAAGACTGCACCAACCCGGTTTAGGAATAGTTACTTCCCCACAGCCATCAGGCTATTAAACCTGACTCGGAACTCTGAACATTAATATCCCTCCATCTGTTATTTGCACTTTATTAATTTATTAATTCATGGGTGTATTTATGTATAGAATTGTAGTCCATGCCTTCTATGTTCTGTTGTGCTATGCAAAGAAAGATTTTCATTGGCCTGTCAGGGACATATGACAATAAACTCTTTTGAGTTGACTTTGACTTATGCTATTTCACTGAGATCACATGCCTAAAGCCATGCCCAGGGATCACTGACAAAAATAAGATCACAAATGAAATTTGACCCTTGTGAGGTCCTCGACTATGATGGAAGAGGGGAACCCCCTTTCCCTAAAGAACGAGGATCTATTCTATATATTCCTTGATCCACATCTCCTTTGATGTCTCATTTTCACACCTTACCCTTCCTTATCTGTGTGTCACAGAGTAGGGATTAACGGGTTACAAAGAGTAGAGAGTGGCAGACAGTGACTAGTGGGGTACCGCAAGGTTCGGTGCTGGGACCGTGGCTATTTCCAATATACATCAATGATTTAGATGAAGGGATTCAAAGTAACATTAGCACATTTGCAGAAGATACAAAGCTGGGTGGCAGAGTGAATTGTGAGGAGGATGCTATGAGAATGCAGGGTGACTTGGACAGGTTGGGTGAGTGGACAGATGCATGGCAGATGTAGTTTAATGTGGATAAATGTGAGGTTATCCACTTTGGTACCAAAAACAGGAAGGCAAATTATTATCTAAATGGTATCAAGTGGGAAAAGGGGAAGTACAACAGGATCTGGGGGGTCCTTGTTCATTAGTCAATGAAAGTAAGCATGTAGGTGCAGCAGGCAGTGAAGAAAGCAAATAACATGTTTGCCTTCAAAACAAAAGGGGCAAGAGGAGTATATGAGCAAAGAGGGCCTTCTGCAGTTTTACAGGGTCCCAGTGACACCACACCTGGAGTATTGTGTGCAGTTTTGGTCCCCTAATTTGAAGAAGGACATTCCTGCTATTGAGGGAGTGCAGCGTAGGTTCACAAGGTTAATTTCCGGGATGGTGGGACTGTCATATTCTAAGAGGATGGAGCAGCTGGGCTCGTGTACTCTGGAACGTAGAAGGATGAGAGGCAATCTTATTGAAACATATATGATTATTAGGGGTTTGGACGCGTTAGAGGCAGGAAACGTGTTCCCGATGTTGGGGGAGTCCAGAACCAGGGGCCACAGTTTAAGAATAATGGGTAAGCCATTTAGAACGGAGATGAGGTAACACTTTTTCACTCGGAGAGTTGTGAATCTGTGGTATTCTCTGCCTCAGAAGACGGTGGAGGCCAGTTATCTGCATACTTTCAAGAGAGAGCTTGATAGGGCTCTTAAAGATTGTGGAGTCCGGGGATATGGGGAGGAGGCAGGAGTACTGATCAGCCATGATCACATTGAATGGCATTGCTGGCTCGAAGGTCCGAATGGCCTACTCCTGCACCTATTGCCTATTGTCTATTGTCTAATGTCTATTGTCTATTGTCTCCCTCTCCCCTAAGTCTGAAGAAGGGTCTCAACCTGAAAGGCCACTCATTTCTCCAGAGATGCTGCATGTCCCGCTGAGTTACTCCAGCTATTTGTGTCTATTTTCTCTTGGAGCTTTTAGAGAGAAAAGGGTTATAATCTTGTTCCATCCCCAGTCATGGTAACCGACTGGAATAACCCAACCCTCCAGAGAGGTTCATAGTAATGACCTGGAACCTCTGAGGAATGGACAGATGGAGAAAAATAAACCACACAGTGATTTGCTCCTTTATGTATTTCCCTCATTGCTGGAAATTTTAGAAACATATGAACATAGAAAATAGGTGCAGGAGTAGGCCATTTGGCTCTTCGAGCCAGCACCATCATTCAATATGACCATCCAAAATCAGTACACCATTCCTGCTTTCTCCCCTTATCTCTTGATTCCTTTAGCCCTAAGAGCTATATATAACTTTCTCTTGAAAACATCCATGAATCATCCTCCACTGCCTTCTGTGGCTGAGAATTCCACAGATTCACAACTCTCAGGGTGAAAAGGTTTTTCCGCATCTCAGTCCTAAATGGCCTACCGCTTATTGTTAAACTGTGTCCCCTGGTTCTGGTTGTTGCAGCCTGAAGACTGCAACAACCCGGTTTAGGAATAGCTACTTCCCCACAGCCATCAGGCTATTAAACTTGGCTCGGAACTCTGAACATTAATATCCCTCCATTTGTTATTCGCACTTTATTAATTTATTAATTCATGTGTGTATTTATGTATATAATTGTAGTCAATGCCTACTATGTTCTGTTGTGCTATGCAAAGAAAGATTTTCATTGTCCTGTCAGGGACACATGACAATAAACTCTTTTGACTTGGTCTTTGCCAACATCGGGAACATTTATCCCGCGATTAGAGACATCAAACTCTGGCAATATCAGTGCTGGGCTGAGATTGAATATGTACTTGTCCAGACATTCATCACCAATCAGTAGCAATAAACATCGGACCTAATGTTGTCAGGATCTTGTACACTGCCTCTAAAATAACACTGAAATCAATGGAATGAATTTCAGTGGCGCAGTACAAAGTGCTGATGCACCATTTAGCATGACCAGCTGGGGATGGTTCACATTGCAGCTATTTGTTGCCACTTGAGATTAATAACCTAAATAAAACATTGGTATTACAAAAGGTCGGGATGATCAGAAATATGTTTATCTTTGTGCTTTATTGTGTTGAATCAACACTGATCAAAACAAGTTTATATTTTAGTATTAGTAATTTTGCCCAACAGGGGCTGTTCATTAAAAAATAACATTAAAGTTATCATTAAAGTTACAACACTTATAAGTAATGGGAGATAAAGTCCTGCTTAGAAAATTGATTTCTTCTGTTTAACAGGGAATTGAGATATGTCTTGAGGGGCTAATAATATAAAGAGAAAGAGGAAATTAGTTTGCTGTTGTTTAAATTCTTAATGAGCCTTTGCATGGAAATTGGGAAATGAAAATAACTATTAAACTGGTCTGCTTTTCGAACAGAGATATTTCTGACTGGGGTATTTTCAGATTATGTGATATGCATATATTGCAAATAATTTTATCCCCAAGAACAATTATGTGAATTCAAAAATGATAGCACATTCTATACCTATGCAGCATTGCAGTAACATCTGTCACCCAACAGAAATTGTCCTCTCATTTACCAGAACCTAACTACATGTGTAATTAAGTGATTCTATAAATTATGCTGCCTGTTGTTACCCAACTGTTAAAGGTTAATGGTGTGGCCTAGGATGTGCTACTCATTTCTCTAAGTAATTGGACTGTTCTATGTTTAGGGGTATGTCTCTCATGCAACACAGAAATGTAACAACAGTACCTTCTTGTGCTTGAATCAAATCAATCTTTCTGGCATGTGACTCACATTTTCATACCTCCAACCAAAATAATATTAAATAAGACAAGATATGATATGAAATGTTACTACTTCATGTAGACATACAATTCAATCAGTACAGGTTATCTTTGGATAATGGTGCAAAATGAATGAATGGTTTATTTTACTTAGCTTAAGATTACTTTACTTAAGTTTATACCTGACCACCACCATCCTAATTCTTCTGCTGCCTCCTAGGGTTTTGAGCTTGGTTAAAAAACCTATTCCTGCAGATTTCAGATTCAAAGAATGGCTCTTAGTTTAGTTTAGTTGAGTTTAAAGATACAGTGCGGAAACAAGCCCTTCGGCCCACCGAGTCCGCACCGACCAGCGATCCCCACACATTAACACTATCCTACACGCACCAGGGACGAGTTACACATATGTCAAGCCAAGCAACCTACAAACCTGAACATCTTTGGAGTGTGGGAGGAAACTGACGATCTCGGAGAAAACCCATGCAATCACGGGGAGAATGTATATACTCCGTAGAGATAGCAACAGTTGCTGGGATTGAACTCACGTCTCTAGTGCTGCAAGTACTGTAAGGCAGCAACTCTACAGCTGCACCACCATGCTGCCCCGGTGAATTATGAATGTTTATGTCCCAATTTTATGTCTACTCATTCATAGCCAGAAAGGAGCACTGATGGAGACAACCTCCACTTTGTGTACAGAAATACAGAGCACTCAGTGTGATCAGTCTGTGTTTATAATTATCTATTAACAGCACAAGATAAACAGTTGTCATGGTAACAATGTTGTCATCTTTTAGCATTTTTGTCATGCTTCATCAGTTTTAGTTTGAAATAAATCTGGAAAGAACTTGATTTAATAAACACAATGCATAATCTATATAATTAAAACTCTCATCTTGACCACTTCCCGCCTGTGCTGTGTATTGATTTTAGAAAGAACGCTACCATATTTCGCTAGGATTTTTGGGCATCTTACTCGCAGTCCTCCTCAACTGAGCAGGCCCCGAGGCTTTTGCCATCGATGAAAAAAAAAGTTTTGAGTGTTTCAAAAAACCTTGAGATCATCTCACCGCAATGAAGATAATGCCCCTTCGGGGGGGGGGGGGCAGGACCATAAAACCCCGAATGCCTGGACATGATTCAGTCACTCTGCAACATCATGAGGGATAGGCCATGACTCTCATTCTAAGCTGTTAATTAACAGAACTGTGAGTCTGCAATGTACTTGCAATAAATGATTTGTTAGCCCTTAATGAAATTAGTTGTTTGGCCTGCCCTGTGCTTGAAACTGCAATTGAAATGAAATGAAAATGAAATGAGCTGTTTGGCTTGGCCTGCCCTGTGCTTGAAACTGCAATGGCAATGGAAGTGAAATGAAAATGCAATGAGCTGTTTGGCTTGGCCTGCCCTGTGCTTGAAACTGCAATGGCAATGGAAGTGAAACATAAAATGAAATCAGCTGTTTGGCCTGCCCTGTGCTTGAAACTGCAATGGCAATGGAAGTGAAATGAAAATGCAATCAGCTGTTTGGCCTGCCCTGTGCTTGAAACAGCAATGGCAATGGAAGTGAAATGAAAATGCATCAGCGGTTTGGCCTGCCCTGTGCTTGAAACTGCAATGGCAATGGAAGTGAAATAAAAATGCAATCAGCGGTTTGGCCTGCCCTGTGCTTGAAACTGCAATGGCAATGGAAGTGAAATCAGAATCAGAATTAGAATCACACTTTATTCGCCAAGTATGTTTTGCAACATACGAAGAATTTCATTGGCCAGGTCAGTCATACAATTAAAAGTAACAGATCACTTCAAAAACACATTTTAACATGAACATCCACCACAGTGACTCCTACACATTCCTCACTGTGATGGAAGGCGAAATAAAGTTCAAGTCTTTCCCTTCGTTCTTCCTCGGTCGTGGGCCTTGAGCCCTCCGTTGAGGGGATAATCTTAACTACCGTAGCGGGCGGCATTCAGGCCCTCCACTCCCGCATCGAGGGGATGTCAACTCCCCCATGCTGGACGATCGAACCTCGCTTCGGGGTTGCTGAACCTTCTGCGATGTTGGAGCTCCCAACTCGGCCTCATCCAAGACTGCGAGCCCTTGATGTTAAAGTCCACGGTGGGAGCGATCCCAGGCAAGGGATCAGCTCCGATGTTAAGTCCACGCCCCGCGGTGGGGGTCACAACTGTCCGAGGAGGCTTCCAGCTCCATCGATAGTAGGCCGCAGAGCCCGGAGAATGTGATCTGAAAATTGATCACAAACATGAAAATGCATTCAGCGGTTTGGCCTGCCCTGTGCTTAAAACTGCAATGGCAATGAAAGTGAAATGAAAATGCAATCAGCTGTTTGGCCTGCACATTGCTTGAAACTGCAATGGCAATGAAAGTGAAATGAAAATGTAATCAGCTGTTTGGCCTGCCCTGTGCCTGAAACTGCAATGGCAACGATGAAAAATGTCTAAAATTCATTCCCCCTTCTCTCTCACAGTCTCTCACCTGATTTTGGCAGAATTTCTGGCAGTTTCTAAGCTGCCAGCCCACCAGACCTTAGTGACTGAGCTGCCAGCCCACCAGGCCGGAGTGACTGAGCTGCCAGCCCAAGAATCCATTCGGCCCGCAATGTCCATCCTAGTCCTCTGGAAACCAGTCCCTTCAGGCCACAACACCCATACTAGTGGTCCAGAAAGCCCCCCCCCCCCCCCCCACTGGCCACCAATATTGGAACTGGTGGAGTGGTGGAATATTGCATTGGGGGACCAGCCCTTCCGTGTGAATATGGGACCCAACAGGTTCCACTTAGTCTAGTGCTATTTAAAGCTATTTGCCCAGATTAATTCTCTAGGAACATGAATAAATGATCTTAAATGTGAAATTTGAACAGCACTTAATGTTGCAATCAAATTAGTTTTGCTGTTTTATTAACACCAACCCAAAAATAATTAAATTAAATGTTACTCATGTTCAAAAATAATGCAATATAACTTCCAGTCCATGCTGTACATTTCCTAAAATAATTCTCCTGCAGAAATTAGTTTTTAGGTTTATTTTAACATGCTTTATTCGAAGCCTTTTTGACGTTGATTCACTTTTATATTGCAAATGTAATCTTTTATGATTTTTAAATATTATAGCACAAATTTCAGTTTGAATTCTACATTAGTAAAGCTTTTAAATTAGTGATGAAAAATTGTGAATGAAAGTGTTGGGGGAAAAACATTATGTAAACAATGGAAATAAAGCTGTAATGAAGTGTTAATAACAATGCAGTCTACACTCCTTGAGTTATAACGCACACTTTAAGCAAGTCTAAACCATGCCTGAAGATAAACTTACAACCTCAATTGCTTTGATTTTTTATTTCAGTAAATAAGCTAAGGTGATTTTTTTATGCCAATGTGTTTATATTGAGATAGTATAGAATAATTGTCCCCTGCTGGTCTCCGAAATTGTGAACTGTTCCCCATCAGTTGGAAGCTATCTCACAATGAAGGCAAAAATCGATGATAAAATTCACGATCAACTTCAGTACACTTTGACCAACTGATGAGATGTACATTTGGAGATCATGATTTCAAACCCATCACAAGGCTCGTGGTCTACTGGGCAACTCTCCTGCATGTTTCTGAGACATGGACTACCCTCAACGTGTACCTCAGAGAACTGGAAAGATACCTCTAATGTCTCTGCCAAATCCTTCAATATCCAGTAAGCAGGGGATATAATAGCAAGCCCAACATCAGACTCCCAAAAGATAGACACAGAAAGCTGGAGGAACTCGGTGGGTCAGATAGCATCTCTGGAGAAATGGAATAGGTAACATTTTGGGTAGAGACCCTTCTTCAGACTGACCCACTGAGTTACTCCAGCTTTTTGTGTCTATCTTTGCTTTAAACCGGCATCTTCAGCTCCTTCCTACACATCAGGCTCCCAAAACAGATACTATAATCTGAGCTCTGTCATAGCAAGAGATTACCAAGTGGGCAGAGGAAACTATTCAAGGGCATTTCCAACCCCTCCTTAAAAAATATATATAATTCTTGACTCATGACCATTCAAAATAGGGAAGACTCATCTGAGATGGAAGTGAGACTGAAGCAAAGTTTTAGTTTTTTTAGTTTAGTTTCGAGATAGAGCGTGGAAACAGGCCCTTCGGCCCACTGAGTCCGTGCCGACCAGCGATCCCCGCGAATTAACACTATCCTACACACACACTAGGGACAATGTACACTTACACCAAGCTAATTAACCTACAAACCTGTACGTCTTTGGAGTGTGGGAGGAAACCGAAGATCTCGGAGAAAGTCCATGCGGTCACGGGGAGAACGAACAAACTCTGTACAGACAGCACCCGTAGTCAGGATCGATCCGAGGTCTCCGGCGCTGCAACCGCTTTAAAGCAGCAACTCTGCCACCGTGCCGAGGTTTCAATGTTAGTCTGGGAGGAGAGCACCGCTTGCCGAAATACCCTTTATTTTCCCCTCTCTACCCATGGCAATATGGCAGCGTTTAGCCTCATCGACTATCTCAGACTCCACAGAACTGGATTGGATGCAAAGTATCTTCAATCTGGGACTGGGAGGGAATAAGAAAGAAAGGCGTGTGTGAGAGAGAGAAAGGAGAAAATGTGCGAGACAGAGATAAGCTCCAGTTTACAATGTGTGTTATTAACTCTGTGTCCATCGCATTTTATTAATGCCTTATTCTGAAAGCACTAACATAAATCGGTGGAGGCATGAACTCACTATAATAGAAATGGAATATTGGTGCGACTGACACTACATTCCTGATATGATGATTAATGATCGAAGAAAATCATGTGCTTGAACAATTCATGAAAATCAACATTCCCTGACTCTCGGTCTGATGAAGGGTCTCGACCCGAAACATCACCTATTCCTCTACCCCAGAGATGCTGGCTGACCAGCTGAGTCACTCCAGCTTTTTGTGTCTACATTCCATCCAGAGATATAGGAATCCATAACAATGAAAATGAGACCCGTGAGCTGAGTGGAATAATAAATGGAGAAACAGAAAGATATTTTGTCTGGACAAACAGAACAATCCTCACTGTGGAAACAGAGAACACACACTCCAATATTCCAAGCAAGTTAAAACAACAGTGCAACTAAAGGACCTGGGTGACTATTAGGCTGTCAGTTATTTAATTGATGCTGTCTTCTCAAGTTCCATGTTTCCACAAAACAGAAACAGTGGTGTCCGCTGAGCTCAGTTCAGTTCACAATCATGTGGCACAGCGGTAGAGTTGCTGCCTTACAGCCCCGGGTTCAATCCTGACTATGGATGCTGTCTGTACGGAGTTTGTACGTTCTCCCTGTGACCACGTGGGTTTTTCTCCGAGATCTTTGGTTTCCTCCCACACTTCAAAGACGTACAATTTTGTCGATGAATTGGCTTGGTCAATATAAAAATTGTGTTAATCAGTGTTAATATGCGGGGAACACTGGTCGTCGCGGACCCAGTGGGCTGAAGGGCCTGTTTCTGTGCTGTATCTCTAAACTAAACTAAACTAAACTAATCCATTTACAGTGTTTAGATACTGTACATGATAAAGAAATATCAATTGGTGCAAGGTAAAGCCAGCAAAGTCTGGTCAAGGATAGTCCGAAGGACATCAAAGAGGTAGATAGTAGTTCACCGCTGCTCTCTGGTTGTGGTAGGATGATTCAGATACATGATAACAGCAGGGAAGAAACTGTCCCTGAATCTGGAGGTGTGCGTTTTCCCACTTCAGCAGTGTGAAGCAGCACTTCTATGAATGTACTTCATTGGTACAATAATTCAAGTGCACCATAATTGATGGTCATAGTTCAAATCTACTCTCACTGACTTCCAGGCTTGCGTAAAACAAAGGTTATGAAGATGGTGCTGGGGAGCGATATAGAGACTAATTCTATTTGAACCACCTCATGTAGCACTTCACTTGGGACAACAGCTCAGATGCTAAGAAGCTCATCCCTTTTATAAAATTGTCGAATATTTATTTTCAGTTAATTACCTTTGCCAATAGTTGCTAATTGATTAAGATATCTTTCAAGCCTTTCTTACGGCTTTGAGATATTTTGTCTCCCTATTGTAATACTTTCTGGTAATTGCATTCTTTCCTTTAAATTCCCATAATTTTCTGATTCTATTGTTAGTTTGCTTTTGATATTAGCCCAAATCTATGTTTGAATCTATGAGTAACTACACAAATTAACTGACATAATTGAGATCTGTTGGTACATTACTATCCTGACACAATTAGCATCAGCTCTTAAAATTTAGAACTTATTACACCAGTAGATTAAAATTGTCTCAGATGTGTCTAGCTTACTGATGAAGTTTGATGTTACTGAAGTCACATTTAAGTGACATTAACTGTACAGCCAATTTTATGCTGAAGAACATTGAATTTCATGCTTATTAGATGAGCAAAGCTCTGGGGAACCACGTTCTTCTCCCTTGTGAAAATACTTGGCCCACAGTGCTCAGGTTAAGTGAATCGCTGTGATTAAATTTTGCTTTTATAATCTTTTTCATGATCTGAAGGTCATTAATCTAATTCTAGATTGCCCTGTGGCATTTGCAAAATCAGAGAAATGTTATTTTATTTGCATGTTTCACATATAAATGTTGTACATTTGTGCTTTAATATGGATGTTATTCTTATTTTTAATTTCATTCCAAAGTAATTTCTAAAGCGCGGGTTAAAACGTTGCAAACATATTGTCACATATGAAAGAAGTAGCTGGATCTGTGAATCTTCTTTTTTTGTGAACAATTTATTTAATTTGTAACAAGTAATGACCATCTCAACAAACTTCAGGCATGAGTATTTTCTGGTGCTTGTGTGTGATATTTCTTCCATTGTATACCATGCTGCATTTGAAAACCATGTTCAAGTGTGTCACATGGACTGACACAACAGATTGTGAAAGTTGAGGGGTGACCAGATCAATTTTAGTTTAGTTTAGAGATTCAGTGCAGAAAAACAGGCCCTACGCCTCACCGAGTCCGCACTGACCAACGATCCCGGCACATTATCCCTACCCTACACACACTAGGCACAATTCTACATTTATACCAAGCCAATTAACCTACAAACCTCTGTACGTCTTTGGAGTGTGGGAGGAAACCGAAGATCTCAGATAAAACCCACGCAGGTCACGGGGAGAACGAACAAACTCCGTACAGGCAAGCACCTGTAGTCAGGATCAAACCCTGGTCTTGGACGCTGTAAGGCATTAGCTCTACTGCTGCACCACTGTGCCTCCTCTGTTGAATGTTGAACTGTAGCTGAACAAATAGATTACTCGTTCATGACATTCTGTAGGAAGTCCACTACTGCTCCGCATGAAAGGCATACAATTCAAAAATGCATCCCTGTTGATAATTGAACATGTACCCAACAAACATTTGAAAGTCTGAAGAAGGGTCTCGACCAGTAATGTCACCCATTCCAGAGATGTTGCATGTAACGCTGAGTTACTCCAGCACTTTGTGTCAATGGTCAGTGTAAACCAGCATCTGCAGTTCCTTCCCACACAACTAACATTTATCAAGTGCACTCACTTTTGAAAAAGCTGCAAGTCTACAATTCACCACCGTTTGGAACAAAAAATATAAAGGCTGTATAATTCGAAGTCTAAATATATTTTATTCTGACGTGGTAGTTGTGGTCAGGATATAAACATCTTCTGGTTTCATAGGATGGAAGAAATAGGCATTGCACATCATTGTCTGTGAAGTTCAACAAATTTGCAAATCACAAATAGTTTGACAATTGCTGCCAATGGAAATAGACTAAAATATGATACATAATGTATATATGGCCTTTTG
Source organism: Raja brachyura (assembly GCA_963514005.1). Next base: position 50,642,491 of record OY740795.1, read on the forward strand.
TAGAATAATTTCTTGCGTAATTCAACTTCCATCCCAATCTCAAGGTCACTTGCAACAGGGATGTATATACGTGTCTAACTTATTAATGATAATTGCGGAAAATTACTACGACACATAAATAATATCAAGTTATACAGTTCAACTAATTTTGGTTGGTGTTTTTACTCCCACGTGCGTCTTCTTTTATTCCATTAACTGATCCAAACCTTTTGGCATATCCTTTCATTTCCTATTCTGTGGTTGCCAAGTTTCTTTTCAGATTTTTCCGAGCTCTTTGTCTCAACCACTCCCCTGGTAGCAAATTCAATAACCAATCGCTCTCATAATTATGAGTAACTATATTCTAATTTTGGCTCCACGTTTGGATGTCCCACGAGTAGTTTTATTCAGCATCTATCATATCCAATCCATTCATAATAACAAAGACCCCTAATCGTTCATGTCTTAGTCAACCTTTGCTAATCTTTTCTGTCCTCTTGGCTTTATGTGTATTTTCTCAGTAAAATGGAGACCAGAATTCGACATAGTACACTGTGTGGTAAAATAGTAAGATTAAACAAGAACGTACCAGTTTCAAATTTGATCTTTATTTTATGAGGAGTTACGATGAGGGATTACGTGAAGAACGCAGTCCAGCCGTTGGTGTGTCAATCTTCAAAGCAGCGGAGTGAAATCGCAGGTAATAATGACTGAAGTATAATAGTAAGATAACAGAGACTAGAACTAGATTATATTTATGAGGGTTGGGAACGGAGGGCATGTAATCCCTCATCGTAACTCCTCATAAAATAAAAATCAAACTTCAAACTATTAAGTTCTTGTTTAATCTTACTATTTTACTTCGGAGTCACGTGAGTGACTACGTGAAGATTTGAAAGCTCTGTGATTTCATGCCGCAGACCCAAATCCGGCGTTCACACTGCATTGATTGGCTCAAAGTCGTTAAATAATCAATAATGCATCAATCATAACATTGTCAAATGAATTAACGGTTTATTTACAAACAAAACAATAACAACCCCTCTAACTCAGGGAGAAACTATAACAGAACTCAAAACAGAATCAGCAAACACCCCCAGCCCTGTAATCAGCTTATGATAATATTTTTGAAAGGTCAGCTCACTGGACCATCCTGCGGCCGTGAGGATGTGGTCTCTAGGCACGTCCATCGCCCTTGTCGTGGAAGTTGATGCCGCCCTGGTGGAATGAGATTTGAATTTATCAGTATCAATCCCAGCACTTCCCAGAACCAGCTTTAGCCACCTTGAAATTGTTTGCACCGACACCTTACGGTGTGGTTTTTTGTGGCTAATAAATAATGCAGGCTCTGTTCCTCGTAGGGCTCTGGTAGCCTCAATGTAACGAAACAAATATGATACTACACACTGGTGAGCCTGTGGGGTATGCTGAAAAAGCAATCTTACATCCTGTCATGCCTATTCTACTATGTTTGACCAGATCATAGACATAAAAAGTAATGGCATCTGCCGATACCTGCATTCTGTCTTGCCGTAGCTTTTACAATGTTTGCACACGTGAGGCTGATACCAACACTATAAACATGACCACCTTCATGATTAGTTTGGCTAGAGATAGGCTTGCAACAGGAGCCCACTGGCGAAGAAGCATAAGAACTTTGCTCACATTCCAAATACGGGCATACCTGGGTTTATGAGGATTAGAATTGAAAACTCCCTTCATAAATCGAGAAACTAACAAATATGTGTCCCTACTGAATGTAACTCTGAACTCATGGGTAAATAAGACTGAGCACTTCTGGCTGTATTAATCGCACTATAGCTTAATTGTTGATCAAAGTAAAGAGTGGACAAAAACTCCAGCACGTCTGGGATGCCTGCAGTTTGTCAAGTCAAACAAGTCAAAGTCAAACAAACTTTATTGTCATTTAGAAATACATCGATATATGCAGTTCCAAACGAAATTCCGTTGCATTTGGCTCCCTGTGCAACACCATAATTAACAGAAGGATAGGCATGGATAAAATGGATAAAAAGGATAAAAGGATAAATAGACAATGGTGGCAGCCCATTACATGGCATTCAGGAGTCTGATGGCTCGTGGGAAGAAGCTGTTGCAGAACCTTGATGTTCTGCTCCTTATGCTACGATATCTTTTGCCCGAGGGCAGCAGAGTGAACAGTCCGTGATGGAGATGCATGGGGTCTTTTATAGTACTGCTGGCCTTAGACACGCAACGTTTGGTCGCAATATCCCTGATTGAGGGGAGAGAGGTCTCAATGATTTTTTTCCGCTGTCCTCACCACTCTCTGCACGGACTTCCAGTCAGAGGCTTTACAGTCCCCAAACCAGATAGAGATACAGCTGGTCAAAATACTCTCTATGGTGCCCCTGTAGAAAGTGGTGAGGATGGGATGGGGGAGGTGAGCTCTTCTCATCCGGCGCAGAAAGTGCAACCGCTGCTGCGCTCTCTTAACTGTTGATATGTTATTTGACCAGGTCAGACTGTTAGTGATCTGCACTCCCAAGAACTTGGTATGAGATATTCTGCTGCAGACAGAATACCTCCCACTTCCTTATCGAGGTGATGTACTGCTTCTGAGTACTATCCCTGCAGGCCGACGTGAGAACTTCCACTGTACGATCCGACAGTCCTCCCCCCAGGTATGGTCTCCTTAAAATCTGCAAATTAACAGATCAATACGACCATGTAAAGGATGTTGATCGCCAGTTACTGGATTTACCAGTAGATTTTTATGTTTGGGAATAATCATGTGAGGCTGACTAGCCATTTGCAAAACGAGAGGGAACCATGGTTGTGTAGACCAATCTGGCACTACCAATACTCCTGAAGCGGAGTCCTGCTTGATCTTTTGCAAGCATTGACTGATGAGACAGAATGGAGGAAATGCATAAACAAACATTCCACCCCAATGCAGCGAGAATGCATCCACCGCTGCTGCAACAGGATCTGGTTCATAATCATATCATAAGCGGATCGCCTCGCCGACACCTTCTTCACTTTCTGTAACATTTTAACGGTCTACACCCGACCGCTAAAACAGAAGGTGAACGCAAGAAAAGTTTGAAACTTACCTTGTGTTTTAAACTTACCGCTTGGAGGAGCTCTGCTGCTCCAACTGGCCGTCTGCACCAATGCGTCTGACGTAATGACGCACCAATGGCTGGACGGGGTTCTTCACGTAGTCACTCATGTGATTCCGAAGTAAAATTGCATAGTTAGTGCGATTACTTTTAAATTCAATGTCTTAGAAGTGACATTTGTCTTTTTTGATTATTTTCACAATCACAATCATATTAATACTTTATTAGATAAGTATGTTTTGCAACATACAAGGAATTTCATTTGCCAAGTCAGTCATACAAATAAATAGCAATAGAACACACGAAACACATTTTAACATAAACATCCATCACAGTAACTCCTCCACATTCCTCTCTGTGATGGAAGACAAAAATAAGTTCAATCTCTTCCCTTTGCTCTCCCGTGGTCAGGGGCCTTGAGCCCTCTGTTGACGGGATGATCTTAACTCCCATAGCCAGCAGCGTTAGGGCCCTCCACGTCGAGGCGATCAGCTCCTGCATCGGGGAGATGTCAGCTCCCCCGCGCCGGAAGATCGAATCCCGCACATGTTGTGGCTGGTCGAACCTTCCACGACATTGGATCTCCCGACATCCACGGCCTCTCCCGTGTTTGTGAGCTCCCGAAGTAAAGTCCGCAGGCCGCTGTTGGAGCGAGCCCAGGCAAAGGATCGACTCCGATGTAAGTCCACGCTCCACGGTCAGTCCGAGGAGGCCTCCAGCTCCATCGATGGTAGGCCGCAGAGCGACCGGAGAATGCGATCTGAAAATTAGTCACATCTCCGGCAAGGTAAGAAACTGAAAAATAAAAGTCTCCCTGACCCCTCCCCCTCCCCCCACATAAAACAAACAGGAGAACATTTACACAAACTTTTAACACACCCTAAAAATAATTTAAAAAGACGAAAAAGACTGTTGGCGGGGCTGCTAATCGTGCGGCGCCTGGTAGTATATTGCTGACCTGTTTTGAATAACGTATCTTGAAATCCTTTCGGTCCTACCACAACCCCCTCCCTTCCATTCACTTTGCTATTTTCTAATAAGTGGTAATATTTCTGGTGCTTCCTATTACTCACAACTGAGTAATCTGCACTTATGTTCTTGGCATACGCACTGGGGCGGCGACAGTGGTGAGGTCTCGGCAACGGTGAAATGGCGGCATTGGTGAAACCTCATGATGATGGGGTCTCGGCAGCAGTGAAGCCTCGTGGTGATGGGGTCACGGCGGTGGTGAAAGCTTGTGACGATGGGGCCTTGGTGGAGCCTCGCAGCGGAGGCGGCATTTGAAAGATACTATCAATGCTGCCTCCACAAAATCCGCCACATACACTGAAGATTAGTTTAGCTTAGTTTAGAGATACAGCGCGGAAACAGGCCCTTATGGCCCTCCAGGTCCGCGTCGACCAGCGATCCCCGCATATTAACAATATCGATGAACACGATCAAACTAGAAGCGGGGGCCGCGCGGAGGTCGGGTGATCCCCTGTACAGGGCCGTTCCCACCAGCATGCGCCTGCATGCGGCAAGCGCAACCAAACCGGCAGTAGGGGCCGCGCGGAGGTCAGGTGAGTGGCGCAACGCGGCGCAAAGTGAGGCGAACTTGGAGTGAAGTCTAAGGTAAGTTCGCCAGGACAGAGTGGGGCACACAGAGAGGGGCACAGAGGCACACACACACAGAGGGCCATGGTGCCACACACATAGAGGGTCACGGAGGCACCTACAGATAGGTTCACGGAGGCACGATGTCGGGGCAGTGTGTAATGCGTCGAGGCGACTGCGAGCCGACAAGCCGTTGCCGCGTGGAATTTTTGGACATAGTCAGTTTTTTGGAGTCCCGCGCAGTGTCGGGACGAACTCGGGACGAACTCCGCACAATTCCGCACGGCTCCGGCGATTAAAGTGGGACTGGCCCCGCGACGCCGGACGGCTCAAGCGACCACGTTAGGTTGCGCTAATTGCATAGAGTTGCATGCTTGTAGGACAGGCCCTTGAGTGTAAGGAGGGAGAAGAAAACAAGAAGAGGGGAGAGGCAGGAGAAAACGTGGCAGGTAATAGGTCTTAGGAGGATTCTCCCTCTACAATCAGTCTGAAGAAGGACCTCAACCAAAATGTCACCTATCCATGTTGTCCAGAGATGCTGCCTGACCTGCTGAGTTACACCAGCAGTTTAAGTCCTTTCAGTTTGTTTAATATTCAGTGTATGTGGAGGCCCTTTTGTACATTAACAGGTATCTGCAGCTCCTTATTTCTACATTTAAACAAACTAATGTTGGTTTCCTCCAACAGTCAACATTGCTGGCTTTGAAACCCTATTTACATGAATTCAGTCCTCTTCGGTAGGTCACAATGTTCACGTACACCGCACCAGACTCCTGAAAGAGACAATCTATTCTAAATCCTGTCGTGCTGAAGACTAACAGGTAAATGGATGAAAACATCCAAGAATATAGTCAACGCCTCCAAGAAAAATGCAACATTCCTTTTCCCTCTGCAGAGAACTGGGCCATGACTACTCAAAGAGAAGGTATACCTTGAGTCCAGGGATTTGAAACACAGGGACCCCCTGCAGAAGGAGCACAACATCTGACAGTGCCCACCCATCTGCACATCAGGCACTTTCTGCCCTCTCTATTGAAGAATATGCCATCACAAATTTGTATCATCAATCATCTCAGAATGCACAAAATCTGAATGGCAGCAGGTTGTCCTCCATCTCCAGGGACTGCCTATGATCATTTTTTACCTTTTTTTCCTGTATTCAACTTTTCTCATTTAATTCTCTTAATTGATCCACATTGCTCAATAATGAGGGTGCAAAACATGCTGGAGAAACTCAGCGGGTGCAGCAGCATTGCTCAATAATGACCCTGCTTGTGTTTAACTTTTAGTGGAATGCATTTTCTTTAGAACACTATTGATTATCTTTTTTAAAGGTTTCCCATTTTCCACTCCCTCTTTGAAGCTATTTTCTTCGTCTACCGGGTTTTTTTTTACACTAACCCTCATTTCCGCATAATTTGCTTTTTCAATCTATTACCTATTAATCTTTGTCCTACTTATGTCATTTTCAATCCTAATCCTGAAATGAGTTGAAGACATTTGAACAGCTTCAGCGTTGAATCCAAAGACACTTCACTCAGTTATGCTTGCACTTATACAATATTTCATTTGCAATTGCTCAATCCCTCTTTCACTCCCTTCCATAATGTTCCTTATCAGCTTGCAAATGTTGAGCCTTTTCATTGAAATTGTTTTTTTTTTAATGAAATACTCAGTTTCAAATTTCTGCAGGTACACCATGTTTTTCGATTATCATTGTATTATTTAACAATTCACCCTCCCTTAAATTCAAAGGATGATCAGATGGAATCTTTCCCTTCTGGAGCTTTGGTGGTTGTTATTTAATGAGTTATCATTTTACATATCTTCTTTGAACCACTTCTTGACAATAGAATTCACTATGTTGTTTAATATTTATAAGATACTAATAGATCACAATTTGCCAGACTGAATAAAGATATACAAAATTGTTCCTAATTACCGTTCAGTTTTCTCTCAAGATGATTACAAGTGTTTTACAAATCACATGCTGGTTCTTTTTCTCCGCACCTGTGGTTCATTTCATTTTACTTCCTTTATTAAGGCTACGTTTCCATGTACTAAAGGTTACAAGGCATATGATCCGAGAATATCATCCAATAATCCTCTATAATGAATACCAAATGTAAAGATTTGTTTTTGCCATTTTATTCTGTCCTGTCAGCATTTTTTTCAGCTTAACTGTCCATTTGCTTTTATTGTATGTAGGAAATTCTTTCCTTTGCATTTAGTAACTCCAGATAATCACATTTCCAGATTTCTCAGCAATAATCTCGCTCTTTCTGTAGATTTGATAAATTTAAATATAATTCTTTCATTTCAGATGATTGGAAGCTTCCATGCAAAAATCAGTGCTTATGAATAAAGAAAATTGCACTGGTTATATTAAACTGGAAATGAATCACTGGTTATCATAGTTGACAAACATAATTGTCATCATCACAGTCTTATTATCACACCTGTTTTACCTGCAGTTTGGAGAAAAGGAATAGGTGACATTTCAGGTTGAGATCCTTCTTCAGGGTCTCGACCTGAAACATCACCCATTCCTTTGATCGAGTGATGCTGTCTGACCCACCGAGTTACTCCAGCTTTTGGTGTCTATCTTCGGTTTAAACCAGCATCTGCAGTTCCTTAATACGCACCCTGCACTTTTGTAATCTTTAATGTGGAGCAATTCCAATTCTTTCAGTGGTGGTAGTGAAAGCAGATATGATAGTGGTGTTAAGAGGCATTTGGACAGGCACAGGAACATGCAGGAATGGGAGGGATATGGATCATGTGCAGGAGGATGGGGTTCGATTAATTTAGCATCATGGTTGAAACAGCCATCATGGGCCAATGGGCTTGTTCCGGTGCTGTACTGTTCTATGTTCTCTGCTCTAAGACATTCCACACTAACTTACAAAGGTTGGCCAAGTCTAGCCAAGATCCAGTAGTTTATCTTGTACAATTGACCTAATTAGTTTAGTTAACATTCCTATCATTGACTTCCTGACAGCTCTCAGAGTATACTTACAATAAAAACAGAATATACTGGAATTACTCAGTAGGCCAGTCAGCATTTGTGGAAAGAGAAACAGATTCAATGTTTCAATTGACCCTTCTTCAGAACCATCTGATGTGCTAAATATTTCCAACATTTTCTGCTTTTATTTTAGATTTCATGCATCTGTACTGAGACCTGCGACAGTACATAAACTTATGTTGGGGAATCTGCCTGCTAAACCCATGGCAGATTTTGACGAATGGTCTTTGTTCTGAAGCATTAACCCTGTATCTTTCTCAACAAAGGATTCTTGACCTTCTGAGTGTTTCCAGCATTTTTGTTTTTTTCCTGCACAATTTAACCTGGTAAATTTAACCTGGTTAGGTGCTTTGTAACTCAGATGTAGATCAGTGGCAAAGTGGGTACATTATTGAGAACTAGTACTGGTGAATGTTAATCCGGAAAGATAAAGAAAAATTGGAGGGAACCCATTATGATATATGAAACTATTATATGTTTAAAAAAAAGAGCTAATATAATTGACGTGGCTCAAAGAAAGAATCAAATTGATAATTAAAGATTGTTAAAATGGGATCAAATGAACAAATGAGAATAATCAATAGACAATAGACAATCGGTGCAGGAGTAGGCCATTCAGCCCTTCGAGCCAGCACCGCCATTCAGCGTGATCATGGCTGATCATCCCCAATCAGTACCCCGTTGCTACCTTCTCCCTGATATCGCCTGACTCCGCTATTTCTAAGAGTCCTATCTAGCTCTCTCTTGAAAGTATCCTTAGAACCGGCCTCCACTGCTCTCTGAGGCAAAGAATCCCACAGACCCACCACTCTCTGTGTGAAAAAGTGTTTCCTCATCTCCGTTCTAAATGACTTACCCCTCATTCTTAAACTGTGGCCCCTGGTTCTGGACTTCCCCAGCATTGGGAACATGTTTCTTGCCTCTAGCGTTGCCAAACCCTTAATAATCTTATATGTTTCAATAAGATAACCTCTCATCCTTCTAAACTCCATAGTATACAAGCCCAGCCGCTCCATTCTATCAGCATATGACAATCCCACCATTCCGGGAATTAACCTACGCTGCACTCCCTCAATAGCAATAATGCCCTTCCTCAAATTAGGAAACCAAAACTGCACACAATACTCCAGGTGTGGTCTCACTAGGGCCCCGTACAACAGCAGATGACCTATTTGCTCCTATACTTAACTCCTCGTGTTATGAAGGCCAACATGCCATTCGCTTTCTTCACTGCCTGCTATACCTGAAAGCTTACTTTCATTGACTGATGGAAAAGGACCCCCAGATCCCGTTGTACTTCCCATTTTCCCAATTACGTAGAAATGAAGGAACAGTGGGACAGCTTATGGATAAAGCAAAGATATTTCAAATGTCATTAGAAACGGGAATAGTCCCCGAGGATTGGCGTACTGCGCATGTTGTTCCATTGTTTAAAAAGGGCTCTAAAAGTAAACCTAGCAATTATAGACCGGTTAGTTTGACTTCAGTGGTGGGCAAATTAATGGAAAAGATACTTAGAGATAATATATATAAGTATCTGGATCAATGATCTGGATGAAGGGGTGGTAAATTGGATTAGTAAGTATGCAGATGATACCAAGATAGGGGGTGTTGTGGATAATGAAGAGGATTTCCAAAGTCTACAGAGTGAGTTAGGCCAGTTGGAAAAATGGGCTGAAAGATGGCAGATGGAGTTTAATGCTGATAAATGTGAGGTGCTACACCTTGGCAGGACAAATCAAAATAGGACGTACATGGTAAATGGTAGGGAATTGAAGAATACAGTTGAACAGAGGGATCTGGGAATAACCGTGCATAGTTCCTTGAAGGTGGAATCTCATATAGATAGGGTGGTAAAGAAAGCTTTTGGTATGCTAGCCTTTATAAATCAGAGCATTGAGTATAGAAGCTGGGATGTAATGTTAAAATTGTACAAGGCGTTGGTGAGACCAAATCTGGAGTATGGTGTGCAGTTTTGGTCGCCCAATTATAGGAAGGATGTCAACAAAATAGAGAGGGTACAGAGGAGATTTACTAGAATGTTGCCTGGGTTTCAACAGCTAAGTTACAGAGATAGGTTAAATAAGTTAGGTCTTTATTCTCTGGAGCGCAGAAGGTTAAGGGGGGACTTGATAGAGGTCTTTAAAATGATGAGAGGGATAGACAGAGTTAATGTGGACAAGCTTTTCCCTTTGAGAATAGGGAAGATTCAAACACGAGGACATGACTTTAGAATTAAGGGACAGAGGTTTAGGGGTAACATGAGGGGGAACTTCTTTACTCAGAGAGTGGTAGCGGTGTGGAATGAGCTTCCAGTGGAAGTGGTGGCAGCAGGTTCGTTGGTATCATTTAAAAATAAATTGGATAGGCATATGGATGAGAAGGGTATGGAGGGTTATGATATGAGTGCAGGCAGGTGGGACTAAGGGAAAAAAGTTGTTCGGCACGGACTTGAAGGGCCGAGATGGCCTGTTTCCGTGCTGTAATTGTTATATGGTTATATGGTAAGATATCTTAATCGTTGACATAATTGTGGTTTTATTGACTATTTTGATTCTGTTATCCCGAAGATACAAACACTGAATGAGATGCTTCCATTTATATAGAACCATCACAATCATTGACGGATTCTGAGCGTACCTTCCAGCAAAGTAAGAATACTTTGATGTACAGTTATTGTTGTGGTTTTGGAAACACAACAGCCAATTGATCCCAGGAGTCTCCCAAAAACAATGATTACAAATGGAGTGAAGTACAAGGTTGTGTTTCCCAAGGGTCAGGAATCTTATGGATAGGTCATGTCTCCGCATTTGGCAGCTGCCCTGGACTACCAGTGTAGAGAAAGATCATATGTGATAAGAATAGGAATAGGCCATTCAGCCCATCAAGTCTACTCCGCCATTCAATCATGGCTGATCTGTCTCTCCCTCCTAACCCCATTCTCCTGCCTTCTTCCCATAACCTCTGACGAAAATAAAGTGTTGCCTATGTGTAGGCAGGAATGGCAGATGCTGGTTTAAACAGAACGTGGAAACAAAATGCTGGTGTAACTCAGTGGGACAGGCAGCATCTCTGGAGAAAAGGAAAAGGTGACGTTTTGAGTCGAGACCCTTCTTCAGACTGGGAGAAGGGAAAACGGAAACAAGGTATGAAGAATAATTAAATGTGCTCTGTTGCCCGCCACCACAATGTATTTTTGAAAAAATGGCATAGCAATAATGCGTTTAAAAATTTGGATGCAAACTTTGTTGATAATTATTACACTTGTTGCCATGGTGACATGTTTATCTTTTTCGATCATATCTATGTCAGTGGTGGGGAATAAAACACTTTTTTCAATAAGAAGTCATGGGACCTTATGATGCGCGTAGTACATCTTTGAGTCTGGCAGAACAAGGTAATCCTTGGGATCTTTGGCTTTATTAAAAGAACGATGACAAGTACAAAATGAAGGAGTGCTGCTAAATATTGGCGAAAGAACCTATTGAGATGTCGGATGGAGTAACTGTTGAAGCCCAGATGCCACATATTAATGCCTTGCTGCGGATGCAGAAGAGATTTATTGGATGGTAGCAGGAATGAAGGACTTCAGTAATAGACAATGGGCAATAGACAATAGGTGCAGGAGTAAGCCATTTGGCCGTTTGAGCCAGCAGCGTCATTCACTGTGATGGCTGACCATGCACAATCAATACCCCGTTTGTGCCATCTTCTCATATCCCTTGATTCCGCTATCTTTAAGAGGTCTTTCTAACTCTCTCTTGAAAGCATCCAGAGAATTGGCCTCCACTGCCTTCTGAGGCAGAGAATTCCACAGATTCACAACTCTCTGAGTGAAAACGTTTTTCTCATGTCCGTTCTAAATGGCCTACCCCTTATTCTTAAACTGTGGCCCCTGGTTCTGGACTCCCCCAACATTGAGAGCATTTCCTCCCTCTATCTAGCGTTTCCAATCCGTTAATGAGCTTATATGTTTCAATAAGATCCCCTCTCATCCTTCAAAATTCCAGTGTATACAAGCCCAGTCGCTCTATTTTTTCAACATATGACAGTCCCGCCATCTCGGGAATTAACCTCATGAACCTGCAATGCACTCCCTCAATAGCAAGAACGTCCTTTCTCAAATTTGGAGACCAAAACTGCACACAATACTCCAGGTGTGGTCTTACCTTGGCCCTGTACAATTGCAGAAGGACCTGTTTGTTCCTATTCTCAATAATATAGAGGCTGAGGCCATTTAGCCTAAATAGGGGAAAGTGTTTTCAATAATAGTACTAATAATAGTACTAATTATTTCCCAACAACTAGTGGGACCCGTGGGGGTTCCATGTTCACACGGGAGGGCTAGTCCCCCAATGCAATATTCCACCTCTCCACCAATTCCAATATTGGTCGCCAGTGGCGGGGGGGGGGGGGGGGGGGGGGATTTCTGGAGCACAAGTGTGGGTGTTATGGGCCAAAGGGACTGTTTTCCGGAGGAAAATGGACATTGTGGGCCAAATGGATTCTCGGGCTGGCAGCTCAGTCACTCAGGCCTGGTGGACTGGCAGCACAGTCACTCAGGACTGGTGGGCTGACAGCTCAGTCACTCAGGGCTGGCGGGCTGGCAGTTCACTCAAGGCTATTCGTTGAAATTCCATTTTAAGCAGAGTGCAGGCCACCAAATTCAATTTCATAGCATTTCAAGCAGAGTGCAGGCCACCGCATTCAGTTTCATGGCATTTCAAGTAGAGTGCAGGCCACCGCATTCAGTTTCATAGCATTTCAAGCAGAGTGCAGGCCACTGCATTCAGTTTCATAGCATGTCAAGCAGAATGCAGGCCACCACATTCAGTTTCATAGCATTTCAAGCAGAGTGCAGGCCACTGCATTCAGTTTCATAGCATTTCAAGCAGAGTGCAGGCCACCGCATTCAGTTTCATTGCATTCCAAGCAGAGTGCAGACCACCGCATTCAGTTTCATAGTATTTCAAGCTTTGCCAAAACACACTTTTACACTTCGTGCACCTGTAGAATCTGTTGGAATTTCCTTTACTTTACCATGCATGCCAGCTCCATTTCATGTCCTCTATTTGCCTCCCTGATATTCTTCTTAAGAGTAATCCTTAACTTTTTAAGTTACATTTCCTCATTCTGACTGACTAAATCTGATGTATGCCACTATTTTCTGACCAATGTCTAAACATCTCTTGTCAACTTGGCTTCTCTAAATTTGTCATCTTTGCCCTTAATTAGAACAGGAATATGTTGCCTCTGCACTCTTACTAGCTCACTTTTGAAAGCCTCCTATTTACCAGCAATCCACGTTGCTACAAAGAAGCTCTCCGAATTGACCTTTGCAAGTTCCTGCCTAATACCTGCAAAATAGGCCTTGTCCCAAATCTGGACCTTAACTTGTAGGCCAGTCCTATCCTTCTCTGTAACTACATTAAAACAATTAGAATTATGGTCACTGATCCCATGTGTTAATGACTCCCTTTTTAACACATCAGTCATTTGTCTTGAGGGGCTGTCCCAATTGAGTGACCTAATTGGCGAGTTTAGAAGAGTTTAGGAGAGTTTGAAAAAATGTTATGTTGAAGACCTCCTTTGAATATGTAGAAGATCTCATTCGACTTCCTTTGACTAAGTTGAAGACCAGCTTCGACTAGCCACAACTAGCTATGATTAACTTCGGGAAAATTGGACACCGAATAGTGGAGAGTGAAGACTTTGATCTCCTTCGACCTCTCCCTCGACTATGATGAAGAATATCTATGACTACCTTCAACTACCTTCGACTATCCTTGATTACCTACGACTAACATGCCGACCTACTACGACCTACTATGACTAAGCCTACGAGTAAAAAAAGTATCGATTTTTTTCATGGCGACCTTTCTTTACTCGCGGGCATTTTTCAACTTATTGAAAAATAAGTCACGACCTAGCTGAGGCCTCGAGTACATAGGGACTACTCTCGAGCATGAAGGAGCATTACAAAGACCTCCTAGGACCTCGTGTCGACCATGCTGCGAGTAGGAGTCGAGGGCAAACTCGGCAGAACTCACGGATTAGGTCGCCCTAGTGGGACATCCCCTTCATTCCCTAAGAGGAGATGAAGCTTATTATCTCTAGTATGTCCCCCAACATATTGATTAAGGAAATTTTCTTGGGAAACATTTAACAAATTCCACCCCATACAAGTCCTAAACACCAAAGGAGACTCAGTCAATATGAGTGAAATTATAAACTCCCAGTAACACCGCCCTATTATTATTACAGCTAATGTAATCTCCCTACCATCTGTGTGAGAAGAAACTGCAGATGTTGGTTTAAACGTTGGGATAGTCCTTGCCTCAACAACCTCCTCTGGCAGCTTGTTCCATACCCTCACCACCTTTTGTGTGAAAACGTTATCCTTCAGAATTCTATTAAAACATTTCCCCTTCACCTTAAACCTATGTCCTTTAGTCCTTGATTCCCCTACTCTGTGCAACTGTCTCTGTACATCTACCTGATCTATTCCTCTCATGGTTTTATCACAAAATCTGAACACATGGCCCCTGCACCACCTCTTCAGCCATATATTCATCTGGCCTGTCGTTCAACTCCAGCCCTCACTAGCATGTGGCACTGGGACTAAAGCCGAGATTACCACCCCTGAGGTACTGACGAATGAAAACCTTTAAATATAATCATAAAGGGCACACAATGGAATTCTCCTTCGATATTGTTGTAAATTAGGCTTACTTTAACATTTGATCATCACACATCTATCCACAGGGCACCTGGCCGCATCATGCATACACCATGTTCTGATTTATCATGCATTTGGCGATGATATGTCCCTGTCACAGACTTGATCCTTCACTCTGACTTGTTAAAAACAATAAATGCTCTTTTCCCCACCACAGAGTAAGTGAATTGAGGAGCAGATGATATAGGCTTAAGTTGAAGAGAAAAAGATTTAATAGGAATTTGAGGGGTAACTTTTTCACCCAAAGGGTGTATGGAACAAGCTGCCAGAGGAGGTAGTTGAGGCTGGGACTATCCCAATGTCTAGGAAACAGTTAAGGGCCTGTCCCACTTAGGGCACTTTTTAGGCGACTGCAGGAGACTATGCAGTCGCCACATGGTCGCCACATGCTCGCGGGTGGTTGCCGGGGAGTCGCCTTCGTGGTCGTGAGGAGCTCCTGCATTCAGGGAACCAGTCGCGGCCTCATTATGGTCGCCGTGAATTTTACAACATGTTTAAAAATTAGCAGTGACTAGAATGAAGCCGCCATGGAGAGTAGCGGGAATTCTCGAGCCGTAGGTGGGTCGCCAGAAGGGCGAAGGTTCTCGGAGGTTCTCTTAGGTTGTAGCCAGTGCTGACCAATGAATTTCATTGGTGCATTGGGAAAAAAAAAGGCAAGTAGTAGTAATGTTAAATGTCTGCCGAGCTTCACCGCTGTGTATCTGTGGCTTCTTAAAAGTTGTCTCCAGTCCTTCTCCCCCCTTCTCCCCCCTAGCCCCCTCTCTCCCCCCGCCTCTTTTAAAGAACTTATCGTACACTGTGCTTTAGCCAACTTTTGACAGCGCCAGCCTTCCTGTCCATCGTTTTTTGACAATTTGACAGTCGCCGGCAATTTGACAGTCGCTGGCAGCTTGCTGAAAAATCACCTAAGTGGGACAGGCCCATTAGACATGCACATGGAAAGGACAGATTTGGAGAGATATGGGCCAAATGCGGGGAGATGGGACTAGTGTAGCTGGGACATGTTGCGCAAGTTGGGACTGTTTCCATGCTATGATTCTATGATACAGATTTCACTCTAATTGAAAAAGATAAAATGTTACTCAGTTGCCAGACACCCCATTACACGAGGAAGTAGAGGCTTTGGAGACGTATGTCAGAATGCTGCCCGGGTAAGAGGGCATTAGCTATAAGGAGAGGTTGCAGAAACTTGGATTGTTTCTGTGGTGTGTCAAAGGTTGAGGGGACACCTGACGGACGTATATAAAATGATGAGAGGCATAAATAAGGTTGCCGATCAGAACCATTTTCCCAGGGTGATAATGTCAAAGACTAGAGGTTTAGGGGAATGGTTTCAAAGAGATGTGCTGGGCAAATGTTTTACACAGAACGTGGTGGGTGACCAACATGCGCTGCCAGAGATGATAGTGGAGGCAGAAACAATAGACGTTTAAAATTATCAACTAAAAATCACATAGTAATAACTTGTTGTAAACAACCTTATTTGATGTAGTTCATGATCCTGATTTGATCCTGTTTATTTGATTGCAAAACCTTATTCTGAAAGATTATTGCAAAGTTAATGAAAATGAATGCTGCTTGCTGCAAACAGTCGAGTTTAGTGCACTGTCTAAAGCAGAATAGTTATGTTTAATTCAACAGCCATTGACTTGTAGATATACAGGGAATGGAGGAATATGGATCATGTGCAGGCAGAAGTGCCCTCCCTGGGCACTTTCCCTTGCAACCGCAAGAGATGCTACACTTGTCGCTTCACCTCCCCCCTTGACTCCATTCAAGGACCCGAGCAGTCGTTCCAGGTGCGGCAGAGGTTCACCTGCAACTCCTCCAACCTCATCTATTGCATCCGCTGCTCTAGATGTCAGCTGATATACATCGGTGAGACCTAGCGTGGGCTTGCCGATCGTTTCGCCGAACACCTCCGCTCGGTCCGCATTAGCCAACCTGATCTCCCGGTGGCTCAGCACTTAAACTCCCCCTCCCATTCGGAATCCGAACTTTCTGTCCTGGGCCTCCTCCATGACCAGAGTGAGCACCACCGGAAATTGGCGGAACAGCACCTCATATTCCGCTTGGGCAGTCTGCACCCTAGCGGCATAAACATTGACTTCTCCAATTTCCAGTAGCCCTTGCTGTCTCCTCCCCTTCCCAGCTCTCCCTCAGTCGGGCTCCTCCTCTTACTTTCTCCTTTCTTCTCCCCCCCCCCCCCCCCCCCCCGCCCCCACCCTACATCAGTCTGAAGAATGGTTTTGGCCCGAAACGTTGCCTATTTCCTTAGCTCCATAGATGCTGCTGCACCCGCTGAGTTTCTCCAGCACTTTTGTCTACCTGCAGGCAGAAGGGATTAGTTTAACTTGACCTCATGTTCAACACAGACATTGTGGGCCAAAGGGCCTGATTGCCTGCTGTATATTTTTTATGTTTTATGTTCTAAATATAATGATTAACTGCAAAAGATAGAATCCAAAATATTAAATGCATTAGTGTTATTCAAAGTTTTCTTAACATGGTAGCTTTTTCAACCGAAGGAAGAAAAATCTAACTAAAAACTGACATAGGGAATTAAGGCTGAAGCTTTCACCTGCCTGTGTATCTCTTTGATTTTGAGGTAAATTATGGAATAGCGATGAGAATGGCATGTCTACATCACTGCTGTCATTATGATGCTCCTCCGAGATATTTTTTAAGTAGAAGGGAATAAAAATGTAAAAATAGAAGCTGTGGGAAAACTGAACAGTAAGGAATTGAATTAATTTTCCTGTACTTGCATTAGCTTAAATGCAGTTGGCCTAGAAATTCGATTTCTGAACACGTTTTATGCTAAATGCGGTTGGGTACTCAGTATGCCAAGAGTTTGCCTTTGATCCCTGAGTATTTGGGTCACATGCATATAGTAGCAAGGTGGTGCAGGTAGTTGAGCTGCTTCCCATTAGAGACCCAGGTTCAATCCTGACCTTGGGTGTTGCCTGTGTGGAGCCTGTATATTCTCCCTGTGACTGCATGGGCATCTGGTTTCCTTCCACATCCCATTGGTAGGTTAATTGGCCCATGTAAATTGTCGCTCGTGTATAGCGGAGCGATGGAATCTGGGTGCAGTTGATGGGAATGTGAAGACAATCAATATAATAAAATTAATATTGAATTATTGCACAATGGGTGACTGATGGTCAGTGTAGTCTGTTTCCATGCCGTATATTTTAGCTAAGAGATACAGCGCAGAAACAGGCCCTTTGGCCCACGGAGTCCGCGCCAACCAGCGATCCCTGCACATTAACTCTATCTTACACACACTAGGTACAATTTACATTTATGCCATGCCAATCAACCTACAAACCTGTACGTCTTTGTAGTGTGGGAGGAAATTGAAGCTCTCGGAGAAAACCCATGCAGGTCACGGGGAGAACGTACAAACTCCGTACGGAAAGGACCCACAGTCAGGATCGAACCCAGGTCTCTGGCGCTGTGAGGCAGCAGCTTTACCGCTGTGCCATCGTGCCTCCCTCAGTTACTAATCCTGTGACATTGAGGTCTTCAGGAATGGCTGTGATGTAGAACAATATGGAATACATATTTTGGCACACTTAATCTAGGTATGTTACAAGACGTATCTTTACCGGCGCTGCACTTCTGCCGCTCCCCGTGTGCGTGACTTTCGCGCCTTGCAGAGGGGGGCGGGCTTAAAGTGCCGTTTTTCAACAGGCAGGACAAATCGATCAATGTCGGGCGATTTGGTTGCTGAAGAAAAATCGCTCCGACATTTCATGAATGGTGGTATTTTTAAATTACTCTACATTATTTATTGACTAGAGTAATTTAAAAATCACCTTCAAAAGCCGTGAGCGCAGACAACCGGAAGCATTTTCCGTAGGGGAGAAAAAAAGGTAAATACTTTATTTTTATATTAAAAGTTGGTTTTTCGGGAGGCATTAATAATATTTTTATGTTGCGAAATGGGGTCCCCAAAAAATGTATGAACCCCCAGTATTTTTCCCCCCGACTTCACCGCTAACCGCAACGTTCCAATCCACCGCATTCCACTAAAACCCACTCGCTAGTTGATTTAAATGGCCATTAATTTACAGGCATAAAACACTAAATTCCTTCCATTTGGCCCAGAAATTCATGAAAATTAGATTTAAAAATTATGTTATATTGTGGATTATTGTGTGAATGTTATTTGGACACTTAGGCAATTTAAAAAAAGTTTATCTTTTAAGAAATTGATAGATGTTTAGATCTACTCATTGAATTTTGTAATTAGCTACAATTAGATAACTAACTAATTATATGCTTTAATTTCAGGTAATCCAAGTAAGATTGTTTAATATTTGTTTCAGAATGCTTCAATCTATAATAACTGAAAATTTCATTGAGTTCTCTTAATTTTTAAGAATGTTATGGACTTTTAACTGTTCCAGATCACAGCTTTTGAGTTAAGTCAATTGAAAGGCAATGGGAAGCAAGATGCTCATTTCCGAGTATGAAAATGGCCATAACTTTCTTAATACTGAAGATATGAAAGTAAATTAGGTGTCAAATTAAACTTCTTTTTATGCTTTATCTGATGGGATAAATTGCAGACTTGATTTTTAAAATCTCAAAATTTTGTAACATTGCTACTTAATCAAATGTGTTCAATATGAATCACTTCAACTGATATTAAGAAATAGCTGAAAGAGCTGGAGACTTGACAATATCCCAGCTGTAGCACTGAAAATCTGTGGACCAGAACTAAATGTAATTTTAGCCAAACTATTCCATTGTGATTACAACACTGTGACCTGCCTGATAGTATGGAAAACTGCTTAGTTACGTCTTATCTCAATAAGTGGGATAAATCCAATCCAACTAATGCCACCCAATAAGTCTAGGCTCAATTATCAGCAATGGAATAGAAGGAGTCATTGACAGTAATATTAATGAGCACCCAGTCAATATTAAGCATACTTCCAAGAAGGAAATCAGAAGGGAAAAAATGAGGAAGGACATAGCTCTGGCAGATAAGATTAAGGAGAATCCAAAGATATTTTATGTACATCATGGGTGAGAGTGACGGAAGAATAGACCCTCTCAGAAACCAAAGTGGTTATGTATGTGTTGAGCTATAGGATATTGGCAAGGTCCTAAATGAGTATTTCTCCTCTGTTTTGGCCGTGGACATGAAGACTGGGGGATTTTGGACAGATAATGCAGATGTCTTTAGGACAGTTCATGTTGTGGTCAAGGAAGTACAAGATGTACTAAGGCGTATGAAGTTAGATAACTCTCCTGGGCCTGGTCAGATACATCTGAGGACACTGTAGGAAGCAAGATTAAAAATTGCAGGAAACCTGGCAGAGATATATGATTCATCATTAAAGACAGATGCCAGATGACCAGAGAGTGGCTACTGTTGTTCCTTTATTTAAGAAGGGAAACAGGGAAAAGCCTGGGAACTATAACTTACCATATGTAGCAGGTAAGTTACTGGAGATAATGTTGAGAGATA
Organism: Raja brachyura; assembly: GCA_963514005.1. The sequence goes on from OY740795.1 coordinate 50,662,425, forward strand.
AGATATATATATACAGTTGGATAGACAGGAGGATGATTATGGATAGTCAGCATGGTTTTGTACATGGGAGATCATGTCTCATGAATTTGCTTGAGTTTTTGAAGAAGTAACCAAGAAGGTTGATGAGACCATGCCCGTAGACTTTGTCTTCTTGGACTTCAGAAAGGTATTTTGTAAGGTACCACATGGTAGACTGTTCTGGAAGGTTAGACTGCATACTATCCAGGAAGAGATAGCTGACTGGATCTAGAGTTATCTTCATGAAAGGAAGCAGAAGATGGTGAAGGAAAATTGTTTCTCATTCTGGGGGCTTATGACTTGTGGCTTTCCTCAGGGATCATTGCTGAGCCCACTGCTGTTTATGATTTATATCAATGGTTTGGATAAGGATGTACAAGGCATTAATGGTATGGTTTCACATGACACTAAAGTAGGTGGTGTAGCAGCCTAGATGAGGTCAGGAAAAGACCAGACGCTAGGTAGGTTTAAACAGTAGTCATTTAATCCCTACAGTGAGAGCACACCACACCAACTGCCAGCACACACCCAGGGGTGGTCAGGAAACCCCGTGGCAGACCAACGCCCCTGTCACTCAATCGGTGAGGGGGATGATCCAAGGAGTGGCCTACCCCCCCGGGTCCGCCACAGGACCCCCCCAAAGTACCCGAGGCACGAAACGGACAGGAAGGCGTACACAGCGACCAGCCCGGGTGTACAACATGCTCGGCACAGAAACGGGCGACTGACCAACAGGTGCAGGAGACGGAGTAGCCAGAGGGGGAGGTACCCTAGATAGAGGGCGCCCTCACTTACCGGGCCGCGCTACCAGCACCGGCCGATCAATATCAATATGTGCTGGCTTCAGCCGCGCAACTGAAACATTCTCATGCCGACCCCCCATGTCCAGGACGAAAGTGGACGAGCCATGTTCCAGGACCCGGAAGGGACCCTCTTACGGCCGCTGGAGAGGTGTCCGATGAGCATCCCTACGCAGGAAGACGAACTGGCAGTCCTCTAGTGCAGAGAGAACGTGCGGACGGAAGGACCCATGACGAGACGTGGGCACCAGCACCAGCTTGCCCACCATCTCCCGAAGACATCACAGAACGTCCAAAGGCTGCTCCACCTGGCCCTGTGCCGGCGGGATGAACTCCCCGGGGACCGTCAACGGAGAGCCATACACCAACCCGGCGGAGGAGGAGGACAAGTGTTTGTTCGGTGCAGTGTGGATCCCCAGAAAAACCCACGGCAAGGCGTCCACCCAGTCCGGATCATTGAGCCGTGCCTTCAGGGCGTCCTTGAGCTGACGGTGAAACCGCTCCACCAGGCCGTTCGCCTGCGGATGATACACCGTCGTGTGGTGTAGCCGAACACCCAGGAGGCATGCCATGGCCGACCACAGTTCCGAGTTCCAGTCGGATGTTATGTCCAGTGGCACTCCAAACCGGGCGATCCAATGAGCTACCAAGGCCCGAGCATAAGTGGCCATTGAAGAGTCTGGTAGCGGAATGGCTTCAGGCCACCTCGTGAAGCGGTCGACAACGGTGAGTAGATAGGTCAAGCCCCGGGACGGCGGCAGCGGCCCCACGATGTCCACGTGAATGTGGTCAAACTGCTGCCAAGGGATGGTGAACTCCTGCAACAGCGCGCGCACGTGTCGTTGCACCTTGGCAGTCTGGCATGGGGTGCAAGTGCGCGCCCAATGTCCAACCTCCTTCTGCAGCCCGTGCCACATGAAGCGGGAGGCTACCAGGGCCGTTGTCGCCCGGATGGAGGGATGCGCGAGCCCGTGGAGCACCTCAAACACCCCGCGCCGCCAGGTGATGGGGTCGAAGGGTCGCGGAACTCCAGTGGAGACATCGCACAGCAGCGTTATGCCCCCAGGACCGCAGACAACGTCCTGCAACTGCAGGCCAGAAACTGCCGTACGATATCTCTTCGTCGACAAGCTGAGCGGCTGCCAGGGCGGTATAATTAATCCCCTCAGCGACCTGGAGAACCGCGTGGACTGCAGGTCTCGATAAGGCGTCGGCCACCCCATTGAATTTGCCCTCCACGAAACCGATGGATGTGGTGTATTTGGACACATTCGCCAAATGCCTCTGCTACCGGGCAGACCACGGGTCTGAAACCTTGGCGAACGCAAAGGTTAGCGGTTTGTGGTCTGTATATGCGGTAAACAGCCTCCCCTCCAGGAAGTAGCGGAAATGGCGTACGGCGAGATACAGGACCAGGAGCTCGCGGTCGAAAGTGCTGTAACGGCGCTGAGCACCACTGAAGAAGGCGAGTGGCCGCCACCATCCGTCAACGAGCTGCTCCAACACTGCCCCATCCGCTACCTCAGTGGTATCATCGAAAGTGAAGATGGTTATCAAAAATTATAGCATGATCTTGATCAGCTGGGCAGATCAATGTGAAGTGTTGTATTTTGTGAAGTCAAACCATGTCAGGATCTTTACAGTGAATGGTGAGTGTTGAAGAGCAGAGAGCTCTAAGTACACATCCATTGTTCCTTGAAAGTAGCATTCTAGGCAAACAGAATGATAAAGAAGCCTTATGGTACAATGGCCTTCATTGGTTAGGGTACTGGGTGCAGAAGTTGGGACGTTACATTACAGGTGTACAAGACATAGGTGGGTCTGCACTTGGAGTGTTGTGTTCAGTTATGGCAGGTGAAATAAGTGCAGAGAAGATTTAGGAGGATGTTCCTGGAACTCAAATCTATAGGCTGAGGTTGGGCAGGCTGGAACTTTATTCCTTGGAGCGCAGTAGGATAAGGGGTGATCTTATAGAGGTGTACAAAATCATTAGGAGAATTGATAAGGTGAATCCACAGAGTCAGGGTCGGGGAATTTATAACCAGAGTATATAGGTTTAAGGTGTGAGGGAAAATATTTAATAGGAACCTTTTTCACTCAGAGGTTGGTGGGTATATAGAACAAGCTGCCAGAGAAAGTGATTGAGGCCGGTATTATAATAGCATTTAAAAAATTCTTGTGCAGGTGCATCAATAGGAAAGGTTTAGAGGAATATGGCACAAACACAGGCAAATGGGACTGGCTTAGACAAGGTCATCTGAGTCGCTTGGACAAGAAGGGTCAAGGGGCCTGTTTCCGTGCTTTATGACTCTATGACTCTTTTCTGCTAAGGTATTCACCAATGCTCATTATAAGCTAAGACAAACATGGATATCTAACAAAGGCAGGACCTACTCAGTAAATGGTAGACCACTAGGGAATGTTGTAGAGCAGAGGGATCCAGGAGTGCGGGTGCATGTTTCCTTGAAGGTCGGGTCACAGGTGGATAAGGTGGTCAAAAAAGCTTTTGGCACATTGGCCTGTATCAGTCAGAGTATTGAGTGTAAAAGTTGGGAGGTCATGTCGCAGTTGTATACGTTGTCGGTGAGAACGCTTTTAGAGTATTGTTATCAGTTCGAGGCACCATGTTATAGGAAAGATATTGTCAAGCTTCAAAGGGTTCAGAGAAGATTTATGTTGCCAGGACCAGAAGGTCTGAGTTATAGGGAGAGGTTGAGTAGGCTGGGTCTCTATTCCTTGGAGCGCAGGAGGATGAAGGGGTGATCTTATAGAGGGGTATAAATCATGAGAGGAATAGATCGGGTAGATGCACAGAATCCCTTGCCCAGAGTAGGGGAATCGAGAACCAGAAGACATAGGTTCACGGTGAAGGGGAAAAGATTTAATTGGATTGCGGGGGAGGTCCCCAGTGGGGGTCCTTCTATAAGGGAGTCGTTCCCCTTTACATTGGGGACCTGGGGTGGAGAGTGCTGCATGGAGCGGTGGTATGTAATAAACTTTTGAGCCGGTTCACGGGCTCGTCCGCCGCATGTATTTTCTGCGGAGAGGAGGAGACCGTGTTCCACGTGTATATGGAGTGTGGGAGGTTACTGCCCCTGTACCAATATCTGAAGGGGTTGTTCCTCAAGTTCTGGCTGCATTTTTGTCCCACAATCCTGGTGTTCAGACACAAGGCAGGGAGTGGGAGAGCCAAGTGGGGGGGGGGGGGGGGGGGACACTTACCTGTCAGTTTGCTCCTGGGCCTGGCCAAGATGGCCATTTGCGGGTCCAGGCAGCGGGCGGTCGACGGTCAGGCTAGAGTCGGCTGCCTGCCCCTCTTTCAGGCCTACGTTCATGCACGTGTGTCCCTGGAGAGGGAACACACAGTGTCCACGGGGACTCTGGAGGCCTTCCGTCAACGCTGGTCACCGCGTGGGGTTGAGAGTATTGTAAACAATGAATGTACTGTTGTACTACAATGATTTTTTTTGATATAGTGTTATTTTGATTATGTTTTGATGTGTTGTATCATATGATTGTGTCGAATAAAGTTTTTAAAAAGAAAAAAAAAAAATTAATTGGAATCTGAGGGGTAACCTTTTCACACAAAGGGCGGTGGGTGTTTGGAACAAGCTGCAGAGGAGGTAGTTGAGGCTGGGACTATTCCAATGTTTAAGAAACAGTTAGACAGGTACATGGATAGGGCAAGTTTGGAGCGATATGGACCAAGCGCATTCAGGTGGGACTAGTGTAGCTGGGACACGTTGGCTGGTGGGACTATTTTAGCTGGGACGTTGAGCCGAAGGGCATGTTTCCACACTGTCTACTAAAACTCTATGATCAAAAATCTAAATTCCATACGTGACATTGGAATGACTGCCTTGTTATCAGTGAATGACCAGGAGCTGAATCAAGGAGTTCTGGTCAAACTGAAGTAATGACTTATGATGGGAGAAATACAGGTGGCATTGTGCCTTGCACAATAGTGCATATGGCTGTTAGAGATCAAGTGGGAGAATCACAAATAAGGGGACACGGCTGCAAAACAAGGGGCCAGATAAAATTAGGTGCATAGAAATGTATTCTCTTGTAGGGTAGTGCATTCTGAAATTCTCTCCACCTCAAGGGTGGTGAAGTTCAGATCAATAGATATACTTAGTATGGAGATAGATAAATATTTGACAGATCACAAAATTGAAGGTTAAGGGGATCTGGCACAGAAGAGGAGTTGAAGCTGGATCACCCATGATCATATTGAACATCAGGGTGGGTTTGAGGGGCCTGGTGGCCTACTCCTGCTCCTACTTCCTTGTGTTCTTGTGTTTAACCTGGCCCTGGAACATCACTTCACTGTTTGTCAGGGCAGTGTCCTAGGCTCAACTAGCTTCATCATAAGTCCTGCATGCAGAAAAGACCAAGACAATATTCAGGCAACGGTCCATTAACATCAAGTAATATTTTCACCACAATAGTTCCAAGTGATGACCACTTACAACAAGCAGGATTTGTTAGAAATCATGACATTACAAATGCTATGTTGTCTATCATTGAAATATTGTGAATATAGACACGTATATATTGTGAATGCCGGGGTAACTCAGCAGGACAGGCAGCATCTCTGGAGAGAAGGAATGGGTGATGTTTCGGGTCGAGACTGGAGAAGGGTCTCGACCCGAAACATCACCCATTCCTTCCATACAGAGCTGCTGTCTGTCCTGCTGACTTACTCCAGCCTTTGTGTCTATCTTCAGTGTAAACCAGCATCTGCAGTTCCTTCCCACACATAGAAATATTGGGTATCGCTGTGATCAGGAACTCAACCAGGTTATTAGCATGAGGAGGTCAGAAACTTGGCCTTCTGCAATGAGAGGTTCATCTTCTGACACCACCAAATGGTCCTACCATCAGCAAGGGACATTGAGTGCTTGATGAATGCTCTCGATCAATGCTCGTGAATATTGACACCATCAAAGCAACGTGTCCGAATGGTACTTTATTATCCATCTTTAACATTTATTATCCCTTCTGCTGGTGCACAGTGATTGCAGGGCATACCAGCTTTAAACCGCATTGCGGGTACTAACTCAGGTTACTCTGATAGATATTCCCACAACCATAATCTTCACCACCAAGAACAAAGGCATCAGGCAATTTGGAATAAATACCATGCAGGTTCCCTTCCATCTCAGATACCATTCTGGTATGGAAATATACCACCAGAAGAAGGGTCTCGACCCGAAACGTCACCCATTCCTTCCCTCCAAAGATGCTTCCTGTCCCGCTGAATTACTCCAACATTTTGTGTCTACCTTCGATTTGGAGCATCATCTGCAGTTCTTTCGTCCCAGATTTCCATTGTAGCCGGGTGCAAATCCTAGAACTCGCGGCCCCACAGCATTGAAGGAGTAGCTTCACGAGACGGACTGCAGCAGCTAAAGAAGTCAGCTCCCCCCTGCTAATCAAGGATGAGCAATAAAGGCTAGCAATGATCAGATCCCAAACAATGAATGTAAAATTAAATTAATTTTAGTCCTGTTAATGGGAAGTATGGCTGTTTAGTTCAGCAAATCAGATATCAACTCAGATATTGAGTTCCTGATTTCTCATCTTTTAAACTGATGTAATGGTACTGAAAAAGCTGATACACAGAACTCATAACGACCACTCTGATGGTGAATCCGCTAAGTTGGAAACACAAAGTCGAACATTTATGCTCATTCCGCATTCTTTCAAACTGCTATTTTCAGCAGTTAAAAAAAAAACTCTTTGAGAGTATTTATTTTTACATTTCATCAAGATGAAGGCCAGAGGACATAGGTTTAAGGAGAAGGGCAAAAGATTTAATAGGAATCTGATGGGGAACTTTTAAGAATCAGTTAGACGGGTACATGGGTAGGACAGGCTTGAAGGGATATGGACCAAGCGCGGGCAGGTGGGACTAGTGTAACTGGCACATGTTGGCGAATGTGGGCAAGTTGTGCCGAAGAGCCTGGTTCCACACTGTATCACTCTACGCCTCTATAAGATGTTCAACACCCTTCCAGCTCACGATTATCGGACTGCTTCCATTTTCATTGTTTCCACATGCGTTTTAATTTAAAAGCACTTTGATGGAACTGTACTTTGACAAAAGCTGTGCGCGTGGTTTTTTTCCGAGCTAGACTGTAAATGTCTCCTACATCGTATTTATAATTCTGATCCCAAAAGTTACATTAGCTTCCGCACTGCCTGGAACTCCTGAGCCATTAAAACAGCGATATTGCTCAGTTTGCAACAATGAAATGTCTCTCGGTGCAACACGATTAGCTTCATTCTAAAGGCATTCCCCGCACTATAATGGACTGTTACTTGATGAGGCAGATAGCAAGAAGTGAAATAGGTTCACTGAGCATGACCCTTTCATCAGTTACTTGGCTGAGCACGAGCTTTTATATAACGTACACTCGGGAGATTTCAACAATTTAGCCGAATAATGAAACACATTAACCATGGCTCTTCTATCGAATAGTTGATGAACTTATTATCGCTTATAGCCATCACAACCAGGGTGATGATACACCTGAGTCAACATGTGGGGACCTCCAGCAGAAACCTTGGAATACTTTTGAGGAAGATTCCTTTATTTACGCAGCCAAGGATCAATAAAAGCAATCCTCGAACTACATCATGAAGCATAAAGGTTTTCTGGTTTTCATTGCACAGTGCAAATGCAGCAGGAACCAGGGGAAAGGGGGAAATCATTATTTAAAAAAAAAATAAGGACTCAGCGGATTGAGCAGCATCTGTTGGGACAGGAATTGTCAACCTTTCAGGTCAAAACCTTGCATCAACACTAAGAATGAAGATCATAAGATCATAGTAATAGGAATAGAATTAGGCTATTCGGCACATCAAGTCTACTCCATCATTCAATCATGGCTGATCTATCTCACCCTCCAAATCCCATTTTCCTGCCTTCTCCCCGTAACCTCTGATACCGGTACTAATCAAGAATCTATCTATCTCTGCCTTAAATATATCCACTGCCTTGGCCTCCACAGCCTTGTGTACAAATAATTCCGCAGATTCGCCACCCTCTGACTGAAGAAATTCCTCCTCACCTCCTTCCTAAAAGAACGTCCTTTAATTCTGATGCTATGACCACTCAAGGAAACATCCACTCTATCCAAGCCTTTCACTATTCTGTACTTTTCAATGAAGTGCCCCTCATTCTTCTAAACTCCAGCGAACACAGGCCCAGTGCTGTCAAATGCTCAAGATGCCAAGATGGATGATGGAGCCGAGTAATGATGGGGGAGGAGCAGAGTTTGGAGATAGCGGCAGGTGGTCGGGGAATTCAACTGGCATGTAACGGGGAATTCTCAAATGCAAATGTTTGTTGAGAAAGTGCCACATTAAAGACACTGGAAAAACTGTGGATCATGAGATTCAAACAATGATAATGCAATTGTACATACAGCAATGACAATGCAAAATATAGCACAAATGCTATAACAAAAATGTTGGCTTTCAGCCAGAGAGATTTTCGACTCTGGATCAATATTAGCGCTGTTGATTTTTTGACACATAGCCTGAAATTGGGAAGACAGTGAAAAATGATTGCAGTGTTTCCTTTCATCAGATAAAATGTGTCGTACGATCTATGATAGATACCTGTGTATTATCTGTGGGAAAGAACTGGGTTGTTGGGGAAAGTTGCTGTTGGCTGTTAATTATAATGTTCTACTTACATACTTTTGGTTACCATACTCTTTCCTTAAAACTATTATAAGAACACTCAATTTAATTAGAATTTAGATAATTTATGGGAATTGGAGATGAAAGTGTCAAAAATCTGCTCTGACCCACTTTGCCCAGTAGATTTATTACCACCAAGAATTCAAGAAAAAGTTTTGTAGCACAATTCAAATTTGAACTCTAAAAAATTATTAATTGACAACCATGATGAAGATATTACTGTAATGTTTTAGAAATTCTTGCAGGCCACAAGATGAAGAATACATCTAAAATGGTGTGACAGTCACAAAGATGAAAACAATTGAGCAGAAATATCAATGATGAAGTTACATCATATCGAGATTCTGAAATTGTGAAAAGGAAACTATTTGATATATGCATTTATTATAATTATTTTTATGCTGCAAATTTGTTATAATTCAGGGTCCCAACCTGAAACAACAATATTCTCCAGCTGCTGCCTGTCTTGCTGAGTTACTCCAGCATTTTGGGTCTGTCCATCGTTCAGTTTAGGTTTTTCAGTCATTTTATTCTTAAGTCAAACAAGGAAAATAATGTTTGGCCGTGCAGAAAAAAAAGGCAAAATAAGCTAGATAGAGAAACAGAAAGAGAGTAAGATGAAAAGAAAGAGAAAGGAAGAGTTATGATTTCATCGTCCTAACTGGCATATGAGGGCTGGTCCCTTTGTAAGAGGAAACGTTTGATAAAATTTCACCATCCACTTTCAATACCTTTGTGAGATGTCTCAAGATATTCTTCTATTTATTGCCAACTATGGTTGAGCAGAATTTACACATTGTGATTTTTCTATTGAAAGGCTTTAAAGTATTTATGGACAGGGCTGCAGTTTCATAAATATTCATATTTGTGAGGACTTAGGTACTTTACTGTAATGAATAGCTTTTTGCTTTGGCACATTTCTGACTCGATGCTACATCGCGGCTTGTACCTTGAAACCTGGAGCGCGAACCCAATGAATTGTTCAGGCTTCATCTATGAAAGTGGGAAAGCTCTCCCGCCCCCATCACACCTCCTCGGGCAACTTGCTAGATGGGAGAAATCACATTTGAATCTGCCAGCTGACAGTCGATCTTAAGTATGCCTTAGGGAGAGGACAATGTGACAGGCCTTTAGAAGTCAACACTGACTATCGGAATTGCTGATATATCATCTTACATGATTTTTTTTACACAGCTGGGAGGAGGGAAGCTTGGGACAGCCGTAACCTATAAAATGCAAGGATGCCAATGACAGAACTAGGAATGTATCAGGTCAGTAAAATGAAGGCCAACAGGATAGTTAGTATCCAATTTCTACTACTTACAGAATAGTGAGTTAAATGAGTCAATGTATAAACATGTAGTGATATGCAGACTGTTTAAGAAGGAACTGCAGATGCTGGAAAATCGAAGGTAGACAAAAATACTGGAGAAACTCATTCTGAAGAAGGGTTTCGACCCGAAACGTTGCCTATTTCCTTCGCTCCATAGATGCTGCCTCACCAGCTGAGGTTCTCCTTCATTTTTGTCTACCTACTGATGTACAGACCTTCTGTTCTACCATTAGGTTTCTATTAATATCGTGTTGCATTTAGAATTTTTAACTAAATTTAACAGCTATCAGATCATTTTCAACAGAACAAAGTGGTTCTTCTGTTGGCAACACAGTGGTGTAGCTGGTAGAGCCACTGCCTCACCATGCTAGAGGCCCTGGATTGATCCTGACATTGGGTGCTGTCTGTGCGGAGTTTGTCTGTTTTCCCTGTGACTGCGTGGGTTTCCTTCGGGTGTTCTGGTTTACTTCCACATCCCAAAGATGTGTGGTTTTCTAGGTTAGGTGGCCTCTTTAAATTGCTCCTAGTGAGTAGGAAGTGGATGAGAAAGTGGACTAACATGGTACTGGTGTGTATACGGTTCTACGAGGACTTGGTAGGTCGAAGGATCGGTTTTAATACTTTATCTCTAAACTAAATTTACCTAAGCTAAAGAGCAAAATGGTTAGTTATTTGGTAACAATCGGTGAAATAATGTCTGGATCAATAATTATCATTCGCGTTTGCAAGTGCAGTTAATTGTAATACTCTAAACTTCTCATACTTTCTTACAAGATCGAAGGAGTCCCATCGTCAAAGCCAGCATCAAGGCATCTGATCAGTCCCATTCCTCCATTTATCTTTTGTAATCTATTCAAGGTTCAAAAGTCAGTTTATTGTCACGTGTACCAATTAAGGTACAGTGAAATTCGAATTACCATACAGCCATGCTAAAAAAAAGCATCAAGACACACAACTACATAAAAATTAACATAAACATCCACCACAGTGGATTCCCTACATTCCGCATTGTGATGGAAGGCAAAAAAGTCTAAGCTTCTTCCTCTTTGTTCTCTCGCAGTCGGGGTTGTTGAACCATCCACAGTCGGGGCGATCGAAGCCCTCGCAGCCGGCGATTGAAGCCTCTGATACGGGGTGATCGAAGCTCCTGCGGCTTGGAGTTCCCAAAGTCGGTCTCTGACCAGAAACCACGAGCTCCACCATGTTAAAATCCGCAGGCTCCCATGGTGGGCTGGTAGTTGCCCCGTGTGCGTGACTTTGGAGCCTTTCAGAGGGGGGGCATGTTGAAAGTATCGTTTTTCTACAGACAGGGCAAATCGATCCATGTCAGGGGATTTCGGTGTTGAAGAAAAATCGCTCCGACATTTGATTTATGAAGGTATTTTTAAATTACGCAGGATTATTTATTAGCTAGAGTAATTTAAAAATTATCTTCCAAAGCCGTGATCGCCGACAACGGGAAATTTATTTTGACATAAAAACATGCTTCTTAGGAAGAATTTAATCACATTTTCATGTTGCGAAATGGGGACAAAAAATATATACAAAATCGGCAGTATTTTTCCTGCCGACTTCACTGCAAACCGCAACGTTCTAATCCACCGCATTCCACGAAAACCCACTCGCAAGTTGATTTAAATTTCCATTAATTTACAGGAATTAAACACGAAATTCCTTCCATTTGGCCTATAACTTCATGAAAATGAAATTTAAAAATCATGTTATATTGTGAATTATTGTGTGAATGTTATTTGGACACTTAGGCAATTAAAAAATGTTTATCTTTTCTTAAGAAATGAATAATGTTTAGAATTGAATTTTGTAATTAGCTACAATTAGGTAACTAACTAATTATATGCTTTAATTTATTTTATATGCTTTTAATTTCAGGTCATCCAAGTTAGATTGTTTCATATTTGTTTCAGAATTTCATTCAGTTCACTTAATTTTTAAGAAAGTTATGGGCTTTTGACTGTCCTATTTCACAGCTTTTGAGTTAAGTCAATGGAAAGGCAATGGGCAACAAGATGCTAATTTCTGAGTATGAAAATGGCCATAACTTCTTTAATACTGAAGATATGAAAGTAAATTAGGTGTCAAATTAAACATCTTTTTATGCTTTATCTGATGGGATAAATTGCAGACTTGATTTTTTAAATCTCAAAATGTTGTAACATTGCTAGGTCCTAGGGGGTTGCCAGGAGGCAAAGGTTCTCTGAGGTTCTCGTAGGTTGGAGCCGGTGCAGACCGGTGAATTTCATTGGCTCATTTGGGGGGAAAAAAGGTAAGCAGTAGTTTTCAGAACCAAGGAACCGACCGGTAATGTTAAATGTCCGCCGAGCTTCACAGCCGTGTATCTCTGGCTTCTTAAAAGTTGTCTCCATTCCTTCTCCCCCCTTCTCCCCCTTCTCCCCCCACTCCTCTTTTAAAGGACTTACCGTACGCTGTGCTTTAGCCATCTTAATTACAGCGCCAACCTTCCAGTTCATCTTGGTGTGTGTCTGTATCACCTTGGATTTGGACTGTGGGAATTTTTTAGACAGCGCTCCCCCACTTGCCCTGTCCCTCGCCTGCATAACGGACTGGTGAAGGAAGCGATGTGTTTGTGTGTTCCACTCTGACAGTTGCCGTTCCAGTTGCCGGTTTTTCAGGCGACTGCTGGCGACTTGACAGTGGGACAGGCCCATAACTCTCCTGCCATGACCAAAATTAGCTACAATTTAAAGAAGGTGATTAACCTGCCAGCATTTGTTTGCGATGTGGGAGGTAACTGGAAAACCTGGTAAAGCCCACACCTCATGCATTCTCCACAACGGCAGAACCCTAGTTAAATCTAAAATGTGCAGAATTGGTAGTAAAGGCACATCAATAATATAATTAAAAAATCACTGCGAAAATGTGACATTGCAGGAAAAGTGTGAGTTGCAGATATAATTCCAACAGCTTTTACATTTGTTGATTCGATTTTGAAAGTTCTGCATGGTCTAACTTAGTTATTTATTTATGATGCATGTCAGAGATACCCAATGTATTCCATATTTTCTGGAGGATTAACGGAGATTATGGTCATGTATTGAGAGTTAATCGAATCTTTGCCGCAAGTCATTACTTTCATAAATTCTTACATTATAACATAAATAGTTCAAAGCTTGATATGAAACTTTTATTACGATTTTGCAGCATTCTGCACATAACTTTACATTGTGTTGTTTCCAAATCCATGATATTTGATATGGAACCAAAGCAAAAAACAAAACAAAAAAAAACCAAGCAATGAGCAGAAAGCAAAAATTAATTCTTTAGCTCGTTTTCCAGAAGGTTATTCCAAAAGGAATGTAGGATTCACACTTTCATTCCTTTCATTCACTAAAGAAAGCAAACTCAATGCCAACATTTATTTCAAGAGGGCTTGTATACATAAACAGGGATGTAATGTTGAGGCTCTATAAGGTCCTCGTAAGGCCGTATATTGAGGGCAATTTTGGGCACCATGCCTGAGGAAGGATGTGTTGGCTCCGGAGAGGGTCCAGAGGAGATTGACAAGAATGATCCCAGGAATGAGTAGGTTAACCTACTGAGCGTTTGATGGCACTGGGCCTGTACTCGTTGGACTTCAGAAGAATGAGGGGGGACCTCATTGAAACATACAGAATAGTGACAGGCTTGGATAGAGTGGATGTGGAGAGGATGTTTCCACCAGTGGGAGAGTCCAGGACTAGAGTTCATAGCCTCAGAATTAAAGGATGTTCTTTTAGGAAAGAGATGAGGAGAAATGTATTTAGTCAGAGGGTGGTGAATCTGTGGAATTCTTTGCCACAGAAGGCTGTGGAGGCCAAGTCAGTGTATAGTTTTAAGGCAGAGATAGATAGATTCTTGATTTGTACAGGTGTCAGAGGTTATGGGGAGAAGGCAGGAGAATGGAGTTAGGAGGAGGAGATTGATCAGCCATGATTGAATTGTGGAGTAGACTTGATGGGCCAAATGGCCTAATTCCACTCCTATTCCTTATGACCTTATGACCTCCATAAGGCTGTAGATGATGGGTCAGTAAAATTGCTTCCATCTGGGATCTAGTGCTTCCTAAGCAAAGTAAATCAAAAATTAAAGATTAATATGAGGGAGAATGGCATTGAGGTATAGATCGCCCATACTACTGTGTACAATCCTACATCCCCATCTCTTTAAAGGTACATTAAGCAGTTGTGAAGCTTTCCACAAAATAGTTTCATCTGCAATTTGGGTATTGCCACATCCTGCTGCTGGACATGAGAGGACAGTTTACAATTCAGCTTTTACATTTAATGTTGTATTAGCTTTATACAAACCAATGTGTATTGAAGTCAAAAAACATTATTTTTCTTTGGGTCAGAATTTCTTTCTGAATGAATTTCTTTGAAAGGACACTTTTTATTTCCGGAAGTTATGCATTTCTTTCCTCTGGTTCAATGTATGCCAAGCCCAGGTGAGCAAAGATTTCTTCCTCCGTATCGGCTTTAAGAAATGCCCGCTGCAAAAAAGAAAAAAGAAAAAAGAATTTAATCAATGGATTTTCAATCTGCATCAGCCATGCAGGTCATGTTCTTTTTTAATAATAGTCACCATAAAAATCGGACAGATGCTGTTGATAATCCACGGGGAACATTTTACCTGGAAACACTTCTCTAGTCGATAAGGCTAAATGTGCTATTCAGTGTTCAGTGCGTTGCTGTCTGCGTCTGAAATTCATTCCAATGTCTTTAATGAAATGAATTTCAAAGGCAAAATACAGTGGCTTGACACTAGTCAACAGTGTGAGTAAAGGGCCTGACCCACTTGCCGATTTTTTCGGCGACTGCCAGCGTCATATCAGTGTAGCCAAAAGATTTTGAAAATTTCAAAATCCAGCGACGACAAATAAATGTTGCGACACTTGGAAAAACCCTGCACGTCATACGCTGTCACGCCGCGTCACCGCCGCATCACGCTGCAATTTCTTCGGTGACCTGATACGTCAGTCAATGATGCCGGCAGTCAAGTGGGCAAGTGGGACAGGCCCTTAACACTATTGACCCGAGTTCAATTTCCAGGCAGGCGTCTAATAATTCAAGTTAATTTTTTGCAATTTACGACAGAGAAACAGCTATGTTCTGTTCAGGTACAAATAACCAGTGTGTTCTTTTTGAGCCTATGCCACGCATTGTGTCTTGTTCATGACAAGTACATTTGTAAATTCACAATGGGCTCTGCTGGTTTTAACTTTTAAATTCATCCCTGAACATCCTCAGATTCGCAATAAGGCTTCTTATCGTGAGTGCAGACTTGTAAAATTACCTCTATTGTGTTTAGATAAATGAAACTCTGAAGCAGTTTAATAGTTTATATAAGAGAGTGAAGAGTCAAACATATCAATGCAAACAACAGGCAACGTCCTATTACCAATCATGTAATCTATCAACACCTACGTGCTTGTGTTATAATAAACTAACATGAATTCAGCAAAATGACTCCTGTCAAGATTTTCAATATTTATTCTACACAATGTATGAATCATCAACGAATATCAGTATGCCTTGCCACACACAAAATAGAAATCTGGTTATAGAAAATCGCTAGTTCAGGGTGGTTAAAAACAGTGGCGTTACACATAATTATTAAAACGCCGGATTTTGATTCCATTTAATTAATCTATTATGTTGTCCAATCGTTCATTTCAACATTGCTGTGGTCATCTAACCTGTGAAATATTACATTTAAAGTGTGATATTAGAAACATCATCTGTCCACTTCCATCCACAGATACTGCTAACACTCTGAGTTCCTAGAGCAGTTTGCTTTTGGCACAATATTATTACGATTGGTAATACAGTGAACTCTTTCCGTCCCTCCCCCACCCAAGTTGTTGCACTAGCATCAGTCATATTGTGGAGTCTCATTGTCCATAACACTTTTTCACTTAGGCAACAGCTAACAATAGCCAGTTTCCTATATCATCATTACTTTTTTGCATATCTTTCATTCATTTGTTCTATATCTCTCTATATCACCGTCTATGTCTGTCATTTCCCTTTCCCCTCTCAGTCTGAAGAGGAGTCTTCACCC
This sequence comes from Raja brachyura, assembly GCA_963514005.1. Next base: position 50,678,370 of record OY740795.1, read on the forward strand.
GAAACTTCACCTATTCCTTCTCTCCAGAGATGCTGTCTAACCCGCTGAGTTACTCCAGCTTTTTATGTCAATCTTAGGTTTAGAAACATAGAAACATAGAAATTAGGTGCAGGAGTAGGCCATTCGGCCCTTCGAGCCTGCACCGCCATTTAATATGATCATGGCTGATCATCCAACCCAGTATCCCGTACCTGCCTTCTCTCCATACCCTCTGATCTCCTTAGCCACAAGGGCCACATCTAACTCCCTCTTAAATATAGCCAATGAACTGGCCTCAACTATCCTCTGTGGCAGAGAGTTCCAGAGACCCACCACTCTCTGTGTGAAAAAAGTCCTTCTCATCTCGGTCCGAAAGGATTTCCCCCTTATCCTTAAGCTGTGACCCCTTGTCCTGGACCTCCCCAGCATCGGGAACAATCTTCCTGCATCTAGCCTGGATGCTTAAGAATTTTGTAAGTTTCTATAAGATCCCCTCACAATCTCCTAAATTCTAGAGAGTATAAACCGAGTCTATGCAGTCTTTGTTCATAAGACAGTCCTGATATCCCAGGAATCAGTCTGGTGAACCTTCGCTGCACTCCCTCTATGGCAATAATGTCCTTCCTCAGATATGGAGACCAGAACTGTACGCAATACTCCAGGTGTGGTCTCACCAAGACCCTATACAACTGAAGTAGAGCCTCCCTGCTCCTATACTCAAATCCTTTTGCTATGAAAGCTAACATACTTTCTTCACTTTCTTCACTGCCTGCTGCACCTGCATGCCTACTTTCAATGACTGGTGTACTATGACACCCAGGTCACGCTGCATCTCCCCTTTTCCTAATCGGCCTCCATTTAGATAATAGTCTGTTTTCCTATTTTTGCCACCAAAGTGGATAACCTCACATTTATCCACATTATACTGCATCTGCCAAACATTTGCCCACTCACCCAGCCTATCCAAGTCACCTTGCAGTCTCCTAGCATCCTCATCACAGCTAACACTGCCCCCCAGCTTAGTGTCATCCGCAAACTTGGAGATATTGCCTTCAATTCCCTCATCCAGATCATTAATGTATATTGTAAATAGCTGGGGTCCCAGCACTGAGCCTTGCGGTACCCCACTAGTCACTGCCTGCCATTGTGAAAACGACCCGTTTACTCCTACTCTTTGCTTCCTGTTTGCCAGCCAATTCTCTATCCACATCAATACTGAACCCCCAATGCCGTATGCTTTAAGTTTATATACTAATCTCTTATGTGGGACCTTGTCGAAAGCCTTCTGGAAGTCCAGATACACCACATCCACTGGTTCTCCCCTATCCACGCTACTAGTTACATCCTCGAAAAATTCCACAAGATTCGTCAGGCATGATTTACCTTTCATAAATCCATGCTGACTTTGTCCAATGATTTCACCACTTTCCAAATGTGCTGCTATCCCATCTTTAATAACTGACTCTAGCAGTTTCCCCACTACCGATGTTAGACTAACTGGTCTGTAATTCCCTGTTTTCTCTCTCCCCCCCTTCTTAAAAAGAGGGGTTACGTTTGCTACTCACCAATCCTCAGGAACTACTCCAGAATCTAAAGAGTTTTGAAAGATTATCACTAATGCATCCACTATTTCCGGAGCTACTTCCTTAAGTACTCTGGGATGCAGCCTATCTGGCCCTGGGGATTTATCGGCCTTTAATCCATTCAATTTACCCAACACCACTTCCCGACTAACCTGGATTTCACTCAAGTCCTCCTTTGACCCGCGGTCCCCTGCTATTTCCGGCAGATTATTTATGTCTTCCTTAATGAAGACGGAACCAAAGTAGTTATTCAATTGGTCTGCCATATCCTTGTTCCCCATGATCAACTCACCTGTTTCTGACTGCAAAGGACCTACATTTGTTTTAACTAATCTCTTTCTCTTCACATATCTATAAAAACTTTTGCAGTCAGTTTTTATGTTCCCTGCCAGTTTTCTTTCATGATCTATTTTTCCTTTCCTAATCAAGCCCGTTGTCCTCCTCTGCTGGTCTCTGAATTTCTCCCAGTCCTCTGGTATGCTGCTTTTTCTGGCTACTTTGTACGCATCATCCTTTGCTTTGATACTATCCCTGATTTCCCTTGTTATCCACGGATGCACTACCTTCCCTGATCTATTCTTTTGCCAAACTGGGATGAACAATTTTTGTAGTTCATCCATGCAGTCTTTAAATGTCTTCCATTGCGTATCCACCGTCAACCCTTTTAGAATTGATTGCCAGTCAATCTTGGCCAATTCACGTCTCATACCCTCAAAGTTACCTTTCCTTAAGTTCAGAACCATTGTTTCTGAATTAACAATGTCACTCTCCATCCTAATGAAGAACTCAACCATATTATGGTCACTCTTGCCCAAGGGGACATGCACAATAAGACTGCTAACTAACCCTTCCTCATTACTCAATACCCAGTCTAAAATAGCCTGCTCTCTCGTTGGTTCCTCTACGTGTTGATTTAGATAACTATCCCACATACTTTCCAAAAAATCCTCTTCCTCAGCGCCCCTGCCAATTTGATTCACCCAATCTATATGTAGATTGAAGTCACCCATTATAACTGTTTTGCCTTTGTCGCACGCATTTCTAATTTCCTGTTTGATACCATCCCCAACTTCACTACTAGTTAGGTGGCCTGTACACAACTCCCACTAGCGTTTTCTGCCCCTTAGTGTTTCGCAGCTCTACCCATACCGATTCCACATGCTCCAAGCTAATGTCCTTCCTTTCCATTGCGTTAATCTCCTCTCTAACCAGCAACGCTACCCCACCTCCTTTTCCTTTCTCTCTATCCCTCCTGAATATTGAATATCCCTGGATGTTCAGCTCCCAGCCTTGGTCACCCTGGAGCCATGTCTCCGTGATCCCAACTATATCATACTCATTAATAGCTATCTGCACGTTCAACTCATCCACCTTATTACGAATACTCCTTGCATTGAGACACAAAGCCTTCAGGCTTGTTTTTACAACGCTCTTACCCCTTTTACAATTTTGTTGAGAGGTGGCCCGTTTAAACCAACACCTGCAGTTCCTTCCTAAACATTTCTATTATTAGTTGTATTTCAAGAGTCAATATGTATTAATATGTTGGGGTTATGTGAATGTGAGGAAAATTTCAAAATTAGCAAGAAGCTAACCTAAGCTAACCAATCTTGAAGATATGGTCATCTGTAAGGAAGACAGTTATCGGCAGCAAGTGAACATAGTAAAGCCCCTGTCCCACTTTCACGAACTAATTGGAGACCTCTGCCAAGTTTGCCCTTGGCTCATACTCGCAGCATGGTCGCCACGAGCTCGTAGGAGGTCGTAGGAGTGGTCTCCGCCTACACGTGGCCTCAGGTAGGTCGCGGCGTTTTTTCCAGTCTGATAAAAAATGTCCACGAGTAAAAAAAAGGTCAGCATGGAAAAAATTGATACTTTTTACTCGTAGGTAGGTCGTAGGTATGTCGTAGTAGGTCGTGATGGTAGTCATAGGTAGTCACAGGTAGTCATCGGTCAGTAACTGGCCCGAGAAATAAAAAAGCAAACATGACATCATTTCATCATGTGATCATTTTCCACTCGTAGCTGGTCGTGGTCGGTCTTGGGTATGGAAGACTGAGGTCGAGGGGGGTCATAGACATGGTCTTAGGAGGTCGTAGACATAGTCGTAGGAGGTCATAGAAACATAGAAACATAGAAAATAGGTGTAGGAGTTGGCCATTCGGCCCTTCGAGCCTGCACCGCCATTCAATTTGATCATGGCTGATCATCCAACTCAGTATCCTGTACCTGCCTTCTCTCCATACCCCCTGATCGCTTTAGCCACAAGGGCCACATCTAACTCCCTCTTAAATATAGCCAATGAACTGGCCTCAACTACCTTCTGTGACAGAGAATTCCACAGATTCACCACTCTCTGTGTGAAAAATGATTTTCTCATCTCGGTCCTAAATGACTTCCCCATTATCCTTAAACTGTGACCCCTTGTTCTGGACTTCCCCAACATCGGGAATATTCTTACTGCATCTAGCCTGTCCAACCCCTTAAGAATTTTGTAAGTTTCTATAAGATCCCCCTTCAATCGTCTATATTCCAGCGAGTACAAGCCAAGTCTATCCAGTCTTTCTTCATATGGAAGTCCTGCCATCCTAGGAATCAGTCTAGTGAACCTTCTCTGTACTCCCTCTATGGCAAGAATGTATTTTCCTTAGATTAGAAGACCAAACTGTACGCAATACTCCAGGTGTGGCCTCACCAAGACCCTGTACAACTGCAGGAGAACTGCCCTGCTCTTGTACTCAAATCCTTGTGCTATGAATGCCAACATACCATTCGCTTTCTTCACTGCCTGCTGCACCTGCATGCCTACTTTCAATGACTGGTGTACCATGACACCTAGGTCTTGTTGCATCTACTCTTTTCCTAATCGGCCACCATTCAGATAATAGTCTACTTTCCTGTTTTTGCCACCAAAGTGGATAACCTCACATTTATCCACATTATCCACATAAGGGACAGAAGTTTAGGGGTAACATGAGGGGGAACTTCTTTACTCAGAGAGTGGTGGCTGTGTGGAATGATCTTCCAGCAAAAGTGGTGGAGGCAGGATCAATTTTAACATTTAAAAGTAAAGTGGATAGGTATATGGACGGGAAGGGAATGGAGGGGTATGGTCTGAGTGCAGGTAGATGGGACTAGGGGAAAATAAATGGTCGGCACGGACTGGAAGGGCCGAGCAGGCCTGTTTCCGTGCTGTAATTGTTATATGGTTATATGGTTATACTGCATCTGCCATGCATTTGCCCATTCACCCAACCTATCCAAGTCATCTTGCAGCCTCCTAGCATCCTCCTCACAGCTAACACTGCGCCCCAGCATCGTGTCATCCGCTAACTTGGAGATGTTGCATTCAATTCCCTCATCCAGATCATTAATATATATTGTAAATAGCTGTGGTCCCAGCACTGAGCCTTGCGGTACCCCACTAGTCACTGCCTGCCATTCTGAAAATGTCCATTTACCCCTACTCTTTGCTTCCTGTCTGGCAGCCAGTTCTCTATCCACATCAATATTGAACCACCAATACCGTGTGCTTTAAGTTTATATACTAATCTCTTATGTGGGACCTTGTCGTAAGCCTTCTGAAAGTCCAGATATAACACATCCACTGGTTCTCCCTTATCCACTCTAGGTCGTAGGAGGTCTTTTACTTCGGCGAGTCTACACGACCTTGACATTTTTTTCAACTCGTCTTGGGCCTTCTAAACTCGTAGATTAGGTTGTCCAAGTGGGACAGGCCCTTAAGGCTGGAAAGTGAGCAGATGAGTAGTAGATACAGAGAAACCAGAGGAGATTTTCTCCTCGCAGAAAGAGCTGGAAATGATAATACATGCTAACGATAGTACTTTGCTAAAAGTGTGCAGGTGCTGAGAAACCATATGTATATTGTATTAAACATAGCAAACAGAAGGACATGTTGAGAAGAAGTTAACAAAAATATGGGATCCTAGAAAACTGGAGCCTCCTCTCTCCCATGTACCGTAGCTAAAAGTCAAAGTCAAAGTCAATTATATTTGTCACATACACCCGAAGGTGCAGTGAAATGAATTTAGAATTTAAATTAGAAATTAATCTCCTTTCTTCAAATGGCAGGTTAAGTTTCAAAAAGACTGTTTGAACAAACCATTACTGTTGACTAAATGCACCCACTTTCACTTTACAAGATGCAAGTTGAGTTTATGGCTATTGTCAAGTAAAGGTCCTGTCCCACTTGGGTGTCATTTGCGTGTCATATACGCGGCATCATTTACGCGTTACGATGCACAACACGCTCGTCGTGAAGCGCACGTGATGTGCGCATGGGGTGCATTACGTGTGCATGGTGCTTGGTGAAATAGGCAGTGGCACGCGGTTGTGCACGGCGCCCCAGGATTTTGGGATTCACAAAGTCTTCGCGCGTCACCTGTGTGAAGCGCAAATGATGCCCAAGTGGGACAGGCCCTTAACTCTAGCTGTTCATTGTATTGGTCCCATGCTATTCTCAGTGGCCAACTACTGCAACACGCAGGAGGCATGAAGCTGAAGTGCATTAGAAACAGAAGGGGCAACTGCACTGCGGATGATAATCCTTCTGTCCTTTGCCACCCCAAAGTGTTTATCTGTTTCATTATGGAATGAGCACAAGGTAAAATTCATATATGGTTATGTTAAACAACCATTATGTTAAACCACCGTTTGAACAAAATATTGAAAAAAAAATGTTTTAAAAATATTTTAGAGATACAGCGCGGAAACGGGAAATGGCCACCACGTCCGCGCCGACCAGTGATCCCCACACATTAACACTATCCTACACACACTAAGGGCATTTTTTTGTACATTTACCAAGCCAAATAACCTACAAACCCGTATGTCTTTGGAATGTGTGAGGAAACCGAAGATCTCGGAGAAAACCAAAGCAAGTCATGGGGAGAACGTACAAACTCCGTACGGACAGCACCCGTAGTCGGGATCGAACCCGCATCTCCGGCGCCGCAAGCGCTGTAAGGCAGCAACTCTACCGCTGCGCCACCGTGCCGCGTTTTTACTTTCCTTTTCTTTAAATGTTCAATTAGTGTCTTAGATTGATAGAGTGATGCAGTACAGAAACAAGCCATTCGGCCCAACAAGATAATGCCAACCATCAAGCATCCATCTACACTAATCCTACCGTAAAATCATTTTATTCTCCCTTCGTTCCTGAAAACCTTTCTAAATTCTACCACTCACCTACACACCAAGAACAACATAGAGTGGATAATTAACCTGTCAAGCAATTTTAAAAAGCTTTAACACCAATGTGAGATTTTTTTAAATTCGGCAAGATTTGATGTGGATTTAAGAGAGAGTTGGATAGAGCTCTCGGGGCTAGTGGAGTCAAGGGATATGGGGAGAAGGCAGGCACGGGTTATTGATAGCGGACGATCAGCCATGATCACAATGAATGGCGGTGATGGCTCGAAGGGCCGAATGGCCTCCTCCTGCACCTATTTTCTATGTTTCTATGTTTCTATGATGTCTATCTCTGCCTTCCTCACCAGAAAATAATTAAACCAAACCCTCCATTCTGGGATAAGCAAAGAGAAATTCCCAAGGAAAAAGTTTGTAGAGGGTGACTTAGAGAAGAGACGTGATTCTTTATCAAGGTATGCGTTAATGGACCATTGGAAATGTTAGGACATGCCACAGACAGAAACAGTTGTACCAGCTGGGTAATTTGGAGTCAGGAATGCCTTGCGGGTTAGAAGGCAGTTTATGAGGGCTGGGTACACACATACAATACACACATTAGATACACACATTACACATTGTGGGTAGAGTTAAGAAACTGCAAGGATTAAAATACCCTGTTGGAAGTTATATATGGGCCTACAAACCGTAGCTAGGATGTAGGCTACAAATTATATCAGGAGATACAATCAGCATGTAAGCAAATATTAAGCAATATTACAGTGGTCATAGGAGATTTCAATATACAGGTAGACTGGGAAAATCAGGTTGGTACTGGACCCTAAGAGATGGAATTTGTCGAGTGCCTATGGGATGGCGTCTTAGAGCAACTTGTTGTCGAGCCTTCTAGGAAAAAGGTAAATCTGGATTTGGTAGGCAAAAATGCTGGAGTAACTCAGCGGGTGAGGCAGCATCTATGGAGCGAAGGAAATAGGCAACGTTTCGGGCTGAAACCCTTCTTCAGACTTTTCTTCAAAAACCATTTCTTCAGAAGAAGAAATCTGGATTTGGTAATGAACCGGATTTGATTAGAAAGCTTATGGTAAAGGGATCCCTTGAAGGTCGTTATCATCTATATTACTAAAAGTCTGATCTTGACCGGTTTTAGCTCACTGTGCTGTGATTTCTGAGAGAACGCTGCCACCTACGGCCGTCATCTTTGTCCAGCTCGCACAGGGCACCCCTCCCCCTTCCGGGACCAGAGGATTTTTCCCATAGATGAAAAATCATATATTTTTCATATGTTAATATATAAATGTTAATATTAATGTTATTTAACAAATTCCCCACTCTCTCTGCTGCCCCTGCTGGAGGGAGGGGGAGGGACTATAAAACCAAGAAGTGGTGTGCCTCACTCAGTCTCTGCAAGATGAAGGAACAAGAGGGTCACGTCTCTCTGAGCTCTGAATAGTACTGGACACATGTCTACTCAACTGTGAGTGCCCTTAATGTGGTTTGAAAATGAAAATATGGTTGGTTTGAAGTAAAAAGGCACTGCCTGCAAATGTTTGTTTGGGTGCTTTGGCTTGAAGTGAAAAAGCACTGCCTGCAAATGGTGGCTTGGGTGCTTTGGCTTGAAGTGAAAAGGCACTACTGAAAATGGTGGCTTGGGGGCTTTGGCTTGAAGTAAAAAGGCAATACTGCAAATGGTGGCTTGGGGGTTTAGGCTTGAAGTGAAAAGGCACGACTGCAAATGGTGGCTTGGATGCTTTGGCTAATTTCCTGTTTGCACTGCAAATTGATTTTAGATAAAACACTACCACTTACGGCTGTGATTTTTGGCTATCTTACTCAGCCCCCCTCTGCTGAGCAGGTGCAGAGGATTCTTCCCATCAATTAAAAATAAAAGTGTCATTAGTGTTTAAAAAATGTTGAGAATCTCTGTCCTGTCATGAAGGCCACACCTTTTCCGGTGGGAGGGGGAGAGATTATGAAACCCGGAAGTGTGGGTGTGGCTCAGTCTCTGTATGATGGGGGAGGGAGAGGTCACGACTCTGTCTGAGCTGTGAATAAACTGAACACACTGAATGTCTACTGAACTGTGTGTTTGGTGTTTTGTGTGATTTTATGGTGGTTTCACCCTGCTTGAAATGGTATGAAACTGCATTTGAATGAGGTGGCCTTGCACCCTGCATGAAGTGGTATGAAACTGCACTTGAATTTAGTGGCCTTGCACCCTGCTTGAAGTGGTATGAAACTGCACTTGAATTTGATGGACTTGCACCCTGCTTGAAGTGGTATGAAACTGCACTTGAATTCGCTGGCCTTGGCTCCAGCTTGAAGTGTTATGAGACTGCACTTGAATTTGGTGGCCTTGCACCCTGCTTGAAATGGAATTTCAAGGAATAGCCATGAGTCAACTGCCAGCCCACCAGCCATGAGTGAGCTGCCAGCACATTAGGCTTGAGGGACTGAGCTGCCACCCAAGAACCCATACCAGCGCTCCAGAAAGCCCCCCCACTGGCCACCAATATTGGAATTGGTGGAGAGGTGGAATATTGCATGGGGGGACCAGCCCTCCCATGTGAACATGGGACCCAACGAGTCCCACTTAGTCTAGTAATATGATAAAATTCAACCTGCAGTTTGAGATGGAGAAGATTAAATCAGATATGTTGGTATTACTGTTGAGTAAAGGTGACAACAGAGGCATGAGGGAGGGGCTGGCTAAAGTTGATTGAAAAGGGACCCTAGCAGGAATGACAGTGGAACAGCAATGGCAGGATTTTCTGGGAGTAATTCGATAGACGCAGGATCATTTCACCCAAAGAGGAAGAAAGATACTAAGGGAAGAATGATACGACTGTGGCTGACAAAGGAATTCAAAGACAGCATAAATTAGAAGAGAAAGCATATAATATTCCAAAGGTTGGTGTGAAGCTAGAGGATTGGGGAGCTTTTTAAAATCCAACATAAGACAATTAAAAATGCAGTAAGTGGAGAAAAGATGAAATATGAAGGGAAGATAGCCAATAATATTATGGAGGATACGAACATTTTCTTCAGATATATAAAGAGTAAAGGAGAGTCAAGAATGACCATTGTACCACTAAAAAAATATGCTGGGAAAATAATAATGGGGAATAAGGAAATGGCTGACAAATCTATTACCTTTTATGTGCCAGTCTTCATGGCAGAACTGGCCAGAAATTGTAAAGGGGTTCAAAGTCAAAGTCAAAGTCAATTTTATTCTCCACATGCACCCGAAGGTGCAGTGAAATGAATTTGCCAGCAGCGCTACACTTAACAAGGACACACAATACACAATAACATTTAACACAAATATCCATCACAGCATTCTTCACTGTGGTGGAAGGCAACAAAGATCAGCCAGTCCTTTTCCTTGTTCACCCGTGGTCGGGGCCATTAACCCTCCGTAGTCGCCGCTACGGACGGCCCGATGTACAGGCCCGTCCGGCGTCGGGACGATCGAACAGACTCCGCGGCTTGGAGATCCAGAATCGGCACTTTCCTACCGGAGACTGCGGCTTCAGGATGATATATGCCGCATGCTGGTGGTCGGAGCTCTACTCTGGCAATCCCCGGCGAGGGATCCCAGGCTCCGGATGGTAATTCCATGTCCTGTCAGCGTCCCGCCCGCGGCTAGAAGCTCCGTAGCCCACAGTCCCATGATGCCAAAGTCACCAGGCTAGCCATCGGAGATCTCCTCTCTGGCAAACCCCGACAAGGATTCGCCTGCTGCACGATGGAAAGTCCATGCTGCGCCTGTTGACGATGCTCCGGGCCCGACTCTGGGAAAGGCCGCTCCAATCCATGGCTCGAGGGCGGCGACATGGAAAAATTTGCCTCTCCATGGTGAAGGCAGCCGAAAACGGTTCCCCCTTTCCCCTCCCCACCACCCCCCACACAAGGCACACCGAGAGACACCCAAACCAACATTAGACACACCAAAAGAAACAAAAAAAGTAGAAATAGCGAACACGCTGCTGGCAGGGCAGCCGACTCGCAGCGCCCCCACCGAGTTTTGGGAAAAGTTAGTCGAGAGCTATCAAAAAGGAGAAGGTATATGGGAAGCTGAAAGATCTGAAGGTGGGTAAGTCACCTGGGTCAGATGGACCACTCCCATGGGTCCAAAAGAGGTTGCTTTAGAAATTCTGGAGGCATTAGCAGTGATCTTTCTGGAATCACTAGAGTCAGGAATGGTCCCAGAGAATTGGAAAATTGCAAATGTTACTCCACTGCTCAAGAAAGGAGCAAGGCAAAAGAGGGGTGGCTGGTTGCCTGCCAGGGACTAGTGGTGTTTTGCACAGCTCATTGTTCGGTCCACTACTTTACACGTTGTATATCAATGATCTTCATATGAGGATTGAAGGATTTGTGGTCAAGTTTGCAGATGACACGAGAATAAGTTTAGGGGCAGGATGTGTAGAGAAAGCACGAAGTCTGCAGAAGGATTTGGACAGATTGGGAGAGTGGGCAAGGAAGTGACAGATGGAATACAGCATAACAAAGTGTGGAGTCATGCATTTTGGTAGGAGGAATAAAGGCATAAATTATTTTATAAATGGGGAGAAAATTCTGAAATTGAAGTTGGATTTGGGAGCGCTGGTGCAAGATTCCCAAATGGTTAATTTGCAGGTTAAATCTGTAAGAAGGCAGGCAAATGCAATGTTAGCATTCATTTTGAGAGGACGAGAATAGAAAATCAAGAATGTAATGTTGAGGCTTTATAAGGCACTGGTCAGATCTCATTTGGCGTATTGTAAGCAGGTTTGGGGCCCCATATCTGAGGAATGATGTACTGAAATTGGCGAGAATCCAGAGGACGTTTAAGAGAATGATCCCAGGGATGATCAGGTTACCATATGATGAGCATGTGATGGCTCTGGGCCTGTACTCACTGGAGTTTAGATGGATGAGAGGAGATCTCATTGAAACTTCCCAAACAGTGTAAGGCCTGGATAGAATGGATGTCGATAGGATGCTTCCACTAGTGGGAGAGTCTAGGACCAGAGGGCACAGCCTCAGGATGTACCTTTAGAAAGGGGATTTGGAGGAATTTATTTAGGCAGAGGGTGGTGAATCTGTGGAATTCATTGCCACAGCCAACTGCGGAGACCAAGTCGTTGGGTATTTTTAAAGCAGAGACAGGCATTCTCTTGATTAGCAAGGATGGCAAAGGTTATGGGGACAAGGCAGGAGAATGGAGTTGAGAGGGAAACATGAATCAGCCATGGTTGAATGGCCTAATTCTGCTCCTGTGACATAAACATGTAAATGCCCATCATTCCCATGCTACATCAATAAGGAGCATTCAATATTGACCCCACAAGTTGACAATTGCATAAGTGCTGCTCACCTCATCAGCAAGCTCCAGCTCCCCATGTTTTGTTTTACAAGCAGGGTTCCTTCATTTATCAGTAAAGCACCTGAAACATCCCACCTTGCTTAATTCACCACTTCACTTCACTTCACTTCACTTTGGTTTGGTTTAGTTTAGTTTAGTTTAGTTTTGTTTATTATTGTACTGAGGTACAGTGAAAAACTTTTGTTTGCATGCTATCCAGTCAAAGAAAAGACAATACATGGATACAATCAAGTCATCCACAGTGCGCAGATAAAGAATAAAGGGTGCAAAATTTATGCATCATCTAACATTGAAATTTGATAAGGTCTGATTAATGATGGTTCGGAGGTCTCCAATTAGCGTTGTTACAAATTCCTGCCATCAGTGGTGCTGTTGATCAGTTCACTGCCTGTGCATATGACTTGAGAGGTTGTGGGGGTGGGGTTAGTAAAATGCAGGTTTTTATTGGTCGTCAGGGAGGGATTTCCTCGAAAAACAACCTTTATGAGGAAATTTTGTTCTGTGATCCCGCTCACGTTGTTTAACTATTGAATCGCTGAATGAAAATCATCAGATTAAAATGCCTTCAAAATCACGGATCGCAAGTTCAGGACAAAGCAAAAAATATGTTCAGTTGGGCGTTTATTTAACATCTTATTGATTTTTATGTGTAATTTCATTTTAATCTGATGATGCACAATATGTTATTTAGGCCCCGATATCGTCCATGTCTTGCCTGTCAGCTGTGACTGTGCAAAATCATGATGGCGGCCACAATCTGATCTCTGTATCTTAATCCACAAACATCCACTCTCAAGATAATCAAATTCATTATTTTTTGCACAATCATGTCACAAGAACATCAAAATGAATCTATATTTTGTGTTATTTTCTATCCATGAACAATATTTTCATACTAAATATCTGACTAAAAACTTCCACAGTACATAGTTTTTAGGCAGATATTTAGTATGGAAATATTGATCATGGATAGACAATTACACAAAATATAGATAATTTAGATGTTCTTATGACATGATTGTGCAGAAAATAATTATTTTGATTATCTTGAGAGTGGAAGTTTGTGGATTTTGAACACATGTCTGGGCAAAACTGTCCTTGTGTGCTGCAGTGTTATAAACCAACAGAGTAAAATTTATGGGAATTAACCATTCAATTCCTTCGATTTGGCATAGAAATTCATGACAAAGTGAGATTTAAAAATCATGTTATATTGTGAATTCTTGTGTGAATGGGATCAGTTCGTTATTTGGATACTTTGGTTATTTAAAAATTTATTTTTAGCCTTTTCTTAAGATGAGATAGATGTTTAGATCTAGTAATTGAATGTAGATGAATTTAATTGATTTGATGACACTGATGAATATGAATCATTTGTTGGGTATTTACTATTTGTTTTAACGTTACAATAATATTAAAGTTCTGATCTTGAGAATATCACATTTTTTAATTTTCAAGGCAGTCTGGGAGTTTATTACTATTTCTGTCACAATGGTTAATTTTGTAATTAGCTACTTAATTAGGTAATTAACTAATTATATACTTTAACTTCAGGCCATCCACGGAAGATGTATCATATTTGTTTCAGAATGTTTCAATCTATAATAACTGAAAATTTCATTCAGATCTCTTAATTTTTAAGAAAGTTATGGGCGTTTGACTGTCCTCGATCAGAGCTTTTGTGTTCAGTTAATGGAAAAGCAATAGGGAACAAGATGCTAATTTCCGAGTATGAAAATGGCCATAACTTTTTTAATACTGAAGTTATGAAAGTGAAATTAAAGTTCTTTTTATGCTTTATCTAATGGGATAAATTACAGGCTTGATTTTTAAAATCTCAAAAGTTTGTAACATTCCTATCCAATCAGGTAGATGGGAGTAACGACTTAATTCTAGCTGACGAGAGGACTGCTCTGTTGCCTGTTAACAGCTGGGAAAAATGTGTCCTGGGACAAAGCTTCCATATAAATACACTTTAAAACTGAAATATATAATGTCATTAACCACTTTTCTTCTCATCTATCACTTTCCACTCTGTAAGCATGGACAAGTGGGCATTTTGCCAGATTTGTAGCATCAATTAACTGGTTAACAGGAAGTGCAAGAGCAAGGTGATTCACCTTCTAATTTTTTTCTTCATCTCTTGGGGAGGATCTTTGCCTGTGCTTGGCACTTACCAGATGGCAACCCAGATTTTACCAAGTGATGAATTACAGAACAAAACTGCATTGCAACATTATATTGCAAAGCAGCCTAATTACTAATGCCTTGCCACATAACCTACTTAAATAAAATATTTTCCGTATGCAGGAATAGACTCTGTATTCTGTACCTTTTCAATGTATTCCATAAGTCAATGGGACCTTAATGTCTTGTCAATGATGCAAAACATACAGTTGATGCGTTCTTCCCCACTGTGGAATCATTTTCAGAGGTTCCCAATCAGCATAATTTCATTTTAAAATTATTGGATGCATTAAACCCAGTTTATATTTCACTAACAATATGCAAAATCAACTCGTATTCCATGTGTCAACAAATTGCAAAAGACATTTTGGAAGGTTGTATATTTCCCTGTATTTCCCTCCACACTGACAATTAGTTCCAGGTGCTATTTACTCAGATTATACAAATGGAAACACAAATAGTTCATGAAGCAAATCTGCCGGATTTATTACCTCTATAAAGGGAGATAACAAAAAAATAATAATCGTCCTTTCTCACTGAAAAAATCTGCTTTCCGTTTTATTTGTATCTGGTGCAACCGGATCCAAAAATATGTTGCAAAAGACCAGGGATGGCGGTGGTCAGCATCATTGTCCAATGCCCACATATGTGGATCTACCAGTGACTTTTAATCAGCCTGTGACTTCCTACATCATTGCTGTGCTTCCTGGTACATGAGCCTGAGCAGTGAAACTCATACATGCAATGCTGGCAATCTCTCCATGTTGAAAATGTTTAAGAGGGATATAGTCAAACTCAAGCAAGTGGAACAAGCTGAGGTGGACATCTTGGCCAGTATGGACAAGTTGGGCTGAAGGGCCTGCTTCCACACTGTATCACTCTATGACTCTATGACATTGAAGACTATAAACTCTTGCAGGGAGGAATCCAACAGTAAAATAATTAAGATGTGGTGGGAGGTTTCCTACGATATTTGCAATAGGAGCCCAGCGGTCTACTTTGTTGATTCAATAATGAGAGAACCTTAATGGACTCAACACAGCAGAAATGGCAAGTGCATTGGCACAATCAACACAATCGACCTCAAACCTGAGCTGAAACTCAAGCTCAGTTTAATGGGATCCATTTAAACTGGCAGTTCCAGTCAAAGTGTGCCAGGCTGGCTCATTATAAATTAATGCACCAGATGCAGCACTTTATTTTGAGCTTGGCTATTCAACTCTAGCCCGACATGCTTAAGCAGTTTGGGAAACAAAAAGAAATTTAAAATTCTTGTCCTGAATTTAAGCTGATTTAATATAAGTGTGGTCATCTCAGATTCATGCTGGGTTTTACCTCTAATTTGACCTCTAATTCCAACCCACTCAAATTGAGCCTCTTAAAATCCAGCCCGGCAGCTCTCTCATCCCTCAAAGTTGGCTTGGAGGTACACCCAATAATTCCTGTCGATCCACCATCTATTCCCATCTAATTGACAATGGCACTCAGATTCATTTTGCCTATGCCTCGGGCTTATACTTATCCACAACAAATGCTCGTCTTTCTGCTGTATTTGACACATCCCCTCAGTCACAGGAGAAAGGACCACAGAACACCTGGGAAAGATGGACAACCAGAAATGGCCATTGAGACATTTCACAATTCGGTTCAACGTGTTTTGCTAGCAGCAACTCAATATTATGACCTTTCGAGATTAAGAGATGGCTGCCTCCCAGCTACCATTAAAAAAAATCAGTCATACAGGATACAATGCTCACTCTGCATAATCACCCCTTACATTTTCTTTTGAACTGGACAGTTCAAAATTAATGTGTAAGAAGGAACTGCAGACATTAATTTAAACAGAAGATAGACAACAAATGCTGGAGTAACTCAGTGGGACAGGCAGCATTTCTGGAGAGAAGGAATGGGTGACGTTTTGGGTCGAGACCCTTCTTCAGACTGGTTAGAGATAAGGGAAACGAGAGATATAGACGGTGATGTGGAGACATAAAGAACAATGAATGAAAGATATGCAAAAAAGTAACGATGGTAAAGGAAACAGGCCATTGTAAAGGTCCTGTCCTATTTGGACGATTTTTTAGGCAACTACAGGCGACTAGGCTGTCGCCACATGGTCGCCGGGGTGTCGCCTGTATGGTCATTAGTAGCCTCCTCAGTCGCCCAAAGAGTCGGAGCGTCTTTCTAGTCGCCTCTAGATTTTCAACATGTTGAAACATTTTCGGAGACAGTCAGCGACAGTGGGTTTGATGCCAATGAGCGTAGCTTGACTTCTCCCCACGTAGGTGCTGTCGTAGTTGTCGCCAGGTGACGTAGGTTGTCGCCGGCGCTGACTCTTTTTTTTAAAGTAATGATTCTATTTCAAATTTTATGTCAAAATGGGGTCCAGTCGCTGGTTGTTCGGTGACCTGCTACAACAATGAAAGTCGCCGGCAGTCGCCTACAAATAGCCTAAGTGGGGCAGGCCCATAACATAGAAACATAGAAAATAGGTGCAGGAGGAGGCCATTCGGCCCTTCGAGACAGCACCGCCATTCATTGTGATCATGGCTGATCGTCCCCAATCAATAACCCGTGCCTGCCTTCTCCCCATATCCCTTGACTCCACTAGCCCCTAGAGCTCTATCCAACTCTCTCTTAAATCCATCCAGTGATTTGGCCTCCACTGCCCTCTGTGGCAGGGAATTCCATAAATTCACAACTCTCTGGGTGAAAAAGTTTTTTCTCATCTCAGTCTTAAATGACCTCCCCTTTATTCCAAGAGGGTGAAAATGAGAAGCAAGTGCGAATTGGGTGGGGGAGGGATTGAGAGAGAGGGAATGCCGGGGCTACCTGAAGTGAGAGAAATCAATATTCATACCACTGGGCTGTAAGCTGCAAAAGCGAAATATGAGATGCTGATCCTCCAATTTGCGTTCAGCCTCATTCTGACAATGGAGGAGACTGAGGACAGAAAGGTCTGTGTAGGAATGGGAAGGAGAATTAAAGTGTCCGGCAACTGGGAGATCAGGTTGGTTCACACAGGCTGAGCGTTCCTTAAATTCATGTATTTAATTTCCCACAAGACTATCTGTTACCCTACATTACACCATAACTCCAAATACGTAGTGTGGGGAAGAACTGCAGATGCTGGTTTGAATAGAAGATAGACACAAAATGCTGGAGTAACTCAGCGGGACAGGCAGCATCTCTGGAGAGAAGGAATGGGTGACGTTTCGGGTCGAGAACCTTCATCTGTCAGAAAGACAGATCGGTAGACATTAGACAATAGACAACAGGTGCAGGAGTAGGCCATTCGACCCTTCAAGCCAGCATCGCTATTCAATGTGATCAAGGCTGATCATCCCCAATCAGTACCCCGTTCCTGCCTTCTCCCCATATCCCCTGACGTCGCTATTTTTAAGAGCCCTATCTAGCTCTCTCTTGAAAGCATCCAGAGAACCTGCCTCCACCACCCCCTGAGGCAGAGAATTCCACAGACTCACCACTCTCTGTGAGAAAAAGTGTTTCCTCGTCTCTGTTCTAAATGGCTTACTCCTTATTCTTAAACCGTGGCCCCTGGTTCTGGTAGGTTTATACCAGACATCTCATACAGCAGAAGTGAGCAAGAGCAAAAAGAGAAGATGAGACGAACAGCAGAGAATCTTGGACAAAGGTTACAGGGAACTCCAGGCCGTTTGACTTCTTTACATGTGCATGGTGTCAAATTGCAATGGCAACAAAGAATGGGTGATATGTCAGAAGGAACTGCAGAAGCTGGTTTACACCGAATATAGACACAAAGTGCTGGAATAGCTCAGCGGGACGGACAGCATCTCTAGATAGAAGAAATGGGTGACGTTTTGTGTCAAGACCCTTCTTCAGACGGAGTCAGGGGAGAGGGAGACACAGAGATATGGAAGGGTAAGGTGTGAAAATGAGACATCAAAGGAGATGCATTCGGGGAAAATGTAGATTTGCAACATTGTTAGCAAGGAGATAGCGACAACGAAGGTTACAGAAATAAAATGTAATCGGGGGACAGTCAGACTGGTTGGAGGACTAGGAAGGGGGAGGGATGGAGCGGGAAGGAAAGCAAGTTAGAGAAGTCAATATTCAAACCGCTGGGGTGTAAGATGCCCAAGCGAAATATGAGGAGCTGTTCCTCCAATTTGCGCTGGGCCTCAATCTGACAGTGGAGGAGGCCCAGGACAGAGAGGTCAAGGAATGGGAGGGAGAGTTAGAGTGTTTGGCAACTGTGAAATCAGGTGGGTTTAGGCGGACTAAGCGGAGGTGTTCCGCAAAATGATCGGCCAGCCTGCTCTTGGTCTCGGCGATATATAGGAGTCCACACCTGGACCAGCGGATACAGTCGGTGCACTTGCTGATTGGATCGATCAGAGCTCCATCCAAAAGAATGCAACATTAGGAGTGCTGGTGTGGATTGGATTGATCAGAGCTCTACAGTGCAGACCATTAGTACAGCTGTCCAAATTGTATAATTGTCAAAGTAACTTCTCAGTGCAGGAACTGCAAACAAAGTCTTCAGAGGGAGGGTGTTAAAGAAGGAACTGCAGATGCTGGAGAATCGAGGGTTACACAAAAGGCTGGAGAAACTCAGCGGGTGCAGCAGCATCTAAGGAGCGAAGGAGATAGGCGACGTTTCGGGTCGAGACCCTTCTTCAGACCCTTATTTTTGGTATGGGTTGCTCCTCTGGTCGAGGAAGTACCGGAGGGCTTTGAGACCATCCTGGTGGGGGATGCAGGTGTATAGTGACTGGACGTCCATGGTGAAGATGAGAGGATGGGGGCCTGGACAACGGAATGTGTGGAGCCGACGGAGAGTGTCTGAGGTGTCTTGAACATAGGTGGGGAGGGATTTAACAAAGGGGGATAGGATGGAGTCAAAGTATGTGGAAATGTGTTCGGTGGGGCACGAACAGGCAGAGACAATGGGTCTGCCGGGGCAGTCGGGTTTGTGGATTCACGAACAGGCAGAGACAATGGGTCTCACGAACAGGCAGAGACAATGGGTCTCACGAACAGGCAGAGACAATGGGTCTCACGAACAGGCAGAGACAATGGGTCTTCAGAGGGAGGGATGGAAACAGGGTTCACGGCTAGGTGGCTCATTTCCTTGTATTGCCTTATAAACTGATGCCATTTTCACACTTTGCTTTCCAGGTGAGTTCCGTGAAACTCCAGACATCCATGAACCCATCTGTAAGCTGCAAAAACCATGATCATGTCTTTGTGATTGACTGATTATCCCTTTGAAATTGGTTATCGCACCTCTCCCAAAAGGATTAAATGAAGGCAATCTAATCCACTGCCGTTAAGTGTGGAACCCTGCACGCTGGGCTCAGATCCCCGACATGTCTTCAACTACATGAGAGTCATCCCTTCCCAGACTCTCCCAAACCGATGCCCTCCGAAACATTGAAATTCAGCACGTTTCATTTCAATCAATTTTGATAAATGCACTAGGGGGCTCTCCAGCAGTTCGTCAGTCACACAATCATCTCAAAGTCATAATCTCTTGACTTGCAGGACCTGGAGATAATTATATTTGTGGCATGAAATATTATCATTTCCTCTGCTTAGCTAACAAAAAATGCTGCAAATGTGATCCATGGCATTTCATGTGCATCCTGTTTGTCAAATTGTCATTCATGATCAATAACTCCAATAAACGAGTTAAAAGTGTGAGCTGATGCTTTGCCAATAAACACATTAGCATTTTTCTACACTTTGCATTGGGTAAGTGAATCGCTCATTGAAATCACCAGTCTGCTATATTAGTGGCTTACTGCACTACAATCCCTGAGAAATGGCTCTTTAATCTCACATTTCATTCTCAACTTCTTGTAATGAATTCCATGCACCAGACATTGTGCAAAACCATTTGCATGGTTTTAGGTTTTCTACAATGCATGATGGTAATCATCTACAATCGCTGAATAAGTAACATTTCTTTCCTGATTCTAAATCAATAAAATGAGATTCATTCTTTACCATTTTAGAGTCTCAGTCTTACACTGGGAAAATGCAAGTTGACTTCTATTCTCAATAAGCTATGGAGGGCTTTGTCATATTCAAGCATTTCAATGACATAAAACCTGCTGCATATCACTGACGACCAGATACTTCAAAGATGCAAACTTCAAGCAAGCGCTTCCTGACGTGCTGTCAGAAGGATTTTATAATTTCAGCAAAGAGACAAAGTGCTAACATCATACCGCAGAAGATCTTCAGATGATAATTGATTTCAAAAATGAACAACCGTTTGTCCTCAAATTCCTTCGAATTAAAATCCAATGTCTGAAAGTGATTCAGGGTGCAGTTAAGAAAGTTGGTAAGTCAGCCAAGGTGTTGCACATCCACTTCACAGACATAGTCTCTGATACATTGGCACTAAAATACCAGTCACTTGGATCAATGCCAACTGAGGCTTGCCAGAGATTAGCTTCCGAACAGCTACTGGGCAACTGAGGAATGGAACAAATATCTTGCTATCCTCATCACAGCCATCACAAATGTCCCTGTTCTTCAGAGAACGGGGTTTCCCCTCCCCCACTATAGGTGAGGCTCGCACCAGGGTCTCCTCCATACCCCGCAACACTGCCCTCTCTCCCCATTCCCCCACTCATAACAAGGGCCGAGTCCCCCTGGTCCTCACCTTTCACCCCACCAGCCAGCGCATACAACAGATAGTCCTCCGCCAGTTTCGCCACCTCCAGCGTGACCCCTCCACTCGCCACATCTTCCCATCTCCCCCCCTGTCTGCCTTCCGCAAAGACCGCTCCCTCCGCAACTCCCTTGTCAATTCTTCCCTTCCCTCCCTCTCCACCCCTTCCCCGGGCACTTTCCCTTGCAACCGCAAGAGATGCTACACTTGTCCCTTCACCTCCCCCATCCACTCCTTTCAGGGACCCAAGCAGTCGTTCCAGGTCCGACAGAGGTTCACCTGCACCTCCTCCAACCTCATCTACTGCATCCGTTGCTCCAGATGCCAGCTGATCTACGTTGGTGAGACCAAGCGGAGGCTGGGCGATCGTTTCGCCGAACACCTCCGCTCGGTCCGCAATAACCAACCCGACCTCCCGGTGGCTCAGCACTTCAACTCCCCCTCCCATTCCGTATCCGACCTCTCGGTCCTGGGCCTCCTCCACGGCCAGAGTGAGCAACACCGTAAGTTGGAGGAACAGCACCTCATATTCCGCTTGGGGAGTCTGCATCCTCTGGGCTTAAACATTGAATTTTCTCAATTCTGTTAACCCAGACTGCCTCCTCCCCCTCCCCACCTCTCCCTCAGCCCTCGGGCCCTGACATTCCTTCTCCATCGCCCCCCCCCCCCCCCCCCCCAAGTCACACTAGCTTCTCATTTTCACACCACAAACAGCTTACAATGCCCTGTTTCCTTTATCATCAATACTTTTTTGCATATCTTTCATTCATTGTTCTTTATCTCTCCACATCACTGTCTATATCTCTCGTTTCCCTGATACCTGACCAGTCTGAAGAAGGGTCTCGACCTGAAACGTCGCCTATCTCCTTCGCTCCTTAGATGCTGCTGCACCTGCTGAGTTTCTCCAGCTTTTTGTGTAACCCTCTTGCTATCCTTGTGCAGTCAAGTCTTTAGATAGAAAATCACCCAAATTACCATAAACAATTAGCACAATCTGCGCATTATTTCTAGAGGGGGAGCACGGTGACGCAGCATCAGCGCCAGTGACCCGGGTTCGATCCTAACTATGGGTGCTGTCTGTACGCACTTTGTACGTTCTCTCCGTAAACGCGTGGGTTTTCTCTGAGATCTTCAGTTTCCTTCCACACTCCAAAGACGTGCAGGTTTGCAGGCTAATTGGTTTGGTATAAATGTAAATTGTCCCTAGTGTGTGCAGGATAGTGTCAGCGTGCGGGGATTGCGGGTTGGTGCGGACTCAGTGGGCCAAAGGGCCTGTTTCCACGCTGTATCTCTAGACTGAAGTAAATTAAAAACTAAGAAAGGACAATGGATTGTGTGCTGGGTGCCTCTGTGATGTGTGTTGACAGCAGTGAGATTTCCTGTCAATAGTATGTACTTAGTAAATTAGCCTTCAGTCAGCGTCTCCAAAATCGGAACTGTCTTCTATGGTACCAAGTATGTTCATCCTTCACTACCAGTGTTTGTCACTGGTGGAAAGGCTTACATCTCCTTTCATTTTGTTAATTATTCACTCTAAACTTTCATGTTCTGCAATGCATAAACTATTAATAGATTATTAAAGACGTGTCTTTGAGTGTCTGTCTAGCTTATTCACTTTGGGTATATCTAAAGCAATGAATAAAAGTACAGCTGATATTTTCTAATAAGCATCAACTCCCATTGAATTCATGGAAGTTCACTGTTTTCCTGAGGTACAAGTAGAACTCGTTGGAAAATCACAGAAACATAACATTTCTGTAATCATTTGACCTGCCTTGTATTGGGTTTCCATGCGGGATGGCAGAGTGACACAGTTCAAAGAGCAACCACCTTCTAGCTCCAAACATCCTGGTTTAATACTGACCTTGGGCACTGCTGCGTGGAATTTGCATGTTCTCCCAAAATGGCATGGAATTCCTCAAGGTGATCCAGATTCTCCCACATTTTAAAGACATAGGGGTTGGCAGATTAATTGGCCATTGGAAACGGCACCCAAGTGTGTGATAGACTCTAATGCTGGTTGATGGGTATGTGGGAGAATAAAATGGGAGAAGTATAAAATAAGTGCTTAATAGTCATCAGACGAATGATATGTTTCTATATTGAATGATCGATGATTCTATGTTCCAGGTACTTGCAAGGCATAAGTTGCCAGCTCTGGGGGCAGCTCTGTGGCGCATCGGTAGAGTTGCTGCCTTACAGCGCCGGAGACCCGGAATTGATCCTGACTACGGGTGCTGACTGTACGGAGTTTGTACGTTCTTCCTGTGACCTGCATGGGTTTTCTCTGAGATCTTTGGTGTCCTCAAACATTCCAAAGATGTACAGGTTTGTAGATTAATTGGTTTGGTATGAATGTAAATTGTCCCTTGTCCCTAGTGTGTGTAGGGTAGTATTAATGTGCGGGGATCGCTGGTCGCTGGTCAGTGCGGACTCGGTGGGCTAAACTAAACTAAACTAAACCAAAAATAAACTAGACAGTAAATTTGGAGGATTCCAGAACTTCCTATTTCCTTGGTAGACACAAAATGCTGGAGTAAGTCAATGGGTGAGGCAGCATCTATGGAGAGAAGGAATTGGCAACGTTTCGGGCCGAGACCCTTCTTCCTATTTCCTTTGTTAACTTGGGATTTAGTTAATTAATTAATCCTATGGTCCAATGTAAATGATATCTGCCAGCTTCCAGTCTGAATAACAGGTCCGACCATCAGTAACAAGTGTGAGTTTGGATCAGTAAATCACTCACATTTCCCAGTGAGATGGTCATGGCTTCAAATCCCTTCTAAAGAATTGAGATCAAAATCTAAGTTGATGCTGCGGTGTAGTCCTAGAATTAATTGGCTGTGCCTGACTGTTTGACTTCTGAAGCATTGGAATCCTTCTGTGATGAAGGTGACAGAGAGCTGATGAAACCACCATTGTTGGATGTACAGTGTAATGGGTAAACAGTGTCAGAGAGAGATTAATAATCTGATTGAATGGTGCCAGAACAACGATCTTGTCCTTAACGTGAGCTCATTATTGACTTCAGGCATGGAAAATCAAGGTTCCATGAACGTGTCTTCATTGACGACATAGAGAGAGTACAGAGGAGATTTACTAGAATGTTGCCTGGGTTCCAGCAACTAAGTTACAGAGAAAGGTTGAACAAGTTAGCTCTTTATTCTTTGGAGCGCAGAAGGTTAAGGGGGGACTTGATTGAGGTCTTTAAAAGGATGAAAGGGATATACAGAGTTGACGTGGATAAGCTTTTCCCATTGAGGGTAGGGAAGATTCAAACAAGAGGGCATGACATGAGAATTAAGGGACAGAAGTTTAGGGGTAACATGAGGAGGAACTTCTTTACTCAGAGAGTGGTGGCTGTGTGGAATGAGCTTCCAACAGAAGTGGCAGGATCGATTTTAACATTTAAAAGTATAGTGGATAGGTATATGGACGGGAAGGGAATGGAGGGGTATGGTCCGAGTGCAGGTAGATGGGACTAGGGGAAAATAAATGGTCGGCACGGACTGGAAGGGTCGAGAAGGCCTGATTCCGTGCTGTAATCGTTATATGGTTATATGGTTATATGGCAATGGAGAGAGGCAACAGCTTGAGTTTCTGGGCATGCATTTCCCTGAAGAACTGTCCTGGACCCAGCACATTGATGCATTGATAACAAAAGCTCATTGATGCCTCTACTTCCATCGATGATTAAAGAGATTCAGCATGCATGACAATTTTAGGACCTTACAGCCTTTGTCCTTCTCGACACTAAGGGCTGTGAGACTGACCAATGCTTTTCCAGGAGACTTGGGTGACAATTGTAGTGCATTGTATTAATGGTACACACACAAGCCATGGAGCTACTGGTGAAATTGCTTGTTCTGCAGGTAGTTAGACTGCCATTCAAATTGTTTGGTAAATAGAGATTTGGGCCCCATATCCGAGGAAGGATATGCTGGATCTGGTGAGGGTCCAGAGGAGGTTTACCAGAATGATTCCAGGAATGAGTGGGTCAGCATATGATGAGCGTTTTACAGCACTGGGCCTCTACTCATTGGAGTTTAGAAGGTTGAGGGGGGACCTCATTGAAACTTGCAGAATAATGAAAGGCATAGATAGAGTAGATGTGGAAAGGATGATTCCTCTGCTGGGAGGGTCATACCAGAAATCATAGCCTTTTAGAAAGGAGGTAAGGAGGAACTTCTTTAGTTAGAAGGTAGTTAATCTGTGGAACTCATTGCCACAGAAGGCTGTGGAGGCCGTGTCAGTGGATATTTTTAAGGCAGACATAGGCATAATTTTGATTAGAATGGGTATTAAGGCAGGAAAATGGAGTTAGGCGGCAGTGATCAGCCATGATTGAATGGCGGAGTGGACACGATGGGCCGAATGGCCTAATTCTACTCTTATTACTTGTGAACCATATAACCATATAACAATTACAGCATGGAAACAGGCCTTCTCGGCCCTTCCAGTCCATGCCGACCATTTATTTTTCCCTAGTCCCATCTATCTGCACTCAGGCCATACCCCTCCATTCCCTTCCCGTCCATATACCTATCCACTTTACTTTTAAATGTTAAAATCGATCCTGCCTCCACCACTTCTGCTGGAAGATCATTCCGCACAGCAACCACTCTCTGAGTAAAGAAGTTCCCCCTCATGTTACCCCTAACCTTCTGTCCCTTAATTCTCATGTCATGCCCTCTTGTTTGAATCTTTCCTACCCTCAATGGGAAAAGCTTATCCACGTCAACTCTGTCTATCCCTTTCATCATTTTAAAGACCTCAATCAAGTCCCCCCTTAACCTTCTGTGCTCCAAAGAATAAAGACCTAACTTGTTCAACCTTTCTCTGTAACTTAGTTGCTGGAACCCAGGCAACATTCTAGTAAATCTCCTCTGTACTCTCTCTATTTTGTTGACATCCTTCCTATAATTAGGCGACCAAAATTGTACACCATACTCCAGAATTGGTCTCACCAATGCCTTGTACAATTTTAACAACAAATTCTTTTGTTTAAAAATTTAAAAACAAATTCTTGAGAGGTATTGATGGGTGAGGTGATGCTCAGGAGATGGTGGCGACTTTCACGTTAAGATAGGTTCCAGAATGTCTTTCAAAACCTCACTAGACCCCAAACCACATTGCAGCTAATGCTTTTCTGATGTGTACTCACTATTTTAAGGAAAAAGTGGGAAATGATCAAGAGAAAATATCAGGTGGTGAAGAAAGTGTTCTCAATTTTGCATAAGTTGTCTAATATTCAGCTCTGCAAAACAGTAAACAGTTTAAAATATTCAGTTGCCAGCTCCTCAGAGATAATATTCAGGGATTATCCCTGACCCTTTTTATCTGATAAAAGCTGTTGGCCACAATTCCAATGGGGCACACACAATCATGACCGGAATAAGTATTTCCAGCACAGCTGTATTAAAGCTAATTTTTAATGACCTTTTACACCTGCAGGAAGCAGATTGGGCTTTTGATGTTGTTTGTTGCTTGGCACAAAGACAGAGAGAGGAGAGCAGTAAAAGTGACGGATCAACAGTGTTGTGGTCACTGTACAATACTGGTGTAATCGTTGTCTTATTGAGTCAACAGTGGATGAAGATCAATGCAGAGGCTTGCTTCTTTTGTTAATTATTTATTCTTGCTTAAATATCACACCTGACATACAGCATTCAGATCCACTAAATCATGTCTGGAATTCAGCATTGATCCAAGCAAAATACGCTGCTCGCCTGTTCATAGCCCACCAGAGTGACGGATACTCAGCACTTATACTCTAGTCTACCTCTACTTCCTTACAGGGTTTAGGAAGTTTGGCATGTCCCCTATAACTCTCACAGACTTCTACAGAAAGTACTTTATCGGGATGCATCACAGCTTGGTTTGGGAACAACTCCATCCAAAACCGCAAGAAATTGCAGCAAATTGTAGATGCAGCCCAGACCATTACACAAACCAACCTCCTGTTCATTGACTCCATTTATACCCCAAGCTGCCTCGGCAAGACCAGCAACTCGGCAAGACCAGAGGCCCGGGGAGCCGTTGGTGAGAGAGGGTGGAGTTACCTGCGCTGTGAGTATAAATCTAGCGCGGGGCTTGCTTTTCACAGAGGCCCGGGGAGCCGTGGGTCAGTGAGGGTGGAGTTACCTGCGCTGTGAGTAGAACAACATCTGCAACTTTCCATCTTCCAGAGAGGGAATCTGGTGAAGCCTCTGATTGGTTGAAGAGGACCAGAGGAAGCAGCTGATTGGGTGCAACCCGGGGTCTACATTTTTACATTTCTGCCTTCAGGTTTATCGATTCTGGGAGTTAAGGATTCTGGGAGTTAAGGATTCAGTATTTATTAGTAAAGTTTAAAGGATAAAGTTTTGTGTTTAATAAAAAAGTAAATTAAAAAAATATATATATATATATTTAATACAGAGTAATTTGGGAGTAAGATATGTCAGTAGAGATTGGCCCCATGGTTTGCTCAGCCTGCAACATGTGGGAGATCAGGGATATGGTCGGTGTCCCTGGTGACTACATTTGCAGGAAATGTGTCCAGCTGCAGCTCCTGGCAGACCGCATTGAACGATTGGAGCTGCGGCTGGATTCATACTGGAGCATCCACGATGCAGAGAAAGTCGTGGACAGCACATACAGCGAGTTGGTCACACCACAGGTAAAAGGTAAGTGGACAGAAAGGGAGCGGGTGGCCAATAGCCAGCAAAGCAGTAGGCAGGTAGTGCAGGAGTCCCCTGCGGTCATCTCCCTCCTAAACAGGTTTACCATTTTGGATACTGTTGAGGGAGATGGCTCATCAGGGGAATGCAGCAGCAGCCAAGTTCATGGCACCATGGGTGGCTCTGCAGCACATGATGGGGGAAAAAGAGGGGAAGGGCAATAATAATAGGGGATTCAATTGTCAGGGGAATAGATAGGCGTTTCTGCGGCCGCAAAAGAGACTCCAAGATGGTATGTTGCCTCCCTGGTGCAAAGGTGAGGGATGTCACTGAACGGCTGCAGAACATTCTGGAGGGGGAGGGTGAACAGCCAGTTGTCGTGGTGCATATTGGCACCAACGATATAGGTAAAAAAAGGGATGAGGTCCTACAAGGTGAATTTAGGGAGCTAGGAGATAAACTTAAAAGTAGGACTTCAAAGGTAATAATCTCTGGATTATTACCAGTACCACGGGCCAGTCAGAATAGAAATAGGAGGATATTGCAAATTAATACGTGGCTTGAAAAATGGTGCAGGGGGGAGGGATTCAAATTTTTTGGGGCACTGGAACCATTTCTGGGGGAGGTGGGACCAGTACAAACAGGACGGTCTGCACCTGGGCTGGAATGGAACCAATGTCCTTGGGGGAGTGTTTGCTAGTGCTGTCGGGGAGGATTTAAACTAATGTGGCAGGGGGATGGGTACAAGAGCAGAGAGGCAGGTGGGTGTAAAACGAGGGTAGAAGCAATAGGAAGCAAGTTGAAAACCAGGGCAAAAATCAAAAAGGGCCATTTCTCAACATAATTGTATAAGGTGTAAGAGTGTTGTGAAAACAAGCCTGAAGGCTTTGTGTCTCAATGCAAGGAGTATTCGCAATAAGGTGGATGAGTTGAATGTGCAGATAGCTATTAATGAGTATGATATAGTTGGGATCACTCCAGGGTGATTGAGGTGATTGAGACATGGCTCCAGGGTGACCAAGGCTGGGAGCTGAACATCCAGGGATATTCAATATTCAGGAGGGATAGAGAGAAAGTAAAAGGAGGTGGGGTAGCGTTCCTGGTTAGAGAGGAGATTAACGCAATGGAAAGGAAGGACATTAGCTTGGAGCATGTGGAATCGGTATGGGTAGAGCTGTAAAACACTAAGGGGCAGAAAACGCTAGTGGGAGTTGTGTACAGGCCACCTAACAGTAGTAGTGAAGTTGGGGATGGAATCAAACAGGAAATTAGAAATGCGTGCGACAAAGGCAAAACAGTTATAATGGGTGACTTCAATCTACATATAGATTGGGTGAATCAAATTGGCAGGGGCGCTGAGGAAGAGGATTTTTTGGAATGTATGCGGGATAGTTATCTAAATCAACATGTAGAGGAACTAATGAGAGAGCAGACTATTTTAGACTGGGTATTGAGTAATGAGGAAGGGTTAGTTAGCAGTCTGGTTGTGCGTGCCCCCTTGGGCAAGAGTGACCATAATATGGTCGAGTTCTTCATTAGGATGGAGAGTGACATTGTTAATTCAGAAACAAATCAGAAACAATGCAATAGAAGACATTTAAAGACTGCATGGATGAACTACAAAAATTGTTCATCCCAGTTTGGCAAAAGAATAAATCAGGGAAGGTAGTGCATCCATGGATAACAAGGAGAATCAGGGATAGTATCAAAGCAAAGGATGATGCATACAAAGTAGCCAGAAAAAGCAGCATACCAGAGGACTGGGAGAAATTCAAAGACCAGCAGAGGAGGACAAAGGGCTTGATTAGGAAAGGAAAAATAGATTATGAAAGAAAACTGGCAGGGAACATAAAAACTGACTGCAAAAGTTTTTATAGATATGTGAAGAGAAAGAGATTAGTTAAAACAAATGTAGGTCCCTTGCAGTCAGAAACAGGTGAGTTAATCATGGGGAACAAGGATATGGCGGACCAATTGAATAACTACTTTGGTTCCGTCTTCACTAAGGAAGACATAAATAATCTGCTGGAAATAGCAGGGGACCGCGGGTCAAAGGAGGACTTGAGTGAAATCCAGGTTAGTCGGGAGGTGGTGTTGGGTAAATTGAGTGGATTAAAGGCCAATAAATCCCTAGGGCCAGATAGGTTGCATCCCAGAGTACTTAAGGAAGTAGCTCCGGAAATAGTGGATGCATTAGTGATAATCTTTCAAAACTCTTTAGATTCTGGAGTAGTTCCTGAGGATTAGCGGGTAGCAAACGTAACCCCTCTTTTTAAGAAGGGAGGGAGAGAGAAAAAGGGGAATTACAGACCAGTTAGTCTAACATCGGTAGTGGGGAAACTGCTAGAGTCAGTTATTAAAGATGGGATAGCAGCACATTTGGAAAGTGGTGAAATCATTGGACAAAGTCAGCATGGATTTACGAAAGGTACATCATGTCTGACGAATCGTGGGGAATTTTTCAAGGATGTAACTAGTAGCATGGATAGGGGAGAACCAGTGGATGTGGTGTATCTGGACTTCCAGAAGGCTTTCGACAAGGTCCCACACAAGAGATTAGTATATAAACTTAAAGCATACGGCATTGGGGGTTCAGTATTGATGTGGATAGAGAACTGGCTGGCAAACAGGAAGCAAAGAGCAGGAGTCAACGGGTTGTTTTCACAATGGCAGGCAGTGACTAGTGGGGTACCGCAAGGCTCAGTGCTGGGACCCCAGCTATTTACAATATACATTAATGATCTGGATGAGGGAATTGAAGGCAATATTTCCAAGTTTGCGGATGACACTAAGCTGGGGGGCAGTGTTAGCTGTGAGGAGGGTGCTAGGAGGCTGCAAGGTGAATTGGATAGGCTGGGTGAGTGGGCAAATGTTTGGCAGATGCAGTGTAATGTGGATAAATGTGAGGTTATCCACTTTGGTGGCAAAAATAGGAAAGCAGACTATTATCTATATGGTGGCCGATTAGGAAAAGGGGAGATGCAGCGCGACCTGGGTGTCATGGTACACCAGTCATTGAAAGTAGGCATGCAGGTGCAGCAGGCAGTGAATAAAGTGAATGGTATGTTAGCTTCATATCAAAAGGATTTGAGTATAGGAGCAGGGAGGTTCTACTTCAGTTGTATAGGGTCTTGGTGAGACCACACCTGGAGTATTGTGCGCAGTTCTGGTCTCCAAATCTGAGGAAGGACATTATTGCCATAGAGGGAGCGCAGAGAAGGTTCACCAGACTGATTCCTGTGATGTCAGGACTGTCTTATGAACAAAGACTGCATAGACTCGGTTTATACTCTCTAGAATTTAGGAGATTGAGAGGGGATCTTATAAAACTTACAAAATTCTTAAGGGGTTGGACAGGCTAGATGCAGGAAGATTGTTCCCGATGTTGGGGAGGCCCAGGACAAGGGGTCACAGCTTAAGGATAAGGGGGAAGTCCTTTAGGACCGATATGAGAAGGACTTTTTTCACACAGAGAGTGGTGGGTCTTTGGAACTCTCTGCCACAGAGGGTAGTTGAGGCCAGTTCATTGGCTATATTTAAGAGGGAGTTAGATGTGGCCCTTGTGGCTAAGGGGATCAGAGGGTATGGAGAGAAGGCAGGTACGGGATACTGAGTTGAATGATCAGCCATGATCATATTGAATGGCGGTGCAGGCTCGAAGGGCCGAATGGCCTACTCCTGCACCTAATTTCTATGTTTCTATGTTTCTAACTCAAGGATGAGTAGCACCCTGCCCACTCCCTCTTCTCCCTGCTCCCAAAAGGTATAAAAGTGTGAAAACGAACTGATTCTGGGACAGATTCTGGGACAGTTTCTTCCCAGCTGTTATCAGGCATCTGAATCATCGTACCACAACCAGAGAGCAGTGTGGAACTACTATCTACCTCATTGATGACCTTCAGACTATCCTTGATCGTACTTTGCTGGCTTTACCTTGCACTAAACGTTATTCCCTTATCATGTATCTATACACTGTAACTGGCTCAAACATGTATTGTCTTTCTGCTGACTGGATAGCGCACACCAAAAGCTATCCACTGTACCTCGGTACACGTGACAATAAACCAAACTGAACTAAACAATAGTTCATAAAATTCCTTATGGACATTTCCACTCGAACGGAATGGATAAATGTCAGACCAGGCAAATTGTTGGCCCAAAAATATATTTTACATGGAGGACAATTCTGTGGGCTGATAATCAACGGTTCCATGTGCATAATTTTTATGTTTCTCATCCAACTCGTGATCAAATGAGAACCGACTTTTCCAAGCTGAGGAGCTCTCTGCCATGGGTGATCTCTGTTATGGCTTTGGATGTGTGGAAATTATGGTGTTAATGAGTTCCTTCTCGGAGACAGCAAAAAAAAGGAGTCGCCATGTTTGTGTCCTTAACCTTTTTCCAGTGCATGCTTGTGATCTATCTGGTAGAATAAACTTCTCATCAGATACTTACTCCACATTCCAGATGTGCAAAGTTAAACATAAATAATTTAGGTAATGAAATCTAGATATACAACACTACATTAACACTGGATAGAAGGAATGGGTGACATTTTGGGTTTGAAACCCGAAGCATCACCCATTCCTTCTTACCAGTGAGGTTACCTGTCCAGCTGAGTTACTCCAGCATTTTGGGTCTATCTTCGGTGTAAACCAGCATCTGCAGTTCCTTCCTACCACATTAACACTCTGAAGCCTCTGTCAGACACCTTTAAACAATTTAGAGGCATGGAAGGGTAAGTTTTCACATCTTACCCTTCCATGTGCCTAGAGTGCCTCTCGCCTGACTCTCAGTCTGAAGAAAGGTCTCAACCCAAAACGTCACCTATTTCTTCTCTCCAGAGATGTTACTGATCCTAACTGTCTCAGCATTTTGTGTCTATCTTCGTTGTAAACCAGTATCTGCAGTTCCTTCCTACACCTTAAAACAATCATATTTTAAACATGGTTCTTCTTGTGCATCAGATTCATCCAATAATCTGTCCATGAGACCTAAACATAAGGCAAGTCCAGTTATATATTGTCATTGACATGTTTCTGCAGAGATATGATCATACATATTTAATACACATATAATTTTTTCATATACTGTGAAACAGCGTGGAATTACTTTTACTGTGACTTTCTTATTCACATCAGGAATCAAGTGAAAGTCACACTCCCAGGTCATGAAAACCTGTAAGAAAATATGATTTATACTCCATGCTTTGCGCTGCATGATACTTCTCCTAGATTGTAGAATACTAAAATTGAATTATTTTGCATCATATATATTTCCAAGGAAGGAAATTTGAAAATATATTTGATATTGTTCCAAAAATAAAATAACATTTTTAAAGTATTGATTTGGAATCTAGTTTCCAAATCAATATTTTAACATTTAATTTCGTGGTGCAAAATTGCCTCCTACATGTTCGCACTTGTGTTATTGACAAAATATTTTTTTGGTATTTTAGTTACTCATTTAAAGTGCAATTCCCCAGAACATTGCACTGTTAGTTCACTTTTTTATAAAGTCTTCAAGTAGTATGTAACTTTGTGAAACTTTCTGCACAGTTTTCCATTCCTTGTGCCAAGGTAGAGTCAGATCCTGGACTGAAATGGCTCTGATTTGGAGCTCACTCAAGGAGATGAAGGAAATTCAATGCACCATCTGTCCTTGAAGGTTTTAAGCTGGACTTGAAGGGATATGATCATTTAATAGATAAGACACAATATCAAGGTATCATGGAAACTTTATTGTCATTCAGACCTTTCGGTGTGAACAAAATGTTGTTGCCTGCAGTCATACATATAGTAAATAACAAAACACACAATAAACACATATTTAACATCCACCACAGTGAGTTCATCAGACACCTCCTCACTGTGATGGAAAGCAAAATCTTAAGTCTTTGTCTCTTCCCTCCTTGTTCTTCCTCTGCGCTGAGGCGATCCAGGCCTCCGATGTTGTGACCCCACCGGGTGATGTAAGTAAGTCCCGCGGCTGAACCGTGCTCCGCGAATGGGCCGGTTCAACTCCGTGGCCCGGGGCGGTCGAAGTTGCCGCCCTCCAGTCCAGCGGACGCAGCTGTTGCCGCGGGAGCTCCGATAAAACAGGTCACCAACCTGTGACCTGCGAGCTCCCGATGATGTCGTCCACTGGGCCCGTGGCCGAACCTCCAATGTCGCTGCCGCCGCCACTGGAAAGCCAACACAGCTCTGAGTCAGGCCGCCGGAACGCCTGAATACCTGAACCTGCTGCAGCCCCGAAGTTGGCCAGCCTCTCGCCGTTAAGAAGAAGGGTTTCAGCCCGAAACGTTGCCTATCTCCTTCGCTCCTTAGATGCTGCTGCACCCGCTGAGTTTCTCCAGCCTTTTGTGTACCCTCACGCTGGTAAGTCCTGGCTGGCTCTGCCTCTGGAGCCTCGAGGTCGATTGCAGTTGGAGGCTGCCAGCTCCGCCATTAGGCCTCAGCGCAGATGGAGATGGAGACGGAGACGGAGACGGGGGATACGACAAGAAAAGTCGCGTCCCCCGGAAGGAAGAGACTAAAACGTTTCTCCCACCCCTTCCACACACATACACAACATAATAACTCAAATTAACATGCTAAAACAGGACAAGAAAACAAAAAAAAAGAAAAAAACAGACGGACTGCAGGCGAGCCGCAGCTGCCAAGGCAGCGACGCCACTCCAATATGTTGGACTGATAATACCTCTCAGGCTTATGGAGGTTGCTTTGCAGCAGGGTTGGCCTGATGAAATCTGCAAATCAACAGAGTAGATAGACACAAAATGCTGGAGTAACTCAGGGGGACTGGCAGCATCTCTGGAGAGAAGGAATGGGTGACCATTTGGGTCAAGACCCTTTCAGAGTGAAGGTCTCGACCCGAAACGTCACGCATTCCTCTTCAGAGATGCAGGCTGCCCCGCTGACTTACTGCAGCAATGTGTGTCCATCTTTGGTGTAAAACAGAATCTGCAGTTCCTTCCTACACAGATAGACAGAGTATGCAGTTTGTGGGCAGCTGATGGAATCATTCAGCACCTTGTGAATTCTGCTATTATGGAAAACCTGCAATGAGGGCTGGAACTCTAGCAATCCATCTACTTGGAGCTCTAGAATCATCATTGCAACATGCTGAGCAAAGGTTGGAAGTTTGGGTCAATTCATGGTTCAGTGCCTGCAAAACGGAAAGCAGAAAATGGCACATTTTAAGGTTCAGGCAATGAATCAATGACCTTGATGTTTAACTCTGCTCAACTCTCTTCAGATACTGCCTGATCTGTTGAGTATCCCTAGCATTTTCTGCTGGTGACATAGCAATTCTGCTTATCATGCTCTTGGCTTAGAAGATAAATGGTACAACATTTAGTGCAAGATAAAGTCCAATGAAGATAGACACTAAAAGCTGGAGTAACTCAATGGGTCAAATAGCATATCTGGAGAAAAGGATAAGGTGACGTTTCAGGTCGAGCGCTGTCTTCAGTCTGGAGTCTGAAGAATGTCTGAAGTCTGAAGCAGGGACTCGACATGAAATGTCACCTATTCCTTTTCTCCAGAAATGCTGTCTGACCCGCTGAGTTACTCCGGCATTGTGTGCCTATCTTTGGTTTAAACCAGCATCTGCAGTTCCTCCCTAAAGTCCAATGAAGTCCAAGTAAAGATATTTCTTCCTAGTTCGAAGATGATTGAATCTTAATTTTTCATCACTTGATGTCCATGTTGTAGAGAAACTCCATTTTGCTAGTATGTTTTTTTCTCATATAACTAATGTTTTCATCTAACATTGATGAAATGACTCAACACTTGAAGAGGTTCTTACTAACCACAAAGCATAAACATTGACATATTAAGGATAGCTCTGCCAAATTGTGTTGACATTTTTTGGGAGCATGGTAGACAGGGAAATATCTATGGTTGTATACTGGTTACAATTAGGCATTTCAGTGGTTCAGAAAATAGGATTATTATTATAAATAAGTGTGCATAGTATTGCAGGTAATTGGTGACATCGGTCAATAGTTGGTTTGTTAGTAAGAGAGGGAGAGATTATAAATAAAAGGATTGTTCTCTGATTACTAGGAGGTTATACGCGGTGATCCACAGATGTCAGCGCTGAATCCCCATCTTATTAACTTTGATAAAGAAATGGAAAAGTTTATATCCAGTCTGCAGATGACTCCAAATTGGGAGGTACAATTGCTTTGTTGAATAAGGGAAAGTGAGTTAATCTTTTCTCTAAATCAGGTAAGGCCTGAATTTAATACCACTCCCCTTCCCTCAAAACAGGCACACTCAATCAACTGCACTCACAAGGAAAGGAAAGATGCCGGTTTATACCGAAGTGGACACAAAGTGCTGAATAACTCATTGGGTTGGGCAGCATCTATGGAGATAAAGGATGGGTGATATTTCGGGTCAGGCCCTTCTTCAGACCAAAAGTAGAGAGGAGGGAACTGGAGGTAAGAAAAGTGCGCAACAAAGCAGGGATGGTAACAGATGATCAAGGAATGGTAAAGCCCACAATGGTCCATTGTTGGCTGTGGAAGAGGTGATTATGAAGGGATGCAAGGATGTGACAGCAGAACCACTAGGACAACTAGGGTGGGGAGGGAAGGATAGAGGGAATGCAAGGGTTACTTGAAATTAGAGAATTTCGTAAGCTGGGACGTAAGCTGCCCAAGTAATATATGAGGTGCTGCTCCTCCAATTAGCACATGACCTCACTCTGAGAGGGGAGGAGGCCCAAGACAGGAAGGACATGGGAAGGGGAATTAAAATATCTGACAACCGGGAGATCAGGTAGGCCAAGGCGGACTGAGCATTCAGAGAATGATTGCGTGGTCTGTGTTTGGTCTCACTGATACATAGGAGCCCAGATCTATAAAGCACCTGATATAACACCTTTCCTTTTACGTCATTTCATTCTAGGCTGCAGGAACCAGACATACTATTTCCAGGTGCAGCAGCAATTCATTTGTACTTCTTCCAATTTACTGTACTGTATTTGGTGCTCATTATGTCTATATTTGGCTCCGTAGTCAAATGAAGCCATTGTCAGATCAAATAATGGCACCTCATGTTCTACCTAGGCATGTTGCAGCCCATGGAACTCAATAAAAAATTCAACAATTTGAGATAACCAGCCTCTTATGTAATTTCCCACATTGACCATGGAGAAGAAAGTCATGTAGGATTTGTAGGAGTTCCAGTGGAAGCAGAACATTGTAATAGCCAGACCCAGTAGTCAACCATCAAGACTTAGATACAGTAGCTGTAGAAAGTATAATGACCTGAAGGGACAGGGTCAGGAGATTCATCTAGAATTGCCTCATCCCACCAGACAACTAGTCTTCATCTGAAGAAGGCTCTCGACCCGAAACATCACCCATTCCTTCTAACCAAGGATGCTGCCTGTCCCGCTGAATGACTCCAGCTTTTGTGTCTGTCGTCAGTTTAAACCAGCATCTGCACTTCCTTCCTACACAATAGTTCCAGTGGCACATTTCACACCCCTCGCACCTTTCGCTTCTAAGACCCTTGTGTATCTCTTATTCCAGAGAGCTGGGACTTTGCAAGGAGTGATGGCTGCACTGGAGCATGTGCTGCATAAGTTGTAATGATGCTCTGGCTGATGCTGTGAGCAATAGCTCATTCTTTCTCTAAGCGGCAACTACAGTATGGGCAACAGTCAGTCATTTGCTCATGTTTGGGTATGAATTTTCAAGTAACTCTGTTAGTGGAAAGTGCTGACTTTAAGTGGCTGAAGAGATGTCCTGCTGCTTATTCTGTTCAATTTGGATCATGTCATCGTGGGAATTCAGTTCCATTTAAGTTAATGTAAATAAAGCATCATATATGCTCCTTTTACCTAGGGTGGTTTTAATGCTACCATTGGGGAACATTCCTGGGTAACTGAATCTAAATTTACACGTGCAAATCAGAATATGAAATTGATTAGCCCGATTTTCCAGCCAGTAGCAAAACAATGAAAATTATGAGAATTTTTTTTAAAGTAATAAACGATTGTTTTTAAAGCCATGGGCTTAGAAACATATTTACTCGGAATGGCGGGTTGAAGGGCCATTACACAAAACATAGATAAACACTAGAGCAAATCAGTAGCATCCGACAATTAGGCACAAAATGCTGGAGTAACTCTAGCAGCATCTCTGGAGAGAAGGAATAGGTGACATTTCGGGTCGAGATCCTTCTGAGGGTCAGGGGAATGGGAACAGATATAGAGATTATATAGAACAAATAAATTAAAAATATGCAAAAAAATTATGATGATAAAGGAAACAGGCCATTGTTAGCTGTGGGCTAGGTGAAAACAATTTACAGGCAATGAGACTCAACAAGATGACCATGAAATTAGTCATCCTACATAGCATCCGACAATTAACAGTTCAAACATTACTTGTTGGTCTTTGCATATTGTACTATTGCATTGAATGCAAAAGACCAAATCAGTTAAGTCCAAAGCATACTGAGTTGGGTTTGTAACTCCAGGATCTGCACTGCACACTAATGAAAATGGCTGTTCTGAAAGAGTCGATTGACATACAAACCACATAACAATGTAATCAATGCCAAAACAGGGGACATTATTTTACTGAACAATTAGAGCTAAAATAAATGGAACAATCACTTTATAAATAATACATGCATGTTATGTAACATGCTTACAATATAATCATGCATTTTTAACGATTTCAAATTTGGTAATAAAAACTGCATTTTAATAAATCATGTATATACTTAATACTTAATGGTATCTAGAATTATGAGGAGTGTCTATTTCAAAATTGCACAATAATACAATTGTTTTCTTGAGCAATAGTTAATAACTTCCTAAAATAATTTGCATCTTTCTCCTTAGCTTGTTTTAGCTTCACGACAAAGCTTTCATTTCTCATAAAAAGATGATACGGTAATGCTGATTTTTCTGCAGCACTAAAAGCTTTAAATTCATGACTGAATATTATAGAAATTCAATACTTTATGAGAAACAGAAAATTGTTTTACCATTACACCCAGCTGTGTTTCAGTTTGCAACAATATGTTAGTGGCTGTTTGTCCTTCATGAACCATATCAATGGAAACATAAATGTCAAAGGGAGGTATTTTATAGATAATTAATCTGTTAATGGTTTAGACCAGGAAATACAGTATACCCATGCATATCAGTCATATGTGTTCCACTTCTCATGTCCAGAGATTATACCCAAGATCTGTATTCCTGGCCTTTTGGACTTTCTACCTCTCACTTACATTTACTTCTCCCCCCACAGTGATCCATAAACTCTGAGATAGATTTCTGTTCATACTAAAGGGCCTGTCCCACTTGGGCGCCACTCGCACGTCATTTGCGTGACATAATTTACGTGATGCATGTGTGGTGCGCGCATGGTGCTCATTACGCGCGCATGGTGCATGGTAACGTAGGCAGTTATGCACGGTCGTGCGCGGCGCCCAGGATTTTGGGATGTGGAAAATCTTTACGCGACATCTGTGTGACGCGAAAATGACGCCCAAGTGGGACAGACCCTTTACTGCCCAACTGATGGGGCAAATCTTTCACTATATACAAAACTCACCGAATTTCACTGAGGCCAAAGGAAAAGAAAGCGGTGGGTGTTTTAAAGCTTGGAGTTGGGGAGTAGGGTGGGGTAGGGATAGGTGTTATCTGTTCTGGCAGATTACCACCAAGTCAATAAAAATGAAAATCGCAACATATGAACAACGAAACCATCAACAAGGGGAAGCCTACAAAGCACAGATGAAACAGTGAAAGAAATACTGTTTACATTTATAAAAAATGTACAACATCTTGTGTAAATGATTTAGATCCTTGCAATGTAGTCCATGACGAAGTGAGAATTAAAAAAATTAATAATAATAATATATTTATTTATTAAGCACATTTAAAAACAACTCACGTTGACCCAAGTGCTGTATGGACCAGAGCTGCGAGACACAAATAGAGCCAGGGAAAACAGGAGCGGCAAGAAGCGGCGACAAGCAGCCAAACACAGCAGCGTGGCCATCAACTTGTTACAGTCATCCGAATAAAAAGAACACAATAAACGATATAATTTATTGTGCTCTGACATAAAAAAAAGCGCTGACATAAAAAAAAGCTCTGACACAGGATGAAAACCGAGGCGAAACTGGACAGGTGAGATCAACAATTATGGATGGAGATGCAGTACAACACAGCTATGATGGATGATAGGAAGATTCCTGTGGTCAGCGCACCTGATTTAACTACTTTTCTTTTAAGATTTGCAAGAGTAAAGAGTCAAGTGTGTTTATTAGTCACATGCACTGGGTATGGAATAATGATATTCTCACTTTCTGCAGCTTAACAGTCACATTCACGCAACAGCACAACAAATACAATAATCAATAATACTATAACTGATCAGTTATAGTAGACAACCAGACGATGAAAGTGTAAACCAAAATATGTAGTGCAACGTAAACAAAGTCCATAGTAGATTGTAGCTGAGGCAGGGTTGTGGTTAGGGATATGCTGGTGGTTCAAGAACTTAATGATTGGTGGGCAGAGGCTGTTCTTCAACATTAGTTAATGGTTCACAGGTTCCTCTTTCTTTATCCTGCTGGTAGCAGCGAGATGAGAGTGTGGCCAGGGTGGTGTTTGCCTTTCATGATATTTGTAGGAAGGAACTACAGATGCTGGTTTAAACCGAAGATCAACACATAGTGCTGAGAGTCAGGGGAGAGGAATGTAAAGGGTGGTGGGTGTATGGGACAAGCTGCCAGAGGAGGTAGTTGAGGCAACATTTAAGAAACAGTTAGACAGGTACGTGGATAGGACAGGTTTGGAGGGATATGGACCAAGTGCAGGCAGATGGGACTAGTGTAGCTGGGACATGTTGGCAGGTGTGGGCAGGTTGGGCCGAAGGGCCTATTTCCACACTGTATCACTCTATGACTCTATACAGAGATAAGGATGTGTAAGGGGTGAGAATGAAGCATCAAAGTGGGTGGAGATCAAGGAAAATGTAGAATAGGTCGTTAAACAACTGGATAGACCAGAGCTTCTAGAGCCAGGGAAAACAGGAGCGCTGGACCTCACTCTGACAATGGACACTATCAACCAGGAGTTGTTTAGCTCATTCCGCCTAAACCTTCCTGATCTCCCGATTGCTAAACACTTTAACTCCTCCTCCCATTCCCACACTGACCTTTCTGTCCTGGGCCTCCAATGTCAGAGTGAAGCCCAGCACAAATTGAAGGAACAGCACCTCATATTTTGTTTGGGTAGCTTACACCCCAGCGGTATCAACATTGACTTCTCTAACCTCAAGTAACCCTTGCTTTCCCTCTGTCTCCATCCTTCCCCATTCCCAGTTCTCCGATGAGTCTGACTGTCCCCGATTACATTTAACTTTGATTCCACACCCTTTGATGTCTTGTTCTCACACCTTACACTTCCTTACCTCTGTATCTCCCACTCCCCTGACTCTCAGTCTGAAGAAGGGTCTCAACCCAAAACGTCACCCATTCCCTCTCTCCAGAGATGATGCCTTTCCTGCTGAGTTACTCCAGCATTTTGTGCCTTTCATGATAGTACCTTCCTTTTTGGAGGCAGCACTTGCTGGTGATCCCTTCCATTGTGAGGAGATCAGTACCAGAATTTCCAGGAAGCATCTTGCCTTCTACAGTAAACACTATTATGAATCTGAACCAAGCCAGCCTGATCCTCATTGATGTTCCTGGATGCAGCAGGGCCTTCAAGTGCTGAAGACTTGAAGATCAAAACAAGCAGTGCCCACAAAACAGATGAATAAAACCTTGACAGCTGAATAAAACAGAACCACCTGAATTTTGCAAAATTCTGCCTATTATCCAGTTCAGTTCAGTTTAGTTTATTGTTACGTGTACCGAGGTATGGTAAACAACTTTTGGTGCATGCTATCCCGTCAGCAGATAGACAATACATGATTACAATCGATCCATTTACAGTGTGTAGATACATGATAAAGGAATAATCTTTCGTGCAAGGTATAGCCGACAGAAACTGATTGAAGATGGTCCAAGAGTAGCTCATTGGGACCCTCGGACTATCTTTGATCTGACTTTGCAAGATTTATCTTGTACTAAACAGTACTCACTTTATTCCCATTATCATGTACCTGTACACTGTGAATGGCCTGATTGTAATTATGTATTAAATTTCCGCTGATGGGTTAGCACGCAACAAAAGCTTTTCACTGTACCTCGGTACACGTGACAATAAACTAAACCAGTACTGTATCACACTGTTAAATGGCAAACCAGTGATGCATTCATATTATACAATTGCAGCCCTATTGCCAATAATATAGTGTAATGCAATAACATGCCGAAATGCACCAAACTGTAAATAAGCTGCAGTGATAAATCTGTTGCCTACAGTATGATACCCACGGATCTACAGCTAGATATGGATCTGGATCTGGACATAGACCCCAGACTGAGTTGGCCCAGTTGATCCCTGAGTCTCTGGTTCCTGTCTCCTGGCCCTTGCTGATCCCAGAGATCAGATATAGGAACTTGAGAGAAGCAACCTCACACCTTATACCTCTCAAGCCTTCTCCATCATACAATACAATGATGCCTGATCTAACCTAGACCTCTCCTCCACCCTCTTGCCAGTTCCCCATAACTCTTCACTTCCTCATAAACCAAT
This sequence comes from Raja brachyura, assembly GCA_963514005.1. Next base: position 50,720,673 of record OY740795.1, read on the forward strand.
AATCTGTCCACCTTGGCCGCAATAACTAGACGAAGTGGGACCCGGTCACATGTTCACACCGGAGGGCCAGTCTCCCAACGCAATATTCCACCTCTCCACCAATTCCAATATTGGTGGCCAGTGGGGGAGAGGGGGGGGGGGGGGGGCTTTCTAGAGCGATAGCATTGGGGTTGCGGGCTGAGGGGACTGGTTTCCAGAAGGCTAGTATGCACATTGTGGGCCAAATGGATTATTGGGGTGGCAGCTCAGTCACTCAAGCCTGATGTGTTAGCAGCTCATTCACGGCTGGTGGGCGAGCAGTTGACATGGTTATTCCTTGAAATTCCATTTCAAGCAGGGTGCAAGGCCACCAAATTCAAGTGCAGTTTCTCACTACTTCAAGCAGGGTGCAAGGCCACCCAATTAAGGTGCAGTTTCATACCACTCCAAGCAGGACGCAAGGCCACCAAATTCAAGTGCAGTTTCCAACCACTTCAAGCAGGGAGCAAGGCCACCAAATTCAAGTGCAGTTTCCAACCACTTCAAGCAGGGTGCAAGGCCAGTGAATTCAAGTGCAGTTTCATACCACTTCAAGCAGGGTGCAAGGCCATCGAATTCAAGTGCAGTTTCATACCACTTCAAGCAGGGTGCAAGGCCACCAAATTCAAGTGCAGTTTCATACCACTTCATGCAGGGCCCAAGTCCACCAAACTCAAGTGCAGTTTCATACCATTCAAGCAGGGTCCAAGTCCACCAAACTCAAGTGCAGTCTCATACCACTTCAAGCAGGATGCAAGGCCACTAAATTCAAGTGCAGTTTCCTAATATAGTTAATAATATAGACTTACTGGGACCTGTTGGATCTCATGTTCACACAGGGGGTCTGGTCCCCCAATGCAATATTCCACCTCTCAATCAATTCCAATATTGGTGGCTAGTGGGGGGGGGGGGGGGGGCTTTCTGGAGCACTAGTATGGGTATTGTGGGTTGAAGGAACTGGTTTCCAGAGGGCTAGTATGGACATTGTGGGCCAAATGGATTATTGGGGTGACAGCTCAGACACTTAAGCCTGATGTGCTGGCAGCTCACTCGCGGCTGGTGGGCTAGCAGTTGCCTCACGGCTATTCCTTGAAATTCCATTTCAAGCAGGGTGCAAGGCCACCGAATTCAAATGAAGTTTCCTACCATTTCAGGCAGGGTGCAAGGCCACCAAATTCAGGTGCAGTTTCCTACCACTTCAAGCAGGGTGCAAGGCCACTGAATTCAAGTGCAGTTTCCGACCACTTCAAGCAGGGTGCAAGGCCAGCGAATTCAAGTGCAGTTTCCTACCACTTCAAGCAGGGTGCAAGGCCATCAAATTCAAGTGCAGTTTCATACCACTTCAAGCAGTGTGCAAGGCCACCAAATTCAAGTGCAGTTTCATACCACTTCAAGCAGTGTGCAAGTCCAACAAACTCAAGTGCAGTTTCATACCACTTCAAACAGGGCGCAGGGCCACCAAACTCAAGTGCAGTTTCCTACCACTTCAAGCTGGGTGCAGGGTCACCAAATTCAACTGCCGTTTCCTACCACTTCAAGCAGGATGCAAGCCACCAAATTCAGGTGCAGTTTCATACCATTTCATGCAGGGTGCAAGGCCACTACATTCAAATGCAGTTTCATACCATTTCATGCAGGGTGCAAGGCCACTACATTCAAATGCAGTTTCATACCATTTCAAGCTGGGTCAAACCACCATAAAACTGCGCAAAACATCACATAAACACCACATAAACACCACACTCACAGTTCAGTAGACAGTCAGTGTGTTTAGTTGATTCACAGCTCTGACAGAGTCGTGACCTCTCCCTCCACCATCTTGCAGAGACTGAGTGTAAAGAGCGTACACTCACACAGAGTTTCTTTACTAAGCTTTATTGATCACACATATACTGGTGCCCTAGCTGTACATGGTCTGCACGTTTTACTAGAGGAGGAACTAGGGGATGGAGAGACATTAATATACTTGATAAGAGGGGAGTGGTTAGTAAGGCTACACAACCTATAATTAAAGGGACATGCACTAATCATCTACATCCTTCCTCTTACAAAGAAAGGAACGTGACGGCCGACCATGTCTCATGCACTAGGGCACTGGAAATGAACAGACAATAAAATAGCAGCAATCACCGTAACGGTCAGGCGCGCGTACAATACGGCCCGAGCGGGTGCGAATCCCGCTCACACCCCCTCCCCCCAAAGGAACAGGACCCGGGGAGGACACCCCGACAGGGGAGCCGCGAGGCGGGGACACGTGCGGTGACAAAGGGATGGAAGGCGAGCGACTAGGCGACGGGGGAGAAACGGGCGGAGGCACGGGAACAGGCACAGGGAGAAGGACCGGGACAGGCCGAGCAGGTGCGGGTTTAGTGACCGCAGCAGGCGGGAGAGCAGACAGAGGGGAAGCATGGGGAACAGCAGGAGGAGGAGGAGGCTCATTCACCAGGCGGAGGTGCTGACGGGACCGACGGTAAACAGTGCCATCGAGGTTGACCAGATAGGAGCGAGGAGAAGTGGCAGTCCCGACAACAATCACAAGGCCAGGGCGACCGGAGGTGGAACGCATGCGGACAACCTGACCAGGGGAAAGAGGAGGTGGTGCATGGCAGGACCTATCATGGGAGCGCTTCTGAATGGACTGCTTAGCAGCGATGCGCTCACGGACCATGGCAGGTTTCAATACTGCAGGGGCAAGAGTTTGCTGGGCCACCGGGATGGGAGGGCGAGTGACCCGGGACATGAGGCGCTGCGCCGGGGACCCCAAGACGCTGTCACGGGAGATGTTTCGGAGGTTGAGGAGAGCGAGGTAAATGTCAGATTTTGATGCACGGCAGCATTCCAATAAGTCCTTCGCGCTGCGAACAGCACGCTCGGCCAGGCCGTTGCTCTGGGGGTATTCAGGGCTGCTGGTGTAATGCCTGAAGTTCCAGCTGTCAGCAAAGTCCTTGAATTCCGCGCTGGTAAACTGGCTGCCGTTGTCGGACTGCAGGCTCGCTGGAGAACCAAAGGTCGCAATTACAGCAGAAGAGGAGAGAGAGAACAGCTGGTCGACCTCAAACCAGTTGGAGTAGGAGTCGACAAGCACCAAGAAGTGCTTGCCGTGCCACTCAAAAATGTCTGTTGCCAGCGCCGACCATGGCAGGTCTGGTGCGGGCTGCTGCAGAAGAGGCTGCCGCTGCTGCTTCGGTGCGAGACTGTTGCAGGTTGGGCAAGATGACACCCGGTCCCGGAAGTATGCAGCCATATCAGGCCAGTGAAACTGGCTTTGGGCGATGGAGAGAGTGGCCTCGGCCCCGGGATGGCCGCGATGAGCAGTGTCGAAATACTGTTGCCGAAGAGCCTCAGGCACCACAACCTTGTGACCCTTAACGATAACGCCATCTCGCAGCACCAGCTCGTCACGGACCAGGAAGTAAGGCACAGCCGCGGCAGGTAGGGAAGAGCGTCGTTCGGGCCAACCCCGCTGAATGAGTGCAGCCAACTGTTGTAGAGAGGCGTCAGCAGCAGTGTGTTTGACCAGGGACTGTAGCTGTTTCGAAGGCAGAAAGTTGACGTTCATGACAATCATACTGGAAGCCTCGTAAGGGTGACGAGTGGTCGAAGCCAGAGGAGCCCGAGACAACGTGTCAGCAATAAACATGTCCTTGCCTTTACGGTACACCACGGAGAAGGTAAAATGTTGTAATTGAAGCATCATCCGTTGTAACCTGGAGGAGGCAGCATGAATCGGCTTGCCGAGGATGGTGACCAGGGGCTGGTGGTCAGTTTCAATAGAAAATTCGGTGCCCAGGATGTAGTCTTTAAACTTTGAACAGGCAAACACGACAGCCAGCAGCTCCTTCTCAATCTGGGCATAGCGCTGCTCAGCTGGAGTCATCGTGCGGGACGCGAAAGACACAGGCAACTGTACCCCATCATGGATTTGCAAACAGGCAGCACCCAGCCCGAACTTGGAGGCATCGCAAGTGATGACAATCGGACGTTTCAAGTCGAAATACCTCAGCGTCGGAGTGCAGATGAGTTTAGAACGCAGCACATCGAAAGCAGCCTGGTGTTGCGGGAACCAGGACCACGCAGTATCTTTCTTCACCAAGTCTCTCAAGGGAGCACTCAACTCACTCAAATCGGGGATGAACTTTCCCAGGTAATTGACCATGCCAAGGAAGCGCTGGAGGCTAGGCATATCCACAGGAGCAGGCATCTCAGAAATAGCAGCGGTCTTCTGTGGGTCGGGCTTCAGCCCGGACGCTGTGAAAACGTGTCCCACATAGGTGACCTCCGGGACGCGGAACCGGCATTTACTGGGGTTGAGCTTCAAATTCACCTCCCGAGCTCGATCCAAAACCAGTCGGAGGTTGTGGTCGTGCTGTCCTACATCTTTTCCATACACCAAGATGTCGTCGACGATGATAGCGCACGGGAGCCCCGCGAATAGCTGTTCCATCGTCCTCTGGAAAACTTCACTAGCGGAGCTGATCCCGAACGGCATGCGCAGGAATCGGAACCTCCCAAAGGGAGTGGCGAAAGTCGTCAGGTAAGATGATCGTTCATCTAACGGTATCTGCCAGAACGAGCTCTTTGCATCCAGCACTGAAAACAAAGTGGCTGGGCCGACCTGTGCAGCAACATCCTCGACAGTACGCATAGGGTAGTGTGGGCGCTTGATAGCCAAGTTCAAATCTTTAGGGTTGATGCAGATCCGCAGCTCACTTTTGTCCTTCTTGGCAGCAACAACCATGGTGGAGACCCACTGAGTTGGCTCGCTCACCTCCTTCAGAATGCCCGTAGCCACCATGTCACGAAGGGTGGACCTGACCCTGTCCTTCATCGCAAAGGAGACCCGGTGGGGTGGTCGTACAACCGGATCCACATCAGGATTAAGAGAGATCTTATAGTTGCAGGGAAGCATCCCCAGCGAATTGTCAAACCGATCAGGGTATTCGGCTAGCGGGTCCAGAGGTCGCTGAACCAAACGGATGTCCCGGTGGAAATTGACCAACCCAAGGTCCTGGCATGCCTGAACACCAAGCAGTGGAACACATTTTTTGCCTACCAGAAAGAAAGAGAGGGGCCGAACGGTATTCAGCACTTTACAGTTCAGGGTAGCTTTCCCCACAGGGACGAGCAGACCTCCCCCATAGGCTCGAAGGACAGAGCGCTCAGTGGTAATCCGCTCATTATTCCTTATCTTTTTGAAAAGGCTTGTTGACATTACGTTTGTTGCGGCCCCAGTGTCGACCTTGGCAGAGAAAGTCGCACCATTAACAGTAACTTGCACAGTCGGGTCCGTTATCCGGGCAGGTGTCTTCCTAACTGAAAACACGCTGAGCTCACTCTGGGAAGAGTCCGAATCAGACATTGGGAGGTTGTCAGGAGGTTGATAAGAACCAGACACAGTGTCATCCCGTGCCAGGTAATTAGAGGGCTTACGCTGTTGCTGGGCAGGATTCCTGCGAGATCGACAGGCTGCTGAGAAATGGTTGAGTTTGTTGCAGAAATTACATGTCTTTCCCAACGCAGGGCACACATTGTAACGATGAGCCACAAAATTACAGTTCGGGCAGCGCTGTTCTGACTTAGAGCTGGAGCCAGAGCTGGCCCCACGGCGAGCTTGCTGAGCAGGACGGCGGGTGGCGACGGTAGCTGACCGAACCTCATGATCAGAGGGGGGCACAGCAGAGGTGACAGCCTCCGCCATTCTGGAGGCATGCAGAGCATCGTGGAGGGTCAGGTCCGGCTTACACAGGAGCTCCGACCGCAGCTTCTCATTCCGTAGACCGTACACCAAGACATCGCGGGTCAGGGTATCTGGGGTCGTGTCACCCAGGTGACATCGTCTAGCTAGATGCCGTAGGGCAGCATAAAAATTACCGACAGACTCACCGGGGCTCTGGCGACGTCCAAAGAACTTAAAACGCTCCAGAATAGAGTTTGTGGGAAAGTTGCACATTTCAGTGAACTTTCCGAGTAGGCAATCAAGGTCCCTGGGATCTTCATTCACCCCGTACTCAAACGACTCAGAGCGCTCCAGAGCCTCGGAGCCGGCTAGATTCAAGAGCAGTGACGCTTTAACTGCAGTGGAAGCAGCTGGGTGTACGATAGTAACATAATGCTGAAAGTCCCGACGGAACACATTCCACCGGTGAGCGATGTCATCGTCAAAGACAAGAGGTTCTGGCTTGCGGCAGGAGGAAGCCATGACCAGGCAGGGAAGGGCAACTGGGACAAATAAAAACTAAACCCGATAAACAGGAGACGCGTGATTCGAAACGACTGACACCATGTAAAGAGCGTATACTCACACAGAGTTTCTTTACTAAGCTTTATTGATCACACATATACTGGTGCCCTAGCTGTACATGGTCTGCACGTTTTACTAGAGGAGGAACTAGGGGATGGAGAGACATTAATATACTTGATAAGAGGGGAGTGGTTAGTAAGGCTACACAACCTATAATTAAAGGGACATGCACTAATCATCTACACTGAGCCACACCCATTTATTTTTCATTGATGGGAAGAATTCTCTGCATCTGATGAGCGGAGAGGGACTTTGTGTAAGATGGCCAAAAATTAGCCGTAAGTGGTAGCGTTTAATCTAAAATCAATATACAGTGCATACTGGAAGTTGTCAAGTTTAAACTTTTAATGATTTGCCATTTCATACCAACCACCACCAACCATTTGCTGTGCTTTATTTCAAACCAAACACCACCAACCATTTGCTGTGCTTCATTTCAAACCAACCACCACCAACAACCATTTGCCGTGCTTTATTTCAAACCAACCACCACCAACCATTTGCTGTGCTTTTTCAAACCAACCACATTTTCATTTTCAAACCACATTAAGGGCACTCAAGGTCAGTAAAACCACGCTCACATTTTAGTGGACATGTGTTCAGTGTTATTCACAGTTCAGACTGAGAGACCTGACCCTCTCTCTCCCCCATCTTGCAGAGATTGACTGAGGCACTCAACACTTCCGGGTTTTATAGCCGCTCAGGAAGGGCCGTGTCTTTCAGGAGACAGAATCTCAACATCTTTAACATACTAATAACTCTTCTATTTTCATTCGATGGGAAAAATCCTTTTGTCCTGCGCAGCGGAGGGGGACTCTGAGTAAGATGGCCAAAACAGCCATGTGGCAGCGTTTTTTAAAAAATCATGAAACAGGAAAACAGGAAGTAGTCAAGATCTTACTTTTAGTAATATAGATACAGCCTCCAACTATCTTGAGTGGAAGATTCAAATGATTCATGGAAGTGAAAGTAAATTCCATTTCCATCTTAAAAGGGTAACTGTTTATTCTGAAATAGTTCTAGACTCATTCATGAGCAGAAACATCTATCAGCACCGACCATCACAAGCCCCAATAGAACCTTACCTATTTCAATAAAATTACCTTTCATTTTTCTAAACCCCAATGAGCAATGGTCCAACTGCTCATCTTTCTTCAATAGACAAACTATTATCATGTTTCACACCCCTTCTGCCCTTATCTCATCTCACTCTTTATGCATTTTCATCTCGGCCTTAGCTTATACACCTATCACACCCCCCTCCCCCCCAACAGCCCATCGCCCCCTCCCCCCCCCCCACCCCCATTCCCCACTCACCTGTAGCCAGCTATCACTTTCCTTATTTTTTTTAATATTTTTATTAGAAGCAATGCATATTGCCAACAATATAACAGTTTTTCAAATACACATTTAACTTGTTTCAAAAATTATACAAATATTACGAAATGATTTATATAAGTTTCTATTTTTTTTTAAGAAAGTAAAGAAGTGAAAGATTAGGTCTATAATCAATGGAGATGGTGATTAAATAATAATGATTATGATTATATAAGAAAAAAAAAAATACTAATAAAGAATAATAAAAGAAAACAATTCTTATATAATAACAAAAAAAAAAGAAGTATACATCTTAACAATGAATGGAACAATTTCACATAACAATATCTACAGAGACGTGTATACAAATCCCAGAATAGATCTTTTCATCTAATCCTACAACTGGGTATTTATTGAGTTACAATGCTGAGCTCAGCTACCCTTCAAATAGTCAGTGAATGGAGACCATATTTGTTCAAAAAGTTCATATTTGTCCATTAGGACAAACCTGATTCTCTCCAAATGCAACGTCTCCGACATTTCCACTGTCCACATTTTAATTGTGGGGGAAAATGTTCCCTTCCAGAATTTTAATATTAATTTTTTTCCAATTATCAAACAGTAATCAAGAAAATGTCTTTGATTTACTGTTAATATTAGGTTTGAATCAGGAACTCCTAATATTATTAGCTTTGGGTCGGGGTCCAATTTAATTTGCTAGTGGTTCTATTGCAAGAGCAAATAATAAGGGTGATAACGGACTTTCTATCGCTTTCCACACCTTGAAATGCCCCTACCTCTCTTCCACCTTTCTCACCCGTACTACAATTAATCTGAAGATTGGTGCTGACACGAAACATCACCTATCCATGTTCTCTGGAGATGCTGCCTGACCCATTGAGTTACTTCAGCTTTTGGTCGCTATGTTGGCATAAACCAGCATCTGCAGTTCCTTTTTATTACAATTATGTTGCCTGATCCGTTGAGTTACTCCAGAACTTTGGTTTTTTTTAATGGTTCCCTGGGTCTGATTTTCTAAATTTGACAGGATCAACATAATTTTGCATACCACTGTCATCAATTAGTCACTGTTCTCATGCTGAGCTTAAATAAAAGAGTTTAAAATGTTATAATGTGAGCAATTTGTAAATTGGTTGTTTCTCTTGGTTAATGATTTGTTAAGGACTACAACTCTTCTGCAATTCATACCAAATCAACAAACTAAAACTCTGCATGTGTTGTGTTTAATTTCTCATTGCCATTTGCAATAAATAGTCTAATTAACAGCTGCCTTGGGCAAAATAAAAGTCTGCACATGAGAAAAATGTATTTGCTGTATCCTTCAATATGCAGGACATTACTGAAAATAATATACTATTGTGCCGGAAATGGAGACATTACAATAATGGTAAAGATTTTTTACTAAGTGTATCAAGATTCCATAATTTGATATTCATATAAAATGAAGAACGGCTCACACACTTTCCTGAGCAGTGTAAAATATAATAAATTCTTCTGCACCGTTATGGTTTGGTGATAAATCATAGATTGCATTCGCAAGAGTACGTGTCTCTCTCAAATGTCATTATTGCAGCATGTAATTTTAATGCCAAGTAATAGCAGAAGTATTATCCATTAAGTCAATGTCCCGAGGCGCTAAACTCAATGTACAAGCATTACAAATGAAGCTACAGATTGTGTAATAAAACTCCTGATAATATTTCTAAACAGAAATAAATCAGATTCAGTTAAATATCATAAATCACATCTTCTTATGGTTCGGAGCCTTTTATCAGGTATGATGTGTTACAAACACTATTTACATTTGATATCAAAGGAAGTTATACACTAAGGAACATTTTGCAGTTCATGATGTATTTCTCTTCGATGCATAATATATCTGTGGAAAATGCAGCTACATATCCAGCATTAAAATTTGAGGATACCTGCAGTACATTGGTAATTGTGACCTAATTTAAGACTGTCTAATCGGACATGATGAGGATGATGTTTTTCTGGATATTTCACTTCTAAAGTGGTGAGAAGGTGTCCACCTTCATTGTGAGACATCATCTTTGTAAAAGTATTGAAGTTGCATTCTATTCTGCTCTCCAAGTTTCATATGACAACAGTCTTTGAGTTGGTGGTGGGTGTATGGAACATGCTGCCAGAGGAGGTAGTGGAGGCTGGGACTATCCCATCGTTTAAGGTACAGTTGGACAGGTACATGGATAGGACAGGTTTGGAGGGTTATGGACAAAGCGCAGGCAAGTGGGACTAGTGTAGCTGGGACATTGTTGGCCTGTGTGGGCACGTTGGGCCGAAGGGCCTGTTTTCACACTGTATCACTCTATGACCCTTTTGGTGCAATAATGGACATCATTTCAATTTCTCTGTTTCTCCTTTCTTTACCGAAGGCAAGGTGGACCTTTGCTTTTCTTAAAGTCTAGCAAGGACAGGGAATGGCGGTTAGGTATATGAGCATGGAATCATCACATTTAGAAGATTTTGATGCAGTGTCTGTGCCCACTAGAGGAGATATTTATGGTTATGCCACATTGAGCATGCTCAAGTAAAGATTTGTGAATAATCGATCATGAGTATCTGTATATTTGGCACATTCTCTGAGTTGCATTTGGTGCCCTCGGCAGTATCTCCAGGTGGGGCAGGTTGGAGTATGATACAATACAATACAACTTTATTCATCCCCGGCAGGAAGTCAGAGGTACAGCCATGTACGCAGTGGGGATGTGGATCTTATGGGTTTTAAGTTCCAAAAGGGATTGAATGTTCCACCAAACCAAATACTAGACTAGTATTGAAAAGCAAGAAGCTGGAGCTCCAGCCAAGATGTGCCTGATCTGATTGTGGTCACTGCCCTCATGAGAATAGCCAGAAGTGCTTCCACAAGTTGCCTAACTCTATACAGACTTAGTCAAGACTTGGAAGAGAAAGGAAGCTGAGCATAAATGAGTGCATTGGGAACTCTGCATGTACACGTTTGATGGTTCAGGTATCTAAAGTGTTGTCTGGTATGTCTGAGGAGTGAAGGGCAGTGTGAAGGATGCAATAATGTATAATGTGAAAAAAATATTAACACATGGTCTCTCAAGCTTATTCTGTTGGTAGTGGTCACAGTACAAATACTGAGAAATGTCTTTGGCCTTTACAATTTGTGTAGAAGCATTAACTTCCGTGAAGCTCTCCATCCAGTAACTGATCTTGATAGAATGAATAAATAAATGAATGAAGCTTTATGATCACATGGGACATGTCACGGTGAGATTCTTTGTTTACCTACACAAGCATAGAAAGAGTTGTCTCATACTGTACAGGGCGCCGACAGAGTTACAAAGTCCCCTTTAGTTTCCGGACCCCCACACGTCAAGTCCCTCTTTGTTCTTGCAATGCGTCCGGCACCCGTCTGACCTCCAGCATCCTCTGTCAGCCCGTCCTTGACCTTACCGCCGGCGCCCTTTCCCAACCGCTGGCGCCTGTCCTTAACCACCACGTGACGGCATCGCGGAGCTGACCCTGAGTCTGGCCGCGGGGAGCAGCCACTCGGCCTCTCAAGGTTTATCCTGGGAACATTTGTCCCAGATATGCCGCATCTCCCAAGTCACCGTCTGAGTGCAAGACGTTTATCCTCCTATGGGCAATCTTCAACAGGACCTTCAGAACCACAGGGAAAGTCCGTAAAGATCTCCTTCTTCTACTAAGCCAATCTGATGCATGAGATGTTTCGTCAGCCTGAGAACTTCACAGCTTCTGAAGGACTGTTGGCTGGGGGTACGTGTAATGTTCTGTTTAGAGCGTGCATGCATAAGATATATATCTTCAGGCGATGGCGTCCCCATAGATTTAAACCACGGATTAGTTATATATTTGCATGCTGAATCAGCAGTAGGCATGTTTTATTACAACAGATGTCATGTGGCATCTTTTGTAATTGTTCACCAATGTAGCAATATCAAAAATAGTCCATGATAGACTATGTCGCGAATATATCACATTCTAGCATAACTTATTTCACCTTATTTCTTGTGCAGATATATTTTACTGCTACGACTGAAAAGAATGAAGCCATTAATTTAATGAGGTTCATGCGTTATTTCAGTGCCTTGCTAACAACCAATGTACAAAGCAAAACTTGCTTCCACGAGCACATAAACCACATGAATATTGTACATAACCACGGAATTATACACAGTGACAATGTTTAATTTTGAGAAGTTATACATTATATTTACAGCGTGAACTGGCTGAGTTTAAATTAGCACGTTTTATTATGTATTCCTGTTAGAGAGGAGAGAGAGGAATTGAAATAAAAGAGGCTTTATAAAATAATGATTACATTTCTGGTGTTAAGAACAATCAACGCTAATAAGTGCTACTATTAGGAAGAATCAATGCATCCAAATTAGTTCAGAAGCACTGATCAGACGGTTTTACGACTGGCCCCAGCAGTCTGGATTGGATTTTTATCTCAGGCAAGGGACAGAGAACAATCGTTTCCTTTGCTTATCCATTACCTTTCCCGTAAGCAAGTGTATTGTGAAAGGCAAGCCTCATCGGCATTTACTTCCAATCAAGATTGCCACCATGAGATGCAAAAGGTTTAACGATTCTCTGCGGCTTCATGCTGAATGTTTGAGGTGGAGCAAAGGGGAGCCCCTTCAGCCCTGGGCTCATTTGTGAAATGAAAGGATCCCCAATTCTTGCCCACAGCTCAAATTAATTGAGGTTGTGCATGGCTGTCATTTTGTTTCTTTTGGATTTGAGAGAATGGTACCACGCATTTTGAGAAAAATGCCTGGTCTCATGGAGGGAATGTGGGGAATTCAGTGCTAGATGTTTTATTCCAAACACAGAGAAGGCAAGATTTATACTGAGCTGGCACTGCTGTTATTTAAATAGATCTGTTCATCTGTGGTGATGGCTTTGTTAGGCTCTGCATTGATTTTTCACTGGAGATGATGCAGAATGAATTTACAAGGATGTTCCCAGGACAATAGTTATAAACATGAGGAATTATTAAATAAAGTTATGTTCTTTGGAACAGATGATGCAGAGTGGAAGGTAAATGGAATTCTATACATTTACGAGGGGTGCAGATAAAGTCAATGAGAAGGTCCTAAAATTGGAGGGCTAAGGCTTGTGCAAGGGTGCCAATAGCCAAAGTAATTGATGCAAGGATTAATGATGAGCTGAAGGAATTACTTTTTACATCGAGGATGGTTTGTGCCTGGAATTCACAGCCTGAATGTTTGGTGGAGGCGAATAACAGATTTACATTTAATAAGTGGGTTTTCTCCGCGATCTCCAGTTTCCTCCCACGCTCCAAAGTGTAATGCAATGTACAGGGTTGTGGGTTAATTGGCTTGGTATAATTGTAAATTGTCCTTAGTGTGTGTGGGATAGTGTAAGCGTGCAGGGATCGCCGGCCGGCGCAGACTCGGTGGGCCGAAGGGCCTTTTTCCGCGCTTTACCTCTAAACTAAACTAAACTAAAGTGCTTGGATACTCATATGAGGTTCCATGACCTGCAAGTCTATGGATATTATGCAGGAAGATGGCATTAGATTGGGTAGATTTTGGTAACCGGCAGGGCAGCAATGGGACAAATGGCCTCCTTCCGTACCTTAAATCTACTATAAATCAACCATCTTTACATCTTGTGAAAACTTGACTGTGCCAAGAAGAGGCACAATGGAAGCATATACCATGCTATTGGTGTGTGAAATCAAGGCATTAAAATATGCAACTCATAATTACAAAACACTAAAATATTAATAGTTTATTTGTCATGGCAGTATACTTTCAAACATTTTGGATCTATTATCTTGCTATATTTAATAGTGCTTTAAATGTGAAGGGGGATGATGCTGAATATTGAAATAAGACCCAATGTTCATATCGCATTTTGGAATCAAATGCAAAGGCAAGATATTGAACAATGCGTCATCACAAAAGGTGGCCAAAGTCTTCTGATTTCATCATCTGACGACTGTGCTGCTCGATGCAAAATAAACCAAACTTCATTCAGCCACAGACAGACACAAAACGCTGGAGTAACTCAGCAGGACAGGCAGCATCTCTGGAGAGAAGGAATGGGTGACGTTTCGGGTCGAGACCCTTCTTCAGACTCTTTTCAGCCACACACTGGAACTGTAAAGGGCCTGTCCCACTCAGGCCACTTTTTAGGCGAGTGCAGGAGACTCTGCACTCGCAACATGATCGCCACATGGTCGCTGGTGGTCTCTGTTGAGTCTCCTTCATGGTCGCGAGGAGTTCCTCGCATTCTGGGAACTAGTCGCGGCCTTAGCATGGTCGCCGCAATTTTTTCAACATGTTGAAAAATGTTCCATGACCAAAATTTGGTTGCCATGGAGAAAATCGATAATCCTGTAGTCGTAGGTGCAGTTGTAGTGGGGTCGCCATGTAGTTGTAGGTAGTTGAGGTAGTCGTAGGTAGTTTTTGTTCATCGCCTTTGCTGACCAGGCATTTTCATTGGCTCATTGGGGAAGAAAACGTAAGCACGACTTTTCAGAACGAGGGATAACCGACCGGTAATGTTAAATGTCCGCCGAACTTCACAGCTGTGTATGTCTGGCTTCTTAAAAGTGCCTCCACTCCTTCTCCCCCCCCTTCTTCCCCCCTCTCCCCCCCCTTCTCCTCCCCCCCTTCTCCTCCCCCCCCTTCCTCCCCCCCCCTTCTTCTCCCCCCCTTCTTCTCCCCCCCTTCTTCTCCCCCCCTTCTTCTCCCCCCCTTCTTCTCCCCCCCTTCTTCTCCGCCCCTTCTTCTCCCCCCTTCTCCCCCCTCCTTCTCCCCCCCTTCTCTCCCCCCTCTTTACCCCCTCTTCTCTCTCCCCATCTCTCCCCCCCATCTCTCTCCCCCCCCCTTCCCCCCCTTCTCCCCACCTCTTTTAAAGGACTTACCGTACACTGTGCTAGCCATCTTAACCTCCCTGTTCATCACGGTGTGTCTGTATCACCTTGGCTTTGCGCCATGTGAATTTCAGACATCGCTCCCCCCCCAATTTCCCTGGGCCCCGCATTTGCTTTGTGTGTGTGTGTGTGTGTGTGTGTGTGTGTGTGTGTGTGTGTGTGTGTGTGTGTGTGTGTGTGTGTGTGTGTGTGTGTGTGTGCGCGTATGTGCGTGTGTGTGGGCGTGTAAATTCACAGCATATGTGATACACTTTTGTGTATAAAAACACAGGATTAGCATCGTCCATTATACTGGTCCCATCTCAGTAAATGCACAAACATTAAAAGAGAAAATGAGTAAACTATTCTATTCTCCTGTCTATCCGAAAGGAATGAAATTAGAAACAAAGTGGAGTATTAGATAATCAATAGAAAAATGCAAAAAGTGTGAACTCGGATAAAACAATAAAATTAGTCGACAGTGTTATGAGAACATGGAGTACAAAAGATGCAATGAGTACAAAAATAGAGAGAGACTTGGGAAGGAACAGAAACCAGTCCATTGATCGAAGAAGGAACAGGACATTGCCTGCGTCACCAGCGCCTAAAGTCAAGTAGACAGCGGCACGGTGGTGCAACGGTAGAGTTGCGGCCGTACAGCGCCAGGGACCTCAGTTCGATCCTAACTATGGGTGCTGCCTGTACGTAGTTTGCATGTTCTCCCCGTGACCTCTTTAGGTTTTGTCTGGGAGCTGTGGTTTCCTCCTACATTACAAAGACATATGGGTTTGTAGATTAATTGGCATGGTAAATATTGTACACTTGGCCCCAGTGTATATAGGATAGCGTTAGTGTGCAGGAACTGCTGGTCAGCGCAGACTCGATGGGACAAAGGGCCATTGTCTGCACTGTATCTGTAAACTAAACTAAGCTAAACTAAGCTAAACCAAACCAAACCGAAGAAACAATCAGAGCCTTACATTTTCATATGCCTGTGGATGTTAATGTGATGAAAAGGGATGGGATCAGTTCTGCAAAACCACTATAATTTGTCATATATCATTTAAGTTGAACGTCACCTTGAAGCAGCATTGGGGGAGCAACACATGTGGTGGGTAAGTTTAGTTTAGTTTAGTTCAGAGATACAGCATGGAAACAGGCCCTTCAGCCCACTGGGTCCGTGCTGACCAGTGATCCCCACACATTAACACTTTCCTACACCCACCAGGGACAATCTTTACATTTACCAAGCCAATTAACCTACAAACCTATCTGTCTTGGGAGTGTGGGAGGAAACTGGAGGTCTCGGAGAAAACCCACGCAGGTCACGGGGAGAACGTACAAACTCTGTACAGACAGCACGCATAATCGGGATGGAACCCGGGTCTCCTGCGCTGGATTCGTTGTAAGGCAGCAACTCTACCGCTGCGCCACCGTGACCGCAATTCATTTTTACTCGCCTGTTGGGGAGAAACGAAACAAATAATCGGGAGCAAAATGGATAAAAAATATATTACATGGATTGTAATGGCAGAATAAGAACTATCTAAGAGTATTAAAGAACACATGAGAAGGATTTAGAAAAAAGGGCCTGTCCTACCAGCATCTGACTCCATGCGATCAGCGCGATCAAACTAGAAGCGGGGGCCGCGCAGAGGTCGGGTGACCCCCTGTACAGGGCCCGTCCCACAAGCATGCGCCTGCATGTGGCAAGCGCGACCAAACCGGCAGCGAGGGCCGCGCGGAGGTCGGGTGAGTGGCGCAACGCGGCGCAAAGTGAGGCGAACTTGGAGCGAAGTCTTAAATTTAAGTTCGCCAGGACAGAGAGGGGCACACAGAGAGAGGCACAGAGGCACACACATAGAGGGCCACGGAGCCACACACATAGGGGGTTACGGAGGCACCTGCAGAGAGGGTCATGGAGGCACGATGTCGAGATGGTGTGTAATGCGTCGAGGCGACTGCGAGCCGACAAGCCATTGCCGCGCGGAATTTTTGAACATGGTCAGTTTTTCGGAGCCCCGCGCGATGTCGGGACGAACTCCGCACAATTCCGCACGGCTCCGGCGATCGAAGTGGGACCGGCCCCGCGACGCCGGATGGCTCAAGCGGCCACGTTAGGTCGAGCTCATCGCATAGAGTTGCGTGCTGGTGGGACAGGCCCTAAAGTAAGATAACCAACACACTGGGTTAGGTTTAATTGGTGAGCATATGAATGCACAAATTATTCTGGATAAAATTCAGTTGTGAGGAATATTAAAATCTGAAATGGCATGGTATAAATGGATTAAATTTAGAAAGAACTATGCATTTATGTATAATTTTAATTTATTGAGGAGATAAAACAGAAAGAACATTTTAACAAAGCACTAGAATGTGAAGTTCAAAATACTTTCTGAAGATAGCATCCAATGCAGTTATGAAAGGTCAGGACGATGGTACAATTTTGAATATGGATCATTAGAGAAAAGCTACGAAGATTTTTAAGTAACTCAAAATGATAGGGCAATGGGATTTCGGTCCCAATGCTGAATCAAGGAAAATTAAGTGAACAAATATGGCAAAACTAGGTCATAAGGTCACAGGTGATAGGAGCAGAATTGGGCCACTAATCAAGTCTACTCCCCCATTCAATCATGGCTGATCTCTCTCCCTCCTAACCCCATTCTCCTGCCTTCTCCCCATAACCTCTGACACCCGTACTAATCAAGAACCTATCTACCTCTGCCTTAAATATATAAATTGGCGGCCTCCAGGGCCTTCTGTGGCTAAGAATTCCACAGATTCACCACCCTCTGACTAAAGAAATTCTTCCTCATCTCCTTCATAAAGAAACGTCATTTAAATTCTGAGGCTGTGACCTCTGGTCCTAGACCCTCCCACTAGTGAAAACATCCTCTCTACATCCACTCTGTCCAACCCTTTCACTATTCGGTACATTTCCATGAGGTCCCCCCTCATTCTTCTAAACTCCAGCAGGTACAGGCCCAGAGCCATCAAACGCTCATCATAGGTTAACCCACTCATTCCTCATGTCAGAGTGGATAGAATCAGGACCAATTTAACTGGGCAAAATGATCAGCAAACAGGACCAAAGATGAATAATAAGTAAATATCCAATGGATATCCAGATGCGCATTGAATCAGATTCTGTGAATCAATCTTCTTAATGGCACTGTACCCAATACAAATTAACAATATCCTGTGAGTTTACCCTGCCCACTGGTTTGTATTTTCCTCAAGGAGCAATAACATTTGTCATTGTGATCTCTCTCCTGTAAACTATATCGGGCTCCTTTCAGATTTATCTTATGCTAGATGATCCAGCATGGATAAGCACAACCTAAATGTCAGGGATAAAACATTTACATGGGTGGGAAAATTGAACAACTAGGATTATTTCTACCATCACAAAGAAAATGTGAGAAAGAACTGCAGATGCTGGATAAAATCGAAGGTAGACACAAAATGCTGGAGCAACTAAGCGGGTGAGGCAGCATCTATGGAGAGAAGGAATGGGTTACAAGGAGGGTCTCAGCCCAAAACATCATCCATTCATTCTCTCCACAGGTGCTGCCTGACTCGCTGAGTTACTCCAGCTTTTTTGTGTTTACCATCGCAAAGAAGGTTATGGACTGTTGTCAGATGTAGACACAAGGAACTGCAGGTGCTCACATCTTGAACAAAAACACAAAGTGCAGGAGTAACTCATTGGTGGAACTGCAGATACTGGAATCATTAGCAATGAGTTCCTCCAGCACTTTGTGTTTTTTGTTCAGTTTAATTTGGAGATACGGCGCGGAAACAGGCCATGTGGCCGACCGAGTCCATGTCGACCAACGATCCCCGCACAAGAACACAATCCTACACACACTAGGGAAGATTTACATTTATATCAAGCCAATTAACCTACAAACCAGTACGTTTCTGGTGTGTGGGAGGAAACCAGAGATCTTAGAGAAAACCCACGCACGTCGCGGGGAGAGCGTACAAACTCCACACAGCCAGCACCCATGGTCGGGATCGAACCCGGGTCTCTGGTGCTGTAAAGCAGTAGCTCTACTGCTACGCTACCGCGCCATCCTTTTGCTTATGAGCTGTTGTCATCAAGGTCTTTAAATTGTGAAGGTTCTTGAGAATATAAATGGGGAAAATTGTCTCCCCTGGTTGGGAAAATTCGAGATGAGCGTTCTTCAATTTAAAATTAGTACTAAGGCAGCAGAAAGGTAGGTTAGGAGAAATGTTGCAATGCAGCACAGAATTCTCTGTCACGGGACTCTATTGAGGAGGAACAGGTTGACCTTTTAATAGAAAGATAGATAAACATTTGTGGCAGAAAGGTGGAGATGGAGTCGTAGGAAAATTGGTGCAGCAGTAGTTGCTGCCTTACGGCGCCAGAGACCTGGGTTTGATCCTGTCTACGGGTGGAGTCCTGTCTGTATATAGTTGATATGTTCTCCCTGTGACCGCGTGGGCTTTCTCTGGGATCTTCCCACTTTCCAAAGACGTACAGGTTTGTAGGTTAATTGGCTTGGTATAAGTGTAAAATGTTCCTAGTGTGTGTAGGATAGGATAGTGTGTAGGATAGTGTAAGATAGCGCCAAAAGGCCTGTTCCTGCGCTGTAACTCTGAATTAAATTAATTCAAAGCAAATCCAATGAGCTGAAAAGCTTCTTTCAATGCACCAGAATGGCTTAACTGGAGGGGAAGATGGGAAGGGTATTTTACGTTGGATTTTCCTGTTTCTCACCACTATCAAAACACTAAATTGAAGCACATCCTAATGTTCCTGCTACAGTAGAAATAGTGCCAGTTCACCACATTTGAAGAACCAATTTTAGCTTCAATTCCGTTGGAATGCGGGTGGCAGTGGGACATGGAAAGAACTGTGCCAGAAATGTTATCGCCCATGGGAAAAACTCTAAAATGTGTGGTATTGAGGACACTCATCCGTTTGTCTTCCTGCCATTGGCGCATTGTTTATACCACATGTAGCCTGTGCAACAGTGTATATGTAGAGTGGGGCCAATCTCATTCACTTTTTCACTAGCACATGTTTAACCGCACGCATTTTTAGGAATCCTGCATTACCTCCTTCAAGCATCTGGCTGTATATAATGTCACAAAGAAAGAGGAAAAGACATTTGATTCTAACCAAAGTTTGATGTCTTCGTGTTGTGAAAGGGGCAAGCCTGAGCTCATGGCTCACCCAGATGCAGCCAGCAGCTTTGATGTGGTCTTGTTGAGTCTCGTCTGTAACTCGTTTTCACCTGGGCCACAGCTAACAATGGCCTGTTTCCTTTATCATCGTTACCTTTATGCATATCTTTCATTCATTTCTTCGATATCTCTCTACATCACCATCTATATCTCTTGTTTCCCTTTCCCTTAACTCTCATGTCTGAAGAAGGGTCTCGACCCAAAACGTGGCCTATTCCTCCAGAGATGCTGTCTGACCTGCTGAGTTACTCCAGCTTTTTGTGTCTATCTTAGATTTTATACGAAATCTTCCAGAATGGAAAAAAAACGATACCAATTAATTATTTAATACACTTTCAAATGATCGAGGATTATTTTAGATAATGCCAATCTAGAGCGTGTCATGGGTACTGTTTTATTAAATGTGGTACAGAATGATTTTGACAGTCACTTATGGGATATGAATGGGATATGGTAGTCACTGGCAATGCCCTTATTGCTCTTGAGGAGACAGTGTTAATCTGCCTAATACTGTAGTTGCAGTTCTCCCAGTGGAACAACTCCCAGATATGTGCTCAAGGTTTTAACCCTATTGATGAAGAAGTGTTAATTACATATATGTGTTTCAATTTCACAGGGGAGCTGACAATCAGGCATTGCATGGCTATTGACTTCATCTGCCATTTCCACTACCAGTGGCACGGTGGCGCAGTGGTAGAGTTGCTGCCTTATAGCGCCAGAGACCCGAGCTCGATCCTGACTACGGGTGCTGTCTAAACGGAGTTTGTACAATCTTATCAAAGGCAATTAACCTACAAACCTGTACACCTTTGGAGTGTGGGAAGAAACTGGAGAAACGTGCCGTGGCCCGCGTGGGTTTTCTCTGCTTGCTCCATTTTTCTCCCACACTCGAAAGGCGTACAGTCTTGTAGGTTAATTAGCTTCAGTAAGATTGTAAATTGTCCCTCGTATGTAGGAGAGTGCTAGTGTATTGGGGTACATAGAAACATAGAACATAGAAAAATAGGTGCAGGAGTAGGCCATTCGGCCCTTCGAGCCTGCACCGCCATTCAATATGATCATGGTTGATCATCCAACTCAGTATCCCGTACCTGCCCTCTCTCCATACACCCTGATCCCTTTAGCCACAAGTGCCACATCTAACGCCCTCTTAAATATCGCCAATGAACTGGCCTCAACTACCTTCTGTGGCAGAGAATAGTAAGATTGAACGAGAACTTACCAGTTCGAAGGTTGATCTTTATTTTATGAGGAGTCGAAGTGAGGGATTTCTTGAAGAGCCCGCCGGCGCGCATGCTCAACATACTTCAAAGTAGCGGCGTGGAATCACAGAAACCAACAATAGAAATGACTTCGCATAGTAAGATTGAAGTGACTAAGATTACCAGATGAAGGTGACTGAGGGTTGGGCGAGGAGGGCACGAAATCCCTCACTTTGACTCCTCATAAAATAAAGATCAACCTTCGAACTGGTAAGTTCTCGTTCAATCTTACTATTTCATTTCGGAGTCACGTGAGTGACTTCGTGAAGACTTCAAAGCTTCTGTGATTACACGCCCTGGACCACGTCCATGCTGACACACCACTACCAGGGATGGATGGGAGGAACAAACTTGCTCAATAGTGCATACTGCAAAACAAGAGCATATTTATTAATAACAAATCAAAACCCCTCATGCGGGGACATCTCCACGTTCTGAACCTGCATTCAGCACGGCTTCTGCGAACAGTAGAGGAGCAGCAACAGGCTTGTTATAAAAACGCTGGAACACAACTTCATTAGCCCATCCTGCTGTGGCGAGAATTTGGTCCATGGGCACCTCCATGACCCTCGCCGCTGACGTCGATGCAGCCCTGGTGGAATGAGACTTGAACACATTAGTGTCGATACCTGACTTACCCAAGACGACTCGAAGCCACCTGGATATCGTCTGGACTGTCACTCGATGATGAGGTCTCTTACGAGTGACAAGCAGGTATCTCTCCATTCCTCTGATGCGTGCCGTCACCTTGACATAGTGGCGGATATGTGAGGCTAAACATAGCCTAGCATCTGCGGGGTATGCCGGGAACTTCAGCTACAGCCCTGTGCACCCAGGTCTATGCTGCTTTAGTAGCTCGTCAATGAAAAAGACTACTTCTGTAGGGGTAGAAGTCATTCTGTCGACACAAAGTTTGTGTAGTGTCTGTACCCTCTGAGCTGAAGTCAGCGCTAGTAACATCACCAGCTTCATGGTGAGTTGGTCCAGTTGGAGCCCTTCCATGGGAGACCACGTCCTGAGCAGGGTTAATACGTCCCTGACATCCCAGGTGATATTATAGCGTGGTGTAGGCGGATTCATATTGAATATACCCCGCATGAGTCTGGACACTAGCCTGTTGGATCCTACCCCAATATCGAGGTAGAATGATAGCGCACTTCTGGCGCTGTTGATGGCACTGTAACTTAAGTGTTCATCATGGTGCAACCCCGCGAGGAATTCCAGGACGTCGGTTATTGTCACGTCATCGTACGTGATGCGAGAGCGGCTGCAGTAGGCTTCCCACTTCTTAATATGCGAGCGGTATCTTCGCCTTGTGGACTCTCGACACGACGCCCCGATGGTATCCATGGTCCGAGCCGAGAGGCCGTATTGGACTAGCGGCCTGTTCAGAACCTGCAACCCAACAAATTTAAATAGCCATGGCAGGGATGTGGCTCCCCTGAGACAGGGTGAGTAACCAATTGTGGGCAACCCTTCAAAAGGACCCAAGGTTCGTTGAGCATGTCAAAGACCACCGGATACCAAGGCTGTGTGGGCCAGTCGGGTATAATAAGGATGCCCTCGGCAGCATCTGCCTGAATCTTTCGCAATACCCGATTGATGAGGCAAAACGGGGGGAAGGCATAGAAAAACCAATTCCCCCAGTCCAGCGAGAATGCATCTAGCGCTATTGCCCCAGGATCTGGTTCCCATGAAACGTAGGTTGGTACCTGATGGTTCAACCGTGACGCAAAAAGGTCAATGTCCGGTTTACCAAATTTGGCTGTGACTTTAGAAAAAATCTCAGGATGCAACATCCATTCAATATTGTCATTAAATTTGCGTGACCTGGTGTCCGCCACAGTATTAAGCTCACCTGGCAAATAGGTAGCTGAAATCCAAATGTCTCTTTGAACACACCAGAGCCAAATTGAGTTAGCCAATTTGTCACACGAAACTGACCTGGTACCACCCATATGGTTTAAGTATGCCACTGCTGTGGTGTTGTCTATTTGGAGACGGACATGTGCTCCAACAAGCTTGGAACAATACGCACGAAGTCCGTGGAATGCTGCCAGCAACTCCAAATAGTTAATCCCTTGAGTCAACAACATCGTTGATTCAAGGGTGTCCCATCTGCCCCCACAACTAGAGCAATTATCCGTGGCTCCCCAGCCATTGGAGCTTTCATCAGTCTGCAAATATACCACCGGATTAGCCTCCCTGATAGGCTTGAATGAGCTGCTAATGTGACACACCCACCATTGCAAATCATTTATCGCTTCGGGCGGCAGCTGCATGGACCGATCATAATGACCAGCGTTCTGTTTTAACGCAGCAATTTTAGCTCTTTGCAAATTCTGATAATGCAAAGGTCCATATCGCGCTGCCGGAAAGAAAGCTACAAGCTTCCCAATTATTGTAGCTGAATGCCGAATCGATGGTATATTGGTGCGGATTAAATCTTGACACACCTGGGTAACCTCCTCAATCTTGTTAATTGGAATGGTAACCCTCATGCTCATAGAGTTCACCGTGAACCCTAGGTAATTAATCACCTGGGCAGGGCAGAACTTTGATTTCTCTGGATGGACAATAAACCCTAATTGTTGAAATATATTGACAGCAGCTGCAACACCCTGTTCAGCCAATTCCAGGGTGTGGCCCACAATTAAGATATCATCTAAGTAGGCCATAACTATATGGTGTCGTTGTCTCAAATAAGCCATAATTGGTTTCACTAATTTAGTGAACAATCTAGGGGCTGTGGTGAGCCCATTAGGCAAAGCCTTGTACTGCCAGAGTTGCCCCATCCAGATGAATTTCAAAAACCTTCTGTCGTATTTCTGGATGGATACTGAATAATATGCGTCTTTCAAATCGATGCATGCCATAAAGCAACCATGAGAAATCAATGATTTGGCTGTTTCAAACGTATCCATTTTAAAATGAGTATATGTTACAAAAGTATTCAAACGGGTTAGATCAATAATGACACGACAACCTCCATCCTTCTTAGGTCTGGGAATATATTCGAAACAAATTCAACTGGCTCATGCACCGCTCTCTCAATCACTCCCTTCTGCTCAAGACTTAAAAGTTCCTTGTAGCCTGCTGCCTGTTCTGCAGCAGATAATTTAAACATTCGAGCGGGCATGTGCTGGGATGGAGGGATGTCACCATTAATAAACTCAATTTTATGCCCCTGAATATTCTGCAACACATACTCGTCACCAGTAAAATTACCCCATGCACCCAAAAACAACCGAAGGCAACCACCAACATGTGAAGTTAAACAAAGAGAAAAGAGAGAACCAGACCCCCTCACCTCCGTGGTTACCGGCGGTCCTTGACACGCGTGGGTGGACGTGGAGGTGCTGGGTTGGCTTGAGGGCGCGGCGTCTTCGTTTTCCACCAGGGTCTCTGCCGACCCTGTGCTAAAAAAGACCCCTGGTGCTGGGTCTGATGTTGCTGTCGTTGTGGAGCTTGAGGGTGGGTCCTCGTCGAGGTACTAGCAGACCCTCATAATCGAATGTATGGAGACTTTGAGCCTGACGGTGCGGGGGCACTCTGAGAGCGCATGATCCCCACCGTTTTGGCTTGTTCGTCAAGCTCTTTGACTCTCTTCGAGGGGTCCTCCCCAAAGAGCTGACGAGGCGGGGGCGGCGGCGGTGGTTTGCACAATCCTGCAAACTTCGGATTGAGCGCTGGGCGGATGCTGGTTTTGCGAAACCCGTTGATTTCGTGCTGGGTCGTGCACAGGAGGGCCAGAGCATCTTCCTGGTCCAAATTCAGTTCGTCCCCGTCCACCGACCGCGCAAAGGCGGTAATACCGGCCGTGAGGAGCTTCAGGATCCGCTGCAATTTTACCTCTTGTTGACGGATAGCCGCACTGATGTTGCCCCATATCGGCGTATTGACCACAGGCACGTTGAGGGAGTTGCAATTGGATGGAGCCTTGTGACGGCTCATTGCCTGAATGAGGACTTCTTCCTGTAGTTGCTGGTTGTTAAGAAAGTCCACAGTGGCTGCCAGCTTTGCGTTTAAAGGAAGTCCAGATGAATGTGGGGCCGCAAATTTGGTCGCCACATCCAGAAGATCCTCCACTGGCACCTCCAACGGAGATGGTATGGGATCCACCAAAACCTCCTCCTCCTGCTGCTCCAGGCTGATGGTAGAGGCTGGTGACGACGCCCTGTGACTGTTGCTGCCCTGCTGTTGTTGACTTTGAAGCAGGAGCTCCAGCAGCCGCTCCATACGGTCAATACGCCCTTCACCCTGAACACTCAGGTGGTCGGAGTCCTCCGGCTCTGAAAAGAAAACCGGGCTCCTATCATCGGCCCGCACCTCATCGAGGCCCTGCCGGTGCCGGTAGTTGTCGCTAACAGCCGCCGAGGCGAAACTGCGCGATTCCCGCGCGGGCGTGTTCAACCGCCTCCGTTTAGCGGGAGCTGAAGCCGCTGCCACTAAGGGCACTTGCGGCGTGGTGTCGGCACCAGCCGAAGCATGGCTGCCTGAAGCCCGCGCAGGCTTGCCGGCTGCCCACATCGTGGACCTTGCCGACGCATGGTCTCGCCCACCCATCCATGGGGGGCTCGGCGACCGTGACGAGACCCGACTCAACCGACCCGTCCCGGCGTCGAGAGTCGGGGTGTGCCGGCTGGACCTCACAGCCGCCCCGGGTCTCGCCCTGGAACCTGACCGCTCCTCCGTGTCAGGCAATGCCTTAGCCCTGGCAGGGTTAGGCTTCTGGGCTCCTGCCCTTCCCCTACTCGGAGGGCGGAGTGGAACAGGCCGTGCAGCCGCACGCACCCTGCTCGAGGTCGCCAGCGAGCCCGCTGACGACCTGACTGCCATGGCAGGGTCCCCCTGCTCTGGCGGCACACCACACTCCTCCTCGTCAAACTCCTCCGAGCTGTGGTGTGCTGGCGGATCTGGACCTGTAACCACAGGGCTTACCCACATCTCCGCCTGAGTCCCGGCCTGCGTTGCAGGTACTGCCGATGGTAAAGCACCCGGAACTGTTGACCGGCGAACTCGTCCTGACGTCCTCCGGCCCTTGGAACTCCCATCCATGTCCTTGCTGCAAGACATAACCAACTACAAGGACCACCACTAAAGGTAGAATACTCACCTCCGTGGCCCCTTATGAAGGGCTGGCGAGGAGCGCGCTCCACCGCCAGCCGTCGCAGCAACGCGGTACGACGATATGTCGAGCATGCGCGCCGGCGGGCTCTTCACGAAGTCACTCACGTGACTCCGAAATGAAATTCCAGAGACTCACCACTCTCTGTGTAAAGAATGTTTTCCTCATCTCAGTCCTAAAGGAATTCCCCCTTCTCCTTAGACTGTGACCCCTTGTTCTGGACTCCCCCAACATCGGGAATAATCTTCCAGCATCTAGCTTGTCCAACCCCTTAAGAATTTTGTAAGTTTCCATAAGATCCCCTCTCAATCTTCTAAATTCCAGTGAGTACAAGCCGAGTCTATCCAGTCTTTCTTCATATGAAAGTCCTGACATCCCAGGAATCAGTCTGGTGAATCTTCTCTGTACCCCCTCTATGGCAAGAGTGTCTTTCCTCAGATTTGGAGACGCTGGTAATCACTGGTTGAAGTGGACTCAGTGGGCCTAAGGGCCTGCTTTCACGCTGTATCTCTAAATTAAACTAAACTGAACCTCCACACGTAGTTGCATCTCAACACTCTTACTTTCCAAGCATATTGATTGTATATCGGAAATTGGATTCCACTCCGGAACTTTTCCAGCCTCTTGGAGTTTTAGCAGGTGGAGTGAAGATCCTGGTGTTTTAGGCCTCATGGTCTACAATGCCCTAATTAGCTTGTGCAGTAATTGGAAGGTAATTGCTGACATTGTCATCTCTGGTTGTGATGGGTAGAAGAGCACATTGCACTTTGCCTCTGACATTCATTCTGCTGGCATTGACTAGATTATGTGTTAGGTGTAACTGATCGGAGAAGAAATTCCAGGCAAAGCGTTTGCATGAGATTATTAGCAAACAAAGAATGTTGCACTTTGATTTCAATACAGTTCAATAGAGTATCCCACAAATTGATTTTTCACAGAAATGTTGCTTTGGCCTTCAAAATCATTTGTGGCACCTTATCAGCATCCATTGATTCAATTTTACCAGAGCAACAGAGCACTTTGGACTGAATCTTGAAAGAAAGACTTTCCTTCCCCAAGAGGAAGTGATTGAAATTTCTATTTCCCAGATAATTTTCTTGTAACATTATAGAAATAGCCAAGTTAATTGTTACATTTGGAACTGGTTGTGCTGCTGCAATTTATTTCACTTGCAAGTGTTAAAAAAAAATGACCATCAAAGGAAAAACTGTCATCTCATTCTTTGGTTTTATTGACTCATAGATGAAAGGGCACTTGTGAAGAAGAATTACATCCAGTGTTTTACAGCACTAGCCCAGAATGAAAGCATGCACCAAAATGGTTGCTGAGCAGGCAACACAAATGAGTTCCTCACAGATTGATAGCAGTCCATGTATGCTCTTTTGTTGTGCTATTTCTGAGGCAAGTTACAACGATGGAAGATGGAAAGAGGAGGAAGACGGTAAAAGTAAAGGGCCTGTCCGCGATGCGAGTTTACCCAAGCGAACTCCCGAGTTAAAAAAAAATAATTCAAACTCGTGGTACTTCATCGCGAGTATTTTTTTACGAAAATTTTGGAAAAACCCTGTATCCCCCACAATCAAAATGTGGATTATGGCGATGTTGGAGACCTTAAATCTGGAAAAAATTAGATTTGTCTTAATTGACAAACCAGAATTATTTACTAGAATATGGTCTCCGTTCATAGATTATTTGAAGGGGTAGAATGAGCCGGCTCTGATACCTGATGGAAGCTTGAACCCAGGACTAAATGAATAGTTATGTTTTCTTACCTACGGACCTATCTCCTAAGTTGTATTATGGATAGTTTATTCTATTTTTCTAATTTTCTTTTATTTTTCTTTATTTTTTCTATTATTAAAAAAAATAACAATAATTAGAGTCAATGTTAATATGTAACTGATAAATGAAGACCCCAGCTACATTGGTAGCGGAGTCCCTGGAATCCTGGATATTTAATATGTAACCGTTTAACAAAGTTTGTAGTGGTTCGGACTATGATATGTACATGCCTCTAATAAAATTTAACTTTAAAAAAAAAAAAAAAAACTCATGGTACTTCATCGCGAGTATTTTTTTACTCTTGGAAATTTTTCACTGTTGAAAAAACTTCATGAGTTTCACGAGCTTACCGCGTTTCCCGAGTACTTGCCTTTAGCATTACAAGCCGCTACGAGACGTCCTCGAGCTCTGACATACCCGCTACGTATATTCTATGTCCTTACCACGAATTAGTCGGGAGAGCTCTTGGGTAAACTCGCATCGTGGAACAGGCCCTTTATTTGCCTTCCATCAGAGTGGGAAATGTGAGGTAGCCATTAAACAAGATGTGCTGGTGGGGACTCGGAGGGAAGGCCATGAGTTCAGTGATCTCGGTGTTTTGCAGGGACATGGCTCCATGAGGACATCCTGGAGTCTAGTGCGACTGCGGACGTCTTTCTGACTGTTCGGGCAGACGGGGACTGCAGAGAGAGATTAGTCCAAGTCAACATGGATTTATGAAAGGGAAATCATGCTTGACTAATCTTCTGGATTTTTTTTGAGGATGTGACAAGTAAAATGGATGAAGGGGTGCCAGTGGATGTAGTGTATCTAGACTTTCAGAAAGCCTTTGATAAGGTCCCGCACGGGCGACTGGTGACTAAAATTAGAGCACATGGTATTGGGGGTAGGGTGTTGACATGGATAGAAAATTGGTTGGCAGACCGGAAGCAAAGAGTAGGAGTGAAGGGTCCTTTTCAGAATGGCAGGCAGTGGTGAGTGGAGTGCCGCAAGGCAACACTAGCAAGTTTGCGGATGACACAAAGCTGGGTGGCAGTGTGAACTGTGAAGAGGATATTAGGAGGTTGCAGGGGGACCTGGACAGGTTGAGTGAGTGGGCAGATGTATGGCAGATGCAGTATAATATAGATAAATGTGAGATTATCCACTTTGGCGGCAAAAACAAGGGAGCAGATTATTATCTCAATGGGGTTAGGTTAGGTAAGGGGACGGTACAGCGAGACTTGGGTGTCCTTGTACACCAGTCACTGAAAGTTGGTGTGCAGGTACAGCAGGCAGTGAAGAAAGCTAATAGAATGTTGGCCTTCATAACAAGAGGATTGCAGTACAGGAGTAAAGAGGTTCTTCTGCGATTGTATAGGGCTCCGGTGAGACCACATCTGGAGTATTGTGTACAGTTTTGGTCTCCTAATTTGAGGAAGGACATCCTTGTGATTGAGGCAGTGCAGCATAGGTTCACGAGATTGATCCCTGGGATGGCGGGACTGTCATATGAGGAAAGATTGAAAAGACAAGGCTTGTATTCACTGGAGTTTAGAAGGATGAGGGGGATCTTATAAAAACATATAAAATTATAAAAGGACTGGACAAGCAAGATGCAGGAAAAATGTTCCCAATGTTGGGCCAGTCCAGAACCAGGGGCCACAATCTTAGAATAAAGGGGAGGTATTTAAGACTGAGCTGAGAAAAAACTTTTTTACCCAGAGAGTTGTGAATTTATGGAATTCCCTGCCACAGAGGGCAGTGGAGGCCAAATCACTGGATGGATTTAAGAGAGAGTTGGATAGAGTTCTAGGGGCTAGTGGAATCAAGATATATGGGGAGAAGGCAGGCACGGGTTATTGATAGCGGACGATCAGCCATGATCACAATGAATGGCGGTGCTGGCTTGAAGGGCCGAATGGCCTCCTCCTATTTTCTATGTTTCTATTTACATAAGTATTCAGACCCTTTGCTATGACACTCAAAATTGAGCTTGGGTTCATCGTGTTTCCATTGATTATCCTTGAGATGTTTCTACAACTTGATTGGAATCCACCAGTGGTAAATTAAATTGATTGGACATGATTTGGAAAGGCACACACCTGTCTATATAAGGTCCCAATGGTCACTCTGACAGAGCTCCAGAGTTCCTCTGTGGAGATGGGAGAATCTTCCAGAAGGACAATTATATCTGCAGTTCTCTACCAATCAGGCCTTTATGGTAGAGTGGCCAGACGGAAGCCACTTCTCAATAAAAGGCATATGACAACTCCTAGGAGCTGGCCAAAAGGCATGAGAAATAAGATTCTTTGGTCAGATTAAACCAAGATTGAACTCTTCGGCCTGAATGCCCAATGTCACGTCTAGAGGAAACTAGGCACCTCTCATTACCTGGCCAATACCATACCTACGATGAAGCATGGTGGTGGCAGCATCATGCTGTGGGGATGCTTTTAAGCAGCAGGAACTGTGAAACTAGTCAGGATTGAGGGAAAGATGAACGGAGCAAAGTACAGAGAGATCCTCGATGAAAACCTGCTCCAGAGTGTTCTGGACCTCAGGCTGGGGCGGAGATTCACCTTCCAACAGGACAATGACCCTAAGCACACAGCCAAGACCACGCAGGAGTGGCTTTGTGCCAATTCTGTGAATGTCCTTGAGTGACTCTAAGCCCGGACTTGAACCCGATCGAACATCTCTGGAGGGACCTGAAAATAGCTGTGCATCGACACTCCCCATCCAACCTGACAGAGCTTGAAAGGGTATGCAGAGAAGAATGGGAGAAATTACCCAAATACAGGTGTGCCAAGCTTGTAGCATCATCCCCAAGAAGACTTGAGACTGTAATCATTGCCAAAGGTGCCTCAACAAAGTACTGAGTGAAGGGTCTGAATACTTATGTAAATGTGATATTTCAGTAATTTAGTTTTAATTACTTTGCAAAAATTTCTAAACACCTGTTTTCTTTTTTTTATTATGGGGTATTGTGTGTAGATTGATGATTTAAATGAATTTAAAAAATGAATTTAATCCATTTTAGAATAAGGCTGTAACGTAACAAAATGTGGAAAAGGTTAAGGGGTCTAAATACTTTCTGAATGCACTGTAGTTTTGTATCTTGTTGCTTTTGTGGAATTACTGTATGGTAAATCAAATTTCACTCTACCTCAGTACACGTGACAATAAAGGACGATTGGACCATTGGGATAGAGTTGCCAACAAAGCATTATTCATTGACTGGCTGATGTAATAATGAATCTATGGTTATACCACATCATGATAGACAATAGACAATAGGTGTAGGAGTAGGCCATTCAGCCCCTCAAGCCAGCTCCGCCATTCAATGTGATCATGGCTGATCATCCACAATCAACAATAATCATAATAATCTGATAAGCATTGTTCTTAAAAATAATCATTCTACAATTCTTCAGCATAGGAGGATGAGGGGTGATCTTATAGAGGTGTATAAAATCATGAGCGGAATAGGTCAGGTAGAGGCCCAAAGTCCCTTGCCCAGAGTAGGTGAATCGAGGACCAGAGGATATAGGTTTAAGGTGAAGAGGAAAAGATTTAATAGGAATCTGAGGGCTAACTTTTTCACACAAAGGGTGGTGGGTGCACGGAACGAGCTGTCGGAAGAGGTAGATTAGGCAGGGACCATCCCAATGTTTAACAGTTAGACAGGTACATAGATAGGACAGGTTTGGAGTGATATTTGCCAAACGCAGGCAAGTGGGACTTGTGTGGATGGGACATATTGGGTGTTGACAAAAAATGCTGGAGAAGCTCAGCGGGTGAGGCAGCATCCAAGGAGAGAATGAATAGGCTGTAGCGGCACCATACGTGGTGAATAAAGCTGAGACGTCAGGCCGGTTCAAGGTGTTGTTTATTCAGTGGTGACACGTTAAGTTGGTGCGCTAACTATATTACAATGTTGCTGTAGCTGAGCGAGGTTGTACTCTCGGGCTCAGCTACCTGTTGACTCCCTTAGGTCTCGATGTGAGAGACCTTAAGTACCAGGACACTGCCTCTAGCCCATGACGTCACGTGCCCGTGCTTGTATCTCCTGACGAGGGTTGGAGCATAAGTGGCCCGTGTTTAGGCTGACGCCACAAGGCAATGTTTCAGGTCGAGACCCTCCTTCACCATATTGGGGGGATGTGGGCAAGTTAGGCCGAAGGGCCTGTTTCTACATTGTTATGACTCCTTGCAGGCGGTTACAGCGATGTTGCTTACTTTATTTTACGGGGAGCAGGTGTGTTACATCTGCATAGTATATGAGGTCATAGATTTATAGTCATAAGGTAAGGAACCTCCGCAAATCATTACCTATCCACAAATAATAAATAGTATAATTTGCTATTTACAAGTTAAACATTCACATCCTTCTGAAGTCATCAATTATAAATTCAACTAAATATTCTGTGGAATTCTCTGCTTCTTGTCTATTGTCTATAATATTAGTTTAACCTCTGACATCTCCACTGTAAAGGTGCCTCTGTGTAACCCCGTAATATCCACTCTTCAATCCAGATGGATTTCTCTCGTGTTAGCATTGATATTATCCACATGCTTGTGGGTCTCTGGTGTCAATAAATACTGATTGAGAACCTGATCCTATATGATCTGTCCAGCAATATCACAGCCAATCCTGTGATCAAAACCAGGCTTATGCTTGACGTCAGATTCTCAATCTGTATTTACTTGGGTATTACGTGCATGTATCAATTATTCAACATCAGCCTATCAACGTCTGTTGACCATCTTCTACATATTGTTGTGACACAAGGAACTGCAGAAGCCCGTTTGCAAAAAAAAAAGACAAGTGCTGGAGTAACTCAGCGGGTCAGGATATGTGATCTTTTGGGTTGGGACTCTGATTGTGGTGGAGGGGGAAGTTGGAAGAGAGGTGGGGGCAGGACAAAGCCTGGCAAGTGATAGGTGGATACAGGTGCGTGGGGAGGTTGATGGGCAGATGGTTGGACAAAGGCTGGAGATGAAAAGACAATAAATGTGAAATGAGGAGATAGTGATTGAAGAGGTGCAAAGTCAGTGAAGGCAAATAGGTTGAAGGGGATGAGGGGAGAGGAATGGGAGAAAAGGATGCTGCAAATCCAGCATTTCTCCTTGGCTTTGATTTGTCCTTTTGCATACCTTTCATTCATTTGTTATTTGTACCTCTACATATCTCTAGTTTCCCTCTCCCCTGAATCTCAGTCTGAAGAATGGTCTTGACCCAAAACGGCCTCCAGGAATGTTGCCTGACCCATTGAGTTACTCCAGACTTTTGTGTCTACCTTTGGTGTAAACCAGCATCTGCAGTTCCTTCCTACACATCAGGCTGAATTTTCACTACATCAGTGATTTCCAGTTGACCCTGCTTTAAAGAGCGTAACATTGAATTTCGTCTGCAGGTTTTGAACCAATGTGATTTTCACGATAGTCCCAAAAATCTTGGGCCTTCTGCACAATTATCTCTACCATGAAGAGCCATGTACCAACAGGTTTACTGCTGAATGCCTGATAGGTAAATATACTGAGCACCGTGCTGAACAATCAGCCTGACGAGACATTATACGTGGACAAACTGGTATGTGCTTGGGGCCAATACCAAGATAGAAGTATGTGTCTCCAAGATATATGGAAACATAGAATATAAGGAACAATGCAGGACCCGGTGTGGGGGGACCGTCGTGAGGGAGGGGGAGATCAAAGGGGGACCTGGCGTGGATACATTGTAACTTCTTTGGTGGCGCCCATTATGTGGCAACTATTTGTATACCTTGGATATGTAAGCAAAGAATTTCACTGTGACTTGTCACATGTGACAATAATTTATTCGTTCTTTCATTTTAAATCTATCTGGCCCATCTTTGTAAGGTGCAGATATTGCTCTACTGACGGACTCGAGGCAACTTTTCAGGTTGGAATGGGCTTTTCACTTACGTTAGAACAGTCCTCTGGCAGACAGAACTTCAGTTTTGAACCCTTCTCTGTTCCCTTGGTACATAATTACCCTGGAATATTGTGGCAAAGTTCTCGTTTGTGCGCTGCCCACTGCTCATGCACAAACGACCAGTGATTTGGCAAATAACGTTAAAACTGTGTTTCACTAAAGGTGGGTTACATGTAGCACTAACCCTCATTTGGATTTCTGGAAAGAAAATCGTGAAACTGGGGGGAAAATGGGTTCATAGCAGGGCTATAAAAAGTGAGTCATGACACAGAGCTCAATGTTCTTTCCTCAATGACCACAGGGCAGTTGTAGATGTGGCTGCCATTTAGACATGGGAGAGACAGGACATGGTGATCTGTGTGTGGGAGTGTTTCTCAGTAATAATAGACACAAAATGCTGGAGTAACTCAGCCAGACAGGCAGCATCTCTGGAGAGAAGGAACGGGTGAGAACTCTCAGTGTGAAGAACGATCACGACCCTTAGGCGTCACATCTTACAACATACTTGGTGTCACCCTTGAAGAATCCAAACAAACCAAGTATCTTGGCATCAAATTACAGAATGATCTACGATGGAATGGTCAGACTCTTCATGTAACAGTGAAAGCAACAGGCGTCCTAAACTTCCTGAGGCGCAACTTCCATCATTGTTCAGCTTCTGTCAAGGAGAAGCTGTATTTCACCCTCGTTAGACCTCATCTGGACTACGCAGTTGCAGCTTGGGACCCATACGCAGATAAAAACATTTCATCCATCGAACGTGTCCAAAGACAGGCCGCTCGATTTGTTACTAACACCTACAAGAGAGAAGCGAGTGTTACCAAACTTCTGAATTCTCTGGGGTGGAACCCTCTCCAAGACAGACGTGAAGCTCACCGTTTGACCTGTTTTTACAAAATGTTAAATGTTCAGCTAGACATAGATCTCAAGACCTACACCAACCCCAAACCAATTAGGAGCAGACGAGGGCATTCGATCCAATTTGTGGTCCCAGCCTCAAAGACAGATGTGTACAGCAATTTGTTCTTTCCACGCACTATTAAAGCATGGAATAATCTCCACCTAGCCACGGTTTCCCAGCCAGATGCAACTAAATTTAAAGTGGCACTTTCTTCCCAATAATCCTCTCTGGCTAAACCCTTCCCTTCACATCCTCCAGCTTAAATTCTAGTTGGAATATTTTGGAGGACCAAGTAACCAAGAACCAAGAAGAATCAAGACCCGCAACATCACTCACTCCTTGTCCCCAGAGATGCCGCCTGTCCTGGTGAGTTATTCCAGCATTTTGTGTCTATGTTCTCATCTCTATCTTGAGCGATGGACCCTTTAACTTTTAAGGGCCTGTCCCACCAGCATGCAACTCTATGCGATTAGCGTGACCTAACGTGGTCGCTTGAGCCGTCCGGCATCGCGGGGCCGGTCCCACTTCGATCGCCGGAGCCGTGCGGAATTGTGCGGAGTTCGTCCCGAGTTCGTCCCAACACCGCGCGGGGCTTCGAAAAACCGACTATGTCCAAAGATTCCACACGGCAACGGCTTGTCGGCTCGCAGTCGCCTCGACATTTACACACCGCCCGGACATCGTGCCTCCGTGAACCTATTTATAAGTGCCTCCGTGACCCTCTATGTGTGTGGCTCCGTGGCCCTGTGTGTGTGTGTGCCTCGGTGCCCCTCTCTGTGTGCCCCTCTCTGTCCTGGCGAACTTACCTTGGACTTCACTCCAAGTTCGCCTCACTTTGCGCCGCGTTGCGCCACTCACCCGACCTCCGTGCGGCCCCTGCTGCCGGTTTGGTTGTGCTTGCCGTATGCAGGCGCATGTTGGTGGGAACGGCCCTGTACAGGGGATCACCCGACCTCCGCGCGGCCCCCGCTGCCGGTTTGATCGCGTTCATCGCATAGAGTTGCATGCTGGTGGGACAGGCCCTTTACTCTATGATCCCTAGATGAGGAAATTCTCTGATGTTAATGGACATCTTCACTGCATCTAAAAGTGTGAACCTGATTGGTTTCCTCCATTTGCATCAAACCATTCAGGGTGGTGGGCTGATCAAGGGTCCTCTGATCAGGCCTGCACAAACAAATAGGCTGTGAACAGTGACATTAAAACAAATAGGCTATGAATAGTAACGATTAAAATACAAATGCTGGCAGATTCCTTGTGCAGAATATTGGCGCCACTGTACCGAACGTTTTATTGTCATCCCACAGTTTATCACTGCACGAAGAGGTCTTGGTTCTTTGTGGTTATGTTAGTGCAGCTTTTTAACCACAAAAGTCATAGGCTGTATCTGAAAAGCTTTAATTTATGCCAACATGGCAGGAAACAGGTTGTGCATGAGTTGCAACATCTGCAGGCATTTGAACAAAGAACATCTGCACTGGAGTAAATCATGTTTTAGATGTGCCCATTTCAGATCTCCACTGGGGACAATTTGGCAGTGAAATTTCCCCATTTCCAACAGAAAAGATGGTTGCTTCAACCTACGATGGGTTAAAAAGCTATTATGTGCAAGTTGTGCATGAAAACCCGGCACAGATTTATTCAATAGTTAGGCTGACATGTGCAGTGTGGTCTGTACTTCATTCTGATACAGCGCAGAAACAGGCACTTTGGCCCACCGAGTCCGCGCCAACCAGCGATCCCTGCACTCTAGCATGATCCTCCACACACTAGGGCCAATTTACAACATACCAAAGCCAATTAAACTATAAATCTGTCCGTCTTTGGAGTGTGGGAGGATACCGGAGCTCCCGGAGAAAACCCACGCAGGTCATGGGGAGAACAAAAAAAACTCTGTACAGACAAGCACCCGTAGTCAGGATCAAACCCAGGTCTCTGACACTGTAAGGCAGCAACTCTACCGCTACACCACCGGGCAGCCTTATACTGTACTATTCTTAAATATATGCACTCTCAAAAATGAATGGGTTCTCAGATTAAAGAACACCACATAGCATTTTAAAAGCATTGCACCACATGAGATCATTTCTGGCCCGAACATGTGATCCGTGTGTGTATCCTGATAATGGGATTAGATTTAGCGATGACTGCATAAGCAGCCAGTTCCTACTTTGTACACAGATGGGTAACGAATACTCGATGTTACCCATATCATGACAAATATCTGAGTTAATGTATTACAGGGAAAGTATTAACAAAATGAGGAACATTGTGATCATGATGGAATTATGTTATTTACTAAACCTATGGTAAAATAGTCATTACTGCATTAAAAATAACTCTTAGTTTTGTGTTTGCAGAATTTCAATGTTTCGTTTCATCCTCAAGAAATTGCCATCATTTAAATAATCTAAACAGATAATCTTAACAAAGCTGCACCATGAAGCGCATTCCATAATCTCCTGTTACAGCAGCATAGAAATATAGAAAATAGGTGCAGGAGGAGGCCATTCGGCCCTTTGAGCCAGCACCGCCATTCATTGTGATCATGACTGATCATCCACAATCAGTAACCCGTGCCTGCCTTCTCCCCATATCCCTTGATTCCGCTAGCCCCTAGAGCTCTATCTAACTCTCTTTTAAATTCATCCAGTGAATTGGCCTCCACTGCCTTCTGAGGCAGAGAATTCCACAAATTCACAACTCTCTGGGTGGAACAGTTTTTTCTCATCTCAGTTTGAAATGGCCTCCCCTTTATTCTAAGACTGTGGCCCCTGGTTCTGGACTCCCCCGACATTGGGAACATTTTTCCTGCATCTAGCCTGTCCAGTCCTTTTAGAAGTTTTTATATTTCCTCTCATCCTTCTAAATTATAGTGAATACAAGCCCAGTCTTTCCAATCTTTCATCATATCAAAGGCCTGCCATCCCAGGGATTAACCTCGTGAACCAACGCTGCACTCCATCAACAGCAAGTTTGTCCTTCCTCAAATTAGGAGACCAAAACTGCACACAATACTCCAGATATGGTCTCATCAGCGCCCTGTACAATTGCAGAAGGACCTCTTTACTCCTATATTCAAATCCTCTCATTATGAAGGCCAACATGCCATTAGGTTTCTTCACTGCCTGCTGCACCTGCATGTTTACTTTCAGTGACTGGTGCACAAGGACACCCAGGTCTCCCTTTTTACTAATCTGACACAATTGAGATTATTATCTGCCTCCTTGTTCTTGCCGCCAACTTTGCTTATTTTCAAGTAACTAACGGGTTACGGGCTGACACCATTTTTTAGCACCATTTCCCTACTATTGCTGTCATTTCCTTGAATTGGCAGGGGTTTTTTTTTCAGTACATTCATCAAAACTCCTTATTTCATCTCGTTCCCCAGTAAAATGAATATACGGCCCAGGGCAGGAATCTCCAGGGTGTAATCCGTCTCTAATGATATGAATCTTGCAGGAAAAGTCCCAGCACTCCAGTGCAGGAGACTAATGCCTAATGTTTAAGCACTCCACATTGACAGCGTTCACTGAGGAAGATTGAACTGAGGTCTCCTCGGTGACGGCAGGATAGGCTTACGAATTTGACATACTCCGCAGAGACAACGATGCATCTTCACTGAAAGAGGAGGAAGATACACATTCGACGCGGCCCAGCATCTCCTGCAACGTGATAAGACTTGGGAGAAAATTCCGCACTGTAAAGAATCCACCAAAAGCAACTGTGCACAAGGGAAATAACCCACATTCCATGCCCACTAACTGCTGCCAGTCAATATGCTCTCCAAGTACTACTTGTCTGCATCAAACCTACAATCAGCTTTACAGCTGTCACTGTGTCTCATGTATATTTATATCTCAGCAGGGCATACTTTTCAAGATGCAACATATAGTTGAAAGCCTCTTCTTAGCATTTCAAATATCTAATAATTGCAGTGAGATTGAAGTGAACATTGCACAGGGTACCCAGCTTAAATTAAAGGCTGGGTATGTGACTGCGTATGCATTCTGTCAGCTTACAGTATCTCATAGAATAGAGAAAAAGAGATGGGGCAACTTATTTCCCCCATGTTCAGGCTTACTGCCACCCTTCCGCTCTCTGTTGTCCCCATGTCATTATACTAGTGTAAGCATTGAAATATTTAAGAATACACACCATTCTTAAATAGGATAGGAGTAGAATTAGGCCATTCGGCCCATCAAGTCTACTCCACCATTCAGTCATGGCTGATCTATCTCCCCCTCCTAACCCCATCTCCTGCCTTCTCACCATAACCCCTGGCATCCGAACTAATCAAGAATCTATCTATCTCTGCCTTAAAAATATCCATTGACTTGGCCTCCATAGCCTTCTATGGCAAAGAATTCCACAGATTCACCACCTCTGACTAAAGAAATTCCTCCTCCTCTCCTTCCTAAAGGAACGTCCTTTAATTCTGAGCCTATGGCCTCTAGTCCCAGACTCCAAACTGTCACTGTGTCTCATGTTGTAGCTTTCTAATGCATAAAAACACGGCCATGGTGGTGCAGCGGTAGAGTTGCTGCCTTACAGTGCTTGCAGCGCCAGAGACTCAGGTTTGATCCCGACGACGGGTGCTGTCTGTATGGAGTTTGTACGATCTTCCCGTAACCGCATGGGTTTTCTCCGAGATCTTCGGTTTCCTCCAACACTCCAAAGATGTACAGGTATGTAGGTTAATTGGCTTGGTGTATGTGTAAATTATCCCTAATGTGTGTAAGATAGTGTTAATGTGTGGGGATCGCTGGTCGGTGCGGACTCAGGGGGGGGCGAAGGGCCTGTTTCCTGCTTTTGTAGGATCTGAGGGAGAACGTGCAGTTTTGCACATTTCAGGCTCTGTTGGGAAGGTTTAGGGAACCAGCTGTCTTTCATTTGTGCTGTTTACTTAATTGTAGGGTTGGAACGGCAGCTTGTTAACACCGTCAGTGACCCGGAGCAAGGCAGAGCCATGCGGCATTAATATCCTCCTAATCAACATTTGCCAGCACTGATTCAGGGAGAAGCAGTTTTTTTTCAAAAGCAGCACAGCTGAGATAAACTGCACTGTGAGGCAAAGCAAGAGGATTCCTCACAGAGGGGCAGGGATCACCTGGCTTATGAGTGAACCATCTGTACTGCAGAAGGACATCATCGGTTCCTAATGGAGGAGTTGGCACAAACAATTTGGGCTAATCCCACAGATCCACTCAGCCCTATGTCTTCCCTTTCTTCAAGCATTCAGTCATTGAAGAAAATCTCATTCCTTTAATTTCTCCCATCCTCCACCAACTGTCCAATAATCCTTAGCTTCGACATGAATGCTGCAGTGCCAGCTTCACCAGCATCTCTGTTGACTCTATTATTGCCTCTGATTTTCTTCTCTATCCACTCACAAAATGGGAACCTTGCTGACAAGGAACACGAACGTCCCTCTAATTATCGACTGGCAAAGCCAAAGCCATTGCCTTCACATTCCATTTCTCGGCTACCAAACCCCTCCCTCTTGCTGGCCACCGTCAGAGGTATTGCAACTGTTCTGTGTGACTCCGAGCTGAGTTACCAACCCATTATCCTTGCCATTGCCAAGAATTTAACCTGCAGTACATATCACCACATCATCATTATTCTTGCTTCTGGAATTGACTCATTCAGTATTATGCATTTTCTGGATTCCTGGACTCATCGCATGTCCTGTTGGTACATACAAAATGCTGGAGTAACTCAGCGGGTGAGGCAGCATCTATGGAGGGAAGGAATGGGCGGTGTGTTCGTATCCTAGCCTGCACCAGCTCCAAGTGTCACTCTCTGCACCTGTGCCCACTGATTCGCTTTGGTTCCTAGTCAGGCAACACCTTTGTTTTAAAATACGTACTCTTGCATTCAAATTCCTTCATGATTCATGTAACTTCCTTCTGCATCATCCCTCTCTGAAATCCCAGTGTTCCTCTAATCTTTATTTTCCTGGCTCCACAATTGAAGGCATGCCTTCAGCTGTCCAGGCCGAAGCTCTCCCATCTAAATCTCTCCATTTCTCTTCACCTCTACCACGTTTAGATTAGTCTTAAAATCTAATCTGAGCAAGATTTTGGCTGGCTGGCTGTATCTGTTTTAAATAAATCAACATCAACTTCTGTTTGATATTTGATCCATGCTCTAAAGCCTCATGCTAATATGCATTTAGTTTAGTTTGGTTTATGATGCAGCACAGAAACAGGCCCTTCGGCCCACCCAGTCCACGCAAACTGCCATCCCCAAACACTAGCACATTCCTATACACTCAGGACAATTTGTACTGAAGCCAATTAACCTAGAAATCTGTACATCTATGGAATGTGGGAGGAAACCTGAGCACCCAGGGAAAACCCACGCAGTTACGGAAAGAATGTACAAAGTCCGTACAGACAACACCCATAGTAAGGATCGAACTGTTCACCCACACCACCCATTGTCACGATCGCACCCAGATCTCTGGCGCTGTAAGGTAGCAACTCTAACACTGCGCCACTGTGCAGCCCCATATTATTAACATGAGAGCAGTGTCAACTACCACTGCAGCACCAGGCTTTAAGAAATCTGCTGTAGTAAATGTTAAGGTATTGGCTACCAAATGTATACAAGGAGCAGATTTTACTTCGGAGTCACGCGAGTGATTCCGTGAAGAACCCCGCCAGTCCGCATGCGAGTCATTACGTCTTTTATCATGGCTCAGCGACTGACTGGCAGACGCAACGGTCCTGCCAGCGGTAAGTTTAAACATACAGGTAACTTTTGTATTTCTTACCAGGTTCTGTTTTCTCTTGCAGGAACCTCTTCTTATAGAGGTTTCCTGCTGGATTGTCCCGAAGTCCGGCGAGCCGCAGGGAAACCGGCTTGGACTGTGGGGAGACTCCGGTCCGAACTGCGGAATCACGGGAGCCAGCGGCCATCGGGTTCGTGACTCCAGTTGCTGACAATGCGGTCAACGGCTTCCAGACCGCCGTGGTTCCCATGGAGGGTTAAATCCAGAAGCAAGGCGGTATCAACACCAGAGTCGCTGACAGTGTGGTCAGCGGCTCCCACACCGCTGTGGTCCCCAGGACATGGGGTATAACCAACAATAATGCGGTCAGGCCTATGGACTTGGGATGATTCGGGCCGGGAGGGTTCCCCTCCAGTGATGATTAACATTTTGGGCTAAACTGGATGGAGTTCCTAATGGAGAGGATGTTCCACCAAGACACACTCCAACAGGAGTAGTAGTGTCAGCACCGGCCTATGGGAGAGCCTGCGCCAGCAGCGCCTATTCAGGGCTGCTTAATGTCTCCCTCTTGGAGGAGGAGAGCATACGGGGCCAGAATTATTCTGCCGCCGAGTATGTTCCATTCTGGTATAGGTCTGTTGGACAGGCCATATCAGCGCAAGTACCCTCAGGGGCCTGAGCCAGAACCTGTTTATGGAGTGGAGTGCGAATGGTCAGTAGGTAACTAACTTCAAATTCTAAATTATACCCGTGGAACATACGGGTGCACATGTGTATGGGTTCAAGGCCATCCTCGCAGACAAAGCTGTTGTTGCCAGAAGAGTTGGTTACCAGCCATTGGCAGAATACCTGGAAGGGGTCAGAGTTCCCCTCACGCTATAAGTGCCAGCAGTGAGCAGAGCTCCAGCCGCCGAATCTTCTATTCTGGTAAGACCTATTCAACAGGCAAAACCTGGATGAGGAAGCAAAAGTTGTCAGACCAATCAAGGTACCAACGACGAGCAAAGCTTCATTGGTTCAGTGACAACACACTCCACGCCTCCATTGGCAGTAAGCGGTTCACTGAAGCTATGGCAGCATGAAAACTGGACAGACGTTCCACGCACCCCACCAGTCCTACTCTATAACCAGGCAGGTAGGTGGGTCCGGCACTTCCGAAACATGGGGTAAGTGGACCACTTACAAATTGGCAATTTTACACTTGCTTGTACAACACACTTATGGTTAAGGCTTTGTCACCTAACTATGTAAAACTGCACAATACTAACATTCCAAGCAGGTTTGGAATTAGGGCCAGTATTGTCTTTGAAGGCAGGCTCAGTATTATGGCCAGGATCGCTTCGAGACAGGATTGAAATATGGCCAGAGTTGTCTTTCACGGCAGGCTTAGAATTATGGGCAGAGTTGCCTTTAGAGGCAGGTTTGGAATTATGAGGTAGGCTCATTATTATGGCCAGGATTGTCTTCCAAGACAGGCTCGGAAATCGGGCCAGAGTTGTCGTTCCAGGCAGGCACGGAATGATGGCAGATGTGGCCGTTCATTGTTAAGACGGAGAAGGTCGTGTAACTCGTATGTGCAGTATAAACTTTCCGAATAGGAAACTTCGTTACTGACTAACAACTGATTTTCATGAGGATCTCAAAGATACATTCTCTTCAGTTCCCAATTACAGGGATCACCGGAGACATTTGAAATTATCAGGAGAATGATAACAGTAATGATCATTTGCTAATAATGAGCCAATGCGAACAGTAATAATAACAGTAAAACATTGCAAGATGGGCTAAATTATTTACCAAGGTATTTATTAAATTACTAAAATCAGTGCTTCGGCTACTCAGAGTTCAAGCTTGTTTTGTCTAGTCTGGATGATATTCTAACGCTCTATTTTGCAAAAATCAATTGTTCAGCCTCAAACTATATTTGAGAAATTCCAAGATGGGAAGGGCTTTGTAGGATCCCTCATCCATCCAGTTAAAATTAAGTAGTTACCAATAGACTTCTTGGTCATTGGGATTTACCTTCAACTATTAATTAGCCTTTGACTCTGCCCTGGGACAAGAGAGTGGAGTTAATGGGAACCTGTAACAACCTTGTTGTTATAAGCAGCCTTCTATTCATCAAAAGTAATTGGCAATATAGTAGCTGTGCTCAGCTGTGAAAGTAGCAACTTCTCAAGTCCTTGTTAACAGACTTATGCTATTGCCAGCTGAAGCTAATAAAGTCATAATGATGGACGAACACTATTCAGCATTGCTCTACTAGTTTGGTCAGTAAAAACTCAGGTATATTACAAACTGATTCTAAGTGCTCTAAGGTGGAAAATTGCGAATGCCATCTCTAGTTCAGAGGTGGAGGAGATTTATATCAGTTGCCACTTCTTCAGTTATTGCTATCAACTATCTATACACCCTAGGTGCATTATATGGGTATAGAGTTATGGAGCAAATATGCATAATCTGCATGCTCAACTTCAGGTTGATACACAATAGTGGTGGCATATGTTACTCACATGGGTGCAATCAAGTAAAAGCATCCTGTACTAATTCACATAATCTCATTTGCCATGTGTATCATCAAGTACAGATCAATGACAACACAGAATGAGTGTTGGATCACAAAGTATTTATGAAATTATGGTTCGATGGAACACCGAATATTGATGTGATGTTTCATGCTTATTCACCGGCTGAAAAACTATGTGGCATAACAGTGGCGAGAGATACATTATCGCTACAAGAAGGAGGAATGTTCGTTATGTCTTCCTCCATTTTGCCCATCAGTCGAATCTTGAAATAAAGTCAGCAAGATCCCGCTTAGGCTTTCGTACTGGCTGACTGGATTATGCAGCCTTGATTCCTGTTTGTCAGGAATATTAATACATCCTTATATGGTTATTCTAAACGTAAAGCTTTGCTGGTCAATGTATGGCTAAAAAAACGACCTCTGCATGATAAAATCACTTTATTCTTTGGCAGATTCTGAGTAGACTGCTCCTACGGCTCGGGTTGTCACACCGACCCATGTATGTGCTCACTGCAGAGGGCAGGGATAGCATCCCAAAAAAGCAATACAGTTCTTCTCCAGGAGATGGGAAGAGCTTTGTTTAATGCTATGTTACATTTAATATAGTACAGATACTGATGACTTGAAGTTCATTTTCCAATAGGTCTTTGACAATAGTTGAGTTATAAGG
Source organism: Raja brachyura (assembly GCA_963514005.1). Next base: position 50,765,404 of record OY740795.1, read on the forward strand.
CCATCAACTGTGCTTAATGCGCCTTCCCATCATATTTGCTGCAGCGAATTGGATCCACTCTGTCGGGCTCACCCCAGATATTGAGTTTGTAAAGGATCATTAACACAAGTTCCCCCAGGACAAGTACAGGGCAGTATGGGATAATGGCATTGTGCTGGCACAGCTTCACCGGGGTCTCCAGCTACATCCTAGCTTTGGCCATCTCATAAGGTGGTTATCCTCATGGCGCTGGTCTCAGCGCAATGGGTTCAGTCACTACATAATTGCGACTGGACAGGATGGCTACATCTGCAAATAATATTATATTTATGTTTTAGTTAAGCAGAGCAGAAGGGGAGTCAGGTCCCAAACTAGTTTCATGACATATTCAGGGACCTTCAGTTTTGTGAGGTCACACATTTACAACAATATGTCAAGCTCACCAAGGGCCTAGAGGCTCTGAACTAGCAATGTTGTTAGTTCCAAAAATCTTTATAAGAAGGTGTCAGTTCAGACCATCCCCAGGCAGTGAAACGGGGTTTGGTTTATATAGGAGTAGATACAAATTAAATCACTCCACCAGGTCTGCTACAACATCAGTAGCAAGGGTTATTTACATTCCACTGGACCACATCCTAGCAGCTGCAGGACGGTCGAACGAGCGAACCTTCCAAACACTTTATAATAACCCATTGTCAGACCACGGTTTTTTTGTCAGTTGTATAGTCCATCCCGGATGAGAGGGGTTACTATTATGATTAATCATTATGAATGTTTCCCTCATCTGTCAATGAAGCAGTTGTGGTTGTGTAGACTCGTTTCTTTTGGCATGAATTCACAGAGCTTTGAAATCTTCACGGAATCGCTCATGTGACACCGAAGTAAAATAGTAAGATTAAACGAGAACTTACCAGTTTGAAGTTTGATCTTTATTTTATGAGGAGTTACGATGAGGGATTACGTGCCCTCCGCTCCCAACCCTCATATCACAAAGGTCATCTGGTAGTTCTAGGTTTATAATCTTAGTATGTCACTTCAATTACTGTTATCTGTGATTTCACACTGTTGCTTTGAAGATTGACGTGCATGCGGACTGGCGGGGTTCTTCACGTAATCCCTCATCCTAACTCCTCATGAAATAAAGATCAAACTTCAAACTGGTAAGTTCTCATTTAATCTTACTATTTTCCACCACTTGCAAGCTCTGGGTAAAGCCCTTTGAATAGTTTCTTACAAACATAGAAACATAGAAAATAGGTGCAGGAGGAGGTCATTTGACCCTTCTAGCCCGCACCATCAATCATTGTGATCATGGCTGATCATCAACAATAAGTAACCCGTGCCTGCCTTCTACCCATAGCCATTGATTCCACTGGCCCCTAGAGCTCTATCTCTCTCTTGAATTCATCCAGTGAATCGACCTTCACTGCCTTCTGTGGCAGAGAATTCCACAAATTCACAACTCTCTGGGCGAAAAAGTGTTTTCTCATCTCAGTTTTAAATGGCCTCCCCTTTATTCTTAACGCAACAAGCAGATTTTCATAGCACGGGCTAATGAACTTTATAATGCAAATCTACCAACCTCTAGTCTGTGCGTATTCCATTGCAAGGGAACTTATGTAGGGACGCATAAACTGCCCTAATCCTGCCTTGGCTGCAAGCCATTCATGCCAATAACTCATCCACATCGATATCATTAACAAGATGATTTATCTAACTCTCCCAACCTAGCCCTCTTATTACCAAATGAATGGAGACATGGGCAAATCCGAGTGGATGATGTCCAGTAGACTACTCCCCTTGGCAGACAAGAGAAACAATGGCAAACGGAACAACTAGCACGTTGCCTGCAAACTAACACCCTAACCTTAACATTATGCAGTTTCTGAGCTGCTCGCTGTAAGTCTCAAACTGGGCGTCTGATTTTTTTTAAAAAGTCATCCTGTCTTCTAACGTTTTTACCCGTTGTTCTTCCACTTCTGGCCATGCTGCACATCCCGTCTGCCTGGAAAAACCATGACTGTACCATCGGCAGATCGGCAGATGTGGGGGGTCAGCAGAAGGAGCACAGGTTATGAATTACTCTCATGTGTCATTTCACTCCTGTTGCTGGCAGCCGACATTTCCTCTACAAGTGCAGGAGAACTTGGCTGTGTCTTTTCCTCCTCTGCTCAGCGCCCGTTACCTATATACATGTCCCGGCTGTTAGCGTGGATGACGTGTCTCAGTAATGGGCCTGTCCCACTTAGGCGACTCTTTAAGCGACGGCCAGGGACTAGTTTTAATGGATTTCACCTACGATACCCGGCGACAACCCACGACAGCACACACGACAACCTACGACAACGCCTACGTCAACCTACGACAAACTACGACAGCAAAAATTGTCGTCACAGTCACCGAAAATGTTTCAACATGTTGAAAATGTTGTGGCAGTCACCTGTATTCGCCCTAAAAATCGCCCAAGTGGGACAGGCCCATAAGGCCGCACATTGTGCGTGGGGGACATCCTGTTATGGTTGAATAACTGAGAATTGGTGCAAGCTAATGTGGTTATGAGTCTTGTAGCAGATGCAAATGCATGAGATCGAGAAGAACCTGCGAATGTTAGTCACGTCCTTGTCTAGAAGGTGTTGTTAGATGTCTGACAAGTATGCGGAGCGTTTAGCTGCGCCTGAATCTAGTGATATATTTGGAAGTACATAGCACTTGATAATAAGCATAGCATAGCTCATTGACTTTGACTAAACCTTTGAGGTAAATGTACTCTTTGTGGTGTTTCAACCAAGCTGACCCTTAAGATTGCAAGCAAATGCTGCCTAACCCGCTGAGTTACTCCAGCAATTTGTGTGTATCTTCAGTTTAAAGCAGCATCTGCAGTTCCTGCCTACACTTAACATTGACTGTATAGGTTTAGAAACATAGAAACATAGAAAATAGGTGCAGAAGGAGGCCATTTGGACTTCAAGCCAGCACCGCCATTCATTGTGATCATGGCTGATTGTCCCCAATCAATAACCCATAGATCAATAATCAATAAATCCAAAGGCTTATTATTGTCACATGTACTGAGATACAGTGAAAAGCTTTGGTTGGTATCCAATCATATCAGTATATACATATCCAATATATACACAAATGTAATCAAGTAAAACTCAAGTACAATACACCATACAAATATATTCCATTCACATGTAGCTCCCAGTTCAGATAAAGTTTTCAAATCCCTGCTGCAGTGTACCTGTCCTTTAAGGGCAGCACTACATTTAGTTTAGCTTAGTTCAGTTTAGAGGTACAGCACGGAAACAGGCCTATTTGGCCCACCGAGTCCACACCGACCAGCGATCCCCGCGCATTAACACAGTCCTACATAGGGATAATTTACACTTATATCAAGCCAACCTACAAACCTGTACGTTTTTGGAGTGTGGTAAGAAACCGAAAATCTCGGAGAAAAGTCACGCAGTCACGGGGAGAACGGACAAACGCCGTACAGACAGCACCCGTGGTCGGGATCGAACCCGGGTCTCCGGCGCTGTAAGGCAGCAACTCTACCGCGGTGCCACCGCCAACAACAACTTGCCCGGTGTTGCAAGTTAAGTGCAGCCACTCAGAAATATTGTCAGCTCAGGTTACATGCAGCAATCATGGAATTCATCGGGCACAGGAAGTTGGCAAGAGGGTGGGTTGATTACGCCATCTGATCCCTGTACTTGAGTCCAGGAGCTCTCCATTCTTACACAAGTAAGGAGGTGCAGTTGAAGAGAAGCCAGTGGTTACAGCAAGTCATAACCAAATCAATTGCTTCTCAAATTATGAATAATCTGTTATTAATCTCTTGCCCTGTTAACCAGCATCTATTGATTAATAGATGTCACACTTGCTAATGTAACTTTCCAAACTGCTTTAATTTTTGAGTGGGAAGGAACTGCAGATGCTGGTTGAAACTGAAGATGGACACTAGAAGCTGGAGTAACTCAGCGGGTCAGGCAGCATCTCTGGAGAAAAGGAATAGGTGATGTTTTGGGTCAAGACCCTTCTTCAGACTGAAAGTCAGGGGAAAGGGAAACGGGAGATATAGACGGTGATGTAGAGAGATATAGAACAAATCAGTGAAACATATGCAAAAAAATAACAATGATCAAGGAAACAGGCCATTGTTAGCTGTGGGCTAGGTGAAAACACGTTACAGACAATGAGACTCACAAGACGACTTTGAAGCTAGTCCAGTGACTTGGGTGGGGGAGGGACACAGAGAGAGGGGATGCAAGGGGTACTTGAAGTTAAAGAAATCAATATTATACTGAGTTGCAAGCTGCCCAAGCTTTTTGAGCACATTGATTAAAAGTTTTTCCCTCTTGCTTGACAATCTCAGTTCAGGATCAACTTTGGTAAGTTATTTAATGCTACTATGTGGAGTCAGGTAATATGCTTAAATGTTTCCATAGATTTTGTGATCTCAGAATATCTTTATACTGATGGAATATCTTTATATTTAGTGGTCTTAGAATAATATACCTCGTTATAAGTGCTCTTTATTTCCAGCATAAACAGCTTATTCCGAGCAAACTTGCAGCCCAGAAGACGATTTGAGCTTGATTCAGTACAATATCACATCATCAAGAATCAACCTGTGGGAACCTTGCGTTTGATTGGCAAACACACACATACAGTATATCCTTTGGCAAACATTACAACCATCAGTCAGATCAGACTTGCAGGTAGTGAACTATTCCGTCTTTAATTAAAAATGTCAACAATATGCCTTATGGAAACTGCCTGTTCAGTCCTTTTCATATGGTCGTATGATAGATGAAAGTAGCTTTGAATGGCATGGTTACATCGCGTTCGATGTTACTAAACATTTTGGGCGACACGGTGGCGCAGCGGTAGAGTTGCTGCTTTAGGGCCTGAGCCACTGCGGCGATCTAATTTGTGAGTTTAGAAGAGTTTGTCGTCAACTCATACTCGCGGCATGGTCGACAACGAGGTCCTAGGAGGTCTTTGTAACTCTCCTCCATTCTTGAGTGTACTTGAGGCCTCAGCTAGGTCACGGCTTTATTTTCAACATGCTGAAAAATGCCCGCAAGTAAAAAAAGGTTGATACTAGTGGGTTTAGTTGAGGTAGGTCATAGTAAGTCTATGTTATAGTGCTAATGCTATCGAAGGCAATGGTAGCTAATCGAAGGTAGTCGAAGGTAAAGCTCATTGAGGAAAGTAAACCGATCGGTAATGTTAAATGCCCGCTAAACTTTATTATAAGTTGTCTGCCTTCTTAAAAGTGCCTCCACTTCTTCTCCCCCCCCTTCTCTCCCCTTCTCTCCGCCTTCTCGCACTATCTAAAGGACTTACTGTAACTGTGCTAGCTGTCTTTCACCTTCCTGTTCATTGCGGGTGTGAATTTCAGGCAGCGCTCCCCCGCCTTTGCGATGTGTTTGTGTGTGTGCAGACGGTCGATCCGGCTCACGGTTTCATCGCTGACGGTCGATCCAGCTCGAGGTTTTTCAGGCGTGTGCCCTCGAGCTTGAAGGTCGAAGAGAGTCGCTAAAAAGTCGCGTTAGTGGGACAGGCCCTTTACAGGGGCAGAGATCCGCGTCCAAGTTGGGCTGAAGGGCCTGATCCCACGCTGTATCACTCTATGACTAAACCAACAACTACTCATTGCAACAGGTTAAAATAGATGATGTACAGAGGATAAAATGCTGAGTGTAGTTAGTGTTGCCAATGTAGAAAACAAATAGAAAAGTTAAGTATTTAAAAATGGTGAGAAAACAAAACATTGGTGTTCAAAATGTGTCCTTTTGTATATGAATCACGTAAATTTAGTACCTTGCTGGTACAAGGAGTAATTAGCAATGCAAATGGTGTGTTAGCCTTTATTGCAAGAGGATTTATGTACATGAGTGTAACTGTTTACAAATATTATATGCAGCATTGATGAGGCTGTGCCTGGCAGAATGTGCACATGTCTCACTACCTAAGGGAAGATAGGTAGGGAGGTAGAGAGTGCAATGAAGTTTCACCAGATCGATTCCTATGCAGAGAGATTAAGAAGATTGTGCCTATACTCTCCTGAGTTCAGTACAATGAGAGATGTTGGCATTGCAACAAACTATATTCTATCAGCTTGACAGGGGAGGTGCTGAGATGATAGTTCCCTGGCCTGAAATGCCGAGTGAAAGGAATCACTGGCTCAAAATTATTGGTTGGCTTTGGAGAACTCAGATGAGGAGAAATGTCTTCATCCTGTGGGTACTGAGTATTTGAAATGTTTGAAATCCAACTAGATGTCTGGTCACTGAGTAGATGTCTGGTCACTGATAGAAGAAAGACAGAAATGTGTTACACACACAATCAGTCTGAAGAAGGGTCTTGACCCGAAACGTCACCCATTCCTTCTCTCTAGAGATGCTGCCTGTCCCGCTGAGTTACTCCAGCATTTTGTGTCTATCTTCGGTTTAAACAAGGATCTGCAGTCCCTTCCTACTCAGACAGTTGATGGATGTTTGCACGTTAAGGGATAAATGCATGAAGGAAGTGCGAAGATACAAGATCAGCCATAATCTAATTGAATGGGGCTAAAGGCCCATCACTGCTTTTGATTATTTACCTTCTCATGATCATTGATAACCTGCACACTACCCAGCTGGGTTTTCCCAGGAATATGCTTTCCCATATCGCATCATATCTCTTGGTATCAAGGCAGCATTTGACCAGGTAAAGCATCAGAGAGCCCTTGCACAACATAAATCAGTGGGCTTCAAGAGGTAAACACTTCATTTGAATTCATTCCTCCTGATATCAATAAATATCTGAGAGCACTGGATACAGCAGTGATGCTGTAACACCCAAACGTTTGTCCTGGAGTACTGATTAACTGGTCCATACTGTTACAGCACCAGCATCCACAGAATACTATGGAATACCTTGTATGCCCCAAGCACAAATAGGTGCACAAATTCAATGCAACCTATTACCATCCACTATCAATGAGAGGTTAGAACACATGAACGGAAGAAAAAGGACCAGAAGTAGGTATCTCCGCTCTGCGTTTGGCCCACCATTCAATATCATTGTGACTGATCTACTTCAGCCTTGTTCCACCTTCTGAACAAGTTCCCCTTAGCCTTCGATCCTCTAATCCATAAACGCATCCACCTCCTTTCCGCAGAGACTGCACCCTCCCTAACTTTTCCGCAGAGACCGCTCCCTCCATAATGTTTCTGCAGAGACCGCTCCCTCCGTAACTCCCTGGTCAATTCATCCCTTCCCACCCAAATCACCCCCTCTCCTGGCACTTTCCCTTGCAACCGCAAGGGACTTGCCACTACACTTGACGCCTTACCTCCCCCCTTGACTCCATCCAAGGACCCAAGCAATCTTTCCAGGTGAGGCAGAGGTTCACCCGGACCTCCTCCAACCTCATCTATTGCATTCGCTGCTCTAGGTGTCAGCTGCTCTACATCGGTGAGACCAAGCGTAGGCTTGGCTATCGCAACGCCCAACACCTCTGCTCGGTTCGCAATAACCAACCCAATCTCCCGGTTGCTCAGCACTTGTACTCCCCCTCCCATTCCGAATCTGACCTTTCTGTCCTGGGCCTCCTCCATGGCCAGAGTGAGGCCCACCGTGAATTGGAGGAGCAGCACCTCATATTTCACTTGGGCAGTTTACACCCCAGCGGTATGAACATTGACTTCTCCAATTTTAGGTAGTCCCTGCTTTCCCCTCCTCTTCCCAGCTCTCCCACAGCCCACTGTCTCGGCCTCTTCCTTTCTTGTTCCCGCTCCCCCCACCCCCACATCAGTCTGAAGAAGGGTCTCAACCCGAAACGTCGCCTATTTCCTTCGCTCCATAGATGCTGCCTCACCCGCTGAGTTTCTCCAGCATTTTTGTTTACCTTCGATTTTCCAGCATCTGCAGTTCCTTCTTAAACACCTCCACTCTAAATACTTCTAATGATCCAGTTTCTACAACTCCCTCAAGCAGGGAATTCTAGCGATTCACCACTCTAGAATTTCACCACTATTTTTAATTGCGTACCTCATTTTAATGATCGTTATCGTGAGAATATGCTCCCTCTTTGAAGATTCTTCCATCAATGAAATCATCTGGAATCTTGACATCTACCCTGTATTGCCTCCTTGGGATCTTATGTTTCAGTAAGATCAATTGTCATTCTTTTGGTCATTAGTGATAAGTGATAGGAGTAGAATGGTTTTCACCCAGAGAATTATGAATCTGTGTAATTCTCTGCCACAGAGGCAGTGGAGGCAAATTCACTGGATGTTTTCAGGGAGAGAGAGATTTAGTTCTTAGGACTAAGGGGCTCAAGGGATATGGGGAAAAAGCCGGAACGGGGTACTGATTTTGGATGATCAGCCATGATCATATTGAATGGCGGTGCTGCCTCGAAGGGCCGAATGGCCTACTCCTGCACCTATTTTCTATGTTTCTATATTTCTAATTAGGCCAACCGGGCCATCAAGTCTACTCCGCCATTCAATCATGGCTGATATATATCTCCCTCCTAACCCCATTCTCCTGCCTTCTCCCCATAACCCCTGACACCAATGATACTAATCAAAAATCTATCTCTGCCTTAAAAATATCCACAACTTGGTCTCAACAGCCTTCCGTGGCAAAGAATTCCACTTTTAAAACTCTAAAGATATGGAAGCTGGCATTTATTCATCTAAAACCTGCCATCTGATGACTTGAGACATAAACAACTGCAGATGTTGGAATCTTAAGCAAAAAATAAATGGCTGGAAGAACTCAGTGAGTCAGACAGCATCTGTGGTGGGAATGGACAGACAAAATTTTACTTTAGGACCCTTCTTCAGACTGATAGAAAGTAGGGAGAAAACTGGAACAGAGAGCAAGGGCTTAGCAAAGCCTGACAAGTGATATACAGGTAAAGGTTGGGGCGGTGTGACTGGCAGATAGGTGCAGTAAGCGACATAGGCTGGAGATGAAAAGGAGGCAAAGGGATGTCAGATACCAAAATAAGACAAGGAGTGAAATGTAAAGCCAGAAGTAGGGATATGGGTGGAAGAGACAGGAAGTAGGGGAAAGACTAAAAATTCTGAAGAGGAGTCTCGACCTGAAACGTCACCCATTCCTTCTCTTCAGAGATGCGGCCTGTCCCGCTGAGTTACTCCAGCATATTGTGTCTGTCCTCAGTGCGAACCAGCATCTGCAGTTCATTCCAACATAAAAATGAATTATTTGACTCGGGGATGGGAGATAAGCATAAGGAAGATGAAGCAAGATGATTAGGATGATGAGAGATAGTGGGATAAATGTGTGCCCAGCAGGGTAGGGGGCAGGGTAAAGAGAGGGAGCGTTTGGAAGGGGTCTTAATTGAAATAGCAAAATTCAATGCTCATACGATGGGGTGTGAGCTACTCAAGTCATGAGGTGCTGCTGCTGCTCCAGACACAGACCGAGAGATCAGTTTCACATTCTCTTACTGACCTTCCTGTGCTTGGGCTCCTCCACTGCTAGTGTGAGGTCACACGCAAACCGGACGAACAGCACTTCATATTCCGCTTGCGTAGCTGACATCCCAACAGTGCGAACATAAAATTCTCCAATTTCAAGTAATACCCACAACCCCGCCCCTTACACCTGTACTCACTTCCCATGTACACATATTCCCCCCACCATCTCATACCACCTGAGTCACCCTGTTTCCTCTGTATACTCATCTCCCACCCCAAATCATATAATTCCCGTTTAACCCCCCCCCTCCCTCCTCCATCTCCTTCCACCCATACCCTTCCCATGGCTTTATTCTTCCCTCCTTATAGCAATGTTACAAAATGTTGAGATTTTAAAAATCAAGTCTGCAATTTATCCCATCAGATAAAGCATAAAAAGAAGTTTAATTTGACACCTAATTCACTGTCATATCTTCAGTATTAAGAAAGTTATGGCCATTTTCATACTCGGAAATTAGCATCTTGTTCTAATGCCTTTCAATTGACTTAACTCAAAAGCTGTGATCTAGAACCGTTAAAAGCCCATAACTTTCTTAAAAATTAAGAGAACTCAATGAAATTTTCAGTTATTATAGATTGAAGCATTCTGAAACAAATATGAACCAATCTTACTTGGATGACCTGAAATTAAAGCATATAATTAGTTAGTTACCTAATTGTAGCTAATTACAAAATTCAATGAGTAGATCTAAACATCTATCTATTTCTTAAGAGAAGATAAACTTTTTTAAGTTGCCTAAGTATCCAAATAACATTCACACAATAATCCACAATATAACATAATTTTTAAATCTAATTTTCATGTATTTCTGGGCCAAATGGAAGGAATTTAGTGTTTAATGCCTGTAAATTAATGGCCATTTAAATCAACTAGCGAGTGGGTTTTAGTGGAATGCGGTGGATTGGAACGTTGTGGTTTGCGGTGAAGTCAGGAGGAAAAATACTGTTGGTTCATACATTTTTTTTTGGATCCCATTTCGCAACATGAAAATATTATTAAAGCCTCCATAAAAACCAAGTTTTAATATAAAAATAAGCTGTGTACCTTTTTTTCTCCCCTACGCAAAATCCTTCCCGTTGTCGGGGCTCACGGCTTTTGAAGGTGATTTTTAAATTACTCTAGATAATAAATAATCTAGCATAATTTAAAAATACCTTCATTAATGAAATGTCGGAGCGATTTTTCTTCTGCAACGAAATCGCCCGACATGGATCGATTTGCCCAGTCTGTAGAAAAACGGCACTTTAAGCCCGCCCCCCTCTGAAAGGCGCCAAAGTCACGCACACGGGGAGTGGCAGAACTGCAGCGCTGCTCAAGGTAAGTTTTGTAACATACCTACTCCTTATCCCTCCTTTTAGCCTTATTCAGTTAGTCCACCCATCTCCCAATGACCCCTCTCACCTCTATCCACTTGTTTGAAGAAGGGTCTTGACCCAAAACGTCACCCATTCCTTTTCTCTACAGATGCTGCCTGTCCCGCTGACTTACTCCTGCATTTTTGGTCTACCATCTGCTCTTTGCTCCACTTGTCACCTTGTCCTACTCCATCAACCTGAGGAAGAGTCCCAACTCAAAACATTGTCTCCCCATTCCCTCCACAGGTGTTGCCTGACCCGTTGGGATTTTACTTCGGAGTGACTATGTGAAGAAGGCCGTCCCCACGCATGCGCATTATTACGTCTGACGCATTGCGCATCGACTGACTGACAGGCACGTTGCTCCTTCCAGCGGGTAAGTTTAAAAGGTCCAGGTAAGTGTTTTTTCAAACAGCTTTGCTGGAATCGTTGTTCCAGGTTTGGAGTACATTTGTTGGAGGAAAACTTTGTATTGTGTTTTTCTACAAATATGTCGAAGGTGGAGAGGCGAGCCGCGACCAAAACGGCTGTGGAAGACCACGGGCCTACGGGCAGCATGCGACCACCGAATTCACCTAAAGAGCTGCTGGTAGAGCAGCCAGCAGCCACAGACATGGTGCGGGTAGGCACCTTGGCTACTCCACGGGGATGAAAGCCACTAGGAAGTCTGTAAGGGCCCTGGACTCAGGAGTCGGGCCAGGAGGAGGTGGACGAGTTCCCTCCTCAGGGCAGTGTTACCGGCCGGCTGGCCCAGCTGGAGAGCCTTGTGGAGAGGTTACTCCAGCACAATACGCTCCAGAGGAAGGAGCTATCGAAGCCCGGGGTGTTTATTGTACCCGAGGCAGCAGCGCCTGTGACAGGGCTGCGTGATATCTCCCTGTCAGATGACGGGAGCGTACGAGGTCCGATCTATTGCTGACTCTGTTTTAAGTTCTGTTTCACAGTTTCCCCCTGGGTGAGAGGGGTCACTGTTTGTTTTTCTTTTCTGTTATTAAACCGTTACTATTGTTAAAACATGTCATGTTTGAATGCATTAATTTTCTCACTCGTCCTTGTCAATTGATGCAGCTGTGACGCGTGGACTCGTTCCTCGGCATGAAATCACAGAACTTCAAAGTCTTCACGTAGTCACTCACATGACTCCGAAGTAAAATAGTAAGATTAAACGAGAACTTACCAGTTCGAAGTTTGATCGTCATTTTATGAGGAGTTATGACGAGGGATTACGTGCCCTCCGCTCCCTACCTTCGTAATTTAACGATCATCTGGTAGTTCTAGTCATCTATAATCTTACTATGTTAGTTCAACTGCTGTTATCTATGACTTCACACCGTTGCTTTGAAGATTGACGCGCATGCGTGGGGACGGCCTTCTTCACGTAATCCCACATCGTAACTCCTCATAAAATAACGATCAAACGTCGAACTGATAAGTTCTCGTTTAATCTTACTATTCTCCAGCACTCACATAGTAGCCTGCAGCCAACTTAACAATGAAGAGTTATCTTAAGTTACAACAAATACTCGTTTTGAATAACATGAATAAAAACTGGAAATTCCAGACAGTTGGTTGGGTTTCCTAAACACTGGTGATAAGGACCTTCACCTTTCTAAGATATTATTAAAACGCACAAGTAATCAAGTTGAATCCGATAAATAAAACTGGGAAACGTGTATTCTCTTGTGAAACCCAACATCACTCAAGAGAAGATGTAAGTCCATCTTGCTGACAATAAACAAATAAAACCAAAATCACGAGTTCAGGAAGGACAAAGAATGAAGTCACCATTTGCTGAATAATTCAGATCTGTTACAATTGGAAAGCCAATGCAAAGCAAAATTCATCAGAGAATTTGTAACCAAATATTACGTATTGAGGCGGTATAAGCAATCTTCAATGACTTAAGAAGAATCATTGCATTGGTTTTTTTGACAGCAGGTTAATTAATGTCAACATGAAGACAGTATGGCATAGTAATTAAAGGACAAATCATATTATCGGGCAAATTACTAGAAGATTATAACATTCCAAAAAAAAGCTACGATTTTACAAAATAGCATTTAAAACTTATAAAAGAGATAGTGTTCAACCAAATCCCAATCCATTTGGTGCGGCCCCACCCACCCACCCACCCACCCACCTACCATTGTAGGATTTGTTTGGTATCTGTCTGGGTGCTAAAGAGCTACCAAGACAAGCTTAATCCTCTGCCGTAACTTTTACATTGACCTCATCCATCATGATAAATGTGCCTTAAAATAGTGAGCACACACAATGATAAAGGACAACAAAGGGGACAAGGAATGGTATTAACTGGGCATTGTGAAACAGCTTCTGCATTAGTGCCTGCCTTCACCCCACCACTATAATTGCACACGAGTTTTGTGCATCACTCAGTCGTCATCTTATTTGTTATCACTGACTTTTCCCATTTACCGTGGGCTCCAAATAATTGCATGTTGGCTGTCCGGAAAGAAAATAAATTGTCATACATTTGGGAGAGTTCATTAAAATCTAATGCAATCCTCATCAGAAAATACTTGACTGTTTTACAGGTCTTGAGTGCATTCAGAATTCACTTAATAACATCTCTGGAGCCTTAGCAAGAGCATCCTGTGAGCTCGTCAGACTATTCTATCACCATTCACAGTGTAATCCAATGCCCAGTGCCCACCACTGGAAGGTCTATTAATTTGATCAGCACAAGAGGACAATGACATTGCTCTGGTCAAATGTATCTGTATTTCTACTTGGCTGCTAACACAGTCACGTTGTCAACTGAGTTTTAAATTATGTCCAATTATAATTCAGACAGCACCTCCTTAAAACATAACTACCTAAGCAAACAAAAAATTGTAATCTGTTGTGTTTCATTTTACCGTATTTTTGTCATAGAGACCATGGTTGTCGAGTAACATCCGTTTCTCTTGGCTGCAATATCTTCTTAAATCGCGTTCAAATTGCTGCATGAATAACAAAAGAAAAGGAAATGTCACATTAGCCTTTCAGAAAATTGATAAAGTCAATTCACTCTCTTGGCATGAAGTTGTTTATCGGGTTATTAAAACATCGCAGTGCGGTCTCAGCAGCTACTTATTGACCAACTTGTTAACCAGCTTGAGTGGAAATTAAACGGTGCGGATATCAACCGTGTTGAAGTTTGAGACAGAACATATCCTTTTGATGCATTTTCCGGTACTGATCAGGACTGAATTTTTAGGCCGTTGTCTTTACGACAATATACTGTGCGAACTTTCATTCTGCTGTCTGAATTGGATATCCTTGTTTCACTGTGATTTACGGCGTCTCAATATGTCGATAAACAAGCCAAAATTGATTTCCCGCAACTTTTTTCACTAAATGCTCTTTAGATCTATCAATACTGCTAACGATGATAACACTGTAATAGCCCTGTCCCACGGTGCGAGTCCATTCCAAGAGCTCTTCCGAGTTTAAAAAAAATCAAAGTGGTGGTAAGCACAGGGAATGAACGTAGCGGGTACGTCGGAGCTCGGGGACGTCTCTTAGCGTTAATGACAGGTACTCGGGAAGACTCGCTAATGGTAGGTAAGCACGGGAAGACTCGTGAAGATTTTTCAACATGATGAAAAATGTTCACGAGAGCCCCGAGTACTGACAAGTGGCCATTACCGTAAATCTCTGAGTTCGAATCAGGGCAAACTCGGGAAAGCTCTTGGAATGAACTTGTACCATGGGACAGGGGTTTAACTGTTATATATTCAACACTTGACCCAGATCATTTGGAGTTGGAACATCATCAGACAAATAACTATTGTAAACCAGCATATTAAATATTCTTCACTATAATGTCTGGTAATTATTATTAAACACAGAAACCCCTGTAGGCCTGAATTGGATAGCTCCTGAAAATGGGTACAGAGAGTTCAATGCACAATTAACTGCTTGGTTCCTTGCATGCCGTGCACCATTATCCTGCCACCTGCCCAATGTCATAATTTCTCCAAGCAATTAATATTAACCATGCTGTTAAATGCCTGTATGCCTTGGCCAGGGACCGAAGACTGTGAGCGGTTTGTACTACAGACAGCCTGAAGCACATGAAGCCAGTTTACAGATGTTGAGTGCGATTTGTGCTGCGGCAGCAGTCGGCAGTAAATGTATTCACAGACATCATTCTAAGGGAGACAAAAATGTTGGAGAAACTCAGCGGGTGTGGCAGCATCTATGGAGCGAAGGAATAGGTGACGTTTCGTGTCGAGACCCTTCTTCAGACTGATGTGGGGAGGTGCGGGAAAAAGAAAGGAAGAGGCGGAGACAGTAGGCTGTAGGAGTAGTGGGAAGGGGAAGGGAAGGAGGGAGACAGCAAGGACTACCTGAAATTGGAGAAGTCAATGTTCATACCGCTGGGGTGCAAACTACCCAAGTAAAATATGGGGACCGCTCCTCCAATTTGCGATGGGACTCACTCTGGCCATGGAGGAGGCCCAGGACAGAAAGGTCGGATTCGGAATAGGAGGGGGAGTTGAAGTGCTTGAGCCACCGGGAGATCAGGTTGATTATTGCGAACTGAGCGGAGGAGTTGGGCAAAGCGATCGCCAAGCCTGCGCTTGGTCTCACCGATGTAGAGCCGTTGACACCTGGAGCAGATAAGTCAATGTTCCTTCTGATCTGAATAGACTGGCAAACATAACGGGAGTTTTTCAGATGCTACAGTGGAGCCTTTGTGGAATAGGAAGAGATCCAGCAGATAAACCGTACAAAGATAATGAAGACATTTAGATGTGAGTGCCATTGTCAAAAGTAAGTCTTGAGGGCCTGGATGGAACACGGCAGGACGTTCAATGACTTGCCAAGCTCAGTGATGGGAGATTCAGATGCTACATGAGGTCAGTCGCAGCAGTGAAGATAGATACAAAGTGCTGGAGTAACTCAGCAGTACAGGCAGCATCTATCGATTGAAGGAATGGATGACATTTCAGGTCGAGACCCTTCTTCAGATAGAGAGTCGGGAGAAAGAGAAACGAGAGAGATATACAGACGGTGATATTTCTGTACACCATCTACTGTATATCTCCCCCTTTCCCTTCCCCCCCCCACCGGCTCTCAGTCTGGAAAAGGGGCTCGACCTGTAATGTCACCCATTCCTTTTCTCCAGAGATGCTGCCTGCCCTACTGAATTACTCCAGCACTTTGTGTCTATCTTCAGCGGAAACCAGCATCTACAGTTTCCTCCTGACCTCTAATGTTAACTGTCCAACAATATCATATCGCTCAACTCTCAACAAAGGTGATCAAGGACAAAAGTGACTAGTAAACGGGACGGTCCAAATTAGAATCAACAGCAGATGAGCTCAAGCAGAGTGAAACACTTCCAGAAGGCAACACAATAAACATCAAGGCAACAGAGGATGGATAATATGCTGGCGTTGTGTACAATGTCTAAACCCCCTGCATGCACTTCGTTATACTTCGGCCGTGCGGTCAGCGGATAGACTATTTCATCCAGTTTCCAAGGCTATTTTTGTTGCAGCAGCTCCAGTCCATTGGCACAACAGGATGCTGCAGAATGAAATCATTGTGACTGCTTCCTGGGGATTGGGTGAATTCCTGGATGATCTGCTGCCTGTGGTCTGTTGCCAGACAGAGAAACAACAGAGTTCTTGTTGCCGATGGAACATTTCAGAATTTATGGACATCTGCAAAGAGCAGAAGAACTATCAATTAGATCTGCACAGAGGAGAAGGAAGCTGGCTGTCCTGGCAAAGCCACGGATACATTGCACTTGCTGTGAAATCTGGACGCCTCTCTTTAAATATACAATTTAAATTACACTCTCTCCCCAACCTCTCAATGCAACAATGTGAGAAAACATGCAAATCGTTGGACATACCTACAACTTCTAATGTAAAGGAGACACCTCCCGGAAGGCCGCTGAGAAACAGAGCCCGGAGCCCAGGTCTGCGGAGCCCACGGCTGGAGCCTGTGTCGGTGCCACGGAGGCGCACGGAGAGGACCCGGCAGCGTTAGTGGAGAGGTCGGTGCAGTGGCCGATGAAGGCGCCGGTCAACGGACGAGGATGGACCATGTGGGAATGAGGACGCCGATTCCAAGGGGAGGAACAGGGGGGGACCCGTGTTGGGGGGACCACCGTGAGGGAGGGGGAGGGGGAGGGGAAGACAAAGGTGGACCTGGTGCAGGATACTTTATAACTTTGGTGGCACCCCTTATGTGGCAACTATTTATATACCTTGGGTATGCAAGCAAAGAATTTCACTGTGACTTGCCACGTGTGACAATAAAGTATTCATTCATTCATTCATTCATTCATTCATGTTTGCCTGTGTCCCCAATCACCTTAATAGAGACCGGAATCCTTGCCCAACTCTGAAGTTGCAATCATGTTTGCAGCAGTTGGGGAGTTTTCAGTGAGGATGGTTTTTTATTTAGTGTAGAAGTCTCATTTAATGTTCCTCATTGGTTCAAGCAGGAGATTTGATCTCTTACCACTTTAGGCAGACATAGGTGTCTGAAAAATCTCTTCTCCTCATCCACTGCCTTTAGCAGCTTGCGCTGGTCTATTTCCCTTTATTCAATCTTGCAGTAATGCTGTTAAGCAAGTAGAGCAAACCTATGTCTGGGGTCAATCGATTGATACACAAGCCTTGAAGTCAGAACAAAGCCCTTCAGTCACTTTCTGCAGGATTTCATAAATTTAAAGATTAATTGAAACACTCGCAGCATTGTAGTTACCTCTAGTAGAAAACAGTTAACTATTATTTGCAAGAATTGAATCTTTAACAGGCATTGTTGAAGTGCCAACGTATTCAGCAGTGCAAGGTTAAGAGATGGCATCAGATGGAGGATTGTAAAACAGTGAAGATGGATGTCAAAAATTGCAGCAGGTTCTTGAACGGTTGGCCAAGTTGGCTGTAGAATAAGAAGATTAAACAGGAACTTACCAGTTTAAAGTTTGATCTTTACTTTATGAGACGTTACGATGAGGGATTACGTGAAGAAGCCCGCCAGCCCGCATGCGCGTCAACCTTCAAAGCAGCGGTGTGAAATCACAGAAACCAGTTGCTGAACTGGTTATAGGAAGATTCGAGAAACTAGAAATACCAGCTGACCTTTACGAGAAGAGGATTGGGAGTGGAGTGCACGTAATTCCTCATCGTAACTACTCATAAAATAAGGATCAAACTTCAAACTGGTATGTTCTCGTTTAATCTTCCTATTTTACTTCAAAGTCACGTGAGTGACAACGTGAAGACGTTAAAGCTCTGTAATTTCATGCCGCGAACACGAGTCCATGCAACACACTGCATTAGTTGACCAGAAATGATTGAAAAAATAATGCATTCAGACATTGCATAGATTTAAAACATGCTGATGTTTTTAATAAACAAATGATAATAAAAATAATAGTTCCCCTCACACCCGGGAGCAAATTATAGAACAGATCTTAAAATTGAGTTGGCAAACAACCCCGACCTGGCAATCAGTTTATTATAAAAAGTTTGGAACGTTCGCTCATTTGACCATCCTGCAGTCGCTAGGATGTGGTCCAGCGGAACCTCCATGAACCTTGCTGCTGATGTTGTTGCAGCCCTGGTGGAGTGAGATTTAAAAACATCAGTGTACACTCCTGCGCTAGCCAATACACGTCTTAACTACCTGGAGATGGTCTGTACTGACATCCTCTTGTGTGGTTTTTTATAACTAATAAACATTGCCAGTTCAGTGCCTCTCAGGCTCTTTGTAATCTTAAAATACTGTTGCATATGTGTGACCACACACAATCTATAGTCCATAGGGTATGCCATAAATTCCAGTTTTAGACCTGACACCCCTGGTCTGCTCTGATTAATTACCTCATGTATATAAAACGTTATTTTGTTGGTAGATGTAACCATTCTGTCCAGCCGTAGCTTATGAAATGACTGGACCTGTTGTGCCGAAACCAGCGCCATGAGCATAACCACTTTATATGTGAGCTTGACCAAAGACAAGGATGTAGCTGGAGCCCACTGGCGATGCAGCGTTAGCACAATGCCTCCGTGTACCTGGGCCTGGGGGGATTTGTGTTATAGATACCCTTCATAAACTTGGATATCAGCGGATGAGACCCGACAGAGTGGTGTTCCGATCCCAGCAACAAGTATGATGACGAGGCACTTTTGGCACAATTAATGGCACTATAACTCAATCTTTCATCAAAGAATAGTTTGGAGAGAATCTCCAAGATGTCAGTTATACGTGCCGTATCATATGTTATGTCAGACTGCAAACAAAACTCTTCCCATCTCCTGATGTAAGAGATGTACTGCTTCTTGGTGCTATCCCTCCGAGCTGCACAGATCATGTTCACAGTTCGGTCTGACAATCCGAGCCCAGGAAAGGTCTTCTTAAAGTCTGCAAATCAATAAATTGATTCGATCATGCAGCGGGTGGCCTTCCCGGGTTACGGGATGAACCATCAAATTTTTGCATTTGGAAACAACCATATAAGGTTCTGTTACCATTCCCAATATCAGTGGGAACCATGGCTGCATAGGCCAGTCAGGCACTACCAAAATGCCTGAAGCGGAATCTTGCTGGATTTTTTGATGAGGCAAAATGGAGGGATTGCATAAAAGAACATTCCTCCCAGTGTAGCGAGAATGCATCTATCGCCACTGCTCCAGGGTCTGGCTCCCATGCAACATACTTTGGTAACTTGTGATTGAGCCTAGATCCAAACAAATCGATATCCGGTGTTCCATACCAAGCTACAATGTCGTTAAATACTTTATGATCCAACATCCAACCTGTGTTGTCATTGAATTTTCATGACCTGGTGTCTGCCACTCTATTAAACTTACCTGGCAAATAGGTAGCTGAAATCCAAATGCTTCTTTCGATACACCAGTGCCAAATGAGGTTAGCTAATTTATCACAGGATACTGACTTGATCCACACATGTGATTAATATATGCCACCACCGTACTGTTGTCAATCTGTAGTTGGACATGCAAATTATGCATATTCCCACAATAAAATTTTAACCCATAGAATGCCCCCCAGCATCTCTAGGTAGTTAATACCATGTAACTGAAGAATTAATGACATGCACATCCCATCTGCCACCGCAACTAGAGATGGTATTAGTAGCTCCCCATCCTTGAGCATCAGTTTGTAATATAACTGAAGGTTTACTGACCAAAATGTTACTGGAGCAATGCCAAATATTGGTCATCCACCATTGTAGTTCTGATATAACTTCAGCTGGGAATAACATAGGTCTGTTAAAATGACCTAAATTGTATTTTAGTGCTTGCTCCTTTGCACGTTGTAAATTCTGATAATGCAAAGGCCCAAATTGTGCAGCTGGAAATCCACTAATTTGCCAATTACATTAGCCACCTGTCGAATAGAAGGCTGCTTCATAACAACAAGGTTGTTACAGGCTTCTATTAACTCCAATCTCTTGCCCAAGGGCAGAGTCACAGACATATTGATAGAGTTAATGGTAAATCCCAAATAGTTAATCACTCTAGTTGGTATCAACTTGGATTTAACTGGATGGATGAGAAACCCCTATTTCTCAAATGTGAGATTTGTGGCTGAAACAGCTAATTTAGCTAATTTCAGCATTTTTCCTATGATTAAAATATCATCCAGATATGCCATAACAATGTGTTTTTGAGCTCTAAGCAGCCCAAGCACCAGTTTCAATAATTTGGTAAACAATCTGGGGCCTGAAGTTAACCCATTAGGCAATGCTTTAAACTGCCACAGTTGCCCCATCCAGCTAAATTTCAAATATCTCCGGTGATCCCTGTGAATGGGCACCAAATAGTATGCATCTTTGAAATCGATGCATGCCATAAAGTATCCTTTGGAAATCAGCTGTTTGGCAGTAACGAAGTTTTCCATTTTGAAATGTCTATACTGCACATAAGAGTTAAGTTTTGTTAAATCAAGGGTGATTCGACACCCTTCATCTTTCTTTTGCATGGGGAATATATTAGCGACGAATTGGTGATGTTCATGACTCAACTTCTCGATTACCCCTTTTGTGTATAATGTGTGAATTTCAGCTTGTATATCCAAGCCTTCCTTTTGGGAATGAACAAATGTCCGGCTTGGTGTATGCTGTGTGGGTGGCAATGAATTGGGAAGAAATTCAATTTGGAACCCTTGTATACTGTGCAGTATAAATGGAACTGATGTTATCCAACGCCATTCATGCAAAAACAAGTGTAATCTACCACCAACTTGTAACTGGTCCACACACCCCATGTTCCAGAAAGAAACAAACACACCTACCTCCATGGTTACCGGTGGTCTTATGGTAGGCCGAAAAGCCCTTGATGCAGGTTCTATCTCCGCCCTCAAGGTTTGGAGGGTAGGACTGCTGGGGTGCGCAGATTGCGTATTTTCCATGTGGGCCGGCTTGGGCCTTGGCCTAAAAAAGACCTCTGCCCAGAGAATTCAGCTTTCGAGCTGCCCCCAGCTTCAGTGAACCGCTTACTGCTGTTGGAAGCGTAGGGGTGCTGCCGCCGAAACGGTGAAGCTTTGCTCGTCATTGCCGCCTTGATCAGCCCGACAGCTTTTGCTTCTTCATCCAGGTCTTTTACCTGCTTCGGTAAATCTTCCCCGAACAGAAGATTTGGCGGCTGCACATTGCTGGCCTTACATAAGCCTGCAAATTTGGGGTTCAAGGCAGGTCTAATGGCGTTCTTCCGAAAACTGTTTATTTCGAAATGTGCATTGCACATCAACACCAGGGCATCCTGCTGGACGTCTGATAAGGGTCCCCCATCCACAGATCTGGCGAATGCCGTAATGCCTAATGCCAGCAATTCTTTGGAGTTTCATCTCCTGGGCTTTGATGCCCCCTCCAATGTATCCCCAGATAGAGCTGTTCACAGCTGGCACTTTCAGGGATGTACAATTCTGACCGCGTACGCTCCCCTCCTCAGAGTGGGAGACATTATGCAGCCCTGGACCAGGCGCTGCCATTTCCGTTTCATGGAGCATATCATGGAGCAGAATCTGAGGGGTAATGTTTTCACACAGAGGGTGATGGGTATATGGAACGAACTGCCTGAGGAGGTAGTTGAAGGAGGTACTATTGCAACATTTAAGAAACATTTAGAAAGGTACATCGAAAGTATAAGTTTAGAGAGATATGAGCTAAATGCATGGCAGGTGGAACTGGTGTAGCTGGGACATATTGGCCGGTGTGGGCAAGTTGGGCCGAAGGGCCTGTTTCCACACTGTATGAATCTATGACTCTATGGCTTCATTGACATTAACAGTGTTCTACAGTAATTGATCTTATGGTGTCCTTCCTGAGTCATAGAGTCATACTGCATGCCCATCAGTCCAACTTGCCCACACTAACCAATATGTCCCAATTGCACTAGTCCAACCAGGCTGCATTTGGCCCATTTCCCTCTAAACCAGTTATTTTGATGTACCTGTTGAAATGTTTCTTAAACTTTACTACATTATCTGCCTCAACTGCCTCCTCCGGCTGCTCATTCCATCTACCCACCACTCTTTCTGTGAAAAGGTTACCCTCAGGTTCCTATTAAAACTATCCTCCCTCACCATAAATCTATGTCCTCTGCTCCTTGTTTCCCCTACTCTGGGCAGGAGACTCTGTGCGTTTACCCGATCTATTCCTCTCATAATTTGTGCACCTCTATAAGATCACTCCCTCATACTCCTGTGCTCCAAGGAACAGAGTCCAAGATTGCTCAACTGCTCCCTTTAACTCAGGCCCTTGAGTCCTGGCATCATCCTTGTAAATCTTCTCTGGAACCTTTCCAGCTTGACAATATCTTTCGTTTAACATGGTGGCCAAAAATTGAAGTGAATACTCTAAATGCAGCCTCACCAATGTCTTATATAATGGCAACATGACCGTCCAACTTCTATACCCTTTTTATACTTACTTTGACAATAGACAATAGACAATAGGTGCAGGAGTAGGCCATTCGGCCCTTCGAGCCAGCACCGCCATTCAATGGCTGATCATCCCCAAAAAGTACACCATTCTTGCCTTCTCCCCATATCCCTTGACTCTGCTATCTTTAAGAGCCCTATCTAGCCCTCTCTTGGGAACCAGCCTCCACCACCATCTGAGGCAGATATCTGCATATATCTAGAACTAGACTAAGTGGGACTCATTGAGTCCCATCTTCACACGGGAGGGCTGGTCCCCAAAGAAATATTCCACCTCTCACCCAATTCCAATATTGTTGGCCAGTGGGGGGGGGGTCTGCAGCGCTAGTATAAGTATTGTGGGCTGAAGGGACTGGTTTTCAGAGGGTTAGTATGGACATTGTGGGCCAAATGGACTTTTGGGCTGGTAGCGCAGTAACTCAAGCCTGGTGTGCTGGCAGCTCATTCACTCATGGCTGGTGGGCTGGTAGTTGACTCATGGCTATTCCTTGAAATTCCATTTCAAGCAGGATGCAAGGCCACCAAATTCAGATGCAGTTTCATCCCACTTCAAGCAGGATGCAAGGCCACCAAATTCAAATGCAGTTCCATACCACTTCAAGCAGGGTGCAAGACCACCAAATTCAAGTGCAGTTTCATACCATTTCAAGCAGTGCAAAGTCACCAAATTCAAGTGCAGTTTCATACCATTTCAAGCAGGGTGCAAGGCCACCAAATTCAAGTGCAGTTTCATACCACTTCAAGCAGGGTGCAAGGCCACCAAATTCAAGTGCAGTTTCATACCACTTCAAGCAGGGTGCAAGGCCACCAAATTCAAGTGCAATTTCATATTTTAATTTTATATATGTTAACTGCTTGAGCATTGATGCAAGCTGCCATTCTTGCCACAAAGTGGGCATCATTTTGGAACAGAATCTATACCTGTCGCCTATAGTATGATTGAGATACTTAATCACATTTACACTGGTAATCTCCCATATTGAGGGCTGCTGTACTTGAAATCATAATTAAAATAACTGGACTGTCCACTGAATAGTATAGATGTGAGGCATTTGTAGCTGCTGTGATTTCCGTTGATTCCTTGAGATATATACTTAACACTTTTTTTTTCTCATTGATTGTTGCAATGCACTTATTCTGAACTCAGCTGAAACCAGTTATGAATCCTAAAAACACTGTTAATGTATTGATGAATTGCTGGATGAAATTCTTGGATCGAGTAGAAAGTGTATGTTTCAAAAGCTCTGCAGCAATTATAAGTTCAAACTGCAGCAGATGCTATGGATAAGGCAACATAACAGCAGTCCACAAACAAAAACACAACTGCAACAAGAACAGATGCTCATTAAATCAATGCTGGTGCTTACTGGAAAAAAACAAAGTCTTGGGAAATTTAGGTTTATCTGCCAGAGGACGTGACAGATTTCACACATGCAAAGAAATGCTCCAATAACCCAACTTCAAAAATAGGTAAATAACTTTGCATTTTAACTTTGGATAATAACGACAGTCTTGAATGAATTAGAGTTCGTCAGTACGGGATACAGTGTATGAAGCTTTGTTGCAGTTATTACTGTTGCCAAATGTCAACTGAAATTACCATGTGCCTCCCATTAGTGAGAACATTTTGCTTAGGTGCTGGCAAGTTCTTGTGGTATTACTATAGTTACAAATTAAAGAAAAGTGATTTGACCTGAACTACTTATTTCAGTAGATATTGGAAATTTCAGTAGTTACATGGAAATTTATCTTCAGTAAATCATCGTGACTTTTGACCAGGCCGAGTGAAATTTTCCATCAGTGGCTCCATTTTGAGGAGTAGTCACCTACGCATGGGAAGACTTTAATCTCCTTAATTATACCAGCTCTTGCACATTATTTAATTTTCCTCTGTGTAGATGTGTGTATCAGTCAAAGGTAATCAATGTAGTTGAGAAGATGCAATTGAATGGACAATAGCACAATTGGCTTTTATTACTAATAGACGCCACAATGCTGAAAAGAAATGTGTTTAATTCTTAAGATAGACACAAAATGCTGGAGTAACTCACCGGGACAGCAGCATATCTGGATAGAAGGAATGGGTGATGTTTCAGGCCGAGACCCTACTTCAGACTGCCTGAAGAAGGGTCTCGCCCTGTAACGTCACCCATTCCTTCTTTCCAGAGATGCTCTCTGTCCCGCTGAGTTACTCCAGCATTTTGTGGCAGTGTAAACCAGCATCTGCAGTTCCCTCCTGCACATTTTTGTTTAATTCTCCCTTGGTTTATCTTCCCTTTCATTTGATGGAATTAACTGTTCAGTAAAGGTGGATAGTGATTTATGTTCTGATCCCATTGATGGGAGCCAGTAGCTTCGAGAAACCTTGAGGTGGAACGTGGAAAAAGACTATCTTATGTAGCTTTCTGATCTTGTGCAACGACAGAGTCAGTACAAGTGGTGAGGGACTGTTATAAACAAAGATGTTGCACAAATTCTTCATTCCCCTTTTGGCTCTTCAAGTTCTTATGTCACTTCTTTGCTAAAGCATCTGGTGACACGTGTTAAATTTGACGCCAGCATTATTTCACATGATGTCTCAGCGTTTGCAAATTTAGACTAATTTCAACATCTCTTTCCTTCCTGGATTCCTTCACCATGGTCAGCCATTCAAATCTTGGATTCTTTAATTGAATCCATCCTATCAAGTCCCTTATAATATTCAGCGTATTTTAGAGCACTGCACACCTGAGCAGAATTTTCCAATCTTAGAAGAACTACATCAGCACCCTGAGCAGTTAGTGCAGGATCAGTATGGAAATTGTGTCATTCAGTATGTTCTGGAAAAAAAAGAGTCTGAAGAAGGGTTTCGGCCCGAAATTGTCTATTTCCTTCGCTCCATAAATGCTGCTGCACTCGCTGAGTTTCTCCAGCACTTTTGTCTACCTATCAAGTCCCTATTGCCACCACAGCTCTTACAAAAACCACAAATAACTTCCTATGTTATTTGCAGTAAAGATAATCTATCCATCCTGGAGGCATAGAGTGATACAGCGTGGAAACAAACCCATTGGCCCAACTTGCCCACACCGACCAACATGTCACAGCTACACGTTCCACCTGCCTGCGTTTGGCCCATATCCCTCCAAACCTGTCCTATCCATGTCTAACTGTTTCTTCAGTGTTAGGGTAGTCCCTGCCACAATTAATTCCTCTGGCAACGATAGTGGGCGCCGTCCTGTATGGTATGGCTGCCCATCCTGCAGCTGTATGTTTTTCACTCTTTTCTTTATTTTTAGTGAGTTAAAGTGTTTTGTTTTTGCAGTTCTATTCTTTTTTATGTGAGGGGTGGGGGTGGGGGGGGGGGGGGGGGAGGGGGAAAAGTAACTACTTTTCAGGGTCCCTACCTGGTCGGAGAAGCAGCCATTCTCCGGGCTGCACTTTCAACCTGTCCTTGCGGCCTACCAGCGGGCCTGGAGCGGCGTCTCCTGAGGAGACCGCCCAGAACCTCGGCAGCGGCAGCGGCGGAGCACTGGAGCGCCATTGCGGAGCGGGCGATGCCTTGCATGGGTCGCCGGGCTGGAACTCCGGTGAGCTGAGACCGCCGAGGAAAACATCGCAGAGCTGCGGGTCTGTGGAGCGGACAGCCGCGGGCGGCGGCGCTGAACTTCAACATCGGGAGCCAGTGGGGGAGCCTCCATTCAGCGCGGCCTTGTTGGCTTTGGAAGCTGCGGACTCAGGTAAGGAAGCGGCCGTTCCAGGTGTCCTAAGCCGCTGAGAGGATTCTCCCGACGCCGGAGCACCATCACCCGGCGAGAACGGCCTGGAACTTCGGGCCTCCGTGAATGCGACTGTGTAGGTCTCAATAGGCCTGACTATGGGTGAACATGGGTTGGGGACTGGACTTTGTGCCTTCCCTCATAATGGGAACCATTGTGGGGGGATGTTTTTTATGTTGAAATCTCTTTATTAGTGTTATGTCTGTATTCTTTTTTTATGTGCTGCTTGGCAAGAAACATTTCACTACACCAATTGGTGTATGTGACCAATAAACTAACCTTGAACCTTGGACCTTGAACTTGTTCCATTCCCCCACCACCCATTGTGTGAAAAAGGTCCCCCTCATGTTCCTATTAAATCTTTTTCCCTTCATCTTAAACCTCTGTTCTCTGGTCCTCGATTCCCTGACTCTGGGCAAGAGACTCTGTGTATCTCCCCAATTTATTCCTCTCATGATTTTATACAGATAGATAAAGTGGTCAGAAAGGCTTTTGGCACTTTGGCCTTCATCAGTTAGAGTATTGAGTATAGAAGTTGGCAGCTCATGTTGCAGTTGTATAAGACGTTGATGAGACTGCATTTAGAGTATTGTGTTCAGTTCTGGGCACCATGTTATAGGAAAGATATTGTCAAGCTTAAAAGGGTTCAGAAAAGATTTATGAGGATGTTGCCAGGACTAGAGGGTGTGAGCTATAAGGAGAGGTTGAGTAGGCTGGGTCTCTATTCCATGGAGCACAGAAAAATATGGGGGAGATCTTATAGAGGTGTATAAAATCATGAGAGCAATAGATACGGTAGATACCCAGAGTAAGTGAAGCAAAGACCAGAGGACATAGGTTCAAGGTGAAGGGGAAAAGATTTAATAGGAATCTGAGAGGTAACTTTTTCACACCGAGGGTGGTGGGTGTATGGAACAAGCTGCCAGAGGAGGTAGTTGAGGCTGGGACTATTTCATCATTTAAGAAACAGTTGTACAGGTACATGGATAGGACAGGTTTTAGAGGGTTATGGACCAAGCGCAGGCAAGTGGGACTAGGGTAGCTGGGATATAGTTGGCAGGTATGGGCCAGTTTCCACACTGTATTAAACAATGACTAGGACTCTAGGACCTTTATAAGATCACTTCTCATCGTCCTGCGCTCTAAGGAATAGAGGAATAGAGTCCCAGCCTACTCAACCTCTCCCTATAACTCACACCCTCGAGTCCTGCCAACATCTTCGTCATTTATTTACACAGTTGCCTCAACTATCATCTTTGGTTGTCTTTCCATAGTCACATGCTGAACTCATTTGTTTCATACTACAGGTACAGGAAACTTGAAATTAAAGCCAACATGCTGAGTATATTTGCAGGTCAGGCAGCATCTGTGGACAGTAAATCAGCATTTATATTTCAGGTTGATAAAACATCATCAGAATAGACCTGATGACTTCTAATAATAGTTTCAACCTGAAATTAGTTTTCCCATTTTACAAACGCTGCCTGACATATTGAATATTCCCAAGATTTTCTCTCCAATTTTGTTCATGTAGTAATTGCTAAAGAAATCACTTAGAATGACTTCCCTTCTGCCAGTGTATACTAAGGGTGATTGTAGGATGGTGTCCTCTATCCTGCCCATAAGCTATAACAATATTCAAGGCCATTGCACCAGTGTTCACATGTGGAGAGATGACTTACCACTCATTGCTACCTGCCTTGACCCATCCACTACATTTCTCAGCAGGTTTCACAAACCTGGAGCCACACTTGTTACATATCCATGTTATCAGTATTTCCACCTATTTCCATCTCTGTGAGACAGACTAGCTTGCATATCAGGTTAGCTGAATGGCAAAAAAGGAAGCTTTTTCTGGTTGGCTGGCAGTGACTAAAGAACCTGTCCCACCAGTATGCAACTCTATGCGATGAGCGCGACCTAACGTGGTCGCTTGAGCCGTCCGGCGTCGCGGGGCCGGTCCCACTTCGATCGCCGGAGCCGTGCGAAATTGTGCGGAGTTCGCCCCGACATCGCGCGGGGCTCCGAAGAACTGACTATGTTCAAAAATTCCGTGCGGCAACGGCTTGTCGGCTCGCAGTCGCCTCGACGCATTATGCACCGCCTCGATGTCATGCCTCCGTGACCCTCGCTGTAGGTGCCTCCGTGACCCTCTATGTGTGTGGCTCCGTGGCCCTCTTTGTGTGTGCCTCTGTGCCCCTCTCTGTCCTGACGAAATTACCTTAAGACTTCGCTCCAAGTTTGCCTCACTTTGCGCCGCGTTGCGCCACTCACCCGACCTCCGCGCGGCCCTCGCTGCCGGTTTAGTCGCGCTTGCCGCATGCAGGCGCATGCTGGTGGGAACAGCCCTGTACAGGGGATCACCCGACCTCCGTGCGGCCCCCGCTTCTAGTTTGATCGTGCTCATCGCATGCAGTCAGATGCTGGTAGGACAGGCCCATAAAGGAGTTCCGGAAGGCTCGGTGCTGGGGCCGCTACTCTTCACGTTGCATATTCATGATTTGGATGAGGGGACTGAAGGTTTTGTGGCCAAGTTTGCGGATGATACAAAATTAGGTGGAAGGGCAGGTAGTGTAGAGAAAGCTGAGACTCTGCAGAAGGATTTGAACAGGTTGAGAGAGTGGGCAGAGAAGTGGCAGATGGAATATAGTGTAGAAAAGTGTGGAGCCATGCATTTTGGTACTAGAAATAAAGGCATAGACTATTTTCTAGATGGGAAGAGAATCCAGAAATCGGAAGTGTAAGGGGACTGGAAGAGATGGTGCAGGATTCCCAAAAAGTTAGTCTGCAAATCGAATCAGTAGTAAAGAAAGCAAACCCAATGCTAGCATTTATTTCAAGAGGCCTTATATACAAAAACAGGGATGTAATGCTGAGGCTCTATAAGGGGCTGTAAGGCTGCTTTTGGAATGTTGTGAGCAATTTTGGGCACCGTATCTGAGGAAGGATGTGCTGGCTCTGGAGAGGGTCCAGAGGAGGTTTACCAGAATGATCCCAGGAATGAGTATGGTTAACCTATGATGAGCGTTTGTCGGCACTGGGCCTGTACTCGCTGGAGTTTAGAAGAATGAGAGGGGACCTCATTGAAACATACAGAATAATGAAAGGCTTGAATAGAGTGGATGTGGAGAGGATGTTTCCACTAGTGGGAGTGCCTGGGACTAGAGGCCATCGCCTCATAATTAAAGGACTTTCTTTTAGGCAGGAGGTGGGGAGAAATATCTAGTCAGAGGGTGGTGAATCTGTGGAATTCTTTGCTTCAGAAGGCTGTGGAAGCCAGGTCAGTGGATATTTTTAAGGCAGAGATGGATAGATTCTTGATTAGTACAGGTGTGAGAGGTTATGGGGCAAAGGCAGGAGAATGGGGTTAGGAGGGAGAGATAGATCAGCTGTGATTGAATGGCGGAGTAGACTTGATGGGCCAAATGGACTAATTCTACTCCTATCATTAACCATATAACCATATAACAATTACAGCACGGAAACAGGCCCTCTCGGCCCTTCCAGTCCGTGCCGACCATTTATTTTCCCCTATTCCCATCTACCTACATTCAGACCATACCCCTCCATTCCCTTCTCGTCCATATACCTATCCACTTTACTTTTAAATGTTAAAATCGATCCTGCCTCCACCACTTCTGCTGGAAGCTCATTCCACACAGCCACCACTCTCTGAGTAAAGAAGTTCCCCCTCATGTTACCCCTAAACCTCTGTCCCTCATGTCATGCCCTTGACCTTGTGACCTTATGACCTTTATTTTTTTATCACTTTTTGAGCAGTTTGGCACTTACTGTCCATCTTCAGTTGTCTTCAGTTCTTATTGACCAGCTCCACCCTGCTTCACATCTTCTGATCCCGGGAGACTTGACAATGCTTTGTCACCTCTAAGCCTTACTGCTCCAACACATTTCCAGGCCCTCATTCAGTTGTCCACATATGTGCAACCTTCCAATGCTCTGCTGCCTGTGTTGTCTCTTGCACCAAGCTTCTTTTCCAGACACTTCTAACTTTACCAACCTTATTTGTATCCCATTAGAGCCTCACATCTGCAAATCTCTGTAATCACCTAAAGACTTACATCAAGATAACTGTGCCCCCTTCATTTCTGGCCTAAAACCTATTTGTTAACAATTAGTGGCCAAGTGTTTAGTTGTCAAGGTCTGAAGCTCTGGGATTACCTCTGTAAAATCCATTCACTTCTCTTGTCCTTCAGTGTAGCTATTAAAACCTCTCTTTGATCATGCTCTGTCACACACTTCATATTCGCCTCATGCGGCTAATTCTGATTGATAGCAATTCTGTAAAGCACTTGTGAAGATGTTCTAATGCTAATACAATTTCTTTAACATTCAAATATTTCTTCAAATAGCTGGCTTGTGTATGACCAGCAGAACCGTCTCCTTAACAGCCTGATCAATCTATTATTTCTGTCTCTGTTGATTTTTAAAGTCAATCTAGAAAGCTACTGATGAAACTTAAAGGTGCAACAGTATTGCTAGAAATAGTCTGAGGTTTAATGGGAAGAGCTGTCAAAAGCATAG
Source organism: Raja brachyura (assembly GCA_963514005.1). The sequence continues at coordinate 50,796,482 of OY740795.1, forward strand.
ATGGGGCACTGGCAGTGACCAGATACTTGATAATTACAAGTGGTCAGCAGATTTTGGGGCAGGGAGTGGTATCAAAGATAGGATTTTGCCCAAATTCAGAGATTGTCAGAGAAATTAGCCTTCAGGGATGCAGGGTTTCTTCATTGTCCATTGATATTGAGGGGAGGACAAAATTGCTCATTGGAATGGGTCTGATAAGATTATGCAGCTCCATCTGACCCACAAGTAGAGCTTCATTTATAGAAAGATCCAACCTTTTATTGTTTAGGAAGGAACTGCAGATGCTGGAAAAATCGAAAGTAGACAGAAAATGCTGGAGAAACTCAGCGGGTGAGGCAGCATCTATGGAGAGAAGGAATAGGCGACATTTCGAGTCGAGACCCCTCTTCAGACTGACCCTTAAACCTTTTATTGGTGGATTTCCTGGGAAACCAGAACCACACTGATTAAAGCGAAAGTACATCATTAAAATAGAAGCAAGCAACTTACATCCAAGGTGTAAATAACGGATGCACTTCAATGATGTATATACAATGATGAAATATACAATGATGGAACCCTAAATGATGATACATCTCTACCTCTGCATCACTTCCCGCAATCATTCCCCATGGTAGTCTTATTTGACTGTTCACCTGCAGATCATTCATTTACATTGAAGACTCGTCATCATTTTTCTTGCAGGGAAGTATACTATTGATATTTAATATCTGAACCTACTCTTTATTGAGTCATAGTTGAATACATGCTCATTCAAGAAAACAAGAGATTGTTTTGCAGTCTCTATATTAGTGGCCACTTGGAACGGGACAGAACATAGAACTGTACAGAAGATAGACACAAAAAGCTGGAGTATCTCAGCGGGACAGGCAGCGTCTCCGGAGAGAAGGAATGGATGATGTTTCGGGTCGAGACCCTTCTTCAGACCCAAAACTTCACTCATTCCTTCTCTCCAGAGATGCTGCCTGGTCCGCTGAGTTACTCCAGGTTTTTGTGTCTATCTTCAGTTTAAACCAGCATCTGCAGTTCCTTCCTACATAGACCAGCACAGCGCAGGAACAGGCCCTTCTGATCACAACGTTTGTGCCGAACATGATGTCAAGTTAAACTGAACTCATGTGTAGGAACTGCAGATGCTTGTTTACATCAAAGATAGACACAAAAAGCTGGAGTAACTGAGCAGGGGGACAGCCAGCATCTCTGGAGAGAAGGAATGGGTGATATTTCAGGTTGATTAGTCTGAAGAAAGGTCTCGACCTGAAATGTCACCCATTCCTTAAACTGAGCTCATCTGCCTGTACATGATCCATATCCCTCTCTTCCCTGACATGCCTATCTAAAGCCTCTTAAATGCCACTGTCGTATCTGCCTCCACCAGGAGTTATGTTGAGGTGGGGCTGGATCCATCATCATGCACATAAAAGTGCATCTGTTCTTTACATTTGTTTGGTATTCTGACAGCACTATAGGCTAACATACCTTATTATGTATTCCAGATTTATATTCATAATCTCTAAAAAAAAATTCTACATAAGAGCTTTTTTTTACTGTTCTCCATTGGTAACAGTGGTTATACAAAGAGTCAACACACTTATATATGTATATGTATATGTATATGTATATGTATATAGACATATACATATGATATACATACACACAAACACAGACACACACACGCACATATATATATATATATATATACATACACATATATATGATATACATACACACACACACACACACACATATATATGTATATATATATATATATATATATATAAATATAACCTGTTCTCCCTTGTCCACCCAGCCAAGCTAAACTCTGCATAATTAGTGATTTACAGCTACCTCTGCCTGCTGCCACAGAAGCTCCTTTGACGCTCGAGGTGCCAGTAATGATACATGGGAATTTAACATTAAAATAAGCAGCACCACAGCTCTAAGCTTCCAAAGACAGGAATCCATTATTTCACACCTATGGTATAAATATATCTACCTTAATCTCTGACATCAAATGTTGTTTAGATTATGCAGGAATTTCTGGTTGGACTTTTCTTTGACACCACGAATGCTGAAGAATGGAACGTCAGTGAAAATAAAGATAAAGCTAAGCTGTTTTAATTTAGAGACCTGTCCCCAGTGAATCATTGATGCCACTCCCCTCCCACCCCCTCTAAGTACACAAACCCTGTGGATTCAGACAGCAACCCCCTTAGTACACTTTGTGCTGAATTCAGAGTTCCATTAGAGTTAATTGCTTTTTTTTTAGATCATGCTGCAAGAATGCATTGGCTTCATTCCTGCCCCCAAAATTATTATAATTGAGCAGATCGGTCCACTGTTATTATGTCTTTAGCAGCTCCGCTCTTCACTGGCTGAGTACCCATTTACAAAGGGCAGCCGCAAGCCCAGGCGCGATTATTTGCTGAACAATGCTACTTCAAGCCTGATTGTCCGATTTGTGGAATTTGTATTCACTCTGCCATTTTGCCAAAGTGAAGCTTGTGTTTTAGGGCAAACATGTTTTCTCTTCCGCTGTCTTCCATGTTCACCACGTATCTGTGTTGCATGTCTGGTGAGGGCAGTCTTGTCAGCACGGGTTGAAATTCATGACTTTATTTTCTGTATTGCCAAGATCATGGTGAATGGCGGTGCTGGCTCGAAGGGCTCGAAGGGGCAAAGGGCCGAATGGCCTACTCCTGCACCTATTGTTTATTGGATTTAGTTAACATATTCCCTTGTCCATTGTTGTCCAGGATTTGATGGAAGATGAATCATACGTTTGCAACAGCAAAGCCCACTCAGCCTATCAGTAATCTACTACTGTCCTGTCGCACTGACATCAGTCATCATGAAGTGCTTCGAGCGACTAGTCAAAACTCACATCTGCTCCTCTCTCCCTGACACATTGGACCCTCTTCAGTTTGCGTATAGACCACACAGGGCCACGGACGATGCCATCGCCATGGCAACACACACTGTGCTCACCCTCCTGCACAAAGGAAATACATATGTGAGAATGCTCTTCATTGACTACAGCTTGGCATTCAACACCATCATTCCCTCAAAACCCGTCCCCAAGCTCCTATGTCCTAGACTGGAGACCTCCATCTGCGGTTGGATATTCGACTTCCTGACGGGCAGGCCCCAGGTGGTGAGAATTGGCAGCCACACCTCTTCCTCATTGATCCTCAACACAGGCGCACCACCGGGCTGTGTGCTCAGTCCTCTCCTGTACTCCCTGTTCATGCACGACTGTACTGCCAAGCACAGCTCAAGCATCATCCTAAAGTTTGCTGACGACACGACCATCCTGGGCCTCATCACAGACAACAATAAGACGGCCTATAGAGAAGAGGTAAGGGCACTAAACAGCTGGTGCCAGGAAAATACCCTGTCTCTCAATGTCATAAAAACTAAAGAGATGATCATGGACTACAGGAGACAACAGGGGAGTGGACACCTCCCCATCCACATCGGTGATGCTGAGGTTGAAAGGATCAGCAGCTTCAAATTCCTTGGTGTGCACATCACTGAGGACCTCTCCTGGACACTGCACACGGACACAACAAAGAAAGCCCGCCAGCCAGCATCCTCACAAACTTCTACAGATGCACCATTGAAAGTCTGCTGACGGGCTGTATCACAGTCTGGTACAGGAACTGTTCTGCCCACAGCCGCAAATCACTACAGAGAGTGGTGAAGGCCATCGCTGGCAACTGTCTCCCGGCCATCCAGGACATTTTCCACCGGCGGTGCCTTCAGAAGGCACACAGCATCATCAAGGACCACAGCCACCCAGCACGCAGACTGTTCTCCTTGTTACCATCAGGCAGACGATACAGGAGCATGGCTGCACGTATCACCAGACTTAAGAACAGTTTTTACCATCAGGCCATCAGGCTTCTGAACGCATAAACACATTTCACATCATATATGTGGATTATTTTATTATTGTCTTTTTTCCTTACCAATGTCATTTTAATCTTATTTTATCCTTATTATTGCTGAGGTGACCCATTGTCTTGTCAAACACATTTCATTGTACCATTGACTCTGTGTTAACCTACATATGACAAATAAAACTGAAATTAATTGATTTGAAACAATTCTATGCTATCTTCCAATAGAACATTCCTATCAGCCCCACCCCCTCACTCCTTTCTCACAGCCCTGCAAATTATCATTCAAATGTTTTTTTCAATACTCCTTTAAGGCACTGATTGATTCAGTTTCCATCCTTTACAGGCAGTGAGTTATGGATCATAACTACTCTCTCCATAAACATGTGTTTCCTCCAGCATCTTGGCCCCAAACTGTAACTCTATGTGTCCCCGGTGACAGGGTTTTGATGGTACATATGTTATCATCATCAGCTAGAAACACCCAGTCTCCCTCTGAGGTCTTCCACATCAGAGATGCTAGTCTTCAGCAAATTTGATCTAGTTTACATAATGTCTAGAAAAAACACCATGTCCACGGGATTTATCTGATATAGTGAATGGTGAATATTTAGGTGCACTAAGTTGCCCAGTTACACTATCAGTGCAGGTGGATCAATGATTATTTTCATCAAGGGCCTCTGATACAAAACTCATTGATAGTTTAGTTTAGCGATACAGCACGGAAACAGCACGGCCCACCGGGTCCGCGCCGACCAGCTATCCCCGCACATTAACACTATCCTACACCCACTAGGGACAGTTTTTACATGTACGTCTTTGGAGTGTGGGAGGAAACAGAAGATCTTAGTGACAACACACGCAGGTCACGGGGAGAACGTACAAACTCCGTACAGGCAGCACCCATAGTCGGGATCGAACCCCAGCCTCTGGCGCTGCAAGCACTGTAAGGCAGCGACTCTACCGCTGTGCCACTGTGACAATGTCCAATGGAACGTACACAGGGAATCATTGGGTTGCAATCAGATGAGGATGAGGATGAAGATGAGGATGGGCTGGGGAGGTCTTGGATTGATATTGGAAAGTGGAGTCATCAGGACAAGATGGCATCAGCCAGGCTAGGCAGTGGTAGGTAGGAACCTGGCTGGTATGTAAAGGAGTATCATGCAGATGGTAGATAGACACAAAATGCTGGAGTTACTCAGCGGGACAGGCAGCATCTCCGGAGAGAAGCACGTCTCGGGTCGAGACCCTTCTTCAGTCTTTTGTGTCTATTTTCAATTTAAACCAGCATCTGCAGTTCTTTCCTACTCATGCAGGTGGTTGCTGGTTGTGGTTGAGAAGGAGAGGGCAGTATGGGGGATGTCGCCAATCAGGGAGGCTGGCATTGAATGTAGTGTGGGGGCTGGTGGATAACTATTGGTGTCGAAGGGCTGTTGACAGATCAGTGGGGAAGGCTTGAGCCAAAGGGTTGAGATGGGAGGGAGGGAAAGAGAGAGAGAGGGAGAGGGAGGGAAAGAGAGGGAGAGGGAGGGAGAGCGGTAGGGAAGGTGGAAGGGAGGAAGGGAGGAAGGGAGGAAGGGAGGAAGGGAGGAAAGAGAAGGCCAGATAAATAAATATTTATTGGTGGGTTCCCAAATAGGAACATCCACAGCCACACACAAGCAGATGAAAATCTAGGAAGTGGTTCATTGAATAACATAAATGGTCCATATCTGAAGTAATCTGTGGTTTAGTGTGCCACACACACACACAAAGGATCCACTGAGAGGATTATCGAGTTTATGATCAGTCCCCAATTACTCAGTTTGATTTTTCTGAGTCATATAGTGCACCAAAATGTAATATTCGACACTCTAATTTCCCATGCATATGGATCCAGAACAAAAATTCAGGCTGCAGTGATTAAGGCAGGTGCTGCAGACCTAGCGGTAGTTTTAGCCAAGGTGTGTTAAATTGCCCAGGTGAGTCCCATAAACAGCAACCTGAACAAATCTAACCTGGCAAATGATACCCCAATCATTGACCTCTCAAGGTCCAGCAAATTGGTGGCAGGAATTGTTGATGCTGCTATCAACAAGCAGATGCTCATCGATATTCTGATCAATGATTTCAGTTTGGATTCCACTACAATCACATGCGTCCAAACATCATTATAGTCTTGGTTTTAGCCTGGACAATGGAGCAGAATTCCAAACGGGAGCTGAGGCAGGACAAGGCTGATGATAGGAGCAGAATTAGGCCATTCAGCCCATCAAGTCTACTCCACCATTCAATCATGGTTCATCTATCTCCCCCTCCTAACCCCATTCTCCTGCCTTCTCCCCATAACCCATGGCACCCACACTACTCAAGAATCTATCTCTGCCTTAAAAATATCCATTGATTTGGCCTCCACGACCTTTTGTGTCAAAGAATTCTCCAGATTCACCACCCTCTGACAAAAGAAATTCCTCCTCATCTCCTTCCTGAAGGAACGTCCTTTAATTCTGAGGCTATGACCTCCAGTCCTAGGCTTTCCCACTAGTGGAAATCAGCCCTCACGATCAAGGCAGCTTTTGACCAAAATAAAAATCAAGAGCTATAAACTTTGTGTCAAAATGCAATAACATTTGAGTAAAATATAAGTCTAAAATTACAGTTATGGTTAGATGTGGCTCACATATTTGATCACAATTTTGTTACCTGCAATTTGAACTAACATTTGAAAATGTACAGCTAAAGTTCAATAACTATGTGCAGTGTTTAGCAATGTTACAAAATTTTAAGATTTAAAAAATCAAATCTGCAATTTATCCCATCAGATAAAGCATAAAAAGAAGTTTAAAAATTTGACAACTAATTCACTTTCATATCTTCAGTATTAAAAAAGTTATGGCCATTTTCATACTCAGTAATTAGCACCTTGTTCCCCATTGCCTTTCCATTGACTTAACACAAAAGCTGTGATCTAGGACATTCAAAAGCCCATAACTTTCTTAAAAATTAAGAGAACTCAATGAAATTTTCAGTTATTATAGATTGAAACATTCTGAAACAAATATGAAACAATATTACTTGGATGACCTGAAATTAAAGCATATAATTAGTTAGTTACCTAATTGTAGCTAATTACAAAATTCAATTACTAGATCTAAACATCTATCCATTTCTTAAGAAAATATAAACTTTTTTAAATTGCCTAATTGTCCAAATAACAGTCACACAATAATCCACAATATAACATGATTTTTAAATCTAATTTTCATTAATTTATAGGCCAAATGGAAGGAATTTAGTGTTTAATTCCTGTAAATTAATGGCCATTTAAATCAACTTGCGAGTGGGTTTTTGTGGAATGCGGAGGATTAGAACGTAGCGGTTTGCAGTGAAGTCGGCATGAAAAACACTGCTGGTTCATACATTTTTTTTGTCCCCATTTCGCAACATGAAAATGGGATTAAAGCCTTCCTAAAAACCACGTTTTAATGTAAAAATAAATGGTGTACCTTATTTTATCCCCTACGTAAAATCCTTCCCGTTGTTGGCGCTCACAGTTTTAGAAGATGATTTTTAAATTACTCTAGTTAATAAATAATCTAGCGTAATTTAAAAATACCTTCATGAATGAAATGTCGGAGCGATTTTTCTTCAGCAACAAAATCGCCCGACATGGATCGATTCGCTCTGTCTGTAGAAAAACGGCATTTTATACCCCCAACCCCCCCCCCCCCCGGAAAGGCGCCAAAGTCACGCACATGGGGAACGGCAGAACTGCAGCGCTGCTCAAGGTAAGTTTTGTAATATACCTACAGTGTACCGTTAATAACAATTCATTAAACTTCGTTGGTTAAGTTATGTATCTTTGCTGGCATTTAATGAGAATGTGCATTAAAAGAACAGTTTCCAAACTGTACCATGACATTGTTATTGCGGCAGTAGGTACTTTGCAGACTAGTTACTGCTTGTTTGATTTCTATGATTTTAATTGATCCTCAGTGGCTGAGGTCATCAAAGATCTTTTGCTTCTCTTCAGCGTTCTGAAGAATGCTCCTGGCATCAGTTTTATTTTTAATTAAAATGAATCACATTTGTCCTTCTGTGTGATAAGTGCAAATTTAGAAGCTGATAACCAGGTAGCAGAATGCAAGATGTTGAAGCAATTACGACACTGAATCTACCCTGCCACAGCATTATGTAATCTGAGGCACTTCAATTTGGTATGATGAGCTTTTTCATGTATTCTAAGCAAACATGAGAGCTAAGGAGATGGTTAAAATATAAGCTTAAAATATACAGACTGCTACCTTCATGCCAAGTGGCAGCAAAGAGTGACTTTTAAATAAATTATAGTTTTATTAAGTAAGTGATAAATGTTGCCTTTTCGTGCTGAGCATTGGTCCTACTGTTAATGTAGAAGTTACCAGCGGAAGAGAAACCAGAATTTGTCGTCTATTTCTATTGTTCACAAATATAGGCCATTCCTGCTATCTTAATGAATAATTTGTGAAGAAAGAAAATGACATTTTATATTTCCTTGGTCATTTTTGTTCTTATTTTGCTTGCCAATATCCTCGCCACTAACAAGTAACAAACTGCTTCAGTAAACAACGATGTTGCCTTTTATGGGTTACTAGACTACGACAAAGTTATAAGATGGCTAGAATCGGCTGAAAGATGGATCACACAAGTGCATACCATGTCATCACTCAAGGACTACAAGTCCCAAAGCAATCAAGGACTTGAACATGTCTGTACTTCATCCCTTGACCATCTGTTATGCTGCACAATATATACCTTCTCCTTTGTTGCCTTTGTAAAATAAAAGTGAGCCAAAAATAGTGTCAAGGTGAACTGACTGGACAATCATTATACCTGGCAAATGTCCCAATTTTTGTAGCAATCTTCTACTTTTTGAAGCCATTTTGTGCCTTAAACAAAAGGATGCAACTTTGAAAATTCTGGAGTATCTGCACAGTGGAGCATAACTGTTGGCAGGAACTCAACCTAAATGACCACTGCAATAATTTCCAAGTACCTCGGAGATTTTCAATTCACGGCACGACACTATATTTAATTTGCGATGTTTGTTATGCACTTACAAGCAATCCTCTGTGCTTTGGCTAACTGACTGAGAGTGAAGCAAGAGGAAAAAGCAGAAATGTGAAGAGACAAAGAAGAAATATTCACAAAGGCTAATACAACATGGAAAAAGGAAACAATGATTGGAATCAATGCCAAACGAATGGAGGCATAGAGAAAAAGGAGCTAAATAGTTTGCAAAAATACACAAATCTATTACATGGAATGAAGCCAGGTATTTCAAAAAGAAATAGAAGTGTGCCTAGAAATGGAAAGAGAATTACAAAGTGTTTTGTGTATATGCAGCAGTTTAGTTGCCACATGGAAGGCAACAGATATATTGGAATTCCACTGACTGCAATTTACCCTCTAAGTAATGCATTATCTTAGGGCGACATCAGTCACCCGACTCTCTATAATCGTAGAGAAGAACTGTTGGAACATCCTACCATGGGACTATCATCACCTCACAGGTTCAAACATACAATAGAATAGAATAGAATGCCTTTTATTGTCATTCAAACAGACAAGGTTTGAACAAAATATCATTCCAACAGTCATGACATTTAAAAAAAAACCAAGACGCACACTTAACCCAATTTACACAAACATCCATCACAGTGAATCTCCAACACCTCCGCACTGTGATGGAAGGTAAAAGTCTTATTATCTCTTCCCTTTGTCCAACTGCAGCGTCGAGGCAACTGGGGCTCACGATGTTAAAGCCCACGGCGGGCGATGGTAAGTCCTGCGGTCGTTTAAACCGCGCCGGACGATGTTAGGCCCCGATCCGAGTTATTTAAACCCCGCGATTCCAGTGGGAGAAGTTGCTGTTGCGGGAGCTCCGAAAAGCGGTCTCCCACCAGGGACCTGCGAGCTCCCGATGTTGCTGTCCACCGGGCCTGGGGCCGGAGCCTCCGAAGCTCCGAAGTCGGGTCGCAGCTGCGCGCCACCACAGCTTTCCCCGTTGCGAAGTCGGCCATCTCCGCAATGGCGAGTCCGCAGGCTCCGTGACTGGAGCCCTCAGGTTAGTTCCGGCCAGAGGCTGCCGCCAGCTCCTCGGTGTTAGGCCCAGCGACATCGGAGACCCGACAGGGAAAAAGTCGGGTCCCCGTACAGGGAAGAGATTAAACGGTTCCCCCCCCACAAATACAAACAGCTAAAAAATAATACAAATTAGAACCAAGAACATACATCTAACGGGACAAAAAATTAAAAAAAGACAGACGGACTGCAGTCGAGCCGCCACACTCCAGTCCGAGCTGATCAGCTGGCTTAACATCAAAACACCAAAAACTGGCTTAACATCAGTTACAGAGGACAATTAAGAACGGGCATTAAATGTAGGCATTGTAAGTGGCATTGTTATCCTCAGAGTGAAGAAAAAGATCAGATTTGTGGAAAAAGGCCCTTCGATCCAACGTCCATGCTGACTAAGATTCCCATGCAAGCTTGTCCAATTTGGCCCATATTCCTCTAAACATTTCCATGTATCTGGCCAAATGTCTTTTAAATGTCGTTATAGTACCTGCCTTAGCTAACCATCTTCACTGTCTACAATACCACGTGTTTTAGAATAATCTACAAAATTACTAATCACACTTAATGCATTCTCATCCAAATCATTGATATAGATGACAAAAAGAAATTAGTCCAACATTGATCCCTGAGACACACCAATAGTCACAGTCCTCCAGACCGAAAAACATCCTATCACCACTATGCTCTATCTCCATCATTAAAGGCTATATTTATTCAGTTAGATCCTGGATCCCCCGCGATATAATCTTCCACAGCAGCCTTCCCTGTGAAACCTTATCAAAGGTCATATAAGTTACAAGCCCATATTAACTACATTCATGGCCCTGTCCTCATCAACTTTCTTGGACATCGGGAATGAATGAATGTAGAGAATGATTGCAAAAATAGTGCAATGGAATATATGCTCAAATAAAGGGCCTGCAAACAAAACAAGTAAAATAACTGAGATATCGAGTGAAAGATACATCTTGTAGATGAGCTGGGATGCATCCTCAGTGATGTGATCTGGGATCATCGAGTGTTTTGGGTCTCACAATATCAGACACCCTCACCCAGGCGACCCAGCCGGGGTTGATCAGGCCCCGACTTGCGTCCCAGCAGCAACTGCCCACGGATCAGCCATCTTAATCCAACGCCACCTAGTGGCTTTCTCTGCGGCTTCGCTTGCGGATTGAATGGCCCTCTTCTTTGCCAGCCCCGTTATGCCCAACTGGTTGAGGACTTTGCAGAGTGAGCGTCCTGCAAAGCCTCTACAGCCCACCGCTATGGGCTCATAGTATGTCTTCCAGCCTCTGTCCTGGCACATCTCCACCAATTCCTGGTACTTCGCACATTTCCTCTCATTAGCCTCTTCAATACGCTCTTCCCAGGGCACTGTCAGCTCCAGAATGATCAGCTGTTTTGTCACTTCGGAGGTGATGATCATGTCTGGCCGGAGTGATGTTGCTGTGATGTGCTGTAGAAATTTCAGCTGTTTGCCCAGATCGACGTGCAGCTGCCAGTCAGTGGCTGTGTAGAGGAGGCCCATCCTTGTTTTTGGTTGTGGTCCAGGCTTTTCTCCAGCTTTGACAAAAGTGATTGATTCCTTTGGGGCGTGGTGGTGTTCGCTGTTACCGATGGCAGTGGCTATGCTCTCAGCAACCACCTTGAGCACCTGGTCATGGCGCCACTGATCGCGACCTTCCCCAAGGGACTTTGGGCAGCTGCTGAGGAGATGTTCTAATGATCCTCTTCCAGAGCAAAGTGGGCAGGAAGGTGTCTCGCTCTTGCCCCAGACGTGGAGGTTTGCTGGGCTTGGTAGGGCATTGTGGACAGCTTGGACAAGGAAAATATCTTCACTAATTATTTTATGAGAATTTTTTCTCGAGTCATCCGATTCAAATTCTTAAACTACAAGACAAAACACCTGCCAAGACTGTAAGCTGATGCCTTATTCCTAAGTCTCTCTGTGCTGCTCTGAATTAAATGTTGATGAGAAAACCTGCAAGTATCTCTTGTTCTGATATTTGCAAGGGTTGATTTCAACTCCAGCTACCCAGTATTCACAGTTAAAAATAAGGAAACCTAACTATTCATGACCACTCACAAAATTGACTGGATTTAATGTCTGTCTAAAGTGGAAGAAAGCCATTATAATGTATGCAAATTATAGAACTATTAGCTCAAAATGTGACTAATGCAATTTTATCTTGACCTTCAGCCACTTTGACTTCCTGCTTGGCGGAATCCATGCGGCAATTGAATTTTCACATCAGCTTAGATTATCTAACACTCATTTTCTTTTAGTAGAGAGGACCACAGAGAAATATGAGGTGTTGCAATCTGGGAAGTCTAACATGGGCAGGACCTAAACAGTGAACGGCAGGGCTCTTGAGGGTGTTGTAATCTAGGAGTACAGGTGCATGGTTCCTTGAAGGTCAAGTCACAGGTAGATAAGGTGGTCAAAAAGGCTTTTGGTACATTAGCCTTCATCAGTATTGCGTATAGAAGGTGGGAGGTCATGTTGCAGTTGGACAAGACATTGGTGAGACTGCATTTAGTGTATTGTGTCCAGTTCTGGGCACCGTGTTATAGGAAAGATGTTGTCGAGCTGGAAAGGGTACAGAGAAGATTTACAAGGATGTTGGCATGATGATCCCCAACTGTAAACCTTCCCACTCATGATAGACCCAACATGCTGGAGTAATTGAGTAATTCTTAAAGAAGGGTCTCACCCCGAAACATCACCCACTCCTTCTCTCCAGAGGTGCTGCCTGTCCCGCTGAGTTGCTCCAGCATTTTGTTTCTATCTTTGGTGTACACATTTTCCATTCATGAAGCAGATTTTCAGCAAAAATCCTCACCATGTACCTAATGGGGAAAAGCGCCTCACTTCCTGGTAGTTTTCCACTTTCCTCAGGGTAAGTAAAAAATAAGACAGCATTTAAATGAGACTCCGTGGTTTAAAATATCTGAGGCCATTCAACACCACTGACAGACCAGAAATCAGTTCCCTGAGACATTTGCCAATTGGTAACATTTATCTTTGTCAATCTACCCCACTGTGAGCACTTGTCCATTGATCTTCTCAGTAACTACACCAATGGTACAGAAGTCACCACCCTCACCTGTAACTCTCAAATGTGTGGAAAAATTAGTAAAATCCTTTATCTTGACAATATCCACTGATCCATCTATACTGGCAAAGCACACTGTGAAGAGATAATCATTATCATAGGGTCATAGAGTGATACAGTGTGGAAACAGGCCCTTCGGCCCAATACTCCCACCATGGCCAACAATGTCCCAGCTACATTAGTCCCATTTGCCTGCGCTTGGTCCATATCCCTCCAAAACTATGCTATCCATGTACCTATCTAACTGTTTCTTAAATGATAGGATAGTCCCAGCCGCAACTACCTCCTCTGGCAGCTTGTTCCATACACCCATCACCCTTTTGTGTGAAAAAGTTACCCCTCGGATTCCTATTAAATCTTTTCCCCTTCACCTATGTTCTCTGGTCCTCGATTCCCCTATTCTGGGCAAGAGACTCTATGCATCTACCCGATCTATTCCTCTGATGATTTTGTACACCTCTATAAGATCACCCCTCATCCTCCTGTGTCCCATGGAATAGAGACCCAGCCTACTCAACCTCTCCCTATAGCTCACACCCGCTAGTCCTGGCAACATCCTCATAAATATTTTCTGCTTGACAATATATTTCCTATAACATGGTGCCAAGAACTGAACACAATATTTTTAAAGTGGTCTCACCAACGTCTTATACAACTGCAACATGACCTTCCAACTTCTATACTCAATACTACTGATGAAGGCCAACGTGCCAAAAGCCTTTTTGATCATCCTATCTACCTGCGACTCGACCTTCAAAGAAACATGCACCTGTACTCTTAGATCCCTCTGCTCTGCAACACTCCCCAGTGGCCTACCAGTTACTGTGCTGGTCCTGGCCTTGTTCGATGTTCCAAAATGCAACCTCACACTTCTCTGTATTAAATTCCATCAACCATTCCTCCTGGCCCACCTGGCCAATCGATCCAGATCCTGCTGCAATCGTTCACAATCATCTTCGCTATCATAAATTCCGAAGAACTAGCAGTGATGTAGAAATGCAACATAATTTGCATGCATTGAGATTCTGCGGTGCAAATTAAACTGACACTATTCTTTGGAAAGTTAAGTGCAAAAAGTTATAAAATTTGATTTCTGTCTTCTATATAATTTTAAATTGTTAGGGTAATAATTATTAAAAAATAATGTCAGCCAGCTATGTCAGTGGAATGTCTGCGCAAGATTTATTTTATTCTTTGGCCAAAGTACTATGTAGGTGTAGATTAGATGTGCCTGACTGCATTTCAATTATTTGCATCAAATTATTCAATGTGACTGTCTGTCCTAAATGGATTTTCACTGCTCTTTCAATCCATATTTAGGTGGTCAAAATACAGATTTACATCAATTTGCTTTGCCTACACGTTTCCGTTCACAAATTCGCAGAATGGTTACACATTGGGGAGGTCATTCAGCCTCTTGGATCTGTACTCGCTACATATAAGAACAGTCCAGTTTATCCCACTCCTCCATTCTGTCCCCATACCCCTGCACTTTATTTCCTTTCAGATACTTTAGACGTTAGACGTTAGGGATACAGCATGGAGGCAGGCCCTTCAACCCACCGAGGGACTAGTGGAATCAAGGGGTATGGGGAGAAGGCAGGCACGGGTTATTGATTGGGAACGATCAGCCATGGTCACAATGAATGGTGGTGCTGGCTCGAAGGGCCGAATGGCCTCCTCCTGCACCTATTTTCTATGTTTCTATGTTTCTATGAGTCCGCGCCGAACAACGATCACCCTGTACTCTAACCTACGCACCAGGGGCAATTTAACTATTTTTACCGAAGGCAATTAACCCACAAATACGGACGACTTTGGAATGTGGAAGGAAATCAGAGCACCCAGAAAATACCCACGCGGTCACAGGGAGAACATACGGACTCCGCACAGACAGTACTCATAGCCAGGATTGAAGTTGGGTCTCTGGCACTTTAAGGCAGCAACTCGACCATTGCACCACTCTGCCGCCCTGTATTTTAAATATTAATACTTATTAGGATTGTGAATAATGTTACTACCTCCACCACCAACCTTGAACATTTATTCCAGAGCCTGACTATTCACTCCATATACAAAATGTTCTTCATTATGTTTTTGGTTCTTTTGTCAAACACTTTGCCTCTATGTCCTATAGTTCTTGTTTTATCCACTGTTTCGGTGCAAAATTATTGTAAATGGCATTAGCTGAACACCTCAAAATCATTTCTGTTTTACATCTCCAGTTTATCCACATAACTGAAGTCCTTTATCCCAGGAATAATTTTTAGTAAACCTGTTCTGCTCCCTCAAAAGCATCAAGACTCATGAGAATTAAAAATCAAGTCGAAACTGCAGATTAATTGGTATTTTTGACCACCTTATCTGGTTACTACGTAAAAGGCCACACAAAGTGCTGGAGCAACTCAGCAGATCAGGCAGCATCTCTGGAGAATATGGATAGGTGATGTTCAAGCGTTCAAGTGAGTTTATTGTTATGTGTCCCTGATAGGACAATGAAATTCTTGCTTTGCTTCAGCACAACAGAACAAAGTAGGCGGGTGCAGCAGCATCTAAGGAGTGAAGGAGATAGGCGACGTTTCGGGTCGAGACCCTTCTTCAGACCCGAGTCTGAAGAAGGGTCTCGACCCGAAACGTCGCCTATCTCCTTCACTCCTTAGATGCTGCTGCACCCGCTGAGTTTCTCCAGCTTTTTGTGTAACCCTCGATTCTCCAGCATCTGCAGTTCCTTCTTTAACAGAACAAAGTAGGCATTGACTACAAAACAGATCAGTGTGTCCATATACCATTATATACGTAAATACACACATCAATAAATAAACTGATAAAGTGCAAATAACAGACAATGGATTATTAATGTTCAGAGTTTTGTCCGAGCCAGGTTTAATAACCTGATGGCTGTGGGGAAGGAGCTATTCCTGAATCTGGTCGTTGCAGTCTTCAGGCTCCTGTACCTTCTACCCGAAGGCAGCAGGGAGATGAGTGTGTGGCCAGGATGCTGTGGGTCCTAGATGATGCTGCCAGCCTTTTTGAGGCAGCAACTGCGATAGATCACCTCGATGGAACGAAGGTCAGAGCCGATGATGGACTGGGCAGTGTTTACTACTTTTTGTAGTCTTTTCCTCTTTTGGGCGTTCAAGTTGCCGAACCAAACCAGGATGCAACCGGTCAGCGAGCTCTCTACTGTGCACCTGTAGAAGTTAGAGAGAGTCCTCCTTGACAGACCAACTCTCCGTAATCTTCTCAGGAAGTGGAGGCGCTGATGTGCTTTCCTGATAATTGCATCAGGAAAGATCTTCAGAGATGTGCACACCCAGGAATTTGAAGCTCTTGACCCTTTCAAACATCGACCAGTTGATATAAACGGGCCTGTGGGTCCCCATCCTACTCCTTCCAAAGTCCACAATCAGTTCCTTGGTTTTGCTGGTGTTGAAGGCCAGGTTATTGTGCTGGCACCATATGGACAGTTGCTCGATCTCTCTTCTGTACTCCGACTCACCCCCATCAGTGATACGTCCCACAACAGTGGTGTAGTCAGCGAACTTGATGATGGAGTTCGCACTATGACCGGGTACGCAGTCATGAGTATAGAGTGAGTACAGCAGGGGGCTGAGCACGCAGCCTTGAGGTGCTCCCGTGCTGATTGTTATCGAGTCTGACACATTTCCACCAATACAAACAGACTGTGGTCTGTGAATGAGGAAGTCGAGGATTCAATTGCAGAAGGATGCGCAGAGACCCAGTTCTGCGAGTTTGGTAACCAGCTTGAAGGGGATGATAGTATTAAATGCCGAGCTGTATTCGATGAATAACAGCCTGACATATGAGTTTTTGTTGTCCAAGTGGTCCAGAGCAGGGTGGAGAGCCAGCAAGATTGCATCCACCGTTGATCTGTTGTGGCGGTAAGCGAACTGCAGTGGGTCCAGGTTTTTGTCGAGGTAGGAGTTGATTTGCGCCATGATCAACCTCTCAAAGCACTTCATCACCACAGACATAAGTGCCACTGGTCGATAGTCATTGAAGTATGTCACCTTGCTCTTCTTGGGCACTGGTATAATTGATGCTCTTTTGAAGCAGGTGGGAACCTCAGACCTCAGAAGTGAGAGGTTGAAAATGTCCGTAAAAACACCAGCCAGTTGGTCCGCACAGGTTTTTAGAACACGACCAGGTATACCATCAGGTCCAGGCGCTTTTCGAGGGTTCACCCCTCTGAAGGATTTCCTGACGTCGGCCTCTGTGACTGAGACTGAAATACCATCACAGCGAATGGGGGTTCAGGAAAGCACATCGGTGTAGTCCCTATCAAAGCGTGTGTAAAACGCATTGAGCTCATCAGGGAGTGTTGTTTCGCCGACATTCGAGCTGCCTCCTGGTTTCGCCTTGTTGGAGGTGATTGCATTTAGGCCCCGCCCCAGCTGCCGAGCATCTGTCTCATCCTCCAGCATGGAGCAGAACTCCCTTTTGGCCTTTTTGATGGCCTTACCAAGGTCGTATATGGACTTCTTGTAGACCACTGTAGACCACTCATCATCAGACATGAATGCCCGGTGTCCGGTCTTCAGAAGAGTGCGGATCTCAAAGTTCATCCAAGGTTTCTGATTGGGAAACACTCGGAAGGTTTTTGTGGGGATGCAGTCACCACAAAAACAGTGGGGACTGAGCAGTGCCCAGTTGACAGACTCCAAACAGTTCCCCTTTTCCCAACTTTGCACCATTTAGATAATAATCTGCCTTCCTGTTTTTGCTACAAAAGTGGATAACCTCACATTTATCCACATTAAACTGCATCTGCCATGCATCTGCCCACTCACCCAACCTATCCAAGTCATCCTGCATTCTCATAGCATCCTCCTCACAGGTCACACTGCTACCCAGCTTTGTTTCATCTGCAAATTTGCTAATGTTACTTTGAATCCCTTCATCTAAATCATTGATGTATATTGTAAATAGCTTCGGTCCCAGCTACCCATTAATCCCTACTCTTTGTTTCCTGTCTGCCAACCAATTTTACTTCGGAGTCATGTGAGTGATTCCGTGAAGAAGCCCGCCAGTCCGCATGCGCATCATTACGTAATTATGTCTAACGCATGGCGCAACGACGGGTTGGCAGGCGTGTAGCTACACCAGCGGTAAGTTTTAAAAACCCTCAGGTAAGTTTTAAAAACTTAGTTGAGGTCGATTTCTGCGGTCGGTAAGTCTTGTTGCAGGAGCAAGTCAGACCATGGAGAAAATGATTAAGGGAAGGCCAAGGTGGGCCACCAGGAGAGCAGCTATAGAAGCGGCAGTGTGGGTAGCGGGCGGCCGTCCATCTCGCCTTCAGAGTCACTGGCGGCACGACCAGTGGCTTCTGATTTGGTGCCGGCTGAAAGCACCGTGGCTACTCCGGTGGGACGGAAAGCCACTAAAAAGTCGGTAAGGCCCGTTGACTCGGATGAGTCGTGCCAGGAGGATTCCCCTCCCACAATGGATAGCGTCTTCGGACGTTTGTCCAGAATGGAGCTCCTGATGGAGAGGATGCTCCATCGCGATATGCTCCAGCAAGAGGAGCTTTATATCCGTGGGTCTCCTCGGGGGCCCGTGGCAGCAGCACCTGTAGAAGGGCTGCATAATGTTTCCCTCTTGGAGGAGGAGAGCATACGGGGTCAGTATTGTTCTGACTCCGAGGTCGGTGGTATAGCCGGTGAGCATACTTCAAGGCAAGAAGGCCGTGAACCAGGGGGGGCCAAGTATGGCATCTAAATTTGCTATACCGACCGGAACTGGGGAACCGCTGGATGAGGACCTGGCCATAACTATAAACTACATGGCCTCACACCAGCTGCAAGACTTCACTATGGAAGAAACCTCCAAAATATACGAGACACCCGCCAAGTGCCAACTGTGAACCACACTATCAGGGGTCACATGGGTGTTGGTATCAGAGCCCAGGAAGTGAGGCTCCAGAAGATACTAAAGCTGCTCGCTTCAGGCATTACAGCTTTCATTAGTTCAGTCAATGGGGGGCCCCTGTCTGAGGTACAGCAGGATGCTCTGGCCCTAATGTGCAATGCACATTTTGAAACAAACTGTCTCAGAAAGAGTGCTATCCGTCCTAATCTGAATCCCAAGTTTGCAGCACTATGCAAGTCTAGCAATGTGCAACCGCCGAATCTACTGTTCGGTGATGACCTATCAAAACAGTTCAAAGCATTGCCTCATGGGTTAACTTCGGTACCTAGATTATTTACAAAGTTGTTAAAACTGGTGTTGGGCCTACTCCGGGCTCAGAATCATATTGTAATGGCCTATTTGAATGATGTCCTAATTATAGGCAAGACTCAGAAAGCAGCAGAATTATCTGCTTCAGCTACCAAACTTATGTTTGAAAGGTTGGGGTTTCTCATCCATCCAAATTGATACCATCTAGAGTCATTGATTATTTGGGATTCACCATTAACTCACACATCTGTGACTCTAGAGGCAAGAGATCAGAGTTAATAGAAGCTTGTAACAAGCTCGTTGAGGAGCAACAATCTTCTATTTGGCAGGTGGCTAGTATAATTGGCAAATTAGTGGCTGCTTTTCCAGCTGCACAGTTTGGGCCTTTATATTATCAAAATTTACAATGTGCAAAGGAGCAGGACATGCAGGTCATTTCAATAGGCCCGTGCGGTTACCAGCTGAAGCCATTGCTGAGTTACAGTGGTGGATAGTGAATATTTGGCATTGCTCCAGTAAAATTCTGATTGATCAACCTTCAGTTATTTTACAAACTGATGTTAGTGCTCTAGGATGGGGAGCTACTGATACCATCTCTAGCTGCGGTGGCAGATGGAATATGCATGAGGCATTAATCCTTCAATCACTTGGTATTAACTATTAAGAGTTGTTGGGAGCACTCTATGGCTTAAAGGCGTATTGTACTAGTATGGATTACTTACATGTTCAGCTTCAGATTGACAACACTACAGCAGGAGCATACGTTAATCACATGGGGGGAATCCAAGCCGGTATCATGTGATAAATTGGCTAACTTTATTTGGCACTGGTGTGTTACAAGAAACATCTGGATTTCAGCTATCTACTTACCAGGTAGATTTAACATGGTGGCGGACATCAGGTCCCGAAAATTCAATGACAACACAGAATGGATGTTGAATCATGCAATATTTAATGATATTGTCGCTCGGTATGGCTTACCAGATATTGATCTGTTTGCATCCGGACTAAATCACCAGCTACCAAAGTATGTTTCATGGGAACCAGACCCAGGGGCAGTAGCGGTAGATGCATTCTCGCTACACTGGGGTGGAATATTTTTATACGCATTTCCCCCATTTTGCCTCATCAGTCGGTGCTTGCTTAAGATCGAACAGGACTCCACCTCAGGCGTTTTGGTAGTTCCCGACTGGCCTACACAGCCATGGTTCTCACTCATTCAGAGACTAATAACACAGCCTTTTATGGCTGTCCCCAAATGCAGTAACCTGCTGGTTCAACCTGTGACTGGGGAGAACCATCCACTACATGACCGTATTAATCTGTTGATTTGCAGATTCTGAGGAGACCGCTCCTGGGGCTCAGACTATCAGGTCATATGGTGGATGTGATTACTGCGGCCGGAGGGATAGTACTGAAAAACAGTACATCTCTCATATCAAGAAATGGGAGGTTTTCTGCTTGCAGTCGAATATATCATATCACACGGCAAGCATACCGGATGTGTTGGAATTTCTGTCCACACTATATTTTGAGGAGCAACTGAGCTATAGTGCCATCAACAGTGCCAGGAGTGCCTTATCGTTCTACCTGTGGCAGGGATCGGGACAACACTCTGTTGGGTCTCACCCTTTAATATCCTAGTTCATGAAGGGTATTTTTAACTGTAATCTCCCCAGGCCCAGGTACACGGATATTTGGGATGTGAGCGTGGTTCTCACGCTGCTTCGCGAATGGGCTCCAGCAACATCCATGTCTTTGCCCAGATTCACTCTTAAAGTGGTCATGCTCATGGCGCTGGTTTGAGCGCAACGGGTCCAGACGTTGCAGAAGACGCGACTGGACAGCATGGTTCCATCTGAAAATAATATAACCTTTTATGTTTATGATTTACTTAAGCAGAGCAGTCCAGGGACGTCAGGGCTTAAACTTATTTTTATGGCATACCCCATAGACCTTCGCCTATGTGTAGTTACGCACTTGCAGCAGTATATCAAGGCCACCAAGAGCCTCATAGGCTCCGAATTAACGATTTTCATCAGTCACAAAAAGCCTCATAAGAAGGTGTCGGTACAGACCATTTCAAGGAGGCTGAAACAGGTTCTGGCTTGTGCCGGAGTGGACACTGACGTTTATAAATTTCACTCCACCAGGGCGGCATCAACGTCAGCCCCAGCGAGGGCACTGGACGTCTCTCTCGACCAAATCGTCGCGGCCGCAAGATGGTCCAAATGAACTGATGTTTCAAAGGTTCTATAATAAACCTTTTGCCACGCCGGGGGTATTTGCCCACTACATTTTAAATTCAGTTTTATAGCTTCCCCCTGGGAGAGCGGGGTCGCTATTTTTTTCTTTTTTGCTAATTAAAGCATCAACATGTTTAAGTGTGTATCATGTGTGATTGCATTATTTATTATTACTCATCCTGTGTCAACTGAGGCAGAATGTCGCATGGACTCGTATCCACGGCAGGAAATCACAGAGCTTTGAAATCTTCACGGAATCACTCACGTGACTCCGAAGTAAAATAGTAAGATTAAACGAGAACTTACCAGTTTGAAGTTTGATCTTTATTTTATGAGGCATCACGATGAGCGATTACGTGCGCTCCGCTCCCAACCCTCGTATCATAAAGGTCATCTGGTAGTTCTAGTCTTCTCTAATCTTACTATGTCACTTCAACTACTGTTATCTGTGATTTCACGCTGCTGCTTTGAAGATTGACACGCATGCGGACTGGCGGCTTCTTCACCTAATCGCTCATCGTAACTCCTCATAAAATAAAGATCAAACTGGTAAGTTCTCATTTAATCTTACTATTTTCTATCCATCTCAGTACCCTACCCCCAATACCACGTGCCCTAATTTTGCCCACTAATCTCCTATGTGGGACCTTATGAAATGCTTTCTGAAAGTCCAGGTACACTACATCCACTGGCTCTCTCTGGTCCATTTTCCTGGTTACATCCTCAAAAAATTCCAGACGTTTAGTCAAGCATGATTTTCCCTTCGTAAATCCATGCTGATTTGGACCGATCCTGTTACTGCTATCGAAATATGGTGCTATTTCATCTTTTATGATTAACTGCAGCATCTTCCCCACCACCGATGTCAGGCTAACTGGTCTATAATTCCCTGTTTTCTCTCTCCCACCTTTCTTAAAAAGTGGGATAACATTACCTACCCTCCAATCCACAAAAACTGGTCCTGAATCTATAGAACATTGGAAAATGAACACCAATATGTCCATGATTTCTAGAGCCTCTTCCTTAAGTACCCTGGGATGCAGATCATCAGGCCCTGTGGATTTATCAGCCTTCAGTCCTATCAGTCTACCAAACACCATTTCCTGCCTAATGTGGATTTCCTTCAGTTTCTCTGTCACCCAAGATCCTCTGGCCATTAGTACATCAGGAAGATTGTTTGTGTCCTCCTTAGTGAAGATGGATCCAAAGTACCTGTTCAACTAATCTGCCATTTCCTTGTTCCCCATAATAAATCAACCTTTTTCAGTCTTCATGGGTCCAACTTTGGTCTTAACTAATTGTTTCCTCTTCACACACCTAAAGAAGATTTTACTATCCTCCTTTATATTCTTGGCTAGCTTACCTTCGTACCTCATCTTTTCTCCCTATATTGCCTTTTTAGTTATCTTCTGCTGCTCTTTAAACATTACCCAATCCTCTTGCTTCCCGCTCATCTTTGCTATGTTGTACTTCTTCTCTTTTATTTTTATACTGTCCCTGACGTCCCTTGTCAGCCACGGTCGCCCCTTACTCCTCTTGGAATCTTTCTTCCTCTTTGGAACAAACTGATCCTGCACCTTCTGTATTATTCTCAGAAATACCTGTCATCGTTGTTCCACTGTCATCCCTACTAGGGTATCTTTCCAGTCAATGTTGGCCAGCACCTCCCTCATGGCTCCGTAGTCCGCTTTGTTCAACTGTAACAAGGACACCTATGATTTACCCTTCTCCTTCTCAAATTCTAGATTAAAACTTACCTTAATATGGTCACCACCTCCTAATGGCTCCTTAAACCTCAAGTTCCCTTATCAAATCCGGTTGATTACATAACACTAAATCCAGAATTGCCTTCTCCCTGGTAGGCTCCAATACAAGCTGCTCTAAGAATCCATCACGGAGGCACTCCACAAACTTCCTTTCTTGGCATCCAGTACCAACCTGATTTTCCCAGTCTACCTGCATGTTGAAATCTCCCATAACAACTGTAGCATTACCTTTATGATGCTAACCTTTACGATGCAAACCTTTACGATGGTAACCTTTAAAATTTGTTCATTGTGCCTGTACAGTCAAATCAAAATCATTGATAGAAAAAACAAAGATAAAAAAAACCAGTGATCCAAATACTGAGCCGAGATCTCATGCCTTAATGGCTACAGTCCAGTGGTGTTGACGTCCACCATAATGGAGTCTTTCAAGAGGCTGGTAAGGGCACTCATTAACCCCAGTCTACCAAGCAGCCTTCATCCACTGCAGTTCACCTATTGCCACAACAGGTCCATGGCTGATGCCACCTCCCTGGGCCTACACTCATCCCAGGCACGTGCCGTGAGTAATTACTTGGGGTAGGCACCCAGTCGGATTTTTTTTTTAAACGCGCATGGGCAGATTGTTCTCTCCGTAAAAATAAAAAGTAAAACAGTAACAATTCAATTTGCCCAAGGCTTCCTAGTCTCCTTTATTCTGACAACACAGAATGGATGTATCAATTGGAGGGACAGTTCCTTTCACGGCGTGTGGAGAGTCTGTGCCAGGGGTAAAGTTGCGGGGAGAGCAGGACTGTTGAGAATGAGGGGGTCGGGGATAATGCCAGTAACTCACTCACTTACCGCTGCTGCGGTGCTCCAGGCGTGGAGCCACCACATTGTAGCCGGGGATAGAAGCAGCTCAGGTAGCTGCGATCGGCCGCCGGGACCCGGCAGTCAAACTGTCCGCCACTTCAGCGCCTTCTGCCGGCCCGCTCACTTCTGGCAGTGCTCTCTGTCTGAACATCTCTCACCTGCCACTCGCTCATGTCAGCGGCTTCCTGCAAATCCTTAAATTCCCACAGTTGAGTAACCTCAATCGCGCTGTTGAAATTTAAGGATTTGCGGGACATGAGTGAGGCCAGCGAGCGGCAGGAGAGAGGTTTTGCACGCCTCCGTGCAAGGAGCGTCGCAAGTGGCATTATCCCGATCCCCTCCTTCACAACATTCGTGCCCTCCCGCAACTTTACCCCGGGCCAGATGCTGTGAAAGGAGCTCTCCCCCCACCCCCACACCCCAGGAAGTACGGTATTTAAAAACATAAACACAAAATGTACTTACCACATTATCGGTGCACGAGCTCCATTCTTCTCTCCCTGTTTCCTAAGATACACTTAAAATAATGCCAATCCATATTTGAAAACCCCGCCAAGAAACTAGCGCTGTGGAAGCGCAGTAGGCTGCTGCGCATGCGCAGTGCTGCAAAGGCAGAATTTCTGCTGCCTTCAGCCCCAATTGAAATTGCCGGCGTCAGGCAGCACTGACGGCACGTGGGCTGCACAGACCTTCAAGGGTTACAAGCGCTGCGGATGAAAGGCACGGAGAATTATGCCTACCTAAAAGATCGATCTCTTAGACAGGCATAATTCTCCCATGCCTCTATTATTTACATTTAGTAATTACTATGTTATAATTTTAGTCAGGGTAGGCAGTGCCTACCTTGCCTACCCTGACGGCACATGCCTGACTCATCCCTAGAACACCTGGATAAGTAGGACACCTGGGTCAGACTCCTAGTCATTGATTATAGCTCTGCTTTCAATACCATTATCACATCCAAGCTCATCTCTAACCTTGTGGAACTCAAGAGTCAGAATTCCCCTCTGCAACTGGACCCTGGACTTCCTGCCCCACGGACCACAATCAGTGAGGATGGGTGACAAATTAATGACCTCTTCCTCAATGTCAGCAAGACAAAGGAGATTGTGACTGAGTTTAGGGAGCGAAGCGGTACACACAACCCAGTCTAACTTGATGGCACCAAAGTAGAGATGGTCGAAAACTTCAAGTTTCTTGGTATAAATATCAGCAGCAATTTGTGCTGGACCACACACAGCAAAGCTATTGCAAAGATAGCACACCAACGCTTCTACTACCTTAGAAGGCTCGAGATGTTTGGCAGATACCCAACAGGTGCGCTGGAGGGAGCATTTTATTGGGATGCATCACAACCTCAGCTCCATCCAAGACTCCAAGTAATTGCAGGCAGTCGTGGACGCAGCCCGGACCATCACACAAACCAACCATCACACAAACCATTGATTCCAACTACACTAGGCGTCCTCAGCATAATCAAGGACCAGTCTCGCAATGGTCGCTCCTTCCTCTCCCCTCGCAACTCAGGAAATTGGTACAGAAGTTTGAAAAGGCATAGCTCCAGAATCATGGACGGTTTCTTCTCTGATGCTATCAGGGAACTGAATGGTTTTCTAATCTGCGGTCCTGACCTCCCATCTACTTCATTGGAGACCTTTGAACTCTCTTTAATCAGACCTTTCTCAGATTTCAATGTTATATCTTTGCTCTAAATGTTGCAGCCTTTATCCTTTATCTGCTGTGTGGAGGGCTTGGTTGTATTCTTGTGTAGCCTTTCTTTGACTGAATAGCACTCAAACAAAAACTTTTCACTGTACCTTTGTACATTATGATAATAAACTAAACTAAACTACACTAAACTATACACCCGAGTTATAGGGAGAGGCTGGGACTCTAGTCCTTGGAGCGCAGGAGGATGAGGGGTGATCTTATGTAGGTGTATAAAATCATGAGAGAAATAGATCAGGTAGATGCACAGTCTCTTGCTCAGTGTACGTGAATCAAGGACCAGAGGACATAGGTTTTAGGTGAAATGGAAACAAAATAATAGGAGTCTGAGGGGTAATTTTTTCACACAAAGGGTGGTGGGTGTATGGAACGAGCTGCCTAAGGAGGTAGTTGAGGCAGGGACTATCCCAACGTTTAAGAAACAGTTAGACAGGTACATGGACAGGACAGGTTTGGAGGGATATGGACCACACGCGGGCAGGTGGGACTAGTGTAGCTGGGACATTTTGGCCAGTATGGGCAAGTTGGGCCGAAGGGCCTGTTTGCTGCTGTATCTATGCACGCTGCACTCTATGACTCGATGACCTGGGAGACACCACAGTCGACTGTCCTTGCTCAACCCTCAGGGTGCTTATACAATCCACTGAGCAGTTCCAAAACCAGTTCTACAAGGGTAGACTTTCCTATCTTTAAGCTTATTCTTGCTTTCTAATTTTCTTCCCCTTATTGCAACTATGTTCTATTTCCGATCAGCCAATTTTCTATCCCTGCTGCTACAACCCCTTTTATTCCGCAATCTACAATGATAATGACAGGTCCATTATGTGGCCACTTATCAAATGCCTTTTGGCACTCCATGTACTCTACAACAACAATATTTACGCCATTGATTTTCTCTGTAACATTTTCAAAAATTCTATCACGTTAGCTCAACACGAATTGCCTTTTAACAAATCCATGTTGGCTTTCATCAGTCACTCCAGTCCAAGCCAAGCTGTTAATTCTGTCCCTGATTATTCTTCATACAACTTATCTCATGACCAATGAAACTGATTGATCTATAGTACATTGTGCAGGGGTTTGAAAAATATCATCCACTTTGATTAGACACAAAATGCTGGAGCAACTCAGCGAGACATGCAGCTTCTCCGGAGAGAAGGAATGGGTGACGTTTGGTTCAAGACCCTTCTTCAGACTGGTCTCCCCTGACATAAGTCTGAAGAAGGGTCTCGCCCTGAAACGTAACCCATACCTTCTCTCCAGACATGCTGCCTGTCCCTCTGAGTTACTCCAGCATTTTATGTCTACCTTCAGCTTAAACCAGCATCTGCTGTTCCTTCCTACACATAATCCACTTTGGTGTCAGGAGTTAGGGTGAGGAGCTAGCTGGATCAAAGTAAACCTTGAGATGTGATATGTTTCCTGAGCCATTAATAGATTTATTGAGTGTGATATGAGTCTACTTGTGTCCTGTTGGTTAAAACGAGATAGGTATCCATTTCATTGTTTATAGCTTTAAAATGCAACATAACAAGATGTCTACTCACTCTCGAACCACTCCATCCTAACAGCGCGTAGGCAAACTGCTGAGAGGGCACAATAACCAGATCCACACGGATAGCCTTCCAGCCTTTAATCATCATCTTGTTTTTGTCTTCTGTTCCCTTATCAGTCAGCCTCACTGCAGACCCCGAGGCCAGGCCGTGGTCTCTCTTCTCCGCAAGTCTTTTGTCTAATTTTAGAATCAGAAAGCATTTTTGGAAATGATCCATGGCGTCATATTTTCTGCTGGGTAGTTGTCTCTTTTCCATAGTGGCCTCCACAACATCACAGAACAGAAGCAAGCCCTGAGAACGGCAGGAATTATGTGCGAGTGAATTATTGATAGAAACACAAAGCAGTTATTCAAAGATAAAATTGTCCAATTTATAAAGCAGCACATCGCAAATATAAAGAAAGTGATATCTGCCTATGACCTTCAGATTAACATTTTTACAGCTACTGTCAAGCTAGTGGAATTCAATTTTTCTCCTTTAAGCTTCTGACAGCTCACGTTATTTGCAAAATAGTTAGGAAAGAAATGGCTTTGTAAGGACACTCCAAATGACAAATCTCATCTCCCACACAGGAGGCCAGTGCTGCCATATCAAGCCACCCTAATTGCTAATGCTAAACCTTTTCAAGATGTTATTTCTTATGACAAGGTTACAATGCAAAAAGTCAACCTGTGCTTCCTTCACTTTATCATTGGTTCCCAGCCCTCTGGAGGGCTGTCAGAATCTGAACAGTCTGCAAAAGGCATTGTTTTTTACAGCACTGTAGTTGTACAAAGGATACAGTTGGCAGACATCTGATCAAATACAAAATATATAAGGAAAAGTTAAGATAACATAATAATATTTATTTTCTTCTATTTATATATATATATATATATATATAATAAATATTATTATGTTATCTTAATATTTTTCATAACGTATTAGAAATGTTCCTTACATTATTGAGGATGTGAGATTATATGATAGTGCAGTGATCACTGAATTCTCTATAATTAAATGCAAATCATTTTTCAGTAATGCTCCTGGAAGGAATGGTATCCCAGTCATTAATAGTTTGTGCCTGGAGATTGAACTTGGAGCAGGGATTGAAATAGATTAGATTTGAGTTTGCTTTTCCTCAGAGCTCTGGAAAGCATTTTGAGATGGGGGGGGGGGGGGGGGGGGGGGGAGAGGGGTTCCACACCACGGTGCCATATAAACAAAATTTGCTGTTCTGGCGTGATCCTACCTTGCCCGGGCTTAAAAATGATACGCCAGATGTATTCCTTGTGCAGTATAAATTCAATGAACTGTGATTGACAATTTCTTCAGTTAATATTGCAGCCATGAATGACTGAGTCATTTGAGGGCTTGTCCCACTGTACGAGCTTATTCAAGAGCTCTCCCGAGTTTAAAAAAAAATCAAACTTGTGGTAAGCACGTAGAATGTACGTAGCGGGTACGACAGAGCTCGGGAACGTCTCTTAGCGGCTCGTAACGCTAACGGCAGGTACTCGGGGAACGCGGTAAGCTTGTGAAGATTCATGAAGATTTTTCAACATGTTGAAAAATGTCCACGAGAGCCCCGAGTACCTACGAGCGGCCATTACCGTAAATCTCCGAGTTCGAATCAGGGCAAACTCGGGAGAGCTCTTGAATTAGCTCGTACAATGGGACAGCCCCATAAGAATGTTTGAGGCTGCGATGGATCTTTCCTGTAGTGTAGAATCAAGGGTTATGGGGACAGAGCTGCCAAGTGAGTTGAAGTAATTGAACAGCTCAGCCATGGTTTCAAAGAATGGTGAGGCAGGTTCAACAGTACTTCAACTCTTCTACTCCCGTTTCATGTGCTCATAGCTCTTACAGCATCCTGACAGCTGGAGTGAACATAGACAACAGTGAAGGAGAACAATGGAGGGACTTATAATGTAATGATTGCTGAAAATAAATAAATAATGGACGATAAAATAACTTCAATTTGATGATAATAGTAAATTCTTTACATTCATGATCTATGGCTTTCACTTTAACCCCACCTTCCCAGCAAGAGGATGGTCGGTGAAATGTTGTGATATTAGCCCATTAAGCTATTCCTGGCATCAACTCCCAATTATACAGAGGTGATTAAGGGTGGTGGGTGTATGGAACGAGGTGCCAGAGGAGGTAGTTGAGGCAGGGACTATCACAACGTTCAAGAACAAATTAGATACGTGGGTGGGACAGGTTTAGAGGGATATGGGCCAGTGGGCAGGCAGGTAGGGCTAGTGTAGCTGGGACATGTTGGCCAGTGTGGGCAAGTTGGGCTGATGGGCCAGTTTCCAGACTGTATGACTCTATGACTCTATCTATGGCTAATGTGTGCACTCGGACAAAAGTGTGTCTTGTGAATAGTCAAATAGGACATCAATGATGCCCGCATGGTATTTCAAGAGAATCTAAGGTTTGTCCAGCAACAAACCAGCTAGGTATATCCCGCTCCTCTATATCTCGTAGCTCTGCTCTCACTCCTCATCCCCCCACTCGTAACAAAGACAGAGTCTCCCTTGCCCTCACCTTCCATCCTACCAGCCATCACATACAACACATAATCCTCCGACATTTTCGCCACCTCCAATGGGATCCCACCACTGACCCACATCTTCCCATCTACTTTCCTTTTGGCTTTCTGCAGAGACCGCTCCCTCCATAGCTCCCTGGTCAATTCATCCCTTCCCACCCAAACCACTGCCTCCCCTGGCACGTTCCCTCGCAGGAAATGCTACAACGTTCATTATACCTCCCCCCTCGACTCCATCCAAGAACCCAAGCAGTCTTTCCAGGTGAGGCAGAGGTTCACCTGCACCTCTTCCAACCTCATCTATTGCATCCGCTGTTCCAGGTGTCAACTGCTGTACATCGGTGAGACAAAGCGCAGGCTTTGCATTCACTTCGCCCAACACCTCCATTCAGTTCGCATTAAACAACCTGATCTCCCGGTGGCTCAGCACTTCAACTCCCCCTCCCATTCCGAATCCGATCTTTCTGTCCTGGGCCTCCTCCATGGCCAGTGTGAGTCCCACCACAAATTGGAGGAGCAGCACCTCATATTTCGCTTGGGTAGTTTGCACCCCAGCAGTATGAACATTGACTTCTCCAATTTCAGGTAGTCCTTGCTCTCTCCCTCCTTTCCCTCCCCTTCCCAGCTCTCCCACAGCCTACTGTCTCCGCCTTTTTCTTTTTCCCACCCCCCCCCCACATCAGTCTGAAGAAGGGTCTCGACCCGAAACGTCACCTATGCCTTTGCTCCATCAATGCTGCCTCACCAGCTGAGTTTCTCCAGCATTTTTGTCTACCTTCGATTTTTCCTGAATCTGCAGTTCTTTCTTAAACAGGTAGCTGGTATAATCAGCTTCATAACTTGCAACTAAAAACCAAAACAAAATAGATTATCCCCAAATCATTAAGATCTACTCAAAAAAAATCTGATAAAATATCATCTCCTGAAGTGTTAATTATGTTCAATATGTTCTTCCCATGTTTTTATTTTGATTGACCCAAAACGTCACCTATTCCTTTTCTCCAGAGATGCTGTCCATGGCCGTCCGAAGGGGGGGGGGGGGGGGGCATCAGGTGCGATCGCACCCCCCTTTTATTGCCAGAGGAAAAAAATAAAATTATAATATTTGCGACTATCCGTGCCTGCGCACTGGGGGGAAGCTGGTGACGAAAGACGCTGAAGCAACGCAAATTGACGCTGTCCCTCCACGCGTGACGGGATCAGATCGCCGCCATTTTCAATGCATCGCCTCGATGCTCCCGGCCTAGTTTGGGTGAGTGGGATCGTGAAATATTTTGTTGCATTGCAGGGAGGGGAATCTGTTTTTTTTACATCGGGGGGGAACAAGGGTCCAATCCGCGGGATGGTTTGGAAAAAAAATGGAGTTCCTGTTTCTCCGGGGGGGTTGCTATGTCTGCCCGCCCGGTCCATCGGCTCCATCCGTGGTGTCGGAGCCTCGCTTGTTCTCCTGTCGCCGGGCGGGAAGCGGGAAGGACTGAATCTGAACCCAGTCCTGGTGTCCGTGACCCGACACCAGGCGCTGCTCAGGCTGGGTTCACACCACCCCCCCCTCCCCCGGTCCCTCGCCCCCCCCCCCCCCCCCCCCCCCCACCTCCCCTTTCTCGCCCTCACCCTCGCCTTTCCCACCCCCCACACTTGCCTTTCCCTTCCCACACCTCGCCTTTCCCACCCCCCGCCGGGCCCTCGCACCCCCCACCCCCCTCCCCCCCCCCAATCGGTTCTGGTGGCGATGGCTGTAGTGCTTGGTGACGGAGGGTCAGAGTGAATGATGGGCCCCGAACAGCAGCAGCAGTGGTGACGGCGGCTCCACCTCCTCATACACCCTGCCAGCCCTCATAGCGGCCGTTGAGTGCCACTCCGCCAACGACGACAACTGCTTCCAAAACAAATCATCCTGCACGCCGAGGCTGGGAGGAGGGAGGAGGGAGGGAGCGAGGAAAGAAGGGGGAGTCCCCCTTCCGCCGTCTGAAGCACCTGCACCGCTCGGCCCCGCACCTTCCTGTTGGCTGGTGGAGGGCACTTGGCAGTGCCGGTGTTGTCCGAGGAGCGCTGACCTTCCTCCCTCTCTCTCTTGTACGCCCTCCTCCACCCCACCTTATCCTGGGACCCCTCCTCTCCACCCCACACTGATCCCCATTCCCCCCTTCATTCAGTCCTCACTCACATCCCGTGTGCTCCCCTCTGCATCTACCACGCCCACCCATCTATTCATCCTGCACTGATCTCCCTATCCGCCTCGCATCGATTCTCCTGCCACCTCCACATCCATCCTACACTCGTCCCCCAATTCATCCTGTACTGACCCCCTTCCCATCCATCCTGCACTGCCCCCGCCCCATTCATCCTGTACTGAACCACCAATTCATCCTGCACAGACCCCCAATCCACACTGTTCTGACCCAACTCCATTCATCCTGTACTAAACCCCCCATCCATCCTGTACTGATTCCCCCATCCATCCTGTATTCACTGTATTCACAGTCCACACTCACTGAATCCATCCCAGTGAAAAGTTAGAGATGGTGATTGGATCTGGAAGCGGACCAATACATCTGTAAATAAAACTGGACAGACATCTTTTCATTTGCACAATTGATTTTATTGTATTAATTTTATATATTAATGTTTAAAATCCATGCATTGAAGGAAGAATATTTTACAGCCCATCTGTGGTCCCTAACCCCAACCGGTCATCACCCGCAGGCCAGCATACGTCAGCATACGATAGGGCGCACGACATGATGAGACACCCAGATGTCGCCCCTGGATTTTGAACATTCCAAAATCCAGAGGTGACAGGGAGTCACCGCGCGTCACTACATGCATCACCACGCATCAGGCCGCGTCACGACCCGACCACGACGCAACAACCTCTTTTCAGGCTGTCGCCGAAAATGTCACCCAAGTGGGCCAGGCCTTTCACGCTGCGAAATTTGAGGGCAAGGCTTTCGAAGGCGGCGTCAGCGGCAAACGTCTCCCTGGCCAGGTTCTCGATCACCTCAGGCTCAAGTCTGCAGTGCTCGAAGAAACTGTCCAAGCCCGAGCAGGCTCGGGAGAAGCGGCAGCTGAGGTCGGAGTGCGAGTGCCATAATCCGCCTTCACCAACCTGCCGCTTGGGATGACCTGCTGCTGCTTCTCGTGACGCTGCTGCCGTGGTTACTTGTGCACCTGGTGGGGCGTGGCTTCCGGGGGTGTTGCTGGCGAGGCTGCTGTTTCCCCCTGGAGTGCTGCTGGTGTGGTTACTTGTGCACCCTGGAGTGCTGCAGCCTCTGTACCCTCTGCTAATTCTCCCCTTCCAACGTTGCTGCTCCCATTGCCAGCCCCTGCTGCTTGTCGCCCCAGCCACTAGAGCCGGGCAGCAGCCAACGGACCAGGCTGCCAGTGCTCTTGATACTGCGGACGCTGCTGGTGGCCGCCGCTCCTCGCACAAACTCGCGCTTCTGCCGGTACATGACCAGCGAGTCGGGCCTAAGCTATCTCCTGGAGCTGGAGCGAGGCACAATGTCAGGCGGGAGCCAGTCTCTCCACAGCGGTCTGCCGACCCCACCTGTCCCCCTCCATTTGACTGCGGAGGTAGCCGGGGACCTTGGACATGAGCCTGAGCGACAGAGAGATGCTCGCCTCGGGCAGCATGCTTGCAGTGGGCGCGATCTCGCTCGGCATCTTCCTTTTATCCAGCCAACGAGGACAAACATGTTTTCACATCCGCAAAGAAGGAAAGACCAGGAATCCATGAGCAATGACAGGCTGTCTGCAATTGCCTTAATCCACATTCACTATGGCTTTGCTCATAGCTTGGACAAAGTCGTGACTAGGTTTGCGCAGTTACATTCTTGGAAAATGGAACTGGCAAACATGATTTATGGCTAAATAGCAATATATGCAGGTGTGCCACGAGTGTCCGTCACCTGCATCACTATGCCAGTACTTCCATGAGCAATGACAGGCTGACTGCACTCGCCTTAATGCACATTCACTATGAACTTGCCCATGACTTGGACAAAGTGGTGAGTAGGTTTGCACAGTTACAGTCTCGGAAAACGGAACTATTTCATGTTGAAGTTGATGTCATCTGAAGTTGTTTGGTCAGGAGGACCATTAAAGGTGCACTGCACACACTAACACAGTTTAACAATAACAGGAAATCAAATCAACACACAAAACATTTTCTAAAAAAAGGTTTTCTTTACTGCAAAAACTTACAGTATTTTATTTGCAGTTTTTGCATGCTCCTTTATAACATTTTACATAACATTTTACAACAGTCCAACTTTATTATTAAAACAAGGACAACAATTCTGATTTTTTTTTAAATGTATACAACAATGATCCCAATCATCCCATTCCACCCACTCATTACTCTTGACTCAACCAAAATTATTTCTGAAATATTGGTCATAAATTTGGTGCAAAAAGCTCCAAAATAAGGCTCAAAATGCACCAGAGAGCATCTAAAACGCCAGAGCTTTCAGGGCCCTTAAGCGGGCCCTGGAACCCGGACATGAGGGGCTTCCCGCTTGTGATGTGCGCTGTGTGCACATTATTTCACATAACATTTTTGGAATCCTGTTATGCCACCCCCCTTTTTGAAAAGCGGGTCTGCTGTCTGACCCGCTGAGTTACTCCAGGTTTTTGGGTCTAACCTCATTTTTTAGTTTGATTTTTATTTCACTGAGATCCAAGTAGCATTATAATGAATGATTTCCCGGGATGGGAAACCTCCAGTTTCCTTCCTTCTGACTTGTATCCCTGTTACTGGTGCGTGTTATTCCGTTCCCAAGGAGGAATTCATTTTTGAATGAATGGTAATTTAGAAGAAGGGAAGTAACAACAGCCTCCATGGGTCAAGAGACTCCTCCATTAGAAGAGAACAAATGAAGACCGATGCCAATACGAGGGGTCATGAATGAATTTTGGAGTTTCTAGGGAACGGTATGAGTTTCGGTAGCATGGTTTGCAGCCTGTTGCAACAGAACAGCTTGTGGAGAAAACAGCGAACAAGGTATGGCTGTCAGAATTGTAATAACCCTCAAGTTTTCCATTATGGGCTCTCGCCAGAGTATAATGTGGCCTCCTCATACCTCCCAAATGTTAATGCTTGTGTCGCAATTGCTCTCCCAGCCATGATAAATAGTACATTACCCAAGTGTTAAATACAGAACCAAGCAGCTCTGGGATTGCAGATAGACAAAAATGCTGGCGAAACTCAGCGGGTGAGGCAGCATCTATGGAGCGAAGGAAATAGGCAACGTTTCGGGCCGAAACCCTTCTTCAGACGAAACGTTGCCTATTTCCATCGCTCCATAGATGCTGCCTCACTCGCTGAGTTTCTCCAGCATTTTTGTCTACCTTCGATTTTCCAGCATCTGCAATTCCTTCTTGAAGCTCTGGGATTGCTCTGGCTTTCCTTCCATCCAGTGAACAATGCACTGATAATAACAAACAATATTATGTATCGAAGGATGAGCCAGCAGCTTCAACAGGAAATGCTTGCGAATGTCTTCCAAAGCTAGGTATACCCATCACTAAAAAGATGATAGCAGTCTGTTGCAGCTCCACTAGCAACCACTAGGATTGCTCAGTTTAGTTCAGAGATGCAGCGCAGAAACAGGCCCTCCAGCCCATCGGGTCTGTGCCGACCAGCAATCCCCTCACGCTACCACAATCCCGTACACTAGGAAAAATTTACAATTTATAATATTATCGAAGCCAATTAACCTACAAACCTGTACATCTTTGGAGCACCCAGTAAAAACCCATGTGGTCACAAGGAGAACTTTCAAATTCTGTACGGCACCCATGGTTAGGATTGAACTTGCTGTGCCAGCAACTAGGCCCACATCCACTGACCTCATGTTTCTAGTTTTCCACTACCGTCATAGGTTGGATTATCTATTATGGTTTATTTTAGTTTAGTTTAGTTTAGTTTAGAGATACCGCGCGGAAACAGGCCATTCGGCCCACCACGTCCACGCCGACCAGCGATCCCCGCACACCAACACTTTCCTACACACACCAGGGACAATTTACACTTATTCCAAACCAATTAACCTACAAACCTGTATGTATTTGGAGTGTTGGAGGATAGTTAAGATCTCGGAGAAAACCCATGAAGGTCACGGGGAGAACGTTACAAACTCCGTACAGACAGCACCCGTAGTCATGATCGAACTCAGGTCTCCGACACTGTAAGCACTGTAAGGCAGCAACTCTACCGCTGCGCCACCGTGCCGGCCAGATGTTCATGGTGCCTATATCTTTGAAGCTGGTCATCCAATTTACAGTTCAATAGTAACTTGATAACATAGCTGTAGCAAAAAGTGTTAATTGACCAATATGGAAATATGCCTCAAAGGATGATTTGAATTCTAAAAACAATATAGTTTTGATTTATTTTGTGACTAAGTGATTAAACTGCAGTGAACTTCATCAATTCTATTTTTTGTACAAGTTTCGGCACAGTCACCAGAAGATTTGTGCTGCTACTTTGCGAGCTCCAGACATGTTTATAGCTGGGTGATCAAGCCTCTGAGAGCCTAGCTACAGGTTAGATATTTTGGATTCTATCCTTGTTTGTTCCAGTTGACTGCTGGCATAATGATGAGCATTGGCTGCTGGAGGGTTGGTAAATGAGTGACAGAAAGTAGAAATATATGGATATGCAAGTATAATACCAATTTTTTAACAATTCCCCAAAATCTCCAAAGACTGTGGGCAATTTCCTTTGTTGCAAAAGTCTGCCTGTAACTTCTGCTGAGATACACTGCTGAATACTGAAGTGATGTGAGGAAACGCCATACCGTTTGAGAGAAGATTCCACCAGTCTTTCAACCATGATGTGAAAACCTCATAATGAGTTTGGTTCTCCATTTATGAGGAATCACTAGTTTGCCCTCATATTTTATCTTCTCTCTCTATATACTTTCTTTATTGTTCTCCTTTGCCGAGTTCTGAATTTATCCTAGTTTTCAGATCTTTGTGAACATTTGCCTCCTTATATACCTTCACAAGTTCACAAGCTGTAGGAGTAGAATTAGGCCATTCGGCCCATCGAGTCTACTCCGCCATTTAATCATGGCTGATCTCTACCTCCTAATCGCATTTTCCTGCCGTATCCCCATGACCCTTGACACCCGTTCTAATCAAGAACTTCAATTTAGTAACCTCATTAACATCCATAGTTAACCAAGGTTGATTCATCCCTCCCTTGGAACATTTTCTCCTGAAGGGATATATTTTTGCTGAGTGTCATGTATTTCCTCCTTAAATGTTTCCTGCTTCCTGTCTTGTCTTGTCTTATCTTATCTTGTCTTCTGTCGTTCTTGCTAATCTGTTTGTTCAGTCTACTTTCCATTGTAATTCTCTTTATTGCAGTTAAACATATTTGGTTCCAATCCAATTTTCTTGCTCCCAAACGGAAAGCAAAAATCTGTCAAATGATTATCATTGCTTCCCAGGGGATCCTTTACCTTGAGGTCATTAATTGAAGGTACCTCAGTCATCATTACCAGATGCAGATCCTGTTCTCTATTTCATCCCATAACATATCTCTCCGAATACACCGTATGATTTGGTTCTCACAGGTATTCATTCCAACTTGACTAACCCAATCCCTATGAGGACTAAACTCATATCTATTGCTTAATAATTACTTAACTATAGCATTGTGCTTTTAATACACACATAATTTTTGTTTTATATCCTATCCTAATGCATGACTTCATGTTGTGATCTGTACACTACAGGTTTTTCATTTCCTTGCTATTTTTTACCTCCACACAGTGGTGCCTGGATCACTCTGAGCCTACGTCATCGCTCACAGCTCATCTTATTTCATCTGTTTTAACAGTGCTACCTCACCACCTATTTATTGCCACCAATCCTTAAAACACACATATCCCTGTATAATAATTCCCAGTTTGACCGCTTGTGTCATTGGGTGGCACGGCACGCGACAGCCTCGCCAGCAGTTTCTCTGTAATTTCACTGTTTTTGTTATTTTTAGTGTGTCAAAAGTATGGTTTCGGAGGTTTCTTATTCTTTTTTATGTGGGGGGTGAAGGGGGAAACCGTTTTCTCAGTCAATTCCTGGTCGAGGATGCCTCTTTTTCCCCGAGTCGTAACTTCCCCCCCCCCCCCCCCCCCCCCAGCACTGGATTCCATCGGGGAGCGGGCGATGCCTTACTGGGGATCGCCTGTGTTGGAGCCTTCGTAGTGGTGGGCCTGCTGCTTTAACACTGTGGAGCTGCGCTTTGCGGAGCTTCCAGCTGTGGGCGGCGCTGACTTTAACATCGCGGAGCCCTGGGATCTTTTGCCGAGGGTCGCTGCCGTTGAATCTCCGTCCAGCTCTGCCTGTGGACTTCGGAAGCCGCGGTCTCCGGTAGGAAGAGGCCGATTCAGAAACTCCAAGCCACTGAGTATGTTCTTCCGTCCCGACGTAGGAGTTCCGATCATCCCGGCAAGAGGGCCTGAAACATTGAGCCACCGTAGCGGCGACTGCTGAGGGTTCAAAGGCCCCGACTACGGTGAACAAAGAGGAAGTTGACTGAACTTTATTGCCTTCCCTCACAGTGGGAAACGTTGATTCCACTGTGCGGGGATGTTCATGTTAAATTCTATCGTGTGTTGTGTTCTTTTTATTCATATGGCTGTGTGGTAATTCAAATCTCACTGCACCAACTGTTGCATGTGACAATAAATGTAACTTGAACTTGAATTTGCAACCACGTCCATTATTTAAGTTAATTCTGCCTTGTCTCCTGGGCCTGCATATCATCTTCATCCTGTTAACAACCTTTGCATAGTTCCTCCATGCATGATGATATTTAGCTTAGAAATAGAACTTGCTTCCTACCCAACAAAATCTTCAGAGAATGCTTAATGGACGTAGGTCCATGACTCATTTTGGTTTTAAATATATATTGTCACATTAGGTAGATTTTTTGCTGACCTGCAGTAATTTGTACTCAGAAAATGGAATGGTTTCCTAATGTGCCAGGGAGGTGGGTGGGAAACCATTCCTTGCATTTCGAATGAGACCTGGCAATTAATACACCCAAGTCTGTCTTCTGAGCCAATAGATTAAATTGCTGCACATGCACTCAAAAGCAGTCTGGAAATAATATCTGGAGACTAAATTATCAACTGCTGCCACCCTCTGTCCTAATTGGTCTTGAAGTTCAGAATTGTCTTATATATGCAAGTCATCATCATCAGCGGTCACTCGAAACATGTATGCCTGTCCTGCATATGGAGGACACGTGTGCGTGACTTGCTTTAACGTGGGGTGACTGGTGCACAGAGAGCCACCTAACGGTCCTTGACAGATCTGGGTCAGGACCCAGTAGCATGGATTCCAAGACGACCAGGGACCCTTTTCTGCTGCAGCCTCCATCCGCCTTCCCAGCCGTTGTGACGCTCCACTACGGTCAGCCATCGTCCTCCGCATGTTCCACCGTTCCACCATCGCTCTTTGTCAGGTGCATCCCCTTCGACCTTCCCGCCATGGGTGACCCTACCAGGACCGTAGCTCCAGACGGCATTGCTCTTAGGATCTCAGGATCACACAAGCGTCTCCACTACGACAAGGAGACCCTGCTTCTCACACCCAGAATCATGTTCCTGAAAATATAGGTGATCGCAGCCCTCATGGGTTATGAATTCCTAAGATTTATGATCCTCTCAATGCTCTAGTTTACTCTCGTTCCACTTATGATCGGTCGGCCTCCTATTTTTAGACTGCGAGGCTGAGGTACAGAGATCCCGTCGGGGAAATATCTTCCCCTTGTCTGAAGAAGTCTCAACCTGAAACGTCACCCATTCCTTCTATCCACAGACGCTGCCTGTCCCGCTGAGTTACTCCAGCATTTTTTGTCCATCTTCAGTGTAAACCAGCATCTGCAGTTCCTTCCAACACTCTTCCCCTTTTCCCTCTAGGTCGGGCCCTGGTTTAAATTGTCATTCTTATCAACTCTAGTCTGCTTAATGATGTCAGCCCAAGAATCAATCTGGATAACCTTTACTGTAAATCCTAGATCACACGTATACTCTTCCAAAAATACTCTCTCTGCAGATCTTTATATCATTGTATTTCATCTTTGTATCCAAGACAGAACTCTAGCTGTGGTCTCCGCTGACACTCATGAAGTCATCCATGAACAAAGGTTCCAAAAAGTGATTTTACTTTGGAGTGACGTGAGTGATTCCATGAAGACGCCCGCCAGTGCGCATGTGCGTCATTACGTCAGCCGCATTGGCGCACGGAGGCTGTGAGGAACAGAGCTCCTCCAGCGGTAAGTATTTAGACTCCAGGTAAGTGGCAAAACCTTAGCTGGAGTAAAAAAGTCACTTTGCCGTGGTGCCGTTTTTTCCTATCTGTCGTTAGCACCATGGACAAAACGGGGAAGGGGAAGCGGCGAGCCACAGCCAGCCGCGGGAGTATGGGCTGTGAACGGCTGCCACATATGCCTGTACAGTCGCCGGCAAAAAGCATAGCGACTGCAGACTTGGTGCTGCACAGCACAGAGCTAGCGCCAGCCGGGCGCAAGGCAACTCATACGTCTGCTAGGCCCACGGAGTCGGGGGGAGATTCCCCACCGGGGCTGGATAGTGTGTTTAAACGACTATCCCAAATGGAGCAACTGTGGCAGACAGTGCTCCAGCATGGCACACTCCAGCAGGAGGAGTGTCAGCGCCACCCAGAACAAGAGGCGCCAGCAGCAACAGGGCTGCTTGATAGCACCCTCGTGGATGATGAGGCGCGTGCGATGGGTCAGCTTAGTTCTGACCCCGACTCTGATGGTGAGGTTGAGCCAGGGGAAGAATGGGATTTGCCAGATGTTCCACCTCTGGCAGCACCATTTGCTGTCCCATCAGAGTCTGGGGAGCCGCTGGGAGAAGAGCTGGCCTCCACAATCAACTACATGGTGTCCCATCAGCTCCAGGAGCTTACCATGGATGAAACTGCTAAGAAGCACGAGTCTCCAAGGAACTGCAGTTTATTAAAAGTTCCAACAGTAAACCAAATAACATGGGGTCAGATGGGAGTGGGCATGCGTACCCAAGAAATAAAATTGCAGAGGATTCTAAAGCTATTGGGCTCGGGAATCACGGCGTTCGCAAGAACGATGGATGGAGGGCATGTGTCGAGGACACACCAAGAGGCACTAGGGTTGCCGTGCAGCACCCATTTTGAAATAAACTGTCTCAGAAAAAGGGCTATTCAGCCCACCATCAGCCCAAAGTTCGCCGCACTCTGCAAACCCACCAATGTCCAGCCACCCAACCTACTTTTTGGAGAAGACCTCGCAAAACGGGTCAAGGAGATGAATGAGGAGGGAAAAAAGGTAGGCCTGATCAAAACGACAATGACCGGCAAACCTGCAAAGAGGAGATATCCTTACAGGAACAGTGCAGCTTCTGGGTTTACACCAGGAACAAGCCAGCCGTCGACGCAGGGGCGCGGTTGGCGCCCTGCAGTGGGATCACAAGCAACCATGGGGTTTCCTGCCAGGAACTGGGGACAGCAGGTCACACCAGTCGCCAAGGAGGTAGGTGGGCCTGGTTCTCATGGGAACATATTAAGTATAACACAGCCAAAAATTGGGGGTAGATTACATCTATTCTATGAAGAATGGAAGCAACTTACCTCAGATCCATTTATTATGAGTGTTATTCAAGGGTTTCGGATTGAGTTCAATCCAAATGGGGATTTGCCTCTCCAACATGTTCCTAGCAGAACACTCCATTTTTCACAAACAGAAGTAATGGAGGTTCAGGCTGAACTTGAAAATTTGTGTAACAAAGAAGTAATTGAGAGGACGGTTCATCAAGTCCATCAATTTGTGTCAAATATTTTTCCCCGACCAAAAAAGGACGGAGGATGTAGAGTTATTTTGGATCATAATCTAAATCTTTCTGTACAGTATAGGTGCTTCAAAATGGAAACGTTTGTTACTGCACAACAACTGATTTCCAGAGGTTGGTTTATGGCAACCATAGATCTGAAAGATGCGTATTACTCAGTGTCTGTTCATTTGGAGCATAGAAAGTATTTAAAATTTACTTGGATGAATCAATTATGGCAATTCAAGGCACTGCCTAATGGGTTAACTTCAGCTCCTAGAATATTCACTAAATTATTAAAACCAGTACTGGGGCTACTGAGAGCTCAAGGCCGTGTGATTATGGCTTATCTGGATGATATCTTAATTATAGGACAAACAAATGAATTAGCTGAAGCATCTGTGGCAGTTGTTAAATTCACACTTGAAAAACTAGGGTTTGTCATTCATTTAGGGAAGTCTAAATTGACACCACTTACAACAATTTAATATTTGGGTTTCACAATTGATTCACTTAAAATGGTAGTGACTCTGCCCAGGGAAAAAAGGGTGGAGCTAATTGATGGTTGCATTAAACTTTTAAAAGAGCAACAACCTTCAATCAGACAGGTGGCCAGTCTGCTCGGAAAATTAGTGGCAACGTTTCCAGCAGTTCAGTATGGGCCTTTGCACTACCAGCACTTACAGAGGGCAAAGGAACAGGCATTCAGGATACATCGGGCCATTATAGTAGGCCCATGCAGTTATCAGCAGATGCTGTTACTGATCTGCAGTGGTGGATTCAGCATGTCTCCAGTAGTTTCAGCACAGTGGTGCTTGAACAACATTCCATGGTCTTACAGACTGATGTCAGTGCACATGGGTGGGGTGCCACTGATACGAGCTCAAGCTGTGGAGGCAGATGGAGTATGGAAGAAGCATTGCTTCTGCAGACATGGGGAATTAACTACTTAGAGCTTTTGGGGGCTTTTTATGGGCTCAAGGCTTATTGTTCTAACACAAGTAGTCTGCATGTTCAGCTTCAAATTGACAACACTACGGCAGTGGTGTATGTCAATCACATGGGTGGTATCAAGTCGCTATCTTGTGACAAACTGGCAAACCAAATCTGGACCTGGTGTATTGACAATAACATTTGGCTTTCAGCTGTTTATCTACCAGGTAAATTTCCACCATTTTTTAAAAATATATATTTTTATTAGAAGCAATGCATATTGCCAATGATGTAACAGTTTTTCAAATACACATTTAACTTGTTTCAAAAGTTATACAGATATTATGGAATGATTTATATAAGCTTCTATTTTTTTCTAGAAAGTAAAGAAAGTAAAGAGGTGAAAGAATAGGTGTATAATCAATGAAGATTGTGATTAAATAATATTGATTATGATTATATTTAAAAAAATTAAAACATTTTAAAAAATTAAAAAAAACAACAATAAAAATAATTTTTAAAAAAATACAAGCAAACAATTATTATATTTTTTAAAAAATTGAAGTATACACCTTATCAATGAATGGAACAATTTCACATAACAATATCTATAGAGACGTGTATACAAATCTCAGAATAGATCTTTTCATCTAATCCTGCAACCGGGTATTTATTGAGTTACAATGCTGAGCTCAGCTACCCCTTTATATAGTCAGTGAATGGAGACCATATTTGTTCAAAAAGTTCATATTTGTCCATTAGGACAAACCTGATTCTCTCCAAATGCAGCATCTCCAACATTTCCACTGTCCACATTTTAATTGTGGAGGATAATGTTCCCTTCCAGAATTTTAATATTATTTTTTTTCCAATTATTAAACAATAATCAAGAAAATTTATTTGATTTACTGTTAATATTAGATTTGAATCTGAAACTCCTAATATTATTAGCTTTGGGTCAGGATCCAATTTAATCTTAAGAACTATAGAAATGATTAAAAAATTTCAGTCCAATAACTATTAAGTTTTATACATGTTACAAAACTATGCATTTAACGAACAACTGTGTATACGTTGTAGAATTTTAATATAGATAAGCCTGTTTCATTTTCCCATATTTGACGGTATGATTCTGTTGTTGGAATTTCCCCATCCAAAAGAGTATTGTATATGTATGCTAGTTTTTCTGAAATTTGGGTGCTTGTTGAGCACTTCATCCAATAATCCTAGTTCTCTATTTTTATGATCTTGCATGTTTGATTTGATATAATCTCTAATTTGTAAATACCTGAACAATTTATTTGGGTGTAATCCATAGATATCTTTTAACTTGAAATGAGAGAAATTTCCCTTTCCTGTACAGGTGTTCTATCCTTATAATTCCTAAATGTTTCCATTGTCTAAACCCCTTATCCAATATAGAGGGTTTAAATAAAGGATTATTCATAATTGGTAAGCAAAGTGACATGTTATCCAAATGTAGAGTCTTAACTATTTGTTTCCAAATACGTCTATTGCTATAGATTATAGGATTTTCCCTATAAATTTTTTTTTGTACCTCCCTTGGAGCAAGGAGAATCGAGCTTGTATCAAAAGGTAAACAGTCTTCCTTTTCCATTTTTAGCCAAGCTGGTTCCTGATCCATATTTACCAACCAAAAATTCATATTCTTAATATGAACCGCCCAGAAGTAATATAAAAAAATAGGTAATGCTAATCCTCCATTTATCTTAGATTTACATAAATGTTTTTTACTTATTCTGTGGCTTTTATAATCCCAAATAAAGCTATTAACAATAGAATCAATTAAAAAAAAAAGTTTTAGGGAGGTATAGAGGGATACCTTGAAATAAATATAATAGTTGTGGTAAAAAAATCATTTTTATGGCACCATTTATTTCCACCATTCTGTCTCATAAATCGATGTCTGCTTAAAATCAAGCAGGATGCCACTTCAGAGGTGCTGGTGATACCCGACTGGCCTACTCAGCCATGGTACCCTTTGATATTGCAGTTGATGACACAACCCCTGATGGCTGTTCCCAAACGAAGGGGTTTACTGGTGTAACCGGTAACTGGCGA
Organism: Raja brachyura; assembly: GCA_963514005.1. Next base: position 50,841,348 of record OY740795.1, read on the forward strand.
GTGCCATCCGTTATATCCGTATTGATTTGTTAATTTGCAGATTTTAAGAAGGCCATATCTGGGGTGCGGTTTGTCTGGTCGAACTGTGGACATGCTCACTGCAGCTTGGAGAATGAGTCCTCAAAAGCAGTATATTTCTTATGTAAAAAAAATGGGAAGTCTCACCCTCTCGTTGTTCGATTGATGAAAGGAATTTTTAACTTCAGACCCTCTAAACCTAGATATATGGCAATCTGGGATGTAAGCGTGGTCCTCAGGCTACTTTGTCAGTGGGTCCCTGTCACGTCTCTGCCTTTGGCCAAAATCAGCATGAAGGTTCATGCTCATAGCATTGGTATCAGCACAGCGAGTACAGACATTACAAAAGCTACAGTTAGATAGAATGGAAGTAGCTGCAGACAATGTTACGTTCTACATTTATGACATCCTCAAACAAAGCAGGACAGGTGTGACAGGGTTCAAGATTGTGTTTCAGCATATCCCATGGATCCATCCCTATGTGTAAAGACACATTTGATGCAATACATTGTAGCTACAGGGGCCTTACGTAACATAGAAACAGGGTTGTTTATCAGTTACAAAAAGCCATGTAAGAGAGTGTCAGTTCAGACTATCTCGAGGTGGTTGAAACAAGTCTTGGTTGATGCAGGTATTAACACTGATGTGTTCACATCTCATTCCACTAGGGCAGCAGCTACGTCGGCGGCCAGGACGATGGACGTGCCCATCAATCATATTTTGGCAGCCGCCGGGTGGTCAAATTAGTTGATGTTTTAAAACTTCTACCATCGGCCGATTGCCGATCCGGGGCTGTTTGTCAATACTATTTTAAGTTCTGTTTAAAGTTCCCCCTGGGTTAGAGGAGTACTGTTGTTTTTGTTATTTCAAATAAAAATTGTTACTGCATTTAAATGCAATGTCAACACTAATGCATCATTTCTCATCCGAGTCAATCAATGCAGTGAGAAGCCGGGATTTGAATCTGCGGCATGAAATCACAAAGCTTCGAACACTTCACGGAATCACTCACGTGACTCAGAAGTAAAATAGTAAGATTAAACGAGAACTTACAAGTTTGAAGTTTGATCTTTATTTTATGAGGTGTTACATTGGTGATTACGTGCCCTCCACGCCCAACCCTCTCCCATAAAGGTCATCTGGTAGTTCTCAAGTTGCTCATCTTACTATGTCACTTCGATAATTATTATTTGTGATTTCATACTGCTGCTTTGAAGATTGATGTGCATGTGCACTGGCGGGGTTCTTCACGTAATCATCGCTCCTCATAAAATAAAGATCAAACTTCAAACTGGTAAGTTCTCATTTAATCTTACTATTAATCGTTTAAAGTGTGGTGCTTTTTATATTATTATATATTTTTCAATTTATGTGAATTTAATAATTAAGTTAATTGCATCATAGAGCCATACAACAGGGAAACAGGCCCCTTGGTCTGATTTGCCCAAGATGCCGCATCTAAGTTACTTCAATTTGCATATGTTTGGCCCATCTCTTTATCAATCTTTCCTATCCATGTACTGTACCTGATCAAGTGTTTTTTTTTAAAATTCTGTTATATTACCTGCGTCAATTCATATGCCCACCAACCTCTCAGTAAAAAAGGTGCCTTTCGGGTTCCTATTAAATCTTACCCTCTCAACTTAAACCTATATCCTCTAGTCTATGCCTACTATATTTTGTTGTGCTGAAGCAAAGCAAGAATTTCATTGTCCTATCTGGGACACATGACAATAAACTCTCTTGAATCTTGGTTCTTGATTGCACTACACTCAGCTTAAGATATTGTGCATTCACCCTATTAATTCCTCTGATAATTTTATACACCTCTATAAATTCATCCCTGCACCATGCTGGCTATCCTTAATAGTAAGATTAATGAGAACTTACCAGTTTGAAGTTTGATCTTTATTTTATGAGGAGTTACAATGAGGGATTACATGAAGAAGAGCCCATTAGGCCGCATACGCGTCAATCTTCAAAGCAGCGGTATAAAATCACAGGTAACAGTAATATAAGTATAATAGTAAGAGCAGAAACCTAGAACTACCAGATGACCTTTATGAGAGAGGGTTGGGAGCGGAGGGCACGTAATCCCTCATCGTAACTCCTCATAAAATAAAGATCAAACTTCAAACTGGTAAGTTCTCGTTTAATCTTACTATTTTACTTCGGAGTCATGTGAGTGACTACGTGAAGATTTCAAAGCTCTGTGATTTCATGCAGTGGATTCAAATCCAGGCATCTCACTGCATTGATTGACTCAGGATGAGTGAATAATCAACAATGCATTAAGCATGACATTGATTTAAATGTCTTAATGGTTTATTTTAATAAGGAAAACCAATAGCAACCCTTCTATCTCGGGGGAAGCTAAACTGAACGCAAAACAGAATGGGCAAATAGCCCCGGGTTGGCAATCGGCCTATGGAAATTTTTTTTGTAAAAAACAATTCCCTTGACCATCCTGCAGCTGCGAGGATATGGTCGATGGGAACATCCATTGCCTTGGCCGCCAATGTTGATGCCGCCCTGGTTGAATGAGACATAAAGTTGTCAGTGTTAATACTTGCATAACCCTGAACCTGCTTTAGCCACCTCGAAATAGTCTGAACCGACATTTTCCTGTGTGATTGTTTGTGGCTAATAAACAATGCTGATCCCACACCTCCTAGGATTCTGGTGGCCTTGATATAATATAGCAAGCGTACCCTAACACCTAGACGTGAATCCGTGGGGTATGCCGAAATACGATCTTAAACCCTGTCCCCCTGGTCTGCTCTGGTTGTGTAGATCAGAAATGTAAAAAACGTAGTGGCATTAGCAGCCATTTCCATCCTGTATAGCCGCAGCATTTGCAATGTCTGCACTCACTGTGCTGATACTAGTGCCATGACTAAGGATGTAGCTGGAGCCCCCTGGTGAAGTATTGTTAACACAATGTCAATATCTCATACTGCCTGTACTTGTACTGGGAGAACCTGTGTTAAAGATATCATTTACAAACTCGATATCCGGGGTTGTCCCAACAGAGTGTGTCCCATTTGCTGTAGCTAATATGATGGGAAGGCACGTTGGGCACAGTTAATGGCCCTATAACTCAATTATTGTCATAGACCATTTAAGAATGAACTCCAAGATGTCAGTAGTCTATACCGTATTAAATGTAACATTAGCATTAAACAAAATGCTTCCCATCTCCTGAAAAGGAAATGTACTGCTTTTTTGGTGCTATCCCAGCACCCTGAAGTGAACACATAGCTGGATCAGTGTGACAACCCAAGCCGTAGGGGCAGTCCATTCAGAATCTGCAATGTCATAAATTGATGTCATCATGCAAAGGTTCGTTTCCCAAGCCACAGGTTGAACCAGCAAAGTTCATGTTTAGAACAACCGTATAGGGTTGTATTATCATTCCCGACAAAGCGGGAATCAAATTCGCATAGGCCAGTCAGACAGTAGAAAAATCTAAAGTGGGATCATGATGACTTTATTTCCCGACTGATGAGGCAAAATGGAGGAAGACATAAAAGACCATTCCTTCTGCTTGTAGCGAGACTGTATCTGTTCCCACCGTTATGCCATATATGTTTGCAACCAGTGAGCAAGCATGTAAACAACATATTGATATTTGGTGTTCCATCGAACCAGAATTTTATAAATACTGTGTGGTCCAACACCCATTCAGTGTTGTCATTGATCTGTACTTGATGATACACCAGCGGCAAATGCATTAGGTAAACCATGCCAGGATAGTTTTACTTGATTGTAGCCATGTGACGAACATATGCCACCATAGTGTATCAACTTGAAGTTGAGCATGCAGATTATGCATATTCGCTCTATCATTCTTTAACCCATAGAATGCCCTAGTGTCTATAGATAGTTGATACCAATAAGTGAAGAATTGTTAACTCATGGAAACTCCTCCACCTCCAAACTAGAGATAACATTCGCAAGTTTCCACGTTAGAACCCTTAGCATCAGTTTGCAATAGAACTTACAGTTTACTGACCAAGCTATTGGAGCAATGCTGAATACTGTTTGTCCATCATTTATTTTTTGGACATATATCAGGCTATTTGCTCTGGTCCAGACTGAAAACTGACGCTGAATGCTTCCCTCCTCAGAGAGGGAGACATTATGCAGCCCTGAAACGCGTGCCGCTGCCTGCAGGTTCTCCATAATACCCGGGCTGTCCCACTTACACAGCTGAATCACAGCTACTATATTGCCAAGTAGTTTTGATAAAGAGAAGGCTGTTTTATAACAACAAGGTTGTTACAGGTTTCTATTAACTCTAATCTCTTGTGGGCGGAATCATAGACTAATTAATAGCTAAAGGTAACTTCCAATGACCAACAAGTCTATGTGGTAACAACTTAAATTTAACTTGACAGAGGAGCCCAATTCCTCAAAAATAGTTTGAGGCTGAATCAGTTGATTTTAGAAAAATACAGCATTAAAATATCATCCAGACAAGACATAACAGGTGTTTTTTGAACTCTGCGTAGTGCAAGCATAGATTTTAATAATTTATTAAATAACCTGGGTAAATAATTAAGCCTATTTTGCAATGCTTTATTGTTAACATTACTGTTATCCTACTGTTATCATTGCATCATAGCAATTGCATCCTGAACGTTTGAATGTCTCTGATGATAGCTGTAAATGGGAACCTCCTACGAAAATCAGTCAATAACGAAGTTTCCTATTCGGAAAGTTTATACTACACATGCGAGTTAAATGACTTTCTCCATCTTTCATAATGAATAGGCCACGCCTGCTATAATTTAATGCGTGCCTCCAGCGCCAATTCTGGCTCGATTTCTGAGCCTTGTCTTAAAAGACAATGCTGGCCATAATACTGAGTCTAGCTCATAGTTCTGAGCCTGCCTGTAAAGGCAACTATGGCGATAATTCTGAGCCTGCCCTGAAAGACAATGCTGGCCTCGAAGGCAATCCTTGCAGTTTTACATGGTCAGATGCCGCTAAGAAGCTGTCTTAACCCTTTGTGTATTGTACAACCAAGTGTAAATATTATCAACGTGTAAGTGGTACACTTACCCATGTTTCGGAAGTGCCAGACCAACCTATCTGCCTGGTTACCTCATAGAGTGGGGTGCGTGGAACCACTTCCCAGCTTTCATGCTGCCACTAGCTTCAGTGAACCGCTTACTGCCAATTAAGGTGTAGGGTGCGTTGTCACCGAAACGATGCAGCTTTTCTCGACATTGGCCTTGACTGGCCCGACAGCTTTTGCTTCGTCCTCCAGGTTTTGCCTGTTGAACAGGCCTTACCTAAATAGAAGATTCGACGACCGTCTCCAATATACCCCTGATAGCGCTGTTCACTGCCGGCACACATGGCTCCAGTATGTTCCACAAACATCTTCAGAATTTATAGCCCTGAAACCGGTGCTGCCGCAGGACCCTGAGGATGCCTGTGCTGATATAGCCCTTCCAATGGACCTATACCAGGATGGAACATTTTTGCACTGATTCTATTGGGATGGCAACCTTGCTGCCAGGAATGGTACCTCTGACATGTGCCCTTCATCCCTTGGGGTATGCTCCATGGCTATACCCTCAGACTCGGCGTCAGAATTACACTGACCCGGCATGCTCTCCCCCTCCAAGAGGGAGACATTAAACAGCTCTATCCCAGGCGCTGCTGGCGCGGATTCTCCCATAGGCTGGCGCTGCTACAGATGCAGCGTCAGTATTATAGTGACCCGGCATGGTCTCCTCCTCCAAACGAGGGACATTAAGCAGCCCTGTGCCAGGCGCTGCTGGCGCTGTCTCTCCCATAGGCCAGCGCTGCCACCAATCCTGCTGTTGGAACGTATGCTTTAATGATGGGGAACCCTCCCAGCCCGACTCTTCCGAGTCCATAGGGCTGCTGATTTATCAGTAAGTCTACCCCATTTCCGGGGGACCACTGTGTCTGAGCCGCTGACCACACTGTCAGCGACTCTGGCGGTAACACCTCTTTCCTGCTGGATTTCACAGCAGTCTGGAAGCCACTGACCTTCTAGTCAGTGACTGGGATCGCGAGCCCGACATCTACCGACTATCCGCTTCCGCGGTGCGAACCGGGGTCTCCCCACAGCCCATAGCCGGTTCACTCGACGGACCCCGCGGCAATATTTAGCAGGAAACCTCTGTAAAAAAGAGGTTCCTGCAAGAATTGAAAACCTGGTAAGAAATACAAACTTACCTGCAGGTTTAAACGTACTGCTGGCAGGAGTGATGTGCCTGCCAGACCAGTGCTGCGCCATGCGAACAACATTAAAGATGCGCATGCGGCCTGATGGGGTCTTCTTCACGTAATCACTCACGTGACTCCGAAGTAAAATCAGGCCCTGTCTATCCAATGCATATATCCCTCAGAATCCTCACCAGGAATGGGCCTGCCCCACTTAGGTGATTTTTTGGGCGACTACAAGCTACTAGGCTGTTGCCGGTGGTCACCGGGATGTTGCCTGTATGGTCGTGAGTAGTCTCCTCAGTCGCCCAAAGAGTCATAGCGTCTTTCTGGACGGTGCTGGATTTTCAACATGTTGAAAATCTTTCGCCGACAGTGGCAACCGTGGGTTTGACGCCAATGAATGTAGCTTGACATAGGTGCTGTCGTAGGTTGTCGCCAGATTAACATAGGCTGTCGCCAGGATGTCGTAGGTTGTTGCCGGTGCTGACTTCGGTGAATTCCTTTGTCGTATTCGCCGGCAGTCGCCTAAAAAATCGCCTGACCGCGCCAGTTTTTAGGCGACCTGCTACGACTATGACAGTCACCGGCAGTCGCCTAAAAATCGCCTAAGTGGGACAGGCCCATAAGTTCCTATCACAGATGTTAGGCTCTCTGGTCTGTAACTCCCAGGCTTCTCCTTGCAGCCATCTTAAATAGAGGCATAAGATTAGCCATCCTCCAGTCACCTGTCTAACGATGATTCATAAATCTCAGCCACTGGCTCCTGCAATTTCTTCTCTAGCTACCCACAGTGTCCTCAAATATATCTGATCAGGCCCATGAGATGTACGCACCTTCATACGCCTTACGATGTCCACCATCCCTTGACCATTATATGGGTTGTCCTCAAGACATCGCTGTTATCTGTCCCAAGTTCCCTAGTCTTCATGTCTTTTTCCAAGGTGAAGACAAAGGAGAAATACCCATTGAGGTCCTTGCCCATCTCATAGAGCTGCACACATTCATGGCCACGTTGAGTCTGAAGAAGGGTCTCGACCCAAACGTCACCTATTCCTTCGCTCCATAGATGCTGCCTCACCCGTTGAGTTTCTCCAGCATTGGTTTCTGAGGGGCCATATTCTCCCTTTCCTTTAATGTACTTTTATATCTTGCTCATTTATCTTCCACAGATATCGCTTGCACTGTACCTCAGTACACATGAAAATAGTAAACCTGAATCTAGACCTGAACCTTTTTTCCCCCACTGATTTCCTTCTTTGATTAGCTCCTCTGTCCACCCAGAGCATATTTATTTTCAAAGTAGGGTAAATTCTTATATGTTGCAAAGAAAAGGTCAAAGCATCTACAATGTTCAGTCAAAAGCATTGAGTAAATAATCCATATTGTTTTTCTCCTGAGTTCTTCACCGTGGCAGAAGCCAGTCTCCATCCAATGCATTGAGTCCATATGATATCATGGGAGCAATGGATATAGCAAATGCTGCGGGACCACACGACATCCCCGCTGTAGTACACAAGATCTCTGCATCAGAACTAGTAGCATAATAGACCTGTCCCACTGTGTGAGTTCATTCCAAGAGCTCTCCCGAGTTAAAAAAAAAATCAAACTCGTGGTAAGCACGGAGAATGAACGTAGCGGGAACGTCGGGGCTTAGAGACGTCTCTTAGCACTAACGGCAGGTACTCAGGAAGACTCGCTAACGGCAGGTAAGCACGGGAAGACTCGTGAAGATTTTTCAACATGATGAAAAATGGCCACGAGAACCCCAAGTACCGACGAGTGGCCATTACTGTAAATCTCCGAGTTCGAATCAGGGCAAAATCGGGAGAACTCTTGGAATTAACTCGTACCGTGGGACAGGGGTTTAACTAGCCAAGCTGATCCAATTCAACTGCAACACCGATATCTACCTCACAAGGTAGAAATACCCAACAGGCGTAACACAAAAAGCAGAACAAATCCATTACAACTCATTACTGAATTGGTCAATCCTCCATCATCAGTGGGAGAGTCTAGGACCACAGGTCACAGCCTCAGAATTAAAGGACATTCCTTTCAGAATCAGATGAGGAGGAATTATTTTTTGTCAGAGTGTGGTGAATCTGTGAATCTCATTGCCACAGACTGCTTTGGAGGCCAAATGAATGGATTTTTTTTAAGGCAGAGATAGATTCTTGATTAGTGAGGGTGACAGACGTTATGGGGAGAAAGCAGGAGAATGGGGTTAAGAGGGAAAGATAGATCAGCCATGATTGAATGGTGGCCAAATTGCCTAATTCTGCTCCTGTCACTTATGAACATCAAGGTTTCAAGGTCAGTTTATTGTCACATGTACCCGTTAAGGTACAGTGAAATTTGAGTTACCATACAGCCATACTAAGTGAAAAGCAACACGACAAAAGCAAGCAGCAACCACATAAAAGTTAACATAAACATCCATCACAGTGGATTCCACATCTGCAGAGTGATGTCACAGAAGCAACACCAGCTCGTCAATGACTCACTCACCATTGGCCAGGTTGTGTTGAGCCTGGATTGTTAAAGGGCCTGTCCCACCAGCATGCAACTCTATGCGATTAGCGCGACCTAACGTGGTCGCTTGAGCCGTCCGGCGTCGCGGGGCCGGTCCCACTTCAATCGCCGGAGCAGTGCGGAATTGAGCGGAGTTCGTCCCGAGTTCGTCCCGACACCGCGCGGGGTTCCGAAAAACCGACTATGTCCAAAAATTCCGCACGGCAACGGCTTGTCGGCTCGCAGTCGCCTCGACATTTACACACCGCCCGGACATCGTGCCTCCGTGAACCTATTTGTAAGTGCCTCCGTGACCCTCTATGTGTGTGGCTCCGTGGCCCTGTGTGTGTGTGTGCCTTGGTGCCCCTCTCTGTGTGCCCCTCTCTGTCCTGGCGAACTTACCTTGGACTTCGCTCCAAGTTCGCCTCACTTTGCGCCGCGTTGCGCCACTCACCCGACCTCCGCGCGGCCCCTGCTGCCGGTTTGATTGCGCTTGCCGCATGCAGGCGCATGCTGGTGGGAACGGCCCTGTACAGGGGATCACCCGACCTCCATGCGGCCCCCGCTGCCGATTTGATCGTGTTCATCGCATAGAGTTGCCTGCTGGTGGGACAGGCCCTTAAGACACAAGACTGCGGATGATCGAATCTGGAGCAAAAAAACAAACAGCTAGGTAAACTCTATGGGTCGGGCAGCATTTGTGGGAGAAAGACATTTGTCGACATTTCAGTTTGAAACTCTGCTTTGGGAGTGGTGCAGAGCCTTGAACTGAAACGCCAACCTTCTCCACCACAAACACTGCCTCACCCACGGAGTTCCTCCAACAGTTTGTTTTTAGCCCCAACAGCTCAATGTTGGCCCAAACTGGGACCAAATAGCTTCATTGTAAAAGTGAGATGAGAGCAACTCCCTTGATATCAAGGTAGCAGATGAACATTTGCGACTTTGAAGCTTCTGATAAAACTCCAGGCAATGAACATCACTGGGAAAAACATCATGGTCAGCATAGTGCTCCATGGACAGGAAGGTGGCTGTGGTTGTCTGATATTAATCATCCCTGCTCTAGGGTAGTTTTTAAAAACCCTGTCCCACAGTAAGAGTTCATTCCAAGAGCTCTCCCGAGTTTTAAAAAAATCAAACTCGTGGTAAGCTCGGAGAATGAACGTAGCGGGTACGCCGGAGCTCGGGGACGTCTCTTGGTGGCTCATAATGCTAACGGCAGGTACTTGGGAAGAATCGCTAATGGCAGGTAAGCATGGGAAGACTCGTGAAGATTTTTCAACATTGAAAAATGTCCACGAGAGCCCCGAGTACCGACGAGTGGCCATTACTGTCAATCTCCGAGTTTGAATCAGGGCAAACTTGGGAGAACTCTTAGAATAAACTCGTACCATGGGACAGGGCTTTAACGGTCTAAAATCTACACTTGCTTCTTCAGTGACCTTCCTTCCATTAAAAAGCCAATAGTGGACATTCGGCTAAAGTCAATTCCATTCACAACTCTTCGAGGGTGGAACAAAGGAGGACCCGGCCTGGGGAGACTGCCGTGAGGGGGAGGGGGATGAAGGGAGGAGGGAGGGAGAACAAAAGAACAAAGGTGGGCGTGGCACGGGATACTTTGTAACTTTGTCGGCTCTCTTTATGGGGCGACTATTGCATACCTTGGGCATGCAAGCGAAGAATTTCACTGTGACTTGTCATATGTGACAATAAAATATTCATTCATTCAGCCAATGAAGCAGCCCATGCATGTATTCAGCAAGATCCAGACACCATTTAGACAAGTAACATTGATGCCACGAGACAGTGACTATCTCCAGTAGGTTCCCCAGATGATTACCATGGGTGAGGGTTCCTGCTGCAGTCGACTCACCTCCTGACACCACCTCCAACCCCCATGCTCTTACAACCAATAGAAGGTGAGAAGAATGATCGAACACTTAACTGGATGGGTAACAACAATCTCCAAGAGGCTCAAAACCATCCTAAACAAAAGGATGATTGGCACCCATAAATATCCCTGTTTATCCCTTGTGAGAATAACGCACAACGTCTACAGTGTGTATTTGTGAAACAATACCGTAGAGATACCCTGCAGATACTGCCCTGGGCTACTTTGACCCCAACCCCATGAATTCTACCACCAGCACAAGCACAGTAGCTACATGGGATCACGACCACCTCCAAGTCATACACCATCCATCATCATCATCATCATCATCATCGTTGAAAACATCAACGGGCACGGTGCCTTACAATGCTGTGTACGACAGCGATCGCAACTTCTCCTGAAGTGTGGATGGCCGTTGGTACATGAGGAGCTCATCCGCCCTTTTACAGGTCTTGTTTTTTGCCCTGCTGGGGGCCCACAGACCCCTCCTCACCTGGCAAACCAGGTGGGGGGGACGGTTTAGTCGCCGACTATCCGACCATGGAGCAGGTGGTACGGGATTACATGGTACCCATGGCAGGGGGAACCAAATTTTCTTACGCTATCCAATTGTGCTAACGTTGCGAATCTTTCATTGTTCCTGGCCTTCATCCTCAAACACTCTAGGAGTTCCTTGAGCAGAAGATCTGCTGGAGTTTATGAAGTGGCTCACTCTCACCTTCTCAAAGATAATTGGCAATGGGTAATACACGCAAACCTTGCCTGCAATGCCCAGATCCCCAAAAATGAATTAAAAAATGCAATAGGTGATACCTACCTGACGGTCCAGCTTACTGATGGCTTTGTGAAGGAGACCTTCTTCATTCCCTTCCTCTAGGCAGCTGATCAGAAGGTCTACGTCATGGCCAACCTCTTTACCTCTGTAACCAAAAAAAAGAGATTGGAAATTAAGAGCTATGAGTGGGTTTGGTATATATTTTTTGCATAAATAATATGTGATAGGCAGTAAAATAATGCAAAGCAGATAATCAAAACAATGGACATGATTGAGATTTAATAATTCAAATATTTTGCTGTGGGACATAAGTACATAAAAAAAGAGAAGTTAAATAGTTCAATATTGCTGCCTGAAGCAACATCTACTGCACAAATAACAAATGGAGTAACATTAAATTCACAGCTCAGAAGAATAAACAACAAGAAACTATAACATTGAGTTAAATCATTTTGTGTGAGCTGGTAATTTATCAGCGAAACAGCGAAGAATTACGAAGCACAGCCAATGCTTTCAAAATGGGGAGATTCTGTCTTTCATCCAAACTGTATGCGGGTCTAGATTTGCAACTGACGTGGGAGGAGTGATATTACTTGCCATAAATCTGATTCTGATATCTCTTAAAAGCATCAGCAATATCAGCAATGTACTAAAGATTAACAAGCTGCGCTGTCTGCTTTTCCGTAAGCTATGTCACAAAACTGAAATGATTAAATAATATAGTGCCATGCAATTCAATGCCTCTGACTACCTGACAATGATAAAGAAAGCATTATCAAGAGCGAAACAAAAATCAATAATGTTGATCCAACTGTTTCACTATTTTCCAAAATATTGCAATTAAGTACATTATTTGGACCAGTTGAATGGATGGTCACTGCATGGACCCATCTATCATTATTTTGACTGTTTTTATGGTTGATCAGCTTATAAATGTATTCATTGAATTACTGAGTTACCAAGTAATGCAAAGTATTCTCAAAACAGCAGCCGTGCTCCTGACCCGACACATCTCTGCTTGTGCAGGACGGAACTGCAGATGCTGGTTTAAACCCACAACAGACACAAAAAGCTGGAGTAACTCAGCGGGTCTGAGAGCATCTCTGGAGAAAAGGAATAGGGAACATATCGGGTTGAGACCCTTCCTCAGAGAGTCTATGCTTGTGTTTGTGCTCCATCAAACCTTCTTTACTCGTTGATCTACCCCCATCAATTCAGCCGCATATTCTGTTCTCTTTTGTGGTTACCCCTGGACCCCCTTCAATGAATATACATTATTTGCTATAATTTTCCCCAAGTGAAACTCCAGTGATGACATAGAAACATAGAAAATAGGGGCAGGAGTAGGCCATTCGGCCCTTCGAGCCTGCACCGCCATTCAATATGATCATGGCTGATCATCCAACTCAGTATCCCGTACCTGCCTTCTCTCCATACCCCCCCCCCCCCCCCCCCCCGATTCCTTTAGCCACAACGGCCACATCTAACTCCCTCTTAAATATAGCCAATGAACTGGCCTCAACTACTTTCTGTGGCAGAGAATTCCACAGATTCACCACTCTCTGTGTGAAAGAAAATGTTCTCATCTCGGTCCTAAAAGATTTCCCCCTTATCCTTAACCCCTTGTTCTGGACTTCCCCAACATAGGGAACAATCTTCCTGCATCTAGCCTGTCCAACCCCTTAAGAATTTTGTAAGTTTCTATAAATCCCCCCTCAATCTTCTAAATTCTAGCGAGTACAAGCCGACCTGACCCAATCATAGTCACAGAGTGATACAGCTTGGAAACATGCCGTTCGGACACTGTCCAATGTGTCCCAGCTACGCTAGTCCCACTAATCCTTCTATTCTGATTAGCTTCATTCCCACCAATCCTACGGGAATGTGGCATGCTCAAGATCTTTACAAAATGCTGGAGTAACTCAGCAGGACAGGCAGCATCTCTAGAGAGAAGGAATGAGTGTCCTTTCGGGTCGAGATGTCTGAAGAAGAGTCTTCCTGAAGAAGGGTCTCGACCCAAAACGTCACCTATTCCTTCTCGCCAGAAATGCTGCCTGTCCCGCCGAGTTACTCCAGCATATTGTGTCTATTTTCGGTGTAAACCAGCATTTGCAGTTCCTTCCTGCACACATCCTGAAGATCTTTGTGGCTTCCCCTTTTCAACATTAAGGCCAAAGGCATTGAGTGGTCGAGGTGTTCCCTTGATCAGACTTCAGCCTTGTCTGCTATAACAATTTGCAACGGGACAGGCCATCGATAAACTACCCCCCTGAATACACCAATTTAACTGTAGGGACCAAGCAGTTTTTTGTCTCGGACAGTAAATGCAGCCAGGAAGACTGAGGCATTACGAGGTATGCCTATACTATTTTAGGACTTACTTTGTCTGCAATGCCCTGTGATTGAATAATAGAATGGCAAGCTGGGGACATGACTTATGATATCAATGGCAAGCTATTGCAATTCCCTCCAGTTAAATACTCATCAACTGTCTGAAATAACCTCATTTAGAATATCATGGCATGTGAAATTTGGTTTCAAATCAACTATGGCTCCTGTTACTATTTAAAAATAACTCAGCAACCTGACTAAACCGAAGATCTTGGAGAAAACCCACGTGGTCACAGGGAGAACGTACAAACTATGCACAGACAGCACCCGTAGTTGGATCGAGCCCACAGCTCCGGCGCTGACAGTGCTGTAAGGCTCTACCGCTACACCACAGTGCCACCCATAAGAGCAATGAAGAGCGATGTTGATCTTCCCATGCTACGAGACTGCTCAACTCTTGAACTCTTAGACACAACACTGCAGTCGCCTGGAGGAAGGCATGGGATTAAATATTAATAACATTTATGACCCAACAATGAAAATAGTAGTTTGTTTTGCTCTACCACAGAAAATTACTTCAAATGGACCAGTCAAAGATTTGACTTTGATCTTCCATCAGGCTTCTATCAGCTATTTGATCTTCCATCAGGTATCATTGATCACTAGACATTGTTAAGATGAACTCTCTTTCCTCAAGCTTTCTCTTTAGTTTGCACCTCAGCGGGATGAATATTGACTTCTCTAACTTTAAATAGCCCTTTGGTTTCCCTCTCTCTCCATCCCCTCCCCTTTCCCAATTCTCCCACCAGTCTTACTGTCTCTGACTACATTCTATTTCTGCCCTGCCCACTCCCCTGACATCTGTCTGAAGAAGGGTCTCGACCCTAAACGTCACCCATTCCTTCTCTCCAGAGATGCTGCCTGTCCCGCGGAATTACTCCAGCATTTTGGGTCTACCTTCTCTTTCCTCAAGACTATTCAACTGGTGAATTAATCTCAAATGGGACAAGATTATTGCTTTAAACAAGACATTCCAAAGAAGAACAACAATTACTTTATTTCATCCAAACACTTATTTGCTGCCTGTGCCTTTCTGATACTTGCTGGTTAATTAATGACTTCATTTGCTCTGTGGCTTGAAACTGTCACCATACATCATATCTTAATGCACATGTCTCATATCCTTGTTCAATAAAAAACAGCTAATCATGACATGAGCTCCCCCTAGGCACTCTTGCTCTCCCAAGCATCTTGAGTGAACTTGCCAATTCCCATCTTCTCAAGCAGATCTATACCAAAGTCAAGTGTTCCCACCCAATCATTCATCAATCAGAGTGTATTCCTGTTGGCAGAGGTCCTCCCCAATTCTGAAAGGCAGACAAAGCTCGTCACATCCCTTTGTATTGGGGCATTTTATGTTAATCATTAGTTAATATCTTGATATACCGGAGCATCTTACCTATTCTGTATTCATTCATCTTCAGATAAGTGTAAATATAAACAATGCAGCATTTTAATACTCGTTTGGAGGTCTTTTTTGATTTAGGAGACAAGACAAGAGGGGTAGCACAGTGGCGCAGCGGTAGAGTTGTTGCCTTACAGCGCCAGAGACCCGGGTTCGATCCTAAGCACTGGTGCTGTCTGTACAGAGTTTGTACATTCTCCCCGTGACCTGCGTGGGTTTTCTCCGGGTGCTCTGGTTTCCTCCCACATTCCAAAGATGTGCAGGTTCGTAGGTTAATTGGATATGGTAAAAATAATAGTAAATTGTCCCTAGTGTGTGTAGGATAGTGTTAGTGTGCGGGGATCACTAGTCGATGCGGACTTGGTGGGCCGAAGGGCCTGTTTCCGCGCTGTATGTCTATACTTAACTAAACTAAACATCCTCATTGTTAACATCTCCATTTTTAGAGACCAAATCCCTCTTATTAAATCATCCTTTTGCCTCAATTGCAGATAACATTAACTTCTTATATTTTATGCAATAACATCGTATTCCATTTGATGGGCCATCTCGATCATTTTCTTAATATGGTTTCTAATTTCTGTTTACAAACCTATTTATCTGCACTGAGTTTAAAGTGCCATCTGCAAGCTATTTCTATTTTCCATATGATATGGGAAGATTGCTTCGGAGTTTCACTATGTAATGTAAAAGTCAAAATCTATTCCTTGCATATATAATGGTTCATATTTTCTTCTTGTTAAGACAGCACATCGCCCACAGTCAGAAGTACGAAAAGATCACATTTTAAAGACAAAGTTCGTGATTTTATACTTTACTATCCCAGTTTGCTACAAGGAGTAGTGGTCAGTTCAAGAGCTAACAGCAAGCTCATTAAGATTGAAGTGTTCTGTTACAACTCAAGCTGTTGCCTATCTGTTCATTTAAGTAAAGGCAATACGAGACGTTTTCTTTTGTAAGTTTACCATAGTTCATCACATTTCTTAGCATACAAAAAAATACTAGGTAGAGTTAGTGAAATGGCAAAATAACACCTTTTTTGAAGTAAAAATGTGTTGATTTTTGAAAACCTTTCTCTTCTTTCATATACAGTAACTTAATATACTATAGAACATAAATAATAATCAGTTGTATGCAATAAAAGGAAAGTACAGCTCGTCACACTGAGAATATACATCATTAGATTTCCTCATAAGTAAAAATATTGAAACATTGCACCATTTATGCCAACTATTATCAACAATACTCCACAGGAAATATAAAACATTCAGCATCAAACAGTCTTGCAAGCATGTCTGTGTCCAATTATTTCTGAAGGTAGAGTCAATGGAAATGAATTATCAGGCAAAGAGAGGAAAAGATTTAAGGTGTGCACTAAGTATCCGTGTAGAAACGCATCATTCACACTGCCTTCTGGAACTGAAGATAGACACGGAATGCTGGAGTAACTCAGCGGGACAGGCAGCAGAAGGAATAGGTGCAGCACCAAGTCTTTGTGCTAGCTTCAGAGTCTTGTTGAGTCTCATTGTCTGTAACTCATTTTCACCTTGCCCACATCTAACAATGGCCTGTTCCTTTATCATCGTTACCTTTTTGTAAATCAAGTTCTATATCGCTCATTTCCATTTCCCTTGACTGTCTGAAGAGTGGTCTTGACCCGAAAAATTACCTATTCCTACTCTCCAGAGATGGTGTCTGTTCCTCCGAGTTAGTCAAGCATTTTGTGCCTATCTTTGGTTTAAACCAGCATCTGCAGTTCCTTCCTAAACCCGTGGGCCATGACTGCTCAAAGAGAGTTGGTGCTAAGGTCCCCAAGGCCATGCATTCCAAGACCAAGACACAGAAGTCTCTTCATAAGCAGTGGAGGGAGTGCACCATCTTACAAACCACCTTGCAGACAAACCCAGTTGGCCATCAGTTGTCCATCTGTGAAGGAATCTGCATCCTCCACATTGGCAACATTTGCCATCTCAGACTCCAGAAACTCAGAGTGGTAGTAAGTCACCCTTGGAACGTCACCCATTCCTTCTCTCTAGAGATGCTGCCTGTCCCGCTGAGTTACTCCAGCATTTTGCGTCTACCTTCGATTTAAGCCAACATCTGCAGTTCTTTCCTACACACTTGGATCCCGAGAGTTGATCTGAAAAAGCTAAGACCTCACAGTCATATTCATTGACAACTCTTACAACAAAAAACGGTAGGGATGCAAATTTGGTCCACAAATGCACTGCAAACATCAACACTCACCCATAAATAATGCAAACAAAATCAATGAAATTATTGTTTTTACAATGCTGCAAGCTGCGTGGAGGTTCAGTGTAAAACTGTGCAGAACAGTAATATTGGTATACCAAAACTATAATAACATCAAATTTGTACATTTTCAGGAAAGTTAATTCATAACTATGTTTTAAGCTGAAAATAAATCACTAATTCTGCTTGCTTGAAAGGAGACAGAAATAACAGAATTAACAGAAGGATCTGACTCAATGTGGATCATATCGCCCCATCTCACTTTTGAATGTAGATCTAAAAATTTTGGCGAAGGCGCTGGTTTGCCGTTTATAATGCCAACTTCACAAAATGATCTCAGAAGATCAAACGGGTTTCATTAAAAATCGTCATTCCTTTTCTAATATCCGCCGATTGGCCAGCGTGGTCTATTCGCCCAGTGCTTCTCCGCGCCCAGAGGCTGTTATCTCTTTGGACGTGGAGAAGATTCGGATTTGGCAAAATATTTGTAGCCTGGGTTAAGCTATTATATCATTCACCCTTAGCATGTGTACAGACCAATTATTTGCGATCTGATTATTTTCAATTAACACGTGGCACTCGTCAAGGCTGCCCATTGTCTCCGCTTCTTTTTGCGATTGCAATTGAGCCCCTCTCTATTACACTTAGGTCAACTACATTATTCCAGGGCATTAGGAGAGGAAACAGGGAACATCATGTGCCTCTATATGCTGATGACCTCCTTCTTTATGTGAGCGACCCTATAGGCAGTAGCCCTGCAATTGTGTCCTTGTTGGATCAGTTTGGGACTTTTTCCGGATATAAACTAAACCTCCAAAGAAGCAAATGCTTTCCCATCAACTTAGCCCTACACATCCAACAGGAAAGCCTGCCCTTTCCCATATCTCAAGAAGGGTTTGTATATTTAGGAATACACATCACCCGCTTTTTCACATCCCTGTTTGCAGCTAACTACATGCCTCAAGTTAGCCAAATGAAGGCTGACTTTGAGAGATGGCGTAGTCTGCCACTCACTATGGCTGGGAGAGTGCAGTCAGTGAAGATGACTGTACTTCCCAGATTTCTTTACTTGTTCCAATGTTTGCCGGTTTTCCTACCCAAGTCATTTTTTAACTCAGTTAACCAATCTATAACCTCCTTTATATGGGGTAACAAGGTTCCAAGGGACAATAAGTGCACTCTCCAAAGAGGTCGTGAAGTAGGTGGACTGGGCCTTCCTAGCTTTATTCATTATTACTGGGCATCCAATATCCAAAAGATATTATTCTGGCTCCACCGACCAGATACAGACTGGTGTCTGCTTGAATCGCAATCCTGTTACTCCTCGTCTCTCCCAGCTTTAGTATATTCCTCCCTGCCATTGAAACCCTCTAGATTTACATCCAACCCTGTCGTACTATCAACCATCAAAATTTTTAACCAATTTCGTTGCCATTATAAGCTTACATCAGCTTCAGTTCTGGGTCCCATTCACAGTAACCCCCCTCTACACTTGACTCAACCTTTCGACAGTGGGGTTTGAATGGTCTTATGTCCATTAAGGATTTATACACTAACAAAATATTTGATAGTTTCGACTACCTACACAAAAAACATGGCCTCCCACATAATCATTTCTTTAAATATCTTCAGGTTCGCCACTTTGTCATGAAACAATTTCCTTCTTTTCCTGATCTCCCTCCTGTCACAGTGTTGGATAAACTCACTCTTACCTTTGCAAATAAAGGACTGATCTCTGCGGTATATTCTCGATTGATGTATTTAGGAGATCAAAACCTGAACAAAGTTAAAGCTAGGTGGGAGGATGACCTCGGTATGGATCTGTCTGAGGAATGCTGGACAGAAGCGCTGAAAAATGTCCACTCCTCGTCATCATGTGCTAGATTGGGGCTCATACAATTTAAAGTTTTACACAGGGTTCATTTAAGCAAAGCCAGGCTTGCTAACATATATCCAGGGACGGACGCTGGCTGTAACAGGTGCTCGTTCTCTCCAGCCAATCTAGCTCATGCATTCTGGTCTTGCCCCAAACTTGTTAACTACTGGGCAGTGGTTTTGAAAACCATCCTTGGGATGACAGTGAGATCTTGTCCGCTTGTAGCTGTATTTGGTGTAACAGATAAAACCTTGGGTTTAAATACAACCCAGTCTGATATCATTACATTTACATCACTTTTGGCCCGTAGGAGAATCTTGCTGGTCTGGAAATCTACCATTCCTCCATCTGCCGCTGCTTGGCTAGAAGACGTCATGTTTTTTTCAAGGTTAGAAAAGATTAAATTCACATTGAGGGGGTCTGTGAAAAAGTTTTATTTGAAATGGGAACCCTTTTTATCATACTTTGAGGGTCTAAAGGAACTACCTATTGACTGAGGGCACTTGACATTAAGTGGGGATGTGCCTTTATTCTGTTTTGTTACTTTATTATTGTTAAAAAGTGCATTTGATTTTGTGATATATTTGGATTGTGAAAAGATAAGCTGCCAAGGGGTGTTTAGGGAGGGTGGGTTAGGGTTATTTTGTTTATATTATTATTATTATTGTTTATAAAAAACAAAATGGAGGAAAATGTAATGCCATACATCAGATGTACTGTGAATTTATTTCTTTATTTTTTTCCCCGCCAATAAAAAACTATTAATTAAAAAAAAATAAAAATGAAATCCCAAAGAAGCAACCAGTTTAGTTTATAGATACAGCGCGGAAACAGGCCCTTCGGCCCACCGAGTCCGCGCCGACCAGCGATCCCCACACCTTAACATTATCCTACACGACGCACAAGGGACAATTTACATTTATACCAAGCCAATTAGTCGGCAAACCTGTACGTCTTTGGAGTGTGGGAGGAAACCAAAGATGACAGAGAAAACCCACATGGTCATGGGGAGAATGTACAGACAGCACCGGTGGTCGGGATCGAACCCGGGTCTCTGGCACTGTTAGCACTGTAAGGCAGCAACTCTACCACTGCACCACTGTGCCGCCCACAGTGTTGGTTTGAGATTCACAGATTCAGTCTGATACTTTTAGGGGAATCCTGTAAATATTCACCTAAGTTCCAAGAATCACAATTTCATTTATTATTGTCTACTCGAAGAATTAGTTTAAAAATTGTTCATTGCAAATATGTGATTCCATGACAGCCCTTTTCTTGTGCTTGTTTGCGAGTATCTCTGAAAAATAAAATATTTGGAACTCAATCCTCGATTATATTCAATGGCTGAAACGGGATCCTATGAGGGCATGAAATCCAATAGAAAAAGCAATTATCAGTCAGAGTTTGTTGCCAACATGCCAGGTATATCACTGTAAGCTTAACTAAATCTCAAGGCATGGTTAGACAATCCTGCATGTAAAGGGAATTGCAGCACTCAAGAGAGTTGATTAAACTATGCAAACGAGACAGCTAAGTCAGTTTGCATGCATCTTGCAAAGAAAAAAAACACATTTTTTGATTAACACTATCTGCCTCTAGATTTTGAGGTCATTCTCTAGAGTGGAATGTATGGCAAAAATCTCAGTTCAGCCAATTGTTTTCATTCTGTAACTTCCCTCGTTGTGGTCCCTCATCTGGGTAACTTCACTAGAATATCTGGCTATTTCCCTCCCTAGTTCAGTTTAGAGATACAGCGCGGAACCAGGCCCTTTGGTCTACCGAATTCGCACTGACCAGTGATCCCCGCACATTAACACACACTAGTCCTGAGACCTCTTTTTCCTCAATGTATACCGTGTGTTTAGTTTTGTTTAGTTTGGAGATTCAGCACGGAAACATGCCCTTCAGCCCACTGAGTCCGCATTGATCAGTGATATCCGTACATTAATACTACGCTACACACACAAGGGACCATTTGACACTTATACCAAGCCAATTAACCTACAAACCTGTACATCTTTGGAGTGTGGGGGGAAACCGAATCAGAGAAAATCCACATGGTCACAGAGAGAACGTGCAAACGCCATTGAGACAGCACCCGTAGTCAGGATCGAACCTGGGTCTCTGGCACTGTAATAACTGTTAGGCAACTCTACCACTGCGCCACCGTTCCGCCCAGTAATTCAGCAGTATCTCATTAAATATAAGCAGTGTATAAGCAGCATCTCATTAAACATTTGTGCCTCCTGCCTATTAGAACCATATATGTTCATATGTTTATGGATTCTAGGCGTAGAATAAGGCCATTTTGTCCATCAAGTCTACTCCACCATTCAATCATCACTGAATTATCTTTCCCTCTCAACCCCATTCTCCTGTCTTCACCACATAACCCTTACTAATCAAGAATCTCCTCTTTGCACTTCCTCCCGCCCTGCCTCTTGCAAAGACACTATTCCCTATTCTCAATTTCTGCCTACCTGCTCCCAAGATGACACTTTCCATTCTATGATATCTGAGATCATCGTACTTCAGAAAATGTGGTTTCCCCCCTGCTGTCATAGATGGATCCCTCACCTACATCTTTCCTCTGTGTCCCATAGTAATGCTTTTGCTCCCCCTCTCCCTAGGCCAAACAAGGCTAGAGATCCCTTGCTCCTCACCTTTCACCTCACCAGTCTCCACACCCAACACCCAGAACGACTTCTTATCGATTCCACACACAAGATTAGAAGTTGTTCAGCCAGAGCTGAACACACTTCTCGGTATCTGCAAAAAATGGTGTCTGTTTTGTCGCTTCTTGTGCTTGGTGGTGGACAGATTGGTGGAAACAGGGCTGCGACATGAACGCTCTTTCCTTGACTGAACTGAACACAATATTCTAAATGCGGTCTCACCGACATCTTATACAACTGCAACAGGACCTCCAAACTTTTATACTCAATTCTGTCTGTTGAAGGCCAAAGTGCCAAAAACCTATTTGACCATCTACCTGTGACTCGACCTTCAAGGAACCATGCACCTGTACTCCTAGATCCTTCTGCTCTACAACACTACCAGACTTTTACTGTGCAGGTCCTGCCCTTGTTTGACGTCCCAAAATGCAACACCTCTCACTTCTCTGTATTAAATTCCATTAACCATTCCTCCGCCCACCTGACCAATCGATCCAGATCCTGCTGCAATTGTTCACAACCATCTTCACTATCTGCAAAACCACTAACTTTTGTATTATCAGCAAACTTGCGAATGTTGCCCTGTATGTTCTCATCCAAATCATTGATGTAGATGACGATCAGTAACAGGCCCAGCACCGAACCCTGAGGTACACCACTAGTCACAGGCCTCTATTCTGAGAAGCAACCTTCCACCAGTACCCTCTGCTTCATTCCATGGAGCCAATTTGCTATCCATTCAGCTATCTCTCCTTGGATCTCATGAGATCTAAACTTCCAGAGTAGTCTACCATGTGGAACCTTGTTGAACGCCATACTTAAGTCCATGTACACAACATCTACAGCTCTGCCTTCATCAACCTTTTTGGTCGTGTCTTCAAAAAATCAATCAGATTTGTGAGACACGACCTCCCACGTACAAAACCATGCTGACTATCCCTAATCAGCCCTTGCCCATCCAAATACCCGTATGATCCTATCCCTCAGAATACTCTCCAGTAACTTACCAACTACAGATGTAAAGCTCACGGGCCTATAGTTCCCAGCATTTTCCCTGCAGCCCTTGAAAAGAGGTACAACATTTGCCACCCTCCAGTCTTCCGGCACAAAGGGATATTGTTAGGTTAAGTAACTGGGCAAAGATCTAAAAAAATGAGTATGTAATGCAGAAAAATGGAAAGTTATCGAGTTTGGCAGAGGAAAATTAAAAGGGAAACATATTGTGAAAATGTAAGAGATTACAAAGCTCTGAGAAGGAGGGGGATTCCATATCCTTGTGCATAATTCCTCAAAGGCTACTATGTAGTCACGGCAAGTTAAAGGAATATAATAATTTACTGCTCAGTGGATCAAAATCAAAAGGAGAGAAGTTATGGTTCAGATTTACTTGACAAACACCAGAAGTTGGCAGGTTGCCTTATGAGGAAAGGTTGGACAGACTACGCTTGAGTCCATTGGAGTTTAGGTGAGTAAGAAGTGGTGATTAAAAAATACAGGACAGTTGAAAGATCTTTAGTTTAGTTTATAGATAAAGCACGGAAACAGGCCCTTCGGCCCACCTAGCCCACACCGACCAGCGATCCCTGCACATTAACATTATCCTACACACACTAGGGACAAATTACACTTATACCAAGCCAATTAACCTACAAACCTCTACATCTTTGGAGTGTGGGAGGAAACCGAAGATCTGAGAGAAACTCACGCGGTCACGGGGAGGATGTACAAACTCCGTACAGACAGCACCTGTAGTCGGGATTAAACCCGTGTCTCTGGTACTGAAAGCGCTGTACGGCAGCAACTCTACAGCTGCGCCACTGTGCCACCCTAACAGAGTGGATGTCGATAGAGTTGGTGAGACTATGACCAGGGAACACTGCTAAATATAAGGATCACCCACTTGATAGACAAAACGCTGTCTCTCAGAGGACAGTGGAATCATATCTTTGAATATTGATAAGTCAGGGAGTTAAATGTGACTTTAGGTGGAAGGTAATGCAGAATTAAAGTTACAACTTTAATTACAAAAATCTACCATTAAATTATTAAACAAGAGAGCAGGTTTGAGAGTCCTACACCTGCTCTTAATTCATATGCTCCATAAAACGCTCCATACATATAATGGCATGAGCTACTGAAAGCCTTGTGGCTGCTTAAGGGCCTGTCCCACTGCGCGAGGCAATTCATGAGTTCTCCCATGTTCTCCCTCGATTCGAGCTCGTGTAATGTACATAGTGGGTACGTCGTAGCTCGTGGATGTCACGTAGCGGCTCGTAACGCTAACGGCAGGTACTCGTGAAAAGCGGTAAGCTCATGAAGTTTTTTCAACAGTGTCCACGAGAATCCCCGAGTACCTACGAATGGCTATTCCCGTAATTCTCTGAGCTCGAATCAGGAAACTCGGGAGAACTCTTGAATTACCTCGTACAGTGGGACAGACCCTTTAGCTCTTTTGACAACTGCAAACAGAGTTAATACTGATAGCACTTCATTTTCTGTCTTAGCTGCTGATATTTAATGTACATAATTTCCAATTTGTACATAACATTTCCAACACAAAAAACATTGTAAGTCTCATATATTTCTTCATTTCGAAGTTTGAATTTCAGAACAGAATTATGATGATCTGTTTCAGCATATCTGGCTAAGTACACTTGCCTGTAATGTATAATGGCCAGTGTGTTACTTTGAGCGCTGAGTTTAACTGCTCACAAAGGTGATCGTGTAGGTTTACACAAGGTTGTAAATGCATCTGCACCGAGCTGAACCTCAAAAAACATATAATGTTGCTTAGTGAGTGATAACATGTGCACTTCTTGTGCTTTTTAACAATTCACTCCAAGTTCAGTATAGCACATAAACATATTTCTGAAAGCATTTATTCCCTTTTAATGGATACAATCCTCCTTAACCAAACAGCATCAATCTGGAAGCTCACACATAAAAATGCTCGAAACAACCATTTCCATTTCTGAAAGACAATCAGCCAGTGACACTGATATAAAACAAAGATATCCCAGCACTTAATTATTTAAAGAATCATTCAAAGAACAGTTTGTCAACTTCGCATAAAATTCAGAGATAAAATGGATATAAAAGAATTACTGTAGGGAAGGTAAACTCAAAGTCTTATTTGTTGCATCCAGACCAAGACACCAAATGTAACACAAATTAAAGAAAGATATAAAATAAAATAAAATTCTCAGAGATGTGGAATATGAAATAAGTCTAATGCAATTTCTCTCAGACTTCCTGGAGTTCCAGCAACTATCAAGATAAAATTAATGCGACTTTATAACAGTTATTGCTTGTCATTGCCTGCTGTTAAGCCAAATGCAAAAAGGAAGGCATAGAGATTAAAAGTAGAAAAATGCTTATGACAAATGCTTATGACATCTTAGCCAATATATATCAATGCCCAAAGAATGAGTTAGCAATTCCATCAATATCTATCTCGTGCTATTTATACCAGCATATCATATTCCATTTTGGCATTTTCAAGCCTGAAGTCATACTCAACTGAATAGCATCCCACCTTTTTGTTCAATGTATTTTTGTTAAATATCATTTTTTGTTGTTTTTAGCTACTTAACATAGATGCTATATGTTTGATGCCAAAAATGTTACACGCCAACTTATAATCCCATAGCAGGAGAAGAGTGTTGGTGGAATACCAACCTACTTTTGGGCAGTGATATGTACAGGCCAAGGCAAAGGGCTTGCACGTGCTGGGGTAACTCAGCAGGTCAGGCAACATCCCTGGAGAACATGGAAAGGTGACGTTTCGGGTCGGGACACTTCCATTGTTGTTGTTAATCTTCAGGCTCTCCTGTCATTTGGAAAACCAATCCAGTACATGTAGGAAGAGCTGTTATAAAGATAGACATGTTATGAATTTTATCCTGGTTGGGGTTTGAACTCCAGAAGATTTAGCAAAAGTTATACTGGACCTAATTTAAATTCCAGGAGCAATGTATCTTCTTAAAATAAAATTATTTGATTTTATAAAATATCTACATCCTATTTTTTGCCTTAGACCAGAATTTATCATCAAAATTATAATCTTGACACTTCCGGTTGGCGCCATGGTGTGAGTGGAGTCGCGCCATTACAGCTCCACTAAAAATTGTATAAAAAACGGGGGTCTAGGGGTCAGTCAACCGTACTCACCGCGGGAGAACAACTGGGAACGGCTCCGGTAGCGTTTAAAAGGTCCGTGACGTCATCAGGCGCGCGACTTTTTCAAGAAAATGATGTCTCGCTCCCCCCCGGAAAAAAACCTGGAAAAAGGGAAATAGGCCCGACTGGTGCCCTGGGCTCGAGTCTGGCTGCTTCCCAAGAAGAGATTTCACAGAGGAAAGCTGAACTGGAGGACCTCAAAGTTAATATCCTAGGTGAGATGAAGAAATTACTTAAAGATAATAAGAAGGATTATAAAGAGGATATTAAAAATTTAAGGGCTGATATTCTAGTGTTTCATGAAAGAATTAAAGAAGATTTAAAAAATGAAGTTATAGAAACGGTAAAAATTATGATGAACGAGTGGAAAGAAAAGGCTGATGTTGAGTTACAAAAACAAATGGTGGAGATAAAAGACGCAGCTGCTGGTATGGAAAGAATGCTGGATGATAAGATTGATCCTATTATAATTACGCTCGACCAACAAAAAGAGACAATTAAAGAGCTAACGGAGATGGCTGCATTAAACACCAAGGAGAGAGAGAAACTCCACTCCGAGAACAAACGTCTATCAGAATTATTACACAAAATAAATGAGAAATGTATCGATCTGGAGGGACGTCAACGGCGTAAGAATTTGCGTATAGTTGGTTTGAGCGAGGGTCGCGAGGGAAATCAAGACCCTCGAAAATTTGCTGCAAAACTACTGAAGGATATTTTGAATCTGGATCAAGAACCCCTGTTGGGCCGTGCACACAGGGCATTAAGGCGGGCTCCCAGGAGGGATGCACCCCCAAGACAAATGATTGTAAAGGTGGTTTACGATCATGCTTTTGAAGAAATGATGAAGATAATAATACGCAAGAAAAATTTTAAGTATGAAGGAGATAATATCAGTATCTTCAGAGATTATCCGGCGGAAGTGGCCAAGAGAAGATCCTTATTCACAGAAACAAGAGGTGTTCTGAGGAATCTGAAGGATACGAAGGATCTGAGATATGGCTTGATGTACCCAGCAACATTAAGAGTAACCTACAACAACAAAGAGTTCCGTTTCGTGAAGCATACTGTAGCACTGGAATTCGCCCGAAAAATACAGAATGAAACAGAAGAGGAAGAAGAACAAGTGGATCAAGACCAAGAAGATGATGGCTGAACTTTTATGACCCATCCGCGGTTATGAATCATTATGGAGAAGGAGGATGAATATTGGACATGGACTTAAATTTTGGTTTAAAGAGAGATGGATAGATTACTGTGTTATCTATCCATATAAAATGGCAATTATTCACCTAACATAGTATTATCTACCCCCCCTAACATAGTATTACTAATTAGAATAGTAATTATAATAGTCACTAATAATATGAATTATTACTAAGTATACAAATTTAGTACCCTACCCCAAAATATATAGCATTTAAGATTGGAGCTGGAATTATTAACATCTTTTTTTTTTTACGGAAGTCAGTAGATTAGTAGCCACGTTAGTGTGGCTTGCACTAACACACACTACACTCTATATAGGTGTAGTTATTTTTTTTTCTGAGCACTTTACTAACACTTTTCAACTCACTTTCACTCACACTTTTTATTATTTTAGGTATATTAGATATTTGATTTTATATTATACAGTATATGAAAATATTTACGATTGGTATTATATAGTCAGTTCAAAGAGACGTGTATATGAA
Source organism: Raja brachyura (assembly GCA_963514005.1). Next base: position 50,869,226 of record OY740795.1, read on the forward strand.
ATAGAAGGACGTACACTAATTTTCGTCAAACCAAGGTCTGGTTACAATGTTGAGTTGTACGGGCCGGGACGGTTATTCCAATATAAACCACCTTAATAGTAAAATGCAAGATACTAATGGGAAGATTGGGGGTAATGGAATCACCTTCTGTAGTTGGAATGTTAAAGGAGTTAATGAGCCAATTAAAAGAGGTAAGGTGTTAGCTCAATTAAACAGATTGAAGTCTGACGTCTCTTTTCTTCAAGAGACCCACCTTAAAAAAGATGCTCGACACAGACTAACAGCTAAATGGATTTCGAAAGTGTATCACTCCTCATTTATACATAAATCTAGAGGGGTTGCAATAATCATTCGTAAAGGTATACCTTTTAAATTAAGTTCTATAATAGAGGATACAGAAGGTCGGTATGTAATAATTACAGGGGAATTATATTCTAAAAAAGTAACTCTAATGAATATATATGCCCCTAACTTTGATAACCCATTATTTTTTAAGAAAATATTTAATAATATCCCTATAGCTGCAGAACATAACTTAATAATTGGAGGAGATTTTAATTGTACTTTGGATAATTATTTAGATAGATCGTCAACAAAAAGTAAATCTATTTCTAAGTCAAGCATACTTATAAATTCCTTTATTAGTACAGCAAACGTTAAGGACATCTGGAGAATAGATAATCCAATAGGACGAGAATATTCATTTTTCTCATCTGTATTTGGAACTTACTCGAGGATAGACTATTTTTTAATAGATTCAAAATTACTTCCATTTACATATGATTCAAAATATCATAATATTATTATTTCAGATCACGCTCCATTAACTTTTAAGATAAAATTAAAAGATATAATTATAAAATCTAATAATTGGAGGTTTAATCCCGAAATATTAAAGGATAAGGCTTGTTATGATTATCTGGTAAAACAGATTAAATTATTCTTTGAAACTAATGACAAACCTGAAGTTTCACCATCATTACTTTGGGATACATTTAAAGCATTTATGCGCGGAGCTATAATATCGGCACAAGCATACTTTAATAAAGAAAATAGAAAGACGGAACAAAACTTGGAAAAAGAGATAAAACAATTAGATATGGAGAATACAAAACAGCCCTCTAAATTGTTAAGTAATAAAATTGCAATATTAAAATATAAACTAAATAAAATATATTCCAATCAAGTAATTAAACTTTATCAACAAACTAAACAAGTGCACTTTGAATTTGGAGATAAACCGCAAAAATTGTTGGCTCGACAACTTAGAAAGCGAGAGGACGAAAAAATGATACATAGAATTAGATCTGAGAATGGCAATATATCGACCTTACCAAAAGATATCAATGATATATTTTTACAATATTATCAAAGTCTTTATTCATCAAAAATAACAGGACAAATGGATGAAATGGATACATTTCTACAAAAATGTAATATTAACAGCTTAGATCAGGGAGGTAGAGACTTGTTAAATGCGGATATATCAATAAAAGATATTGAGGAGTCAATCGGATCATTAAATAATGGAAAAGCAGCGGGCCCGGATGGCCTGAGTACAGAATTTTATAAGAAATTTCAAGATCTGATCTCCCCGAGATTACATGCAGTGTATAAATATACATATGAACAAGGAAAATTGCCGGAATCCCTAAATGAATCTACAATTAAACTAATTCCTAAGGTTGACAAGGACTTCGAAGACCCAGGATCATATAGAGCAATTGCTCTTTTAAATACAGATCAAAACATTTTAGCTAAAGTTTTATCACGAAGATTAAGTTTGGTGATTAATAAAATAATACACCATGATCAAACAGGTTTTATCCCAAAGCGTTACTCATCTTATAATTTGAGACGATTATTTAATATCATATATTCAAAAAGAGTTGGGGATAGGGATTTAGCTGTTATGTCCTTAGATGCAGAAAAAGCATTCGATCAGGTTGAATGGCCATATTTATTTAGAATAATGGAGAAATTCCAATTGGGGGATAGATTTTGTAAATGGATAAGAATTCTATATTCGAATCCCACTGCAAGAATATTAACTAACCAAATATTGTCAGCTAAATTTAAGCTTCATAGGGGTTGTAGACAAGGATGTCCGCTGTCGCCTTTGTTATTCGCTATGGTGATAGAGCCTTTAGCTGAAAGGATTAGATCTGAACCAGAAATATATGGATATAATACTGATACTACAACTAATAAAATATCTTTATATGCAGATGATGTATTAATTTATATTACAAAACCAGAGATCAGTATACCCAAGCTATTTAATGTTATAACTAAATTTGGCAGATTTTCTGGATATAGAATTAACTGGAATAAAAGTGAGATTATGCCTATAACCGGAATAAGATCAAATATATTGCAACAATATCCACTAAAAATAGTTACGGATAAATTTAAATATTTAGGTATTAATGTATCTAAATCCTATAACTCATTAATTAAATCTAATTATCCCCTATTATTAGATAAACTTAGAAAAAATATTTTATACTGGAAAACACTTCCTATATCTATGATTGGTAGAATAAATGCTATAAAAATGATCTTTTTACCACAACTGCTATACTTGTTTCAAGCTATTCCTTTCTATCTCCCAAAGAGTTTTTTTTTAAAAGTAGATAACATTGTCAATAGTTTTATTTGGGATTATAAAAATCATAGAATAAGTAAAAAACATTTATGTAAATCAAAAATAAATGGAGGATTAGCACTTCCAAATTTTTTGTACTATTTTTGGGCAGTCCAGATTAAGAATATGAATTTTTGGTGGGTAAATTTGGATTACGAACCAACGTGGTTAAAGATGGAAAAGGAAGATTGTTTACCTTTTAATGTAAGTTCAATTCTTTTTGCGCCAAGAGAAATACAAAATAAAATTTATAGGAACAACCCTATAATTTATAGCAATAGACGTATTTGGAAACAAATAGTCAAGACTTTATGTTTGGATAATTTGTCACTTAAACTACCAATTATGAATAACCCTTTATTTAAACCCTCTATATTAGATAGGGGGTTTAGACAATGGGAGGATTTAGGAATTTATAGGATTGAACATCTGTATAGAAAGGGAAAATTTCTTTTATTTCATGAGTTACAAGAAATTTATGGGTTACCACCGCATAATTTGTTTAGGTATCTACAAATTAGAGATTATATTAAGTCTAACACACAAGATTATAAAATTAAAGAACCAGGATTATTAGATGAAGTATTTAATAAACATCCAAATTCAGAAAAATTTATAGCTTATATATATAATCTTATTTTGGATAGGGAGAATCCAACAACAGAAATATACCGTCAAGCATGGGAAAATGAAATTGGTTTATCTATAACAAAAGAATCTTGGGAAGAAAGTTTACAACGCATACATCGCTGTTCATTAAACGCGAGGCATACATTGATACAATTTAAAGTTTTATATAGGTTACATTATTCAAAAACCAAATTAAATAGAATTTTTCCTAATGTCTCTCCTATTTGTGATAAATGTCAGAATTTAGAGGCTAATTTAATACATAGTTTTGTAACGTGTTCAAAACTTAGTTATTATTGGACAGAAATCTTTAGAGTTATATCTGAAGTTCTTAGAGTTAAACTGGATCCAGAACCAAAGTTAATAATATTAGGAATTCCGGATTCACAATGCGTATTAACAGTAAATCAAAGAATTTTCTTAGATTACTGTTTGATAATAGGGAAAAAAATAATATTGAAATTTTGGAAGGGAACATTAACCCCCATAATTAAAATGTGGACAGCAGAGATGTTGGAGACTTTGTATTTATAAAGAATCAGATTTGTCCTAATGGACAAATGTGAAATCTTTGAACAAATATGGTCTCCATATATACAATATTTGAAGGGCTAGCTGTTCTTGGCATTACTACTCAATGGGTACTAGACAGGATTTGACGAAAAAAATATGGATTTTCTAATTGGGTTTTGTGTACACGTCTCCGCAATACGACGTTATAATTACAATACATTTTGTTGTTTCTATCTTAAATATTCATATTATACCATATATTGTTCATAAAGGGGAATTATATATATATACTGAATAGATATATACTAAGTAGTGTTTGTTTTCTTTTTCTTTTTTTTTTGTTTTTTTTTCTTTGACTTTTTATCTTTTTTTATTATTCAAACACAATCATTTTTTTTTCTTTTTTTTTCGATTTAAAGTCTATTCCTTTTTTCTTATTCTTTCTTTATTTCTAAAAAACAGAAGATAATAATAGCGAATATGATAGTTGTACATTTACTGAATTACTTTGGTATTTGTAAATTTGTTTTACTACTTGGAAATTACTACATCTAATAAAAATATTATTAATACAAAAAAAAAAAAAAAAAAAAAAATTATAATCTTGACCTGAGACCTCTTTTTCTTCGATGTATAGCCTGTGTTTAGTTTAGTTTAGAGATACAGAGGAGAAACAGGCCCTTCAGTCCACCGAGTCCACACCGACCAGCGATCCCCGCACATTAACACTACCCTACACACTGGGGACAGTTTTACATTTATATCAAGCCAATGAACCTATAAACCTGGTCGTCTTTGGAGTGTGGGAGGAAAACAAGGATCTCGGAGAAAACCCACGCAGGTCACGGGAAGAAAGTACAAACACCGTACAGACAGCACCCCGTAGTCGGGATCGAACCCACGTCTCTGGGGCTGTAAAGCAGCGACTCTACAGCTGCGCCACCGTGCCGACCACATGCGCTGTGATAATTTTACAGAATTCTGGCTAGATACCATTGCGGTTCCTATAGTAGAATTACTTGGCTATAAACTAGTTCTACAGCACAGCAGTTGAGATAATGTCTGCCCACTATAATTTCATGCACCTTGTGCTCTTTGCCATTTCTTTAAATCACAGACAATGAATTAGTTTGGCTGACTGACTGGTGAGATAGCTGAAAACCCCAGGAGAAAGCAATGTATTTGCCAATCCTCTCAACAATTACTTGTGTAGTTATGTTTGATGATATTGTAAATAACAGCAGAAAGATTTTGAAGGAGAGAGATTAACAAAGAACATTTAAGATATTCTCACCTAAAAGGAAATCCCGCAATGTCAATATGTGAAGTAGAGGTAGAGCGTTTCATCATGTGCAGCCGCATATCAATGCGTCTGCACCCTAACCGCCTTCTCAGTTCAGGGTAATTGGGACGCACAATAAATGCACACAAAAATCTGTAGCCTCCTTTTATATAATTCCCATGTTTAATTGATAATGTTTTATTATTGTATAATGTTTTACGTGTCACTGTCGGTCATGTTGTCACTTGCGAGCGGAGCACCAAGGCAAATTCCTTGTATGTGTACATACTTGCCCAATAAACTTATTCATCCACATCCTATGAAAAAATGTCAAGATAAAATATTACAAAGAAGGCTTTCATTTGTAGAAAGTCTTTCATGATCCTACAAAAACCATTGAAAAAAGTTGTGAACACTGCCCAGTCCTTCATAGGTTCTGACCTCCCCATCATCGAAGGGATTTACAGGAATAGATAGATAGATAGATAGATAGATAGATAGATAGATAGATAGATAGATAGATAGATAGATAGATAGATAGATAGATAGATAGATAGATAGATAGATAGATAGATAGATAGATAGATAGATACTTTATTAATCCCCTCTTCAGGGGAAATTCAGATGTCCTTGCAGCACACTAATAAAGATACAATATAGTATTAAAGAAGAAATTTAACATGAAAACATCCCCCCACAATGGTTCCCACTGTGGGGGAAGGCACACAGTCCAGTTCCCATCCTGATGTCCACCCATAGTCAGGCCTAATGAGGCCTCCACCGTCACCTTCACGGAGGCCCAATGTCCCAGGCCCTCTCACAAAGGCAGTCAGCATCATCAGAGACCCACACCACCCTGGCCACATACTTATTTCACTCCTGCCATCGGGAAGAAGATATAGAAGCCTGAACGGGGCGGAATCTCAGCTCCCCCGCCCCAGGCGATCTACCCCAGGTCGGGGCTAATCAAACGTCGTGAGGCTTTTGGATCTCCTGACGTAACCCGAGACTGCGAGCTCCTTGATGTTAAAGTCCGCAGGCCGCTGTTGGAGCGCCGATCCCAGGCAAGGCATCGGCTCCAATGGTAAGTCCCCCTGGTGGGGCTCAATGTCAGTCCCAAGCAAGGGCGCCAGCTCCATGATGTTAGGCCGCAGAGCGACCAGAGATGCAATCCGGAAAACAATCGTATCTTCAGGCAAAGAGCCTGAAGAAGAGCTGGATGAGAAGAGCTCACCTCCCCCATCCCATCCTCACTACTTTCTACAGGGGCACCATAGAGAGTATTTTGACCAGCTGTATCTCTGCCTGGTTTGGGGACTGTAAAGCCTCTGACTGGAAGTCCGTGCAGAGAGTGGTGAGGACAGCGGAAAAAATCATCGGGACCTCTCTCCCCTCAATCGGGGATATTGCGGCCAAACGTTGCGTGTCTAAAGCCAGCAGTATTATAAAAGACCCCACACATCTCCATCACGGACTGTTCACTCTGCTGCCCTCGGGCAAAAGATATCGCAGCATAAGGAGCAGAACATCAAGGTTCTGCAACAGCTTCTTCCCACGAGCCATCAAACTCTTGAATGTCATGTAATGGGCTGCCACCATTGTCTATTTATCCTTTTATCCTTTTTATCCATTTTATCCATGTCTATCCTTCTGTTAATTTATCGTGTTGCACAGGGAGCCAAATGCAACGTAATTTCGTTTGGAACTGCATATATCAATGTATTTCTAAACGACAATAAAGTTTGTTTGACTTGACTTTTTTTGAAAACTCCCCAGGTTCAGGAACAGCTTCTTCCCTGCAGCCATCAGGCTATTGAACACTGCAACCTCTAAATAAGCTCTGCACTACATAGACTAGGAGGCATTGGTTTTGTCTTTTCGCACGATTATTATTTGTTTGTTTGTTTTTTTGTTTTTTTGTGTATCTGTGTGTGTGTGTGTGTGTGCATATATATATTTATGTGTGTGTGTGTGTGTGTGTACACACACTGAACCTTTTTTACATTACATTGCTTGCAGCGTACTATGCTCACATATTCTGTTGTGCTGCTGAAAGTAAGAATGTCATTGTTCTGTCGGGTACATTCGACAATAAAACACTCTCGACTCTCCTGGTTTCGCATTCAGGCTGTGGTGAGAATATGGTAATATTCCTCTAAACCCACGCATAGTTTGCATTGGAAATCTGAAAACATTTCACAAAGCAATATTTTTAAAGATGTAAAAAAATTATATTCACATTGCAAGCACGCAATTCAGCATCGAAGAGGTTAATATTACATATAAAGCAACAAACTTCACTTTCCACTGCTTATTGCTTTTTCCAGACAGAATTTATTGTGGTTGGAGACAACTCATCTATAGTGTAGATTAATGACCTTGTTTACTTGCTTCCAAAGCACTATCAAAAGATTATTAAATTGAAAGTGCAGAGACAGAGTAGAAGCCATCATGAGACAGATGTGTCTAGAGATATCTGCAGCAAAGTGGACATTCCGCAGCAATTTGTAACACAAACTTTAGCACCTTTAATTCTGCAAGAAGAGAGTTCACCCACCACTAGAGCACGGGATTAAAATAAAGTTTTCCACATATACAGCCTGTTACCACATTCACTGAAACATCTCAAACTACTTCAGCTGGAGTTCATTAATTTTGAAATAAAATCATTGCCATTCTTTACATTTTTAGTCATGCAGCTTGACGTGGGAGTGCTAACCCACGCCAAAGAAGAAACCCTGTATATATTCACCCAGGCTCCAGATGAAGAGGAGGGAGGGGAGAGGGGCGGTGATCGCTCCTATTTCAGCCAAAGCATAAACCCACTGACAAACCAATATGGCATGGGATCATCGCTCCATGGGATCCGTTTAAGCCTGGGAATGATTTCCTTCATTGCTAAATAATTCAGCAGGAAAATACTCACGGGGAAAATGAGGCTCTTGCCAATGAAACTGAAGATAATTTACATTTAAAGTAAATGATCCAAAATTTACGCACCTATAACCAGGTTACCCATTGACACTCTCGCATTTATATCTAATCTGAGTTTAGAGACGATGTATAGGCAAGTTATTTTAAAACTTCAGTGAACCGGAAATAAAGTAATGCAGCGGGCCAGACAGCATCTCTGGAGAGAAGGAATTGGTGACTTTTCTGGTCGAGACCCATTCCTTTTCCCCAGAGATGCTCACTGACCAACTGAGTTACTCCAGCAACTTGTGTCAATGTCAACATATGAATCTGGTCAGGTGGTCAATAAGGGGATACGAGCAGAAATCAGTACTGATGGGAGGATCACTAGCGTTGTTGATACATGGATTGGCAGAACAGTAGTTAGTGGAGAATAGTAAGATTCAATGAGAACTTACCAGTTTGAAGTTTGATCTTTATTTTATGAGGAGTTACGATGAGGGATTATGCGAAGAACCCCGTACAGCCATTGGTGCGTCAATCTTCAAAGCAGCGGAGTGAAATCACAGGTAATAATGACTAAAGTATAACGGTAAGATAACAAAGACTAGAACTACCAGATGATATTCATGAGGGTTGGGAGCAAAGGGCACGTAATCCCTCATCGTACCTCCTCATAAAATAAAGATCAAATTTCAAACTGGTAAGTTCTCGTGTAATTTTATTATTTTACTTCAGAGTCACGTGAGTGACTACGTGAATACTTCAAAGCTCTGTGATTTCATGCCGCAGACCCAAATCCAGCATTCACACTGCATGGATTGACTCAAAAAGTCATTAATAATCAATAATGGATCAATCATAACATTGTTAAACGAATAACGGTTTATTTACAAATGAAACAATAACAACCCCTCTAACTCAGGGGGAAACTATAACATAACTCAAAACAGAATCAGCAAACACCCCCAGCCTTGTAATCGGGTTAGGGTAAAAGTTTTGGAAGGTCAGCTCACTGGATCATCCTGCGGCCGCATGGATATGTTCTATAGGCACGTCCATCGCCCTTGCCGCAGAAGTTGATGCCGCCCTGGTGGAATGAGATTTGAATTTATCAGGATCAATCCCAGCACTTCCCAGAACTTGCTTTAGCCACCTTGAAATTGTTTGCACCGACACCTTACTGTGTGTTATTTTGTGGCTAATAAATAATGCAGACTCTGTTCCTCATAGGGCTCTGGTGGCCTCAATGTAATGAGCCAAATGTGATACTACACACAGGCGAGCATCTGTGGGGTATGCTGAAAACATAATTTTACATCCTGTCATGCCTATTCTACTATATTTGAGTAAATCATAGACATAAAAAGTAATGGCACCTGCCGATACCTGCATTCTGTCTAGCCGTAGCTTTTGCAATGTTTGCACATGTTGGGCTGATACCAACGTCTTAAGCATGACCACCTTCATGGTTAGTTTGGCCAGAGATAGGCTTGCAACAGGAGCCCACTGGCAAAGAAGCATAAGAACTTCACTCACATTCCAAATACCGGTATACCTGGGTTTAGGAGGATTAGAATTGAAAACTCCCTTCATAAATCGAGAAACTAACGGATGTGTCCCTACTGAATATAACTGAATTCATGGGTAAATAAGAAGACAGAGCACTTTGGGCTGTATTGATCGCACTATTGCTTAATCTTTGCTTGATCAAAATAAAGAGTGGACAAGAACTTCAGTATGTCTGGAATGCCTGCAGTTTGATATGAGATATTCTGCTGTAGACAGAATTCCTCCCACTTCCTTATCGAGTTGATGTACTGCTTCTGAGTACTATCTCTGCAGGCCAACGTGAGAACATCCACGGTACGATCAGACAGTCCTCTCCCCAGGTATGGCGTCTCACCAGGTTTGGTATGACAAATTAACAGATCAATACGATCATGTAAAGGATGTTGATCACCAGTTACTGGATTTACCAACAGCTTTTTATGTTTGGGAATAATCATGTGAGGCTGACTAGCCATTTGTAATACGAGACGAAACCATGGCTGTGTAGGCCAATCCGGCACTACCAATGCTCCTGAAGCGGAGTCATGCTTGATTTTTTGCAGGCATCGACTAATGAGACAGAATGGAGGAAATGCATAAACAAACATTCCACCCCAACGCAGCGAGAATGCATCCACCGCTGCTGCACCAGGATCTGGTTCCCAGGAAACATATCAGGGCAACTGATGGTTTAGTCTAGATGCCAACAAGTCAATATCTGGCATTCCATACTGAGCAACCACTTGATTAAATATGTCCTGATTTAACATCCATTCTATGTTATCATTGAATTGGCTTGACCTAATGTCAGCTACTGTGTTGAATCTACCTGGTAAATATATTGCTAAAAAACAGATATTTTGGTCAATGCACCAGCCCCAGATCTAGCCAGTCTATCACAAGACTGTGACTTGACTCCACCCATGTGGTTTACATATGCCACTGCTGTAGTGTTGTCAATCTGGACCTGCACATATAAGTCACTCCTGGCAGAGCAATAAGCTTTAAGCCCATACCAGGTTCCCAACAGCTCTAAATAATTGATCCCTCTTAATTGAAGAAGGGATGTCTCATCAGTATTCCATCTGCCTCCACAAGTGGAAGACATATCTGTAGCACCCCAACCCAGCGCACTGACATCAGTCTGTAATATTATGGAAGGTGGTTCCACCAAAACCTCCCTAGAACGCTTTGAAACATTTATGATCCACCATTGAATGTCAGAAATTGCCCCAGCTAACAATTGCATAGGCCTGTCAAAATGGCCAACTTATGTCCTCAGTGCCTGTTCTTTTGCTCATTGTAATTGTTGATAATGCAGAGGTCCATTCTGCACAGCTGGAAAAGCAGCCACCAATTTACCAACTGGCTACTTGTCTAATTGAAGGCCGTTGTTCTCTAAAGGGCCTGTCCTACAAGCATGCAACTCTATGCGATGAACGCTATCAAACTAGAAGCAGGGGCCACGCGGAGGTTGGGTGATCCACTGTACAGGGCCGTTCCCACCAGCATGCGCAACCAAACTGGCAGCAGGGGCCGCGCGGAGGTCGGGTGAGTGGCGCAACGCGGCGCAAAGTGAGGCGAACTTGGAGCGAAGTCTAAGGTAAGTTCGCCAGGACAGAGAGGGGCACACAGAGAGGGGCGCAGAGGCACACACACACAGAGGGCCATGGAGCCACACACATAGAGGGTCACGGAGGCACCTACAGATAGGTTCACGGAGGCACAATGTCGGGGCAGTGTGTAATGGGTCGAGGCGACTGTGAGCCGACAAGCCGTTGCCGCGCGGAATTTTTGAGCATAGTCAGTTTTTCGGAGCCCCACGCGATGTCAGGACAAACTCCGCACAATTCCGCATGGCTCCGGCGATCGAAGTGGGACCGGCCCCGCGACGCCGGACGGCTCAAGCGACCACGTTAGGTCGCGCTAATCGCATTGAGTTGCATGCTTGTAGGACAGGCCCTTTAGGAGATTAACACAATCCTCAATTAACTGCTGCAATTTGTCCCTAGGCAAAGTTACTAACATGTGATTTGAATTAATGGTAAAACCGAAATAATCAATGATTTGAACTGGTGATAATTTGGATTGATCTGGATGAATGATGAACCCTAATTGTTCAAAAGTGAGTTTAACAATTGAAACAGATGACTCAGCTACAGCACGAGTCTTCCCAACAATTAAAATATCGTCTAAGTAGGCCATTACCACATGCTCCTGAGCTCGGAGTAATCCTAGAACAGGTTTTAACAATTTAGTAAATAATCTAGGAGCTGAAGTTAACACATTAGGCAATGCTTCGTACATTTCCAGGCTCATCGGCATATAACCATATCAGATGACAAAGGCCATGGGAGGAAAATCGCAATCTTTACTCACATAGTGAAAAGAAATATGCTAATACTCAGTTTTAAATTAGTTCCTTCACAGCCTCTGCAATGGTGTGAACAAGGGATTGATAGAAGCTGGCCTTAAGTAGGTGAAGTTAAAAGATATCTATATATTACAAAAACTTTCATCATGTTAGTTTGTTTGCTTGTTTGTTTGTTTGTTTGTTTGTTTGTTTGTTTGTTTGTTTGCGTGTACATGATTTCTCAAAACTCTGCGAAAACGGTACACGATAGTGCTGCAATTTTTGGTCCACCTTACTCACCATTGTCCTGGGGTGTGCATTAGCTAAGTTTTGTTCAGATTGATGGTATATTTTACGTTATTGACATTTTAAACTTTACAAAAAAACACTTTACAAAACCATTTTTCCACTTGCCCTGCCCGTCAGCTGCCTTCGACATTATAATGACATTTCATTTACATTAACAAAATCCCGATTTTCATTCACGTTGATTAATCCAGGACCCACATATAGGGAGCTCCGCCGCCGCCGCCCCCCCCCCTCCCCCCCCCCCCACACGTGGGGTCCATTAATTGGTTGCAACCTCCCCCGCGACGCCCAATTGGTCCAGGTCCCACGTCGGGGGAGCGGCAACACTGACCCCCCCCCCCCCCCCCCCAAAGCCCCTGCCTCATGGTTTACATAGCAAACCCGCTGATGGTTTACATAGAAATCCTATGGGGAATGTTGAGGTTGGGAGTGGGGATAGAGGGAGAGGAGGGCAGTGGGGGAGGTGAGGAGGGTGCGGTGGTGGGGTAGGGGAGGTGAGGAGTGGGGGAGGAGGGCGACAGAGGGAGAGGAGGGGGTAGGGAGGGGAGAGGGGTTATGGAGGGGGTAGGGAGTGGTTGAGGATAGGGGAAAGAAGAGGAGGGGGAGCGAGTGCTGGGGGATGAGGGGGATGGAGGAGGATAGGGGTAGGAAAAGGGATGGCGAGGTAATGGAGCAGCGGAGGGGGAAGTGAGAGGAGGGGAGGGAGGGGGTGGGGAGAGGAAGCAGAGGAGGTTTGGTGGTGGGTGTGGAGAGGCAGGATAATGAAGGAGGGAAATAGAAGACTGCAGAGGGAGAATGAGATGCGTTCGCATTGATCTTATAGTTTACAAGTTATTGCCATATTATTCTTTAGGAACATTGCAGTCGCGCTCCCACTTGCCGTCCGTGCCTGCGCAGTTGGGGGACGGTTGCCGTCACCCGCGTCACACGGGGATCTCAGGCATCGGGAACCTGTCAGCCGTGCCTGCGCAGTTGGGGGCTATGGGTGAGTGGTGGAATATTGAGTTTGGGGATGTGCAATCACTCTATCTATTCCCCTCGTCATTTTATACAACTTTTATAAAATCACCACTCAGACTCCTGTGCTCCAAGGGATAGTCATATCCTGACCAACCATTCCCGATGACTCAGACTATCGAGTCACGGTAACATTCCCGTAAATCTTCTCTGCACTCTTTCCAGCTGAATGTCATAGTTTTGATAGCAGGGTGACCAAACTGAAACAATATAATACTCCAAACACGGCCTCTCCAACAGTTTACAAGGTTAATTCCCGGGATGGCGGGACAGTCATATGCTGAGCGAATGGAGTAGCTGGGCTTGTACACTCTGGAGTTCAGAAGGATGAGAGGGGATCTTATTGAAACATATAAGATTGTTAAGGGTTTGGACACGTTAGAGGCAGGAAACATGTTCCCGATGTTGGGGGAGTCCAGAACCAGGGGCCACAGTTTAAGAATAAGGGGTAAGCCATTTAGAACGGAGAGACAAGGAAACACATTTTCTCACAGAGAGTGGTGAGTCTGTGGAATTCTCTGCCTCAGAGGGTGGTGGAGGCAGGTTCTCTGGATGCTTTCAAGAGAGAGCTAGATAGGGCTCTTAAAAATAGCAGAGTCAGATAGTGAAGGTACAATACGACCATGTACTGGAGGAGATGATGAAGAAAATTGTGCGTACCAGGAATCTTATGTATGAGGGAGATAAGATCAGTATCTACCGAGATTACCCTGTGGAGGTCTCCAGGAAGAGAACGCAGTTTAAAGAGGCAAAGAATATACTGAAAGAGGTGAAAGGATTGAAGTATGGTCTGATGTACCCAGCTACACTAAGAGTTAGCTACGACGATAAAGAACACTTCTTCACCAAGCCGGCGGAAGCACTGGAGTTTGCTCAGAAGATCAAGCCTGCCTGATGACTGAACACTTTCAAAATAAATGATGTCAACGAACAATGTAACTGTGTAAGGCTGGATGGTTTTAAGGCCCAGTTATACCTAAGGACAATCAAAACTGAAGATGGATGCTGAATAAGGCCTTTTCTGCAGACGTTATGAACATAATAATTAATAAATATTAATATTACTGCGTTGTACTATTAATAATTATTACTAATGGTCACTAATTACTCACAATTGAATTATTTTGAATTAGCTAAATGGTTGGATTTAAAGTTTGATTTCACTTTTCTTCCCTTTAACTCCACATTTTTTCCCTTTGGGAAATTTTTTTTTTGTTTTTAATTTTAATTTTTATTATATATTTGACTAATGGAATCGGAATATTTTGTAACCTATAATGTTTATTACCCCCCGGTAAAATATTGTTATGGGAATGTTATTTTTAAGAGAGTATGGAGCTAGTTATGTTTTTTTTTTACATTGACTACAGAAGTCGGTAGATGGTTAGCCAGGCTAGTATGGCTATCACTAACTACACTACTAATAGATGTAGTTTTTTCTTCCTTTTTGCACAGTACTAACCTCTTAATCTATCCTTTTTTTAATATAATACTTTATTATAATTTTAAGTTAGAATGGAATCATGAGCTTTATCAAAGGAGATATATACATAAGAAATATCAATGGGATTTGGAATTCATCTATTCGAGGTTCGGGAGTAAGGTGGGGTTTGTCGAGCTGAACCTTCTGCTCTCTTATAGACCTCCCTAAACAAGAGATGCAAGACTTAAATATGAAGACCGGGGGTGAAGGTATAACATTTTGTAGCTGGAATGTTAAGGGTATTAACGAACCTATTAAGAGAGGTAAAGTACTAGCACATTTAAAAGCACTTAAAACAGATGTAATTTTTCTCCAAGAAACCCACCTAAAAAAGGATGCAGAACAAAGATTGAAAGCTAAATGGATTGACAAAGCGCATCACTCTTCATTCACACACAAATCCAGAGGTATTGCAATACTAATCCGTAAAGGGATACCTTTTAAACATATATCAACAATAACGGACACTGATGGTAGATATATTATACTACGAGGTGATCTATTTGCACAAAAAGGCATGGAAAAATCATGGAATTACAAAGGTGGGTGATCTCTATAGGAAAAACACATTTCTCTCATTTCAGGAATTACAACAAATTTATGGGCTCCAATCAAAGGATTACTTTATATATTTACAAATCAGAGACTATGTTGTCAAATACAAATGAATATAGATTTAGAAAGATAGAAATTTTTGATGAATGTTTGAATAAACATCCGAACACAGAAAAATTAATACCTTATATTTATAATATTCTATTAGATAACGATGCTCCTAAGACGGATTTATATAGGCAATCATGGGAAAATGAATTAGGTCAAACAATTAGGCCAGAAATGTGGGATGAAAGCTTACAACATATATATCACTGTTCGTTAAACATTAGACATTCTTTAATACTATTTAAAGTATTACATAGATTGCATTATTCAAAAACCAAACTGAATAGAATTTTTCCAAGTGTTTCCCCTATTTGTGATAAATGTTAACATTTAGAGACTAACCTAACGCACACATTCGTAAGTTGTATAAAAATTAATAATTTTTGGATGGAGATTTTTAAGATAATCTCAGAAGTCGTCAATACCAAACTGGTTCCTGACTCAAAATTAATAATATTAGGAATAACAGAACAAAATCAATTCATTACTTCGAATCAAAGAACTTTTATTGATTATAGTTTAATAATTGGGAAAAAATTAATATTAAAATTTTGGAAAGGCCCTACAACCCCCACAATACAGAAATGTCGGAGACTCTATATTTGGAAAGATTAAGATTTGTCTTAATGGACAAACAAGAACTATTTAAAATAATATGGTCTCCATTTATTGAATACTTGAAGGGGCAAACTGGTTCGGCACGAGAACCCGACTGAAACCGGAATCAAAGAATAGATGAAGTAGTACATGTCCTAAAACGCGGATATATCTCTAACGATGCATAACCTGTAGAACATTCCATTCTTTCTCAACTTTTTATCCCTTTTTTTTGTTTAACCTTTCTCTATTAACTTCTATCTTTATAAAAAATGGAAAATATATATATATATAAGTACAATTATTATGCAATTGTTAATATAAATAATACTGATAATGTATATCTACAAAGAACAAAATGCTTTTTATTATGTAGACAACGAACAAACTGCTTTTTATTATGTAGTTGCTTCTAATTAATAAAAAAATTTAACAAAAAAAAAATGAGCAGAGTCAGGGGATATGGGGAGAAGGCAGGAATGGGGTACTGATTGGGGATGATCAGCCATGAATATATTGAATGGCGGTGCTGGCTCAAAGGGCCGAATGGCCTACTCCTGCACCTATTGTCTATTGTCTATTATCTATTGTCTATTGTCTGGTGCAACTGTAACATAACGTTACAATTTATATAACTAATACCCTGAATGATGAAGGACAATGTGCCAAAACCCAATTGTACCACCCTATCTATCTGTGGTATCACTTTCAGGGAACCATTTACCTGTTCTCCTAATCCCTCCATGTTACAACACTCCCCAGGCCCATAACATTTTCCACAATATTCCCCATAACATTCCCCATAACATTCCCCTAACATTCCCCATAACATTCCCCTAACATTCCCCATAACATTCCCCATAACATTTCCCATAACATTAGCTGTGAATGTCCTGCCTTGGTTTGAATCCCCAAAATGCAACACCTCACATTTATCTGCATTAAACTCCATTAGACATTCCTTAGCCCATCTGCCTAGTTGATCCAAATACTGCTGGAATTTCTGATAACCAAGTTCACTGTCTTTGATATCAACTATTTTAGCATCATCTGATCACTTGCTAATCGTGCCTTGGACATTCTCATACAAATCATTGAAATTACACACTCATGTTACCGATCGCTGAGGCACACCACCAGTCACAGGCCTCCAGTCCAAAGATCAACCTTTCACCACCACCCTTGGCTTCCTTCCATGAAGCCACAGAGGATTTTTTGGTACTGATATATTAGCCAGAAGTACGAACCAGTATCTGACATTTTTAGAATCAAATACTCCATGCACATCGAGTAAATCTGTGGGTGCCAGAGTTCGGACAGGCCCACGGTGGATGGCAGTAGCTGGTCCAGGACGTGCCGCCAAGAGAACATAGGGGGAATGGCCGTGGGGGGCCGCCGAGAGAACACAGAGGGACCACTGGGACTACATTAAGCACTTTGCAACTCTGACGGAGCCATATACATGGTACCTCTTTGCATACTTTGTGTATAGTACGCAAAAGGAAGAATTCCGCTGTGACATGTCACATGTGATAATAAAATATCATTCGTTCATTCACTCAGATGATTGCTTTCTGCTTTGTTGAACTGCCTAGTAGCTTGAGTGTGTAGTATTTCGGTTCTGAGTTTTACATGGTATAATTTCTATATGTAACAAAAAACTTGAAAACTGATGTAACAGATCAATAACTGATACTGTAAGTTGCAACTGTAACTAACTGATAAGTTACTGATAAGTTACCATACAAAAACTTCAAATGTAGCAATGTTACAAAATTTTGAGATTTAAAAAATCAAGTCTGCAATTTATCCCATCAGATAAAGTATAAAAAGAAGTTTAATTTGACACCTAATTTACTTTCATATCTTCAGTATTAAGAAAGTTATGGCCATTTTCATACTCGGAAATTAGCATCTTGTTCCCCATTGCCTTTCAATTGACTTAACTCAAAAGCTGTGATCTGGAAAAGTTAAAAGCCCATAACTTTCTTAAAAATTAAGAGAACTCAATTAAATTTTCAGTTATTATAGATTGAAGCATTCTGAAACAAATATGAAACAATCTTACTTGGATGACCTGAAATTAAAGCATATAATTAGTTAGTTATCTAATTGGAGCTAATTACAAAATTCAATTACTAGATCTAAACATTTCTTAAGAAAAGATAAACTTTTTTTAAATTGCCTAAGTGTCCAAATAACATTCACACAATAATCCACAATATAACATAATTTTAAAATCTCATTTTCATGAATTTCTGGGCCAAATGGAAGGAATTTAGTGTTTGATTCCTGTAAATTAATGGCCATTTAAATCAACTAGCAAGTGGGTTTTAGTGGAATGCGGTGGATTGGAACGTTGCGGTTAGCGGTGAAGTCGGGAGGAAAAATACTGTTTGTTCATACATTTTTTGGGACCCCATTTCGCAACATAAAAATATTATTAAAGCCTCCCGAAAAACCAGCTTTTAATATAAAAATAAACTATTTACCTTTTCTTCTCCCCTACGCAAAATCCTTCCGGTTGTCGGTGCTCACGGCTTTTGAAGGTGATTTTTAAATTACTCTAGTTAATAAATAATTTAGAGTAATTTAAAAATACCTTCATTCATGAAATGCCGGAGCGATTTTTCTTCCGCAACGAAATCGCCCGACATGGATCGATTTTTCCTGCCTGTGGAAAAACGGCACTTTAAGCCCGCCCCCCTCTGAAAGGAGCCAAAGTTGCGCACACGGGGAGCAGCAGAACTGCAGCGCTGCTCAAGGTAAATTTTGCAACATACCTATCAAATGTTCCTGGAACAGTGACGCAGCGGTAGAGTTGCTGCCTTACAGCGTTTGTAGCGCCAGAGACACGGGTTCCATCATGACTATGGGAGCTGTCTGCACGGAGTTTTACGTTCTCCCCGTGACCCGCGTGGGTTTTCTCCGAGATCTTCGGTTTCCTCCCACACTCCTTAGTATAGGTTTGTAGGTTAATTGGCTTGGTATAAGCGTAAATTGTTGATAGTGTGTGTACGATAGTGTTAGTGCACGTCGGTGCGGACACGGTGGGCCGAATGGCCTGTTCCCGCACTGTTTCTCTAACAAAAAAACAAAGCATGCTTACTGGCTTCAGGGCGAAGCATTCACAGACAACGAGTTCTCTGTGTCTTAGTTATGGATGCAAAAACTGCTGCCCACAATCCACACATGTAGAAGAAGGCTTCCACTGTTTCTGTGAAGCCTGCATTATAACAGATTAAAAGGACCTTCGTGAATAGGTATCAGGCTAACTTTGAAAAAAAGTCTCAGGTAGATGTCTTTTAAAGCATTAATTTATGGTGTCTCCTTTGAGTCAGGCTCTCCTTCTGCCCAAATCACTGATCTATAGCCCCTCACAGGCTCATCAACCTTGTCCAGTCACCAACACATTGCATTAAGCCATCTGAAACATTCTGAACACCAACAGCATCCCTGACACGCAACTCCCTCCCTGACCATAAATAAAGGTCTGAGCTATAGGCAGAGGTTGAGTAAGCTGGGACTCTACTCCTTGGAGCGCAGGAGGATGAGAGACGATCTTATGTACGTGTATAAGATCATGAGAGGAATAGATCGGGTAGATGCAGAAATTAGGTGAATCGAGAACCAGAGGACATAGGTTTAAGATGAAGGGGGAAAGATTTAATAGGAATTTGAGGGGTAACCTTTTCACACAAAGGAACAAGCTGCCAGAGGAGGTAGTTGAGGCAGAAAATATCCCAACATTTAAGAAACAGTTAGACAGGTACATGGATAGGACAAGTTTGGCAGGATATGAACCAAATGCTAGCAGGTGGGACAAGTGTAACTGGGACATGTTGGCCGGTGTGGGCAACTTGGACCCCATGACCCTCCCCAAATCTCCCAAATCCTCCCTCCTTGACATTCAACTCCATCCCCAAACATCAGCACACTCACCAACCACCACAACCACCGTCCCTGACACTCAAAACCATCACATTCCCAGTAGCCGCCTTGACCACAGCCCAGCCCAGACTATCAGCACACTCCCTGAGCGCAAACACACTCCCCAAACCACCAGCACCCTCAATGGTATTCAACACCCTCCCTGGTCCTCAATACCCCACTCTAACTCTGAGCACTCTCCCTAATGAGCAACACAGTCCCCATCACCAACTCCCTCCCTCCCACGCAACACTCTCCCTGACACGCAATACCCTCCTTCCTTAACCACCTACCTCCCAGAGAACCAGCACGCTCCCTGACCACCTGCACCCTGACCACCCACGCCCTGACCACCCACACCTGCCCTGACCACCCACACCCTGCCCACCCACACCCTGACCACCCACACCCACCCTGAGCACCAGCACCCTGACCCCCCACACCCTGACCACACACACCTGCCCTGACCACCCACACCCGCCCTGCCCACCCACACCCTGCCCACCCACACCCACCCTGACCACCCACACCCTGACCACCCACACCCTGACCACCCACACCCACCCTGAGCACCAGCACCCTGACCCCCCACACCCTGACCACCCACACCTGCCCTGAGCACCAGCACCCTGACCCCCCACACCCTGACCACACACACCTGCCCTGACCACCCACACCCGCCCTGACCACCCACACCTGCCCTGACCACCCACACCCTGACCACCCACACCCGCCCTGAACACCAGCACCCTGACCACACACACCCTGACTACCCACACCTGCCCTGACCACCCACACCTGCCCTGACCACCCACACCCGCCCTGACCACCCACACCCGCCCTGACCACCCACACCCGCCCTGACCACCCACACCCTGCCCACCAGCACATTATCAACATTGTCCCTGACTACAATTCAATTTAGTTTAGTTTAGTTTAGAGATACAGCACAGAAACACGCCTTTGGCCCACCGAGCCCGCGACGACCAGTGTTCCCCGCACACTGACACTATCCTACACACACTAGGGACAATGTACAATTATACCAAGCCAATTTTACTTCGGAGTCACATGCTCAACTGCCTCCCTTAGTTCCAGTGCTTCAGGGCACTGAGGCCACTCCACCAGGGAGGAAGGACTAAAGAAAATCTCTCAGGCCCGTCTTATCTGACGGGTCTGATGAAGAGGAAGACTCCCCTCCTTCTAATAAAAAGGTATGGGGACAACTCGACCAGATGGAGAAAATGCTCCAAGCTTTAATGAACCATGACATTTTTCAATTGGGGTCGAATGCCCCTAGGATTCCTCACGTAGAGGCCCATACAGTAAAGAAGACTACAGCGCTTATCAATACCAGTGGGAATCACCCTCTCCAGCACCTCGTTTAGGGCTGCAAGAGACCTCCCTGGAGCAAGACTCGGGAGAGCCAGGGCAGGAGGAGTCTGACCCTGAAGCAGGTGTCGCTGCTTTTGAGCACACACCAGTGCACATGAGCCATGCTCCAGGTGTCCCGGATGTAGCAAGGAACTTTGCTATTCCGGAAGGTACTGGTGAGGCAATGGAGGAAATCCGGGTGGCCAACATCAATTACATGGCCTCTCACCAACTACAAGATTCTATAATGGAACAAATAGCCACCCGATATATAACACCTGTGAAGTGTGCGTCGCTCAAAGTGCCCACTGTGAACTCTGCTATCTGGGCACAAATGAGTGCAACGATGCATGGACAAGAAATCCGATTCCAGCGGGTCCTCAAATTGATGGGAGCAGGCATCGTGGCTTTTGGCAAAACGGTCCGAGGGGTACCGATGTCCGGCACACAGCAGGATATGTTGGCCCTGCTGTGTAATGCATATTTTGAAGTGAATTGCATCCGGAAGATGGCTATAAAGCCGACACTAAACCCACGATTTGCAGTTCTATGCAGGTCGACCAATATTCAAGTGCCAAATTATTTATTTGGGGAGGACCTGCTCCAACAAGTCAAAGACCTGGAAGAAGAGGCCAAGACGATAGGCCTCATGAAGACTTATGTCCCTTCTGCCAGGATGCCACCTCACAGGTCGTTTTCGACACGTCGGGGGTCAGATCCGGGGGCAGGGCCAAGCAGTGGGGGGCCAGTAGGATGGCGGTATTACCCACCTGTATACGCCAACTACAACAGCAGCATGGTGAAAAGGACGAAAACTCCAAGGTCGACTATGGAGGTACGGGTGATTCATTCAGTCCAGGATAAATCTTCTGGGGAGCAACCTCCAGTTGGGGGTAGGTTGCAGTTATTTTAGGATGAATGGTGCAGCATAACATCTGATCTGTTTAAACTGGACACTGTCTCAGGGTCTCAAATAGAGTTTATGTCAGTAATTCATCCACCTGCTCAAAATATGCCTAGTCGGTATTGTTTTTTTCTGGACCAAAAACCCGGCAGGTAAATTGTGGTTTTGTTCCAAAAAGGGGTAATTGAGAGGACGACATACCATCCTCAACAATTTATGTCCAATATATTCCACAGACAGAAAAAAGATGGTGGATGTCGAGTCATTCTGGATCTAACCAAGTTAAATTCCTATGTCCAGTATAGGCATTTTAAAATTGACACCTTCAATACTGCTAAACAGCTGTTATCAGAAGGTTGTTATATGGCAACCATAGATCTAAAATATGCATATTATTCAGTACCAATTCATCATCAGTACCGAAGATACTTGAAATTTAGTTGGATGGGACAGCTGTGGCAATTTAAAACATTACCCAATGGGTTAACCTCAGCTCCTAGTTTGTTCACAAAATTGTTAAAACCAGTGCTGGTGCTACTTCGTGCCCAGAATCACATTGTAATGGCTTATCTAGATGATATCTTAACCATAAGCAACACTCAGGAGACAGGTGAGGAGTCGGTTTCAGCAACCAAACACCTGTTTTAGAGGTTAGGGTTTCAGGTCCATCCAACAAAATCCAAGTTAGAGCCATCCCAAAAAAATGATTATTTGGGGTTTGTCATTGATTCAGTTGATATGTCAGTAACTTTGCCTACAGCCAAGGCTGTGGAAATCAGGGAGGTCTGTACCAGTCTCGCTGAAAAACAACACCCCTCCATCCGGGAACTAGCCAGTGTTATTGGCAAATTGGTGGCGGGTTTCCCTGCAGTGGAGTTTGGACCCCTGCACTCTCAGAGTCTGCAACGGGCCAGAGAACAAGCACTTAAAGAACATGCAGGTCATTTTGATAGACCTATGCAGTTGCCAGCCAGAGCCATCACTGAATGGTGGATCATCAATATTGTACAGACTACCAAAAACATTTTGGTTCAACAACCTTCAATGGTTTTACAAACAGATGTGAGTGCTTTGGGATGGGGAGCCACATACAGCAAGTCCAGTTGTGGTGGTAGATGGAGTGTGCAAGAGGATTTAATCCTGCACAGGTATGGTATAAATTGCTGGGTGCATTCTATGGATTAAAAGCTTATTGTTCAGCAATGAATAATTTACATGTTCAGCTCCAGATTGACAATACCACGGCTGTTGCCTATATCAATCACATGGGAGGAATAAGGTCAGTGTCATGTGATAACTGGCTAACCTCATTTGGCACTGGTGTATTTTCAGAAATATCTGGGTCTCAGCCATCTACCTACCAGGTAGAGATAATGTGGTGGCAGACAACAGGTCAGGGAAATTTAATGACAACATAAGAATGGATGCTAAATCATGATGTTTTTTAAAATGATTGTCAGCCGCTATGGTTTGCCAGATATTGATCTGTTTGCACCCAGGCTAAATCACCAGTTGCCTAAATACATTTTGTGGGAACCAGATCCAGGAGCAGTAGCGGTGGATGCATTCTCGCTACATTGGGGACGGACGTTCTTTTACGTTTTTCCCCCATTCTGCCTCATTAGGTAACGCCTCACCAAAATGAGCAGGACTCCACCTCAGGCGTTTTGGTGGTTCCGGACTGGTCTACACAGCCATGGTTCCCATTGGTGCTGTGAATGATGACTCAGCAATTCATGGCTGTCCCCAACTGCAGTAATTTGTTGGTGCATCCAGTGACAGGAGAAAGCCATCCGTTACATGATCATATTAATTTGTTAATCTGCAGGTTCTGACCAGAGCGTTCCAAGGGCTTGGACTGTCGAGTACGACCATGGATGTGATAACTGCAGCTTGGAGAGATAGCACTAAAAAACAATATGTGTCTCATGTTAAGAAATGGGAGATGTTTTGCTTGCAGTCAGATATATCTTATCATACTGCAAGCATACCGGCTGTATTGGAGTTTCTTGCTACATTGCATTTTGATGAACACTTGAGCTATAGTGCCATTAATAGTGCTTGGAGTGCTTTGTCCTCCTATTTAGGGCAGTTTTCAGAACAACAATCTATCAGGTCTTATCCGTTAGTATCCCGATTCATGAGAGGAATTTTTAACAAGAACCCTCCTAAGCCTAGATATGCATAAATCTGGGATGTCAGTATAGTTCTCACACTGCTTCGGCAATGGGCTCCAAATACATCACTGTCATTTCAGAAGTTAACACTTAAAGTGGTTGTGCTCATGGCGCTAGTATCAGCGCAATGAGTTCGAACATTGCAAAAGCTACGGCTAGATAGCATGTACTCTTCTGTCAATAACATTACGTTTTATGTGTATGATTTAATCAAACAAAGCAGGCCAGGAACCAAAGTAAGCTTTAAAGCTTACCCCGTTGACCAAATGTTATGTGTAGTCAAGCACCTGAGTCAATATATCGAGGTAACTAAGAGTCTCAGAGGCTCTGAGACAGCAATGCTCATCGGCCTCAAAAAAACTCATAAAAAGGTGTCAGTACAAACTATTTCGAGATGGTTAAAACAGGTTTTGGTTTGTGCTGGAGTAGACACTCATGTGTTTAAATCTCATTCCACCAGGGCGGCATCAACATCCACAGCGAAGGCGCAGGACGTGCCTCTAGACCAAATCTTCTGGGCTGCAGGATGGTCTAAGTAGGTGACCTTCTCCAAATTTTATGATAAACTTGTCCAAAAGGTTTTGGGCATGCTGTTTTGGGCATGGTTTAATTTCTTTGCTTTCTAAATTTCATTTGTAATTTTCCCCTGGGACAGAGGGGTTATTACTGTTTTGTTTGTTATTATTATTAAAATGATTATTGGATAATTTGAAGCAATGTTCAATACATTATTTATTCACT
Organism: Raja brachyura; assembly: GCA_963514005.1. The sequence continues at coordinate 50,894,310 of OY740795.1, forward strand.
ACTGTGTCAACTGAAGCAGTGTGTCGTATGGAATGGATCTATGGCATGAAATCACAGAGCTTTGAAATCTTCACGTAGTCACTCACGTGACTCCGAAGTAAAATAGTAAGATTAAACGAGAACTTACCAGTTTGAAGTTTGATCTTTATTTTATGAGGAGTTACGATGAGGGATTAAGTGCCCTCCGCCCCCGGCCCTCATAATCGCAAAGATCATCTGGTAGTTCTAGTCTTCTGAGTCTTACTATATCACTTCGACTATAGCTTCTGTGTTTTCACACCGCTGCTTTGAAGTATGACGCGCATGCACCTGGCGGGGCTTATTCAAGTAATCCCTCATCGTAACTCCTCAAAAATAAAGACCAAACTTCAAACTGGTAAATTCTCATTTAATCTTACTATTAACCTACAAATCTGTACGTCTTTGGAGTGTGGGAGGAAACTGAAGATCCCAGAGAAGGCCCACGCAGGTCACGTGGTGAACATACAAACACCATACAGACAAGCACCCCGTAGTCAGGATCAAACCAGGGTCTCTGGTGCTATAAAGCAGCAATTCTACCACTGCACCACCATGTCTCCCATGCAATATCCTGTTGATGCTGGTTCTATAACATGGCACTGCTACATTGACAGCAGCCCCAGGTGATTACAAGAGGAGGTAGTTACCCTCTTCTTATGATTTGGCATATTCCTGGCATTGAATGAGCTCTTGTTTGTCCGCCTCCACCCCTGGTGGAAAGATCGTAAAGATGTTCATCACATCCCATGTTAGTACAACGTTAATCAAGTCGTAGGAAAACATTCAATGCTGCTACTACTCACAACAAAATTTGTATCCAGTAACTGATCATCAAACATATTTTGAACACATCTGACCCGCAACATTGAAATATGGAGGACGGCTCTGCACAGGCAAATGTAACGGCCACCTAAATTAGATATATGCATGGACACGAAAGGCTGAAGTTACTGAGCGGGTCAGAACAGCATCGCTAGAGAAAAGGAATGGGTGACGTTGCAGATCGAGACCATTCTTCAGAGATGCTGTCTGACCCGCTGATTTACTCCAGCTTTTTGTGTCTACCTTCAGTTTAAACCAGCATCTGCTGTTCCTTCCTCCACATTAGATACATATTTTAGATAATACATCTGAGAGCAGTCGGTGCACAAAATATTGATGAAGGAGACCGGACCAATATATTCATGAAGGAAACTTCTCTGCCTGCTTACACTGAGCACAGTGTGAAACTAAATTAGCTTTTATATATTTTTGCCTAAAAAAAACCGGAACAAAACGCTTATACTAAGTGCTTGGGTAAAACGTCCAACTACCTGCACCAGTAGTCTCATGTTGAAAAAATATCCATTGCAGTGTCAAATAATTTTTTTGCCCTTGGGACCTGGGGTCCATTTGAGCCAAAACTCAAGCAATAAAATTCTCCTTTTGCTGACAACTGTTCGGTCCCTGAGTGGAGCCAATTTGAAAAGTCTGCTTTCGTTTCTTAACAGGCCTGAATTTACTGCAAAAACTGCTAGTATTTCAGCGCTAATTGGCTGTCTCCTTCGGAAAGCATAGAAAGATGCCTGACATGGGAAATGGAAATGCAAAATCTCAACTTTACCTTGATATGCAGAAATTTCACTCAAAGTGCAAAGCCTAGGGAAAATCACCAGTGATGACTGAAAACTCACTTTTAATGCCTTTATAATGCGATCTCAGCCTCACTGCACAATGGTCGGACAGTGATGTGACATTTACAGTGTAACAGCAGATTACATACATTAAAGAGCGGCACGCTGACGCAGCGGTAGAGTTGCTGCCTTACAGCGATTGCCGCGCCGGACACCCTGAATAATCTCCACTCCTTGGTTAATGTCACACGAAGGCTTGTTTTTATTGCCGTGTCTTGTTCTCCCAAATACTCAGGACTCAATTTGGATATTTTATAAACATGCCTAAAACATTTCAGCATTTACAGAGAGTGTGATTGCTCCTACCTTGCTCTCAATATATCCTAAAATAACTGATTACAGGTGTAGGAAGGAACTACATATGCTGGTTTAAACCCAAGATAGACACAAAGTGCTGGAGTAACTCAGGCAGCATCTTTGAGTAGAAGGAATAGGTGATGTTTCGGGTTAAGACCCCTCTTCAGTCTCCCGTTCCTTCTCTCCAGATATGCTGCCTGTCCCGCTGAGTTACGCTGACATTTTGTGTCTATTAACTGATAAGAGGGTTTGCTGCTTTAGAATACGTTGTATTTCTAAACTTTACTTTAGACTTTAGAGATACAGGGTGGAAACAGGCCCTTCGGTCCACTGAGGCCATGCTGACCATTGATCACCCATGCACTAACACTATCATACACACTAGGGACAATTTTACCGAAGCCACTTAACCTACGAGTCTGCACGTCTTTGGAGTGTGGGAGGAAACCGCAGCACCCGGAGAAAACCCATGCGGTCACAGGGAGATCGTACAAACTCCATACAGACAGCACCAGTAGTCAGGATCAAAGCCGGGTCTCTGGCGCTGTAAGGCAGCAACTCTACCGCTGCGCCACCGTGACACCCAAAAGATACAAGGAATGTCAGAATCGGTTTCTTCTTTTCTTTGGCTAATTAGGACTTAAATCAGTTTTAATCAGACATTATGTGGTTAGCAGTCATTTATGCAAACAAGAACTAATCTTCAATCTAGAACAAAGGTGGATGCATGAATACGCATCATTGACTGTAGAAAGCCAACTCTCGGTACAGTCTGTGGGGTGACTGTGTTCCCAGCAAAGCTATTTGAATCTGCAGAGGAGTTAATGTCAGAGAATTCCTCCTGATAAATGTAAAATTCTACAGGTCGATTTGCCCACATGACAAAGTTGAAATTGAAACTGTATTTAATCTCCTGTTATTATCCTAGTGCTTAAAGAGTATAAATCTTCAATGTACATTGAATATCAGCCTCGAACTCACCTCTCCCTCCCACGTCTACACAGTGGCCATGTTCCTTCTATACTCTCAGTTTTGATATTGGGTCCGACCTAAAACATTGTCCATCCCTTTGCCTCTGCAGAGGCTGCTTTAAATATTGAGTTCCTCTGTCAGTTTATTTTTCACTTTGAGTTCAGTTCGTTTCTACTGAGCGATTCTTCCAGAATGCCAGCTAGGTCTGCGCAATGTGGACTTCAGTCTCTGTGGCTCATTTAAAGTCACAACAAGGTTCATCGTGCTAAATGTTTGTTCCAATGACTCCACATTCAAAATGACTGAGTTAACAATTGGGTTTACATCAGCGATGCAAGAGAAGACACAACAACCATTAAAGCTAGAAACAATGTTAAATGGGTGATGTTGCTTTAGCTACAAATTATACACCCCTCCTGATTTTCTTTGTCATTAATTTTATTCCAATCCAGAACTGAACATGAGATTTCACTGCATAATAGATAATGTCATGTACTTTTATGCTGGGAGACGGTGTTACTGCTAAAATTGCAAGCAAAGTGACAAAAGTATTTTTACCTTGCTGCATTAAATATAATTTGAATGCATGAAATGTGTTGTAGACATATACGACAGGTGTGCTAGTTGGGTGGACTGGAATGAACGACATTTCAGCAGTTCTCTACATCCCTTCCTGATTCAGTTAGATTTAGTTACAGTTAGTTACAGTTAGTCTGATGAAGGGTCCTGACCCGAAACGTCACCTATTCCTTCTCTCCAGAGATGCTGTCTGACCCGCTGAGTTACTCCAGCATTTTGTGTCTATCTTCAGTTAGAATAAGAACCACGTGTGCATTTGCAAATCAGCCGCAAGGATGTGAAGAATTGAAGAACAGAGGAAAAAAAAAAAAAAAAAACTTCAAGCCAAATCTTATCCGAAACGTCAACCACTTTGGAGATAACGGAGAAGTTTGAGATACCGACCGCATATCATAGAAACATAGAAACATAGAAATTAGGTGCAGGAGTAGGCCATTCGGCCCTTCGAGCCTGCACCGCCATTCAATATGATCATGGCTGATCATCCAACTCAGTATCCCGTACCTGCCTTCTCTCCATACCCTCTGATCCCCTTAGCCACAAGGGCCACATCTAACTCCCTCTTAAATATAGCCAATGAACTGGCCTCAACTACCCTCTGTGGCAGAGAGTTCCAGAGACCCACCACTCTCTGTGTGAAAAAATTTCTTCTCATCTCAGTCCTAAAGGATTTCCCCCTTATCCTTAAGCTGTGACCCCTTGTCCTGGACCTCCCCAACATCGGGAACAATCTTCCTGCATCTAGCCTGTCCAACCCCTTAAGAATCTTGTAAGTTTCTATAAGATCCCCTCTCAATCTCCTAAATTCCAGAGAGTATAAACCGAGTCTATGCAGTCTTTGTTCATAAGACAGTCCTGACATCCCAGGAATCAGTCTGGTGAACCTTCGCTGCACTCCCTCTATGGCAATAATGTCCTTCCTCAGATTTGGAGACCAGAATTGTACGCAATACTCCAGGTGTGGCCTCACCAAGACCCTATACAACTGAAGTAGAACCTCCCTGCTCCTATACTCAAATCCTTTTGCTATGAAAGCTAACATACCATTGGCATTCTTCACTGCCTGCTGTACCTGCATGCCTACTTTCAATGACTGGTGTACCATGACACCCAGGTCGCGCTGCATCTCCCCTTTTCCTAATCGGCCACCATTTAGATAGTAGTCGGTTTTCCTATTTTTGCCACCAAAGTGGATAACCTCACATTTATCCACATTATACTGCATCTGCCAAACATTTGCCCACTCACCCAGCCTATCCAAGTCACCTTGCATTCTCCTAGCATCCTCCTCACACCTAACACTGCCCCCCAGCTTAGTGTCATCCGCAAACTTGGAGATATTGCCTTCAATTCCCTCATCCAGATCATTTATGTATATTGGAAATAGCTGGGGTCCCAGCACTGAGCCTTGCGGTACCCCACTAGTCACTGCCTGCCATTGTGAAAATGACCCGTTAACTCCTACTCTTTGCTTCCTGTTTGCCAGCCAGTTCTCTATCCACATCAATACTGAACCCCCAATGCCATATGCTTTAAGTTTATATACTAATCGCTTATGTGGGACCTTGTCGAAAGCCTTCTGGAAGTCCAGATACAGCACATCCACTGGTTCTCCCCCATCCACGCTACTAGTTACATCCTCGAAAAATTCCACAAGATTCGTCAGACATGATTTACCTTTCGTAAATCCATGCTGACTTTGTCCAATGATTTCACCACTTTCCAAATGTGCTGCTATCCCATCTTTAATAACTGACTCTAGCAGTTTCCCCACTACCGATGTTAGACTAACTGGTCTGTAATTCCCCGTTTTCTCTCTCCCCCCTTCTTAAAAAGAGGGGTTATGTTTGCTACCCGCCAATCCTCAGGAACTACTCCAGAATCTAAAGAGTTTTGAAAGATTATCACTAATGCATCCACTATTTCCGGAGCTACTTCCTTAAGTACTCTGGGATGCAGCCTATCTGGCCCTGGGGATTTATCGGCCTTTAATCCATTCAATTTACCCAACACCACTTCCCGACTAACCTGGATTTCACTCAAGTACTCCTTTGACCTGCGGTCCCCTGCTATTTCCGGCAGATTATTTATGTCTTCCTTAGTGAAGACGGAACCAAAGTAGTTATTCAATTGGTCCGCCATATCCTTGTTCCCCATGATCAACTCACCTGTTTCTGACTGCAAGGGGCCTACATTTGTTTTAACTAATCTCTTTCTCTTCACATATCAGTGCATGGCAGTGCCAAATCACGAGTACTGGCAAAAGTGCAGAAAGGAAAGCAGATCAGTTAGAACTCTGCATGAAGAGAAAGAACTGATCAGTTAAGAAGATCATGAGTGAACACTTCAGATGAGGACTTGGACCATTCACATGGAGAACAGCAAGTTGGAGGAACAGCGCCTCATGTTCCACTTGGGCAGTTTACACTCCAGCGTAATGATTTCTCTAACTACAAGTAACCCTTGTTTCCCCTCTCTCTCCATCCCTCCCATAGAAACATAGAAAACATAGAAAAATAGGTGCAGGAGTAGGCCATTCGGCCCTTCAAGCCTGCACCGCCATTCAATGTGATCATGGCTGATAATCCAACTCAGTATCCTGTACCTGCCTTCTCTCCATACTCCCTGATCCCTTTAGCCACAAGTGCCACATCTAACGCCCTCTTAAATATAGCCAATGAACTGGCCTCAACTACCTTCTGTGGCAGAGAATTCCAGAGACTCACCACTCTCTGTGTAAAGAATGTTTTCCTAATCTCGGTCCTAAAGGAATTCCCCCTTATGCTTAGACTGTGACCCCTTGTTCTGAACTCCCCCAACATCGGGAACAATCTTCCTGCATCTAGCCTATCCAATCCCTTAAGAATGTTGTAAGTTTCTATAAGTTCCCCCCTCAGTCTTCTAAATTCTAGCGAATACAAGCCAAGTCTATCCAGTCTTTCCTCATATGAAAGTCCTGACATCCCAGGAATCAGTCTGGTGAATCTTCTCTGTACCCCCTCTATGGCAAGGTTTGGAGACCAAAACTGTACGCAATACTCCAGTTGTGGCCTCACCAAAACCCTGTACAACTGCAGTAGAACCTCCCTGCTCCTATACTCAAATCCTTTCGCTATGAATGCTAACATACCATTCGCTTTCTTCACTGCCTGCTGCACCTGCATGCCTACTTTCAATGACTAGTGTACCATGACACCCAGGTCTTGTTGCATCTCCCCTTTTCCTAATCTGCCACCATTCAGATAATAGTCTACCCTCATGTTTTTGCCACCAAAGTGGATAACCTCACATTTATCCACATTATACTGCATCTGCCATGCATCTGCCCATTCCTCAGCCTATCCAAATCACCCTGTAGCCTCCAAGCATCCTCTTCACACCCTAGTCATTGTACTTGTTTTACTGTCATCCTGTTGAGTTCCGCTGTCTGTTTACTCACTGTCATCTATCTCACAGCCAACAATAACCAATTGTGTGCCCCATCATTTATTGATTATTGGTGCTTATTGTATATCTTCCATTCATTTCTCCTAAGTACCGTCTATATCTCTCATTCCCCTATCCCCTGACTCTCAGTCTGACGAAGGGTCTCGACCCGAAACATCACCTACCCCTTTTCTCCAGAGATGCTGCCTAACCTGCGGAGTTACTCCAACTTTTGTGTCTATCTTCAGAAAGTTTTCATGTTTCTTTATGATTCAATGTGCTATTGGCACACCATGCAGTTAGGATAAGAACTCAACATTCATCATAATGATATTCTCATATCTTGGCATTGTTTAATGTTTGATACCCAATATTCTTTTTCCATTGATGATCATAGTGAAAACTGAAGCAGCATGGTCATATCCTCCAACCACAGAAACATAAGATGTGACAAGGATCTAAGATTGTATATCGAAGTCTCGTGATGAGTCTATGTGAAGAACCAGTCAGCCCGCATGCGCGTCAATATGTCAATGCATGGCGCAAGTTACGGATGCATTTGGAAATGCTCCATCAGGTAAGGTGAATTTTACATTGCAGGTACGACGGTGCAGCGGGCTCGGAGATGCTGACAGGCGCGACCTGTACAGCAACCGGCGTTAAAAGCTCCGGAAGGGAGCAGGTGTCCCAGCCTCGGAGTAACTGGCAGGCGCGACCTGCACAGGAATCCACCAAGGCTCCGATATGGAGCAGTCTGCCGCACCGGGAACGGAGACGCTGACAGGCTAGACCTGCACAGCAACCTCCGTTTAAAGCTCCAAAAGGGAGCAGTTTGGAGCATGGGAAGAAGACGCTGGCAGGTAAGGTCTGCTTTTAAACCTTTATGGAAGCTCCGAATTGGAGCAGCTTGGGGTACCGGGCTCGGAGACACTGATTGCACAGGCTGTACAGTAACTTCCGCTAGCTCTGAAAAAGAGCAGGTTGGTGACCCGGGCTCAGAGACGCTGGCAGGGTGGCCTGCACAGCAACCCATGAAAGCTCCAAAACGGGGCAACTGGTCGACCCCCGGCTCAGAGAAGCTGTCAGGGTGGCCTGCACAACAACCTCAGAAAGCTGCAAAATGGAGCAGCTTGTCAACCCTGGTTCAGGAAAGACCAACTCAGAACTGGCTATTGGCCAGGGAAGCACTGCCTCAACATCAAAGATTGAGGTTATCTAGCTGTTCACAAGAGTGAGGATAAATGAGTGAGTGCACTGCACTGATACAGACAGTTAAATTCAGATATTTGAGGATATCATATCTCCTGCACACAGGCAGGGAGTTCCAGGATTCCCTCAACACATGCAAAATACTTTCAGTTCATGGCTAAAATAGAGCTGCCAGCTCTCTGGAACTTAATTTGCCATCCTCTCGGGATAGGCAAAGTGTCAATGGCCGAACTGGCAAGTAGCATTATTACATGACTTGCAGGCTTGTGCTGTAAAAAATAAAGAAATGAATAAATAAGAAGCAAAAGCTCCGAAAGGGAGCAGTTTGGCGACCCGACTTTGGGGAAGGCCAAGGCCATAATGGCAAAATATGTCCAAAAGGACAATTCTGGGCAGGAAGGTACTGCCTTAACATCCATCAAGGATATCGTCTGTCGGCTCTCAAAACTGGAAAACCTGAATAAGAGGTTGATCGAAGGGAATGTGCTCCGTACACTGTCGACCGATACAGGTAGTTCCAGTCAGATGTCTGCGGCAGCAATACCTGATTCAGGGTTGCATTATGATATCTACCGCTCAGAGGAGGCGTGTTTTGAGGAGTATTACATGGTAGACTCTGACTGGGGGGAAGTCAACAGCGAACTCGAATTCCCTCAATAAATGGATGATATGCTTCAACTCAAGTCTAAAAAGGAGCTGCTGGCATTTGTAAGTAAATTTGCCATCCTCTCGGGGATAGGGGAACCGTTAGAGGAAGTACTAGCTAGTAGCATTGGTTACTTGACTTCTCATCAGCTGAATGAGAAGAACATGCAGGACACTGCTGGAAAGTATGCTAGTCCTGATAATTGCCAGACACTGGAGGTTCCAAAGCTTAAGGCCACCAATTGGGGTAATCTGAAAGGCAAAACAAAGTCAAAAGACTTAAAACTCCAGTGATTTCAGAGATCTCTCAAAAGAGGGATTCGGCCTTTGCAAGGTCGGTAGAAGGAACTCAGCTGTCCGATTTGCAGTAGACGCCTTAGCACTTCTTTGTAGTGCACAGTTTGAGCTCAATTGTGTTGCAAAGGATTTGTGTAAGGCAAGTAATGTGCAGTCTGCAAGTATCTCTTTGGAGAGGATTTGGGCAAGCAAGTCAAATTCAAGGCTGCGGTGGGTGTGGTAAAACACACTTTGTGGGAAAGACTCCCGGCTACCTACGTGCAAATCATCACTACCAAGCTAGCGGCACATACCGCTACGCTGGTTGTAGCGGTATCAGGCCTACACAATTAATACCAAGACAGAGGCTATTTTATGAGCAGGTTCACATCGCTCACCATGGAGTCAGCGCACTCCACATACTCAGTATCGTTCTCCAACAGGCCACGATGCCAGAGCCAAAGGGACAGAGCATAATCTAGGGTTAGTGGACTCTATTGACCAACCACCTAAGGCCATTTTGGTGGTGTCAGTCTCAGGGGTTGCTGGATCTTGGTGGGTGGTGGTGATTATCACCTCTTGCCTATTATTTTATTGGCAACCTCGGTAACAAATATTTAGGGTTTGTTATTCTTCCAGGAAAGTCCTTACTGGAGCTGACATAATGTATTACATTTCTAGGTTTTGTCATAAACTCTGCAGATATGTCTGTGACCCTACCCACAGATAAGAAATTGAATATTGTAGAGGCATGCACAGGGTATAAATATCAGAAGATGCCTCCAAAGACAATTCAAGACAAGGCAAAATTGGTTTATTCAACAACTTGAATTATAGTAGTGCCAAATTGGCCTACTCAACCATTAAATAGGTCTGTGCGGATACACAGCTGAATTACTTTAAGGCAGAAGTAGCTGATGTTTGAAATGTCTTTCAGTTTTGGTTTTTGAGAAGTGTCTAAGTTATAGTGCTATTAACACGGCTCACAATGCTTTATCATTGTACTTAGTGCTTGGGCTGGGATAACAAACTATTGGCACTCATCCATTGGTGTCAAAGTTCGTGAAAGGTGTATTTAGTATGAACACTCCAAGGCCTCCATATAATGAATTGTGGAATGGGAAAGTAGTTTTAAGTTTGCTTCGCAACCTGGCACCAGCTGCATCGCTGACGTTGGAACAGCTCAACTCGTAAATTAGTGAAGCTTATGCAACTTATTTCAGCACAATGAGCTCAGCCTTTGCACAAACGCTGTCTGGATAACTCTGCTGTAACTGATAAGGAAGTGGAATTTATGTGGCTGATCTGATAAAGCAGAGCAGGCCAGGCACGGTGGGGTACGTTAGATCTGGCAGCATACCCACCGGATTGGAGATTGTGTGTTGGTATTTATGTAAAGAAGTATATGGAGGTTACTAAAAACCTTTGAGATGAGGGAAAAGCTTTCTTCATAAGTTATAAAAAAACACAAAAGACAGGTTGCTGCAGACTATTTCTAGATGGATAAAGTGTACGCTGTTGAAAATGGCAGTGAATACTGATATTTTCAAGTCTCACTCAACCAGGCCTGCAGCCACATCACGCCATAGAATGGAGGCTCCTCTTGATCACATTCTTGCAACAGCAGGATGGTCCGATGAACGCATGTTTCGGAAGTTTTATAATAAATGATTAACAGATCTGGACAATTTGCAGATAGAATTCTGGGTTGTGTTAATTAAGACATTTGTCTAACCCCAATATAATGGGACTTTGGTTCTGTTAAGGGCGATATACATGTATGTAAAATTAGCATCATGTTTGAATTGCCTATGATTTTTCGTTCAACCATTTATGGTTTATTCTATGCAGTGTGTTCACATACAGATTGGTTTACTGCATGAAACCACAGAACTTCGAAGGCTTCACGTAGTCTCATCACGAGACTTCAATATAAAATAGAAAGATTAAACGAGTACTTACCATTTGAGGTTTAATCTTTATTTTATGAGAAGTTGGAGTGAGAGACTACGTGCCCTCCACTCGCATCCCTGAAGATCATTCGGTAAGTCAAGCGTTATTAATCTTTCTATAGTTTAATTTGGTGCACGTGGTCTGTGGTTTCATACAGTTGCTTTGAAGATTGATGCACATGCAGGCTGGCAGGTACTTCACGTAGTCTCTCACTCCAACTTCTCATAAAATAAAGATCAAACATCAAACGATAAGTTCTCGTTTAGTCTTTCTATTAAGATGAAATCTCTACTGGTTTGCAATAATCTCAGTTTAGTTTATTGTCATGTATGCCGAGGTACAGTGAAAAGCTTTTGGTTGCATACTACCCAGTCAGCAGAAAGACAATACATGATTATATCAATACATTTACAGAGTATAGACATATGATGATGGAATAACATTTAGCGCAAGTTAAGCCAACAAGCTCCGATCAAGGATTGTCCGAGGGACATCAACGAGGTAAATAGTAGTTAAGCACTTCTCTCTGATTGTGGTAGGATGATTCAGTTTCCTGATAACAGCTGGGAAGAAACTGTCCCTGAATCTGGTGGTGTGAATGAAATTTCTTGCATGAAATATAAATCACAGAAAAGGGCTATTGAAACCAAGTATTCTTGATGTAACATTACCATACAACATATGTACTTCATGTAGTATTAGTTGTGTACCTTTTAGGAAATGCTACATATGATTAACTGCTCAATATATGAAGCCAGAGGAAGAGACACAAAACGTTTATCCATTCCCTCCACAGATGCCACCCGACCCAATGAGCTTCTCCTACACTTTGAATTTTGATTAACTGTGATTGAACAATTGTTTTGGTTTGGTACTTGCGAGAAGCTGCCTGTCTCTGTGGAGGAATACTGCCTGGCACTCAAGTAAGTACTTTTGTTTAATCAAATACTTTTGACTGTGACTTGAATGTAATTAGATATCCTCGAGTATCTGAGTGAATGAATGATATAGGATAACGAGACATGATGTCACAATGTAAGCTGCCGTGCCTGGATCTGGATACCGAGCAATGGGCATCATGTCGCTCAAATGAGATAACGCGTAGAACAAACAAACAACAGATTGCAGGATTCATTTCAGAGGGTGCATTGCGGGGCAAATAAAAAGATTTCTGCACTGGAATTTGGTCTGAGGAATATACATCAGGCAACTGACCCATCCTACGGTAGACAAAATGCTGGAGTAACCTATTGGGTGAGGCAGCATCTCTGGAGAGAAGGAATGGACGACGAGACCCTTCTTCAGACTGAACCATCCTACCACAGCTAGAGAGCATTATCTACCTAATTGGAGACCATCGGACTATCTTTGATCGGACTTTACTGGATTATATCCAGCGTGAAACGCTATTCAGGTTATTCCTTTTATCATGTATCTGTGCACTGTGGATGGCTCAACTGTAATCTTTCCTCTGACTGGTTATCACGCAACAAATCTTATCGCTGTGCCTCGGTACATGTGACAATAAACTAAACTAAACGACCTGTGACACCACTTTCAAGGAACTATGCACGTGTACCTAGATGCCTCTGCTCTACAACATGTCCCAATGTCCTCCCCATACCCCTGATGTGGAAGGACAGTCCTTTAATCCAATTGTCTAGAAGCCTCTCTGCCATAATAAAGCAAACACAGACAGGAATGTGTTCTGGATGTTAATCTTACCTGTTTTGTTTTTAATTGTTAGAAGAGGAATATACATAATTGGCTTAGTCAATATTCATTGCGAATCACATTAAGAAATACAGTAGGTTTTTTTAAGTGAAATTTATCGGATGTTCATCGCGACCCTGATAAGTCTGACGGGGCCCAGAGCTGAAAAAAAACCGGTGCCTATCCATGTTCTCCAGGTATGCTGCCTGACCCACTGAGTTACTCCGGTACTTTGTGTCTGTATTTCTTTTCTCATGACTAACTTACCTTGAAATCCAAAAAAGAATTCGAATTCTTCTTTTTCTTTCTGAAATAACCAGCTAGGTTATTTCAGGGCTGCAATAATAGCTCTCTTCAGCAATTTGCAACCCTCTGTATAGCACATCAAGTGTCTTGGGAAGATTGTAGCTTAGCATTGGAATGATGCTAGTGCTGATGAAGAAAGATGAAGCTAATGGAAAAATCAGCAGCCCTGAAATGCACCAATTCAAGTGAAAAGCCACTTACCCAAAAGATGCATTTCTTCTCTGCCTATAATGTCCTCTCATTATATATTTTTACAAAGGACCAATAATCCGGACCAGATAGCTTCTATCAAACACAACAAGCTGCAAAGGACTTCCGAACAAATAATGCTAATGAGCAATAGCCTATTGTCTGAAAAAGGATGCAGACCCAAAATGTTAATTGCTCTTTACAGATGCTGGCTGACCCTCTGAGTTCCTCCAGTGCTTTGCTTTTTGTTGAAGAATAGCCAAATGATTGGAATATGAATATGAATAAAGACACAGGGAAAGCATGACAGTTTCTTAAAGAAAAAATAAGGTTAAAGGAATAAAGATTATACAGGGAAGCAAAAGGCTGTGTGAGTGTAAGGAAGTTCTAAAAGTCATGTTGCTAGACAATAAGTAAGTCCAGAAGCAAACCAAGCACTGGATGTAGTTCTAGAGGGGACACATGTAGCGACTGCAGGTGCTGGAACCTGGTGAAATAAAGAATCTGCAGAAGGATATTAGCGAGTTATCTATGATATGAGGGGAATGGAATTGCTGACATTGCAGGTCAAAACCCTACATCAGGCTCTCAATCTACAATGTCATACATCCTATACCAACATGGATGCTGCCCGACCGGCTGAGTACCTCAACCAAGTCATCTTTTTGCTTCAGCTCTCGAGGGATGAAATTGAAAATCAGGGAAGATATTCTAAACTTGTAGCATTTCTGTAGTTCTGGTGTTCACAATCTATAAAAATTATAGGAGCCACTGGTGAGGAGGAAGAAGCATAAATTATTGTGACAAAGATGGACAGTTATACCTTTTTGGAAAGGATACATTTCGAGAGAAAAAGTTTGGAAAATGACAGCTTTATTTACTTCCAGAACGGACAATTTTCACTAAACCTGTTTTCCCCAAGACTCTGTCAAGACTATTCAAAATGCATTATTTGTCTCTTCTAGACCTGTGCTTCCCCATTACAAATCAATACAACTTTATACATGTGACTTGCCCATGTTCTACCATGGTGGTGGCCAGTGTCATCTTCTTTGCTGCCGTGTGCTGGGGCAGCAGGGCGAAGACCGCAGACGTCAACAGAATTAACTAGCTCATCAGGTAGGCTGGCTCCGTCCTTGGGTGGAGTTGGAGATGGTCTTGGAGGGGAGGATGCTCCTCAAACTGTGGAGCATCTTGGACAATACATCTCACCCCTCCATGACACACTGGTCAACCTGAGGAGCACCTTCAGCAACAGTCTGGTTCCACCAAGATGCAGCGCAGAACGCCACAGGAGATCCTTTTTCCTATCAAACTGTACAACTCCTCCCCATTCTGTCGTGGGATAGACTGACTCCCCTCCCCTTTCCTTCCCCTCCCTCCTCGATCTTTGCACATCCCCAATCCTGGATTTTCCTCCGGTCACTTTAATTTCACGTTTCATGTACCTAGTTGTGTTTTATAACTGTTGGCAGACCAATTGCCCTCCTGGGATAAATAAAGTTCTATCATATCAGACGGAGGTTGTGATCATTATGTCCATCGAGTTACTGCCATCACGACTATTCCCGACTGCTGCTACCAGTCTCTGCCACATCTCAATGTTTGACGTTCACTTTTGCATTAATAGCATCCACACTCTGATCTAAGAGGATAAAACTTAATCTACTCAACCTCTGAGTAGATTAAGAGACCTCACCATCAACCCGCAACCAAGAATAGCTGGCTGTAGCCCTGGAGACTTTCCTTTGCCTCCCTTATAAAAAGAACCTACCTCTGAAATCCAACCAACCAGCCTTGATTAAAATGTTTTCAGAAAATATCCTCTTCAATGTGAGATGTATGCCTCAGATAGATGCGGCCTCACCCGTTGAGTTTCTCCAGCATTTTTGTCTCACTTCAAAGTGAGTGCATGTTTTAGATCGTACTTCCTTAAGATATACATATGTATGTCATAGGACTTTAACTTAATGTAGAGACTTACACTGAATTCAGGGATGTAATTCTATGCACATATCATACAAGGCTTGCCTTAAATCCTATCAGGCACTGTCAATGTATCAGACACTGAGTGAAGGTATGAGTAGTTGTTTCATTGTTCACCAAATCTCCCTGACTGTGCAGCACTCTCCCATCCCTGCAGCATCTACTCACGCACAACATCACTCTTCTGCAGCCAAAGGTCTGTCGCGTGTTTAAGAATGTGAACTAGACTCAAAACTACACCTGCGATGCTGCATGCTGAGAGATGCCAACTCTTCTCCCATCAAGCAAAAGGTATAGAAGTGTGAAAACGCACACCACCAGATTCACGGACAGTTTCTTCCCAGCTGTTATCAGGCAACTGAATCATCCTACCACAACCAGAGAGCGGTCTTGAATAACTAAACACCTCATTGGTGACCCTCGGACTATCCTTGATCAGCTGGCATTACCTTGCACTAAACGTCATTCCCTTATCATGTATCAATGCACTGTAAATGGCTCGATTGTAATCAAGTATTGTCTTTCTGCTGACTGGTTAGCATGCAACAATAGCATTTCACTGTACCTCGGTACATGTTACAATCATCTAAACTAAATTGTATCAATAGGACAGGCTGTGCTGGAAAGGCCAGTTTCATCATGTGTGCACCACTCTTGTGTGGACCTCACATTTATAACTTGACACAAATGGCTTTGGAGACACAGAATATCTTTTCAATGCCTCCAAAATGCAAAGGACCATTTCTAGAACCCAACACCAACAGGAAGTGCAGGTACCACCTTAAAGACCATGGCATAGACTCCTGCTTCAGTCACCCACTGTGAGGAAAACTATGTCGAAACTTAGAATGGTCGGTCACCAGAATGATCCATTTGAAGTCTTTCCTTGTTCTAGCAGTGTGTCTACAGTGGATTTGATGCCTCTACTTCTGTCCCTCAATGTACAACATTCTCGTCCACTAAGCAATATGGAGAACACCTTCATTAAACGTACATTACAATTCAACATGGGGTGGGAGATTGCAACATTCATGTGGTCCACCCTGTTTCGACTAATGCAATCAACCCGACGTGCACAAACAAATGGATCAAATAGAACAAGTTGACTTTACAACTTTAGGCTGTGCACGCCATACGCAAGAAGAAGAATTCAAGATGATCTGTCATCAGGTTAGAAGGCAAAAGTAATTGTTCCATAACTCAGGAGACTGTGAAATCAGCAAAATGATTTCAGCCAAAAACATGAGAAATAAAAATCTACACATTGGTTGGAAGGTAAGACGCATCTTTGTTAAATGAAAACCTCAGCCAATTTAACGGGAGACATGTCACCCTCTTGATAACACCATTAGCATTGCCATTTACAGAGTAGACTTCACCCGAGCTTTTTGCTGATATTGTGAACAGCATGGAAATGATTAAAAGGAATTCAAATCACTCTTCTGTCAGGTCAGACCTGCACCACTGAATAGGACACTGACTAGAAAATAAAATAAATAAATACAGGACGTATTTTCAAAACACATCCATCTGTTATCATGAACAGTTGAAGAGTAAGCAAAAAATTTAAAAAAACCGGGACGAAGAATCCTAATCACAATTACTTAGAGATTGGAAGTTTTGCTAAAATTAACATCCTGATTTTCACAAGGATTGATCTTTCTTGTTTATATTTTAACCCCAATTTTATCCCTGTTTCTCTAGTAGATCTCCAGGTACATTCAGGTGTTCCTGTATCAGTAAAAGATGAGCGCGGTCTTAGTAGTATCCGGGGCCCGGTGCATGTATGAAGAGGAAGGCTTGTAGATGGTTGTTAATAAGAAATGATAGGAACAATCATAATAACTGTTGCATACAATAATAAATATGAGTTAATACATCAAAAAGGAAAGGGATTAAAAGCCCAGTATATAATGTAGTGTAGGAAGGAACTGCAGGTGCTGGTTTAAACCAAAGTAGACACAAAATACTGGAGTAACGCAGCATCTCTGGAGGGAAGCAATGTGTGATGTTTCGGGTTGAGCCCCTTCTTCAGACTACACATAATATAAAGTATATAATATAGGCCAGGTTCATAAGTTCATAAGTTATAGGAGCAGAATTAGGCCATTCGGCCCATCAAGTCTACTCCACCATTCAATCAAGGACGATCTATCTTTCCCTCTCAAACCCGTTTGCTTGACTTCTTCCCAAAACCCCTGACTCCATTGCTAATAAATAACCCGTCAATCCCCGCGTTAAAAATATCCATTGACTTTGCTACCACAGCCATCTGTGGCAATGAATTCCACAGATTCATCATGCTCTGACTAAAATTCCTCCTCATCTCCTTTCTAAAGGTTTATTCTGAGGCTATGGCCTCTGGTCCTAGACTCTGCCATGAGTGGAAACATCCTCTCCACATTCACTCTATCCAGGCATTTACTATTCGGTAAGTTTCAACAAGATCCTCCCTCATGCTTTGTGCTGCGGTTGCAGTCATGTCGTCACTAATAAGGAATGGCAGAGTTCTTGCCATGCCTTCTTTAAATTCTAGTGAAGAGAGCTACAGGTCCTTCCTCTCCTTGTCAAATGGGGATTGGGTGAAATTCAGAAGCTGATTTCAAAGCTCCTGCACAATCCTGCACTGGACATGTATTTCAAATCATTGGGAGGAAAAAAGTAAACAACTACTGAGTTAAACCACTTTGCAAGAAACCCATTTGGGAATAAGAATTATGATAACGTGGATTTCTCTGGGGCCTCACCAAGCATCCTGTTCGCCATCAGATTGGCACAGCACCACAATGACATCGCAGTTAATGACTGAGTCGGGAAAGTTTCAATCAAACCTCATACAGCCTTCATTGGCATTGCTCTCACACTCTGGGAGAGTTAATATAAATTGGCATGGCAAAGGCATTACCTCAACATATGAAGGTAATGGAGAGAGGTCCCAACCAGATGTTGTTATAGACTGGCAGATGACCTTCATTAGCATGTTGCATGCTAATTAAGATTGCTTCTCAAAGGAATGGAACAATTGGCATGGATAATAATGACAATGGAATAATGCAGAGGCTAATTCATAGTTAACAAACTAGCAGAAAATAACCCACAATTTTCTTTCCAGCACCATTTTTACCAGCATCGATGATGTGCCTCAGCATTAAACATATCCCACTAACAGTATTACTAGTTATGTACATTGGGAAAGGAAACAGCTGTAATTAATCCCAACGAATAATTGAATAAAGGGCTTAAATATTTGAAAGAATTAGGTCATCAGGTGTGTGGTGCTCCCGGGGCTGCTGTAGTTAATGCAAGTGTGGCCCATTCCCCATTCCTCTGCCTCAGTGATCACCCAAGGTGGCATAGAAACATAGAAACATAGGTGCAGGAGTAGGCCATTCGGCCCTTCGATCCAGCACCGCCATTCAATATGATCATGGCTGATCCTCCTAAATCAGTATCAGTTCCTGCTTTCTCCCCATATTCCTTGATTCCATTATTGATACCCTGTCTTCCAGTTCACCTGGGGTTCAAAGGTGGAGCGGGTTCAAAGGGTTACAGATTCAGATTCAGATTCAATTTTAATTGTCATTGTCAGTGTACAGTACAGAGACAACGAAATGCATTTAGCATCTCCCTGGAAGAGCGACACAGCAAATTATTTGAATAAATAACAATAAGTGTCCGGGGGGGGGGGGGGGGGGTGATTGGCAGTCACCGAGGTATGTTGTTGAGTAGCGTGACAGCCGCCGGAAAGAAGCTGTTCCTGGACCTGCTGGTTCGGCAACGGAGAGACCTGTAGCGCCTCCCGGATGGTAGGAGGGTAAACAGTCCATGGTTGGGGTGATTGAGGTCCTTGGCGATGCTGAGCGCCCTCCGCAGACAACGCTTGCTTTGGACAGACTCAATGGAGGGGAGCGAGGAACCGGTGATGCGTTGGGCAATTTTCACCACCCTCTGCAATGCCTTCCGGTCGGAGACAGAGCAGTTGCCATACCAAACTGTGATGCAGTTGGTAAGGATGCTCTCGATGGTGCAGCGGTAGAAGTTCACCAGGATCTGAGGAGACAGATGGACCTTCTTCAGTCTCCTCAGGAAGAAGAGACGCTGGTGAGCCTTCTTGATCAGAGTTGAGGTATTGTGGGTCCAAGAGAGGTCGTCGGAGAGGTTGACTCCCAAGAACCTGAAGCTAGAAACACGTTCCACCTCCGTACCGTTAATGTGGATGGGGGTGTGCGTGCCGCCCCTGGACTTCCTGAAGTCTACAATGAGCTCCTTGGTCTTCTTGGAGTTAAGGGCCAGGTTGTTGTCAGCGCACCATGCTGCTAAGTGCTGGACCTCCTCCCTGTAGGCCGACTCATCGTTGTTGCTGATGAGGCCAATCACCGTTGTATCATCTGCATACTTGATGATGGTGTTAGTACTATGTACAGGTGTGCAGTCATAGGTGAAGAGGGAGTAGAGGAGGGGGCTCAGCACACAGCCCTGTGGAACGCCGGTGTTCAGGGTGAGGGTTGAAGAGGTGTGCTTGTCTAACCTAACAGACTGGGGTCTGTTGGTTAGAAAGTCCAGTATCCAGTTGCAGAGGGAAGGAGCGATGCACAGATTACCGAGTTTGGCGATCAATTTTGATGGTATAATGGTGTTGAATGCTGAGCTGTAATCGATGAACAGCATTCTTACGTAAGTGTCTCTGTTGTCGAGGTGGGAGAGGGCGGAGTGAAGTGCCGTTGAGATGGCATCCTCCGTACTCCTGTTCTTGCGGTAGGCAAACTGATAGGGATCCAGTGTGGGGGGTAGGCAGCTTTTGAGGTGTGCCAGGACCAGCCTCTCGAAGCACTTGGTGATGATGGGGGTAAGTGCAACTGGGCGGAAGTCGTTGAGGCTTGCCGCAGTGGAGTGTTTTGGCACTGGCACGATGGAGGTGGTTTTAAGGCACGTGGGGACAACTGCCTGGGCAAGTGACAGGTTGTTACGACGCACAAGACAGCTTACAACGCAGACTACGATTTCATTGAGTCACAGTCACAGAGTCTTTATGATGTTTGGACACTTGAGCCAAATGCAATGATTCACCACATATTGTAGGAATATCATACATCACCTGTATTAACAATATTGTTGCATCCAGGCTTTTGTTAGAAACATCACAGATTAACCCCTCTTGAGCAACATTGGTCGTAGTATCCATACCAACCGAGCATAATGGGCCTGTCGTACTTGCGCAACTTTTTCAGCAACTGTCGGCACCCGTCATAGGTCGTTGCAGGTCGCCGAAAATTTTCAACATGTTGAAAATCCAGCGGTGACCAGAAAGACGCTACAACTCTTTGGGCGACTGAAGAGACCACTCACGACCATACAGGCGACATGTCACGAGTCGTACCTTGTTCTGGTCGCGGCTGGACGACCTATGCCAGCAGTCTCCAGGTGCCTAAGTGGGACAGGTCCATAGGTGACACATCTGACACAGCAGCTTATCTCACCATTCTCCCATTCTCTAGGATTAGGGGTCAGTGCTGATAGTGGAGAATTTCCCACAGACTTTCACAAGGGTTTCCCAACCCCATATTCTGATGTCCTGTCTCCACATTTACAATGTATAAAGTCATGAGAGGAATAGATCGGGTAGATGCACAGAGTCTCTTGCCCAATGTAGGTTAATCAAGGACCAGAGGACATAGGTTCAAGATAAAGGGAAAAATATTTCATAGGTATCTGAGGGGTAACCTTTTCACACAAAGGGCGGTGGGTGTGTGGAACGAGCTGCCGGAGGAGGTAGTTGAGGCTGGGACTATCCCAATGTTTAAGAAACAGTTAGACAGATACATGGATAGGACAGGTTTGAAGGGATATGGGCCAAACGCAGGCAGGGAGGACGAGTTTAGCTGGGACATGTTGGCTGGTGTGGGCAAGTTGGGCTGAAGGGCCTCTTTCCACACTCTGAATTGAATTGAATTACCTTGATTGTCATTCAGACCTTTCGGTCTGAACGAAATTTCATGCCTGCAGTCATACATATATAAAAAATAACAAAACCACACAATAAACACAAATGTAACATCCACCACAGTGAGTTCACCAAACACCTCCTCACTGTGGCGGAAGGCAAAAGTCTTAGAGTCTCTGTCTTTCTCCCTCCCTGTTCTCCCTCTGCGCTGAGGAGATCCAGGCGTCCGATGTTGCCGTCCACCAGGCCCGCGGCCGAGCCTCCGAAACCGGGCCGCCGCCACCGCCGTCGCCGAACGACGGAACACCGCCACTCTTTCCACACTCTATGACTCTTTGACAATCTGCCAGGAAATCTCAGTGAATGGAGTCTATCATGAAGACTGAATCTGTTCTCCATATGGTTTGTGTTGTTGCCACAGATTCATTGAACACAGAATGCTGAACAGTACTGCACAAGAATAGGCTCTCCGACTTACAATGTGTCAGCCAAAGATGATGTCAAGAGCATCACTTATCTATCTGTACTTAATCCATATCCCTCCATTTCCTGAATATCCGTATGTCTATCCAACAATCTTTTAAATGCCACTAACATATCTTGCTTTAAACACCACCACTATAAACCTGCATGATGACTTCCTAGCTCATACTCACTGCTTCATCCAATGACATCAAGCGTACAATATGCCTTCTTAACCATTCTATCTACTCTCAGTGAGTTATGGACGGACCCAATGATCCCTCTATACAGTATATCAATGCTGTTAAGTGTCAGGTAATTCATTGTATCTTTCCCCTTACATTTGAACCAAATTGTATATTTTCTCCTTACAATTCCTGTTTTAAGTACCGCTCCCCCACTTTCCATTCCAAAGAGGTTGGATGAGATAATTAATATTTCAGCAGGAGTAAATCCCATTGTGGAAAGTAGCACTCTCCCTTGGCTTAGGTAAATGCTGCAATAAATTGCTGTATCATGATGAAGTTTGATTGACCTAATTGCCTCTTAAATACCTCATTTACCATGCAAACTTACTTTGCAGTTTTGCCACTTGAAGCTGAATGGTAGGAAGACATAAACAAAGTTTTATTCTATTCATTGGTTAAAATAGAACAATCTCAACTGCAAACCACTGTCTGATATGAATTATTTTAGGAAGTCAGTGTGTTGCAAAGATAGATCTGCACCGCTTTACTCTGTTCTCCGGTAGGACACAATCCCACCATCTATATTTCCAGCCATTCTAAATGGCTGTAAATTAATAGCGAGGAATTGCCCACATCTTTTCCATAATAATCAGGACCTGCAATAATGGCTGTTGGACCATTTTTAGAACTGAAGTGTTTCCTTAGAGTTATGATCTGCTGCCCTAAAGTGTTGCATATTTCCTGCCTGGGTCTTCTATCTCTTTGTCAATGTGAAACCAATAGATACTGTATATTCTTTTGCCACTGCCTTCAGAGTTACTGTACCCAGATATGATGTTATATCACAATCTTCCTTTTTAATTCCTTTGGTACCAAACCCTAGCCCTGGTTTAGTTTCGTTTAGTTTAGAGATACCACGCGGAAACAGGCCCTTCGGCCCACCGAGTCCGCACCGACCAGCGATCCCCGCACACTAACACTATCCTACACACACTAGGGACAATTTACATTTATACAAAGCCAGTTAAACTACAAATCTGTACATCTTTGGAGTGTGGGAGGAAACCGAAGATCTCAGAAAAACCCACATGCGTCACGGGGAGAACGTACAAACTCCGTACAGTCAAGCATGCGTGGTCAGGATCAAACCCGGGTGTCTGGCGCTGTAAGGCAGCAACTCTACAGCTGCACCACCAGTGGCTGGATTGTATACAGTGTCTGTGGTGAAACAGAATTATGTCTTCATTCAGACCTCTGTCCAAATTTGACATCAATTTAAAGTGTAGTTATGCACTTGATTCCAAAAAAGCTCTTTCAGTGTTTCTCCAGCTATATCCATTTGATAACAATAATTGCATGGGTGGCACGGTGGCACAGGGGTAGAGTTACTACTTTACAGTGCCAGGGACCCGGCTTCGATCCTGACTACGGGTGCTGTCTGTACGGAGTTTGTACGTTCTCCTCGTGACCTGCGTGGGTTTTCTCCCAGATCTTCGGTTTCCTCCCAAACTCCAAAGACGTACAGATTTGTAGGTTCATTGGCTTGGTATAAATGTAAAATTGTCCCTTGTGTGTAGGGTTGTGTTAATGTGCTGGTCGGCGTGGACTCGGTGGGCCAAAGTACCTGTTTCCTCGCTGTATCTCTAAACTAAACTAAACAGGCAAATCAATTCCATCGCCAGTGCAGAAATCAGTACTCTACAGATGGTAGTCTCAACAAGGTAGCTAATGAAGCGTCTTGTTTCAATACACTGCGCTCAGCATCAGTTTCACTGGGCCAAAAGGATGGCCTACCTCTGCGTTATTGATCTTACTATTTCACAACAGCAGGCTAACTCCCAGAAAGGCCAACAATGGCCTGTGGCCATTAACTGGTCTGAAAGGTCCTCCACGGAAGGGTCAGTAAAATCTTGTAACAGTATTTGTAATCATCAATGTCAATTTCTCAATTGGAGTGTACAGTTACCACATTTGGTCAATACTCATAATGTATATTCATTTGGCTTCTCTCCCTCTGATGATGACTTCAATTTTCTCTGCTGCATTCCATTTCCTTAGTCTTGAAAATCTTTAAATACATTTTGCACAAAAGCTCACTTGTTTTTATTAAAGCCTTCTGCTGCAATCGCCTTGATGCAGTCTTTTTGTAATATTTCCCCAAGTATGTTCACTTTTAGGTTTTCTTCCTCCACTGATGTTGCAAATAGAATGTCATCTCAACTGCGCAAACAATTACCCCTCATCTACTGCTCCGCTAAGCGTAACTTTAAGGTCTCTTTGAAGCCAGAAACACTTCATCACCTTGCGTGCCACCACTTGGATCGCAGCCAGTTACACTTACAGTGCTTTTGTTCTTCAGTTGTTTTTCCACCTGACTTTTCAATACTGAGGTACGATACGATATGGTACGATACCATAAAACTTTATTTATCCCAGGAGGGAAATTGATCTGCCAACAATCATGAACACAAGATACATGAAACATGAAATTAAAGTGGCGAGTGGAAAGGATTGGGGATGTGCAAAGATTGAGGAGGTTTCGGGGGGGGGGGAGACAGTCCATCCCATGACAGTCCACCCCAGTCCACCCCATGAAGAAGGATATGCTGTGGCGCTCTGTACAGCATCTTGGTGGAACCAGTCTGATGCTTAAGTTATCCTCTGGTTGACCAGTGTGTCATGGAGGGGTGAGTTGTGTTGTCCAAGATGCTCCGCAGTTTTTGAGGAGCATCCTTCCCTCCAAGACCAAACTCCCGTGAATCTAACTCCACCCCCAGGACGGAGCCAGCCTTCTTGATGAGCTTGTTAATCCTATTGGCGTCCGTGGCCTTTGCCCTGCTACCCAGGTTTACAGTAGCTCTGCTTGGCATCCACTTTTACATGGATTTGAGTGGGGCCCTAACTAAACTGGGACAGTTACAGCCAGACAAAACTACAGAAACTTAATGTTCACTGATATAAATTGTGATTAATTTATAAAAGTCAGTAGAAATATTTATTTTTAGGGTGAAATCAACCTAAAACTACATTAAAAGTTTTAAGGGCCTGTCCTACAAGCATGCAGTTCCATGCGATGAGCGCGACCTACCGTGGTCGCTTGAGCCGTCCGGCGTCGCGGGGCCGGTCCCACTTCGATCGCCGGAGCCGTGCGGAATTGTGCGGAGTTCGTCCCGACATCGCGCGGGGTTCCGAAAAACTGACTATGTTCAAAAATTCCGCGCGGCAACGGCTTGTCGGCTCGCAGTCGCCTCGATGTATGACACACCGCCTCGACATCGTGCCTCCGTGAACCTATCTGTAGGTGCCTCCTTGACCCTCTCTGTAGGTGCCTCCATGACCCTCTATGTGTGTGGCTCCATGGCCCTCTGTGTGTGTGCCTCTGTGCCCCTCTCTGTGTGCCCCTCTCTATCCTGGCGAACTTACCTTAAGACTTCGCTCCAAGTTCGCCTCACTTTGCACCGTGTTGCGCCACTCACCCAACCTCTGCGCGGCCCTCGCTGCCGGTTTGGTCGCGCTTGCCGCATGCAGGCGCATGATGGTGGGAATGGCCCTGTACAGGGGATCACCCGACCTCCGCGCGGCCCCCGCTTCTAGTTTGATCGTGCTCATCGCATGGAGTCGGATGCTGGCAGGACAGGCCCTTTAGTGGTTTTAAAAACTTGAATCTTGCCTGAGGAATATTGATGATACTATATTTTTTGCAAACCACATCCCTTAGTTCACAGCTCCAATCCAGTTCAGTTTATAGGAGCTGCGGTGGGAAGAGGTGAAGTTGGGGGTTAGGGCTGGAAAGGCAAATGGCAAGCCATGGGAATGGGCAAAACTGGAGCTAGACCCAAAGAAGAGCTGAGATGGAATCCAAACGCATTGACAGTGGCCTAGAGGGAGGCCAGAAACCTAGGGTGTAGCCGAGGTGGGGTGGCTGATAGGGAACATCAGGGGGAGAGGAATGCACAACTGTTGCGGTATTACAGCTTGGATCTGTGTGAGTTTTATTTTCCCTTGCTGCCTGTGAGATCGGCAAGGGAGAATTGTCCTATCCATTTCCTGCATGGAATTCCATCAAGCATTCCTCAGCCCACTTGTTGGATCATTAGATCATTGATCAATGTAAGATCATTCCCTTTGTTATCATCTCAGGTTTGCTCAATTATAGCCGTGATACTTCATGATGTGTGAATGTTTCCATTCCATTCTTGACCATTTCAGCCAGTGTCTTTGTAAAAGTTAGATCGCATGGGATCCAAGGAGAGGTAGATGAATGGATAGTAAATTGGCTTCATGGAAGGCAGCAGAGGGTGAAGGTGGAAGGTTGCTTCTCGTACTGGAGGCCTCTAACTAGTGGTGAGCCTCAGGGGTCGGTGCTGAGCCTGTTACTGTTTGTCATCTGTATCAATGATTTGGATGAGAACATACACAACAAGATTAGCAAGCTTGCAGATGATACAAAAGTTAGTGGTTTTACAGATAGTGAAGATGTTTGTGAAAAATTGCAGCAGGGTCTTGATCAATTGGCCAAGTGGGCTGAGGAATGGTTGATGGAATTTAATGTAGAAAATGGATAGGACAGGTTTTGAGGGATATGGACCAAATGCTGGCAGGCTGGACTAGTGTACCTGGGACAAGTTGGCCAGTGTGGGCAAGTTGGGCCAAAATCATCTGGTTTGAAATCATCTACAATTATAATTGGCAGGCTTGCCTTTTGCACATTGTAGAGCACTACTCACTGCACTTTCCCTCATATTCTCAGGGTCTGTTAGGTACTCCCCCCCCCCCCCCCTGTTGAATACTGTACTTACCTGTCTGTATCTCTGCAGGCCGTGGCTGGGAGCCAGGAATCAAGGGGTTAACAGCTTCTGTACCCGATTGGCCCAGCAGCATCAGATGACTCATCGGGAGCTTTAAGAGGCAGAAGCTCCCAGAATTCTCTCTCTCTTCAAGATAGATCTCTGGAGGAAGAGGTGCCGGGCTGATCTGCATGAGGCCTGGCCGCATGGCACTGCACTTTGTATATTTGTGATATACTTTTGTAAATTAATGTTCTATTGGGACGGAAGGGATGACCTGAGAGTTTTCGGGTATTTTTGGTTGTAGAGTTAGGGCTATATAGGCAGTTTAGAGTCTTTGGTCCGACGGTCCATTAAGGGCTGGCTGGAGCACCATTATAAATTATTTTATAGCCAATTCTGGTCCCTGACCGTGTTCTTTAAAAATCAGGTTCGGGTTTTGTTTAGTGTTACAAATTAAAGACTTTTTTTAATATAAACTTGACCCTGGTTTTTGATTTGTTACGTGACTCTGAGGAACCAGCCTTTGGGAGTCGTAACAAAATTTGTACGAAACAAATTGCATGAAGCATTTCCCAATTTCTATTTTAATGCACTGTTCTATTATTTTTGTCATTGTGTCAACATTCATAATGCCTTTATAATTAATTTTTACCCTCATTTGAAATTGCTGCTTTTATTTTTCATCGTCTTTTGTATCTATGAAATGTTGAGTGAATTACTGCCTGCAATATTCACCGAAATATTGTAAGGACCTTTTTTCTGTGGTTTAACCTAGTAATTGTTTGCCTTCCATTGAGACATTGCTTGACTATCACTGTTCAGACTTGATTTGCTTGGTTTAGCTTTGCATACAACGGTTGTGTGCCCTTGCTTCGTACAATTAAAATACTTGGCAGCTCTCAACTGACATAATGGTGCTGATTGATTCCCATTGCAAATATTGGGATGTAATGCTGAAGCTCTATAAGGTGCAGGTCAGGACGCATTTGGAATATTGTGAGCAATTTTGGGCACCATATTGGAGGGAAAATGTGCTGGCTCTGGAGAAGGTCCAGAGGAGGTTTACAAGAATGATCCCAGGAATTAGTGAATTAACATATGATGAGCATTTGACGGCACTGGGCCTGTACTCACTGGAATTTCGAAGGATTTAGGGGGACCTCATTGAAACTTGCTGAATAGTGAAAGGCTTGAATACAGTGCATGTGGAGAGGAAATTTCCACTAGTGGGAGAGTTTAGGACTAGAGGTTATAGCCTCAGAATTAAAGGACATTCCTTTAAGAAGGAGATGAGGAGGAATATAATTAGAGTGTGGTGAATCTGTGGAATTCTTTGCCACAAAAGGCTGTGGAGGCCAAATCAATGGATATTTTTCGGGCAGAGATAGATAGATTGTTGATTAGTACGGGTGTCAGGGGAAATGGGGAGAAGGCAGGAGAATGAGGTTAGGAGGGAGAGATAGATCAGCCATGATTGAATGGCAGAGTAGACTTGA
Organism: Raja brachyura; assembly: GCA_963514005.1. The sequence goes on from OY740795.1 coordinate 50,922,432, forward strand.
TGGGTGAATGGTCTAATTCTGCTCCGATCACTTATGACCTTATAGCAAATCTTGCAGCCAAAATTTCTCTTCATACCAACTGCATTCACACTCATGTGACCCAGACTCAAGAAACGGAGCTTCTACCATTATTCCTCTATTTGGTCTGCATTCATCATTTGCACTAACTATTTGTTCCACCCAAAATTCCAATGCATTTGAGGCCACATCTACACATATAATTAACTTGCAAGTCAATTCCAATGTTGAATCCCAAGTGTTAAGTAACTTGGACTGAATGTGCACATCCATTGGTCTACACCCAAACTCAACCCACAGGCAAATCAGAAATACTCAAATGACAATGCTGCAAGATATCTTCCATAACAATCATATACCTGTACATCAAATCTTTTCCATTTGCTTCTGGTTATGAATTCCAAACTAATAATCTATGCCATAACTTCCTACAATCGCTGGCAGTACTTGGTTGAAAAGATTTTATGCTTCTTTGTTATTTGGTTAAAACATTACATTGGATATGAATGAATATGTCTTCATGCACTTACCCATACCCTCATTCCAAACACATTCATGCTCTATTTTAATAATAGTATTTGCGGGGAAAAAACATTTGCACCCCTTTGATGAATGAATTGAATGACTCCTGTGCCTTGTCACAAGCACCCCTAGAGGATCGACCCCACGACTGCTTGGAGTCAGCAAATTGAACGATGTTCCAAGACTCGACAGCAGACCTCTATGAATATTAGTTTAATTTAGTTTATTTTATAGTCACGTGTACCGAGGTACAGTGGAAAGCTTTTGTTGCGTGCTAACCAGACAGCGGAAAGACAACACATATTACAAAGCGCCATCCACAGCGTACAGATACATGATAACCACATTTAGTGCAAGATAACACCAGCAAAGTCTAATCAAAGATAGTCTGAGGGTCTCCAATGAGGTAGATAGGAGTTCAGCACCGCTCTCTAGTTACAAGGTTGTTGTCAACATCATAAGAAAATGTGTGGAGGAGTGTGTTCCCACCAAAACCATCCGCACGTTCCCAGACTAGAAGCCTTGGATAACCCAGGTGTACAATCTACTGAGGACCTGATCTCGGGCGTTCAAGTCGAGTGATGTAGATTCATATCGGAGCTCAATGTATGAACGCACTCTAAATTGGAGGATGAGATGATCATTTGGCAGCTGTGGCAGAGCTTGCAACGCCATCACTTCCGACGAGGTGAAGCCAAGTAGCAGCTCGAGCTAGAACAAGGCATCGCTCCCCGACAAGCTCAATGTGATCTATGCTTGCATTGAAAGGGAGAAAACCAATGTGCCTTCTTGGGCTCCCATAGCTCCTGATGGAATTGTAATCTCAGTCACCAAGGTCAATGTCACAAGATCCTTCTGACAACTGACGATGTTCTTGAAAACAGTACCGACCAACAGCCTGGAAATGTAGCAAACACCTTCAACCTCTGGAAGGGGCATGCAAGTAAACTAAAGTCCAAGGTTCCCACCTGCTATAAAAGGGCATCAATAATACCAGTGCCCAAGAAGCGTAAGGTAATCTGACTGTTACTGACAACCGCATGTGGTGATGAAATGCTTTGAGAGGTTGGGTATGGCACATATCAACTCTTACTATAGCAAGGAAACTGGACTCACTACCATTAGTGGCACAGCTGTAGAGTTGCTGCCTTACAACCCTTACAGCGGCAGAGACCAGGGTTCAATCCCGACTACGGCTGCTGTCTGTACGGAGTTTGTACGTTCTCACCGTGACCTGTGTGGGTTTTCTCTGAGATCTTCGGTTTCCTCCCACACTGCAAAGACGTCCAGGTATGTCGGTAAATTGGCTTGGTAAATGTAAAATTTATCCCTAGTGGGTGTAGGATAGTGTTAATATGCGGCAATCGCTGGTCGGCGTGGACCCGGTGGGCCGAAGGGCCTGTTTCCGTGCTGTATCTCTAAACAAAATGTGCCTACGTCAAAAGTAGATCAATGGGGGATTGGTTCCCCGCTGTGCACTAGACCACTAGGACAATAAGAAAAGGTAGGTGTTCATCGCCATTCAACACCATTATCTGCTTCAAACATGTTATCAAACTCTCTACTCATCCCTATGCAATCGGATCCTCAACGTCCTCTTTGGCAGATCAAAGGCTAGTAATTGCGTACATTTTGGCAACACCACCTGTCAGGAACTGTGATTATTTAGAATAATAATTCACACAAAATTAAAAATGTTTCTGCAATGGCAGAAGGATTGCAGAGGAATGAAAGCACCTCTGACACCTTTACATTAGAAAGTGAACATACAATCAACATTATCTTGACCATTGTCTTATATAAAATGAAAAGGTCACTTATTCTTATTCACAAGAAGGTCATAATTTTGTGGCCACGGGTGTTTTTGTAAAACATCATTGACACGACCACGCAAGTTTCTGCTAACCAGTCTCGTGAGAAGAAAAACAAAACTATAAATAGCAATGAACTAACACTGAGGAAGATGAGGCCTGAGGAAAATTGGCACAAGAATAATAAATGTGACTAAATACAATCTAATGGAATAGTGATGTGAAGGGCCTGTCCCACTTAGGCTCTATTTTAGGCGACTACAGGCGACTAGGCTGTCGCCACATGGTCGCCGGGGTGTCGCCTGTATGGCCGCGAGTCGTCTCCTCAGTCGCCCAAAGAGTCTTAGCGTCATTTTGGTTGCCGCTGGATTTTCAACATGTTGAAAATTTTTCGGGGACAATCGGCGACAGTGGGTTTGATGCCAATGAGCGTAGCTTGACTTCTCCTGACGTAGGCGCTGTCGTAGTTGTGGCCAGGTTAACGTAGGTTGTCGCCAGCTGACGTAGGTTGTCGCCGGCGCTGACTTCGTTTATTGTTGTTGTTAAAGTAATGATTTTATTTCATGGCGAAGGGGGGGTCCAGTCGCCGGTTTTTCGGCGACCTGCTACAACTATGACAGTCGCCGGCGGTCACCTAAACAAAGCGTAAGTAGGACAGGCCCTTGAGAGAAGTAGAGGATGAAGCTGAATAATTAGCAGAATTTAGAAGCAAAGAACTGCAGATGCTCGTTTATACCAAATATAGACACAAAGTACTGGAGTAACTCAGCAGATCAGGCCAGAAGGAATAGGATAGGTAACATTTTGGGTTGGGGCACTTCTTCAGACTGGACGTCACCTATCCTTTTTCTCCAGGAATGCTGCCTGACCCGCTGAGTCTATCAATGAGCAGAATTGGTTGTGCAAATGGAGCCTGTGGATATATCTTGCAATAATACAGTATTGTATATAATTGTAAATAAAATCAAAGTATAATGTATTGTATTTTACTTCCAGTTGTCACAATTTTGTGTCCGTTTTTTATAAATGATTAAATCATAAGCGAAATATTATGTGAATTTATTGCACACTGATTGCACATTCTGGGCCCTGGCCTTAGGATCTAGCTTTGGCTTTCCACGTTCCACAGAATGCAGCCAAATAGTGATTTTACTTCTGAGTCACGTGAGTGACTACGTGAAGAACCCCGTCCAGCCGCACGTGCGTCATTACGTCAGATGCATTGGTGCAGGTCGGCCGGTTGGAGCAGCAGAGCTTCTCCAAGCGGTACGTTTAAAACCTCAAGGTAAGTTTAAAAATGTTCCTGTGGTCGCTTTCTGCGTTTGCGGTAGCGTTTACACCGTTGACAAGATGCAGAAAGTAAAAAAGGCGAGGCGATCCGGGGTAGGAAGTTTGGAGGAGTGCGGGTAGCGGATGCCCGCCTAGTTTACCGAGTCCGTCGCCAGCAAGGGGGCTAGCGACACCAGATCCGCTGTCTGTGAGCAGCGTTGCCACGCCGGTAGGGTGCAAGGTTACAACAAAATCTACTAGGCCCATTGACCCAGAGTCGGGCCTGGAGGTTTCACCTCCGCAAGGAGAGACCGTTTGCTCACGGCTCTGCCAGGTCGAGGTCCTATTGCAAAGGATGCTCGAGAGGGACGCACTCTGGGAGGAGGAGTGGTGTCCATGCCAGGCTGTTGGAGAACTTGTGCCAGCAGTGCCTGGAATAGGGCTGCATGATTACCCACTCATGGAGGAGGAGGGTATGTCAGCTCAGGAGTATACTGTTGCCGAGTAGGTGGCTGGTCAGAGCCAAAAGGATGAAGAGCAGCAAGAGCTAATACCTAACATAGCTGAAAAATTTGCAATCCCCAGAGAAGCAGGGGAACCATTAGGGGAAGGGTTGGCAGCTGCTATTCAGTATATGCTCTCCCATCAGCTTCAAGAGCTGGCAATGGATGAGGCTGTTAAGAAATATGAAGCCCCAGTTAACTGTGTGTTATTGAAGGTACCAATGGTTATAAAATCTTATATGGACACAATTGGGGGTCACAGTGAGGGCGCAAGAGTTAAAATTCAAGAAAGTGCTCAAGTTGCTCTCAGCAGGACTCACTGCGTTCGCAAGTACAGTGGACAAGGGGCATATAACAGAAACCCATCAGGATGCGCTGGGGCTCCTGTGCGGTGCATATTTCAAAATGAATAGTTTACGAAGGAGTGCCATACGCCCAGCCATCAATCCAAAACTTGCTGCACTATGCAGACCAATCAGCGCACAACCGCCTAACCTTTTGTTTGGGGAGGACCTCGCAAAGCGAGTCAAGGAATTGCACGAGGAGGCAAAAACCGTAGGCCTCATTAAAACAAGTGACAAAACAGGCAAGAGGGTTTTCCCCTATCCACGGGGTACTATGACAGACGCTGGTGAAGGGACGAGCCATTCAGTCTGAAACACACGCAGCTGGCAGCCTGCCACAGGCACAAGGGGAAGGACGAATTTCCCTACGAGGGGCCGGCGGCAACAAGCACTGTCAGGACATGTGCAGGTGAGAGATTTTGCTCCTAAGGAATACAAATTAAGTGAGAAAGATGTTCAAATTGGGGGCAGATTACACTTGTTTCTCAAACAATGGCAGGAGATAACATCAGATTCATTTATACTCGGCAGTATAGAGGGAGTTAAAATTGAATTTTACCCTACTGTGTGTCCACTCATTCAGCATGTTCCACGTCAAACACTTATATTTTCACAAGATGAGGATATGCAGATACAGGCATAACTTAACATACTGTATTACACAAAAAACAACACATTAAAGTGTTGGTGAAAACAATTTCAAGGTGGCTAAAGCGGGTTCTGGGAAGTGCTGGGATCAATACTGATAAATTCAAATCTCATTCCACCAGGGCGGCATCAATGTCCGCGGCCAGGGCGATGGACAGGCCTATAGACCATATCTTCGCGGCCGCAGGATGGTCCAGTGAGCTGACTTTCCAGAGATTATACCATAAGCCAATTGCAAGGCTGGGGGTATTTGCTGAGTCTGTTTTAAGTTCGGTTATATAGTTTCCCCCTGAGATAGAGGGGTTGCTATTGTTTTTCTTTGCAATAAACCGTTAATTCATTTGAACAATGTTATGATTGATGCATTATTGATTATTTAATTATGTTGAGTCAATCAATGCAGTGTAACGCCGGATTTGAATCTGCGGCATGAAATCACAGAGCTTTGAAATCTTCACGTAGTCACTCACGTGACTCCGAATTAAAATAGTAAGATTAAACGAGAACTTACCAGTTTGAAGTTTGATCTTTATTTTATGAGGAGTTACAATGAGGGACTATGTGCCCTCCACTCCCAACCCTCATCAATATATCATCTGGTAGTTCTAGTCTTCTGTTATCTTACTATTCTTACTTCAGTCACTATTACCTGTGATTTCACACCGTTGCTTTGAAGATTGATGCTTGTTTGGCTGGACGGGGTTCTTCACGTAGTCCCTCATCGTATTTAATTCCATATACTGAAACTTCTCATAGTCAGTATAAAGAAAAATGCAAAATCAAAACAATGGCTACTGCCCGATAACATGATACATCCATCCAATGTATTGCAATACGGTGGTGATACAGTGGCTTCGCAGTAGAGTTGCTGCCGTAAGGGCCTGTCCCACTCAGACGTCATTTGCGCGCCAATTATGGTCGACGCGATGTGATGCAAGGGTAGCATGTGGATAGCACGGGAAGGGCGCATAGAGAGGCATGGAGGAGTGTGGAGTTGCGCGCGGTATCACGTGGCGCTCCAGGATTTTGTGCTGTACGAAATCCTCGCACGCCACCTGCATGACGTATCGCATACGTATGCTGACGCATTGGGTATGCACGTTGATGCATTGGTGTCGCATGCTGGCGTCCCGACGTCTCCCGTGTATCACGTGGTGACACATGGTTACGTCACCGTGCATAACCATGCGTCGTCGCACGCCGCAGGGTATTCTAATGACGTCAAGCGCACCAGACACCATGATGACTTGTGATTTGTGTGCCACACATGACGCAAAAATGAGGCTCAAATGGCTGCCAAGTGGGACAGTCTACAGTGACAGAGATCCGGGTTCCATCCTGGATTTTACGGGTGCTGTCTGTATGGAATTTGTACGTTCTCCTTGTGTGTGGGTTTTCTCCGGGTGCTCCGGTTTCCTCCCACTCTCCAAAGAGTTTGTAAGTTAATTGGCTTCGGTAAAATTGTAAATTGACCCCAGTGTGTAGAATAGTGTTCGTGTGCGGGAATTGCTGGTCGGAGCAGACACGGTGGGCCGAAGGGCCTGTTTCCACACTGTATCTGTAAACCAAATTAAACTAAACTAAATACCTTTTCTACTGAAAGCCTCACGTTTTCTAATAAGCTTGGGTGTAGAAATAAAGATGCTTAATTTTTGAAGAGCTCTCGGGAGAAATTGGATGGAATTCCTAAATAATCTACAGGAAAGGGGAAAGAAAACGTCCAGCTTTTTTAATTACATTTCTGTAAAGGTTTGGCCATTTGGGGCATGAGATTGGAATAAGCAACACAGAATTGCAGGGATAACGTTTTACTCAGAAATTAAATTTTACCATTAAAAAATCAGCAGTAGACATCATTTTGTTGAATGCTGTAATTATGTTGACTATAACAAAAAACTATTCTCTTCAGCTTTAAAAGGCTTTTAAAATTATGATGTGTCAGACTAAGGGTCAAATTTCAAAACCGTTCCTGAGCTAAACTATTACCTGCCTTGTCTAAGTGCATTTATAATCTTTATGGACCGGTGTGATGGAGAAAACACAAAGGAAAATAATCAGACTATCATGATTCGGCATCATTCATCACCTTTATTTTGTGTTCGACAAATATTTGGAAATTAAAGAAAGGAATAATGGTGTCAAATATGAGAATGAAAGAGGATTTGGGACAGTGAAAGAGAAAGAAGCAAGGGGGGAGGATCATGTATCTGCATTCCTCTAATGTATCATTATATTCCTGCATATAATGATACTTTATGCCCCTGTCCCACTTAGGAAACCTGAACGGAAACCTCTGGAGACTTTGTGCCCCACCCAAGGTTTCCGTGAGGTTCCCGGAGGTTTTTGTTCTCCGGCAACCACCCTCAAAGAGCATCGCAACCGGCTTCGACTAAAAGATTACCGATTTTTAAAATGGAAACCACTTTCGACCATTAGGGAGACTGACAAAAACCTCCGGGAACCGCACGGATACCTTGGGTGGGGCGCAAAGTCTCCAGAGGTTTCCGTTCAGATTTCCTAAGTGGGACAGGGACATTATTTACAAAGAACATTAAGCTAATTGCCTTAGTTATGTTTTTTGTGGAAAGTAAACTACAAGGCAAACATTTTAATTTCCAATACCAAGAAGACATATATTTCAATGAATATATTTTGTCATTCTAATAGGGTGGCACAGGTGGTGAATCTGCTGCCTCACTACATCAGGGATTCCATCCTGATCTTGGATGCTGTCCATGTGGAGTTTGCATGTTCGCCCTTGGGCTACATGGTTTTCCTCCGGGTGCACTGATTTCCTCCCACTTCCCAAAGATGTGTGGGCTTGTAGGTCAATTGGGCCTCTGTAAAATGTCTCGTGTGCAGGATGTGGGTGCACAATTGGGGTAAAATAGTATTAGTGTGAATGGGGGTCCAATGGTTGGTGTGGGCCAAAGGGCCTGATTCCATGTCTGCCTGTTAGTCTGTCACATAAACTGGCAGAACACCTAATATTCTGCTTGGTTAGCTTGCAATCCAATGGTATAGTAAGTAAGTAAGTTTAGCGGCCAAGTATTCACATACAAGGAATTTGCCTTGGTGCTCTGCCCACAAGTAACAACATGACATACAGTTCCGAATGACTCAGAAAACACTAAACATTAATAATAATAAAACATTAATGATAAACCGCCATTGATCAAGCACGTGAACCGCCAAAGTACCAGATCAGAAGGAGGCCACAGATATTGAAATCTCAATTAAAGGTAACTACATAACACGCCCCATCTCCCTTCTTCCCCCATATAACCACCCCCCCCCCCCCCCCTCCACTTCTATTCACCCTGCCTCTCCGCTTTGCCCTGTCTGAACTCACACATATTTCTCCCCTTCCCCTCTCCTTCCACCGAGCTTCAAAATTCACAACTGGGAAACTGCTGATGTGGGAAAACAAGGAAACTGCTTGCATCCCAGATAACGACACCTGTGGGAATCGTGTCCAGGTGCAGTTCCTTAAGGAAGGCATTAGGGACTGGCGTTGCAGCTGGATGACCTCCGGAACCTCCGGGAGAACGAGAGCTTCTTGGATGAGGCGTAGAGTGAGGTTGTCATGTCCAAGGTCCAGGAAGAGAGAAGGTGGGTGACCACGAGGAAAGGAAATCAATCTGTAGTGCGGGTGACCCTTGTGACCACCCCTCTTCACAACAGGTCTGCTATTTTGGGTGCTGTGGGGGAGGTTGACATATCAAGGTTGAGCAATAGTACCTGGCAAAGTAGTGGCACTGAGCCTTGCTCTGAGGCTCAGCAGGGGAGGGTACTGTCAGGCAGAAGCTAAGTGATAGGTGATTCTTTAGTTAGGGGTGCAGACAGGAGATTCGGCAGCAGCAATCGAGACTCCAGGATAATATTCTGCCTCCCAGGTGCCAGGGTCCCGGATGTCTCAGGGCAGCTGCATTTGCGAGCGAGAGGGTGAGCAGTAGGAAGTCATGCTTGTTGGCACAAATGGCATAGGCGGCAAAAGGAACGAGGTACTCAAAAATGAGTGTAGGGAGTTAGCTCAAAGGCTACATAGCAGGACCCCCAGGGTAGTATTCTCTGGATACTCTGAGTGCCACATGCTCGTGAGGGTAGGCACAGCAAGTTAGGGGAGGTGAATGTGTGGCTGAGGAGTTGGTGGAGGCGGCAGGGATTCAGCATTGGGACCTCCTCTGGGGTAGTGGTGACCTGTACAAGAGGGATGGGTTGCACCTTAACTGGAGGGGAAAAAATATTTGGGTTCAACACCGGGTTCGCTGGGTTTAAACTAGATTTGCGGGCGTGGGGGTGGGGTGGGGGTGGGGTGGGGGGGGGGGGTGTTAAACCGCAGGACCAAGGCAAGTGTGAGCTGGAAGTCGGTCTGGATGGTGATAAACTCAAGTTGAGTGCACAGAATAGGCTAGACAAAGGCAGAGAGCGAGGAAAGACTGCTGGTTTGAATTCCATTAATTTTAACACAAAAGACCTGATGGGTAAGTCAGTTGAACACAGAGTGTGGATCGGTACGGGCAACTGGGACGTTGTAGCCATTACAGAAACATGGTTAATAGAGGGATGGGACTGGCAGCTTAATGGTGCTGGGGACTGATGCCACAGGAGAGGTAGAGGTGGTGGGCTGTTGCTTTATTGATCGCAGAAGCCATGTCCGTGGTCAGAGATGGCCTTACAGATGGTTTATCCAGTGAGGCTATATGGGTGGAGCTGAGAAATAAGAAAGGGAGGATCACCTTGTTGGGAGAGTACTACAGGCCCCCAAATAGTTCGTGGGAATTAACATCAAATATGCCAGGATGTTGCAAGACATCAAGCTTGAAAGGGTTCAGAAAATATTTACGAGGATGTTGCCAGGGCTAGAGGGTGTGAGCTATAGGTAGAGGTTGAATACGCTGGGTCTCTATTCCATGGAGCGTAGGAGGATGAGGGGAGATCTTATAGAGGTGTACAAAATCATGAGAGGAATAAATCGGGTAGATGCTGTCAGGTCTCGCGTTTGATCTAGTTTCTAGTTATTGGTTTTTAGTATTAGAGTTTGCATTCTTGTTTTATTTTGGTGTCTCACATCTCCTCTTGTTTCAGGTCCCATTTCCTGTCAGGTCGTTTACCCTCATGTGATTGTTGGCCCCGCCCTGATGTGTTTCACCTGTGTCTCGTTATCCCCTGTTGAGTCTGTATTTAAGCCTTGGTGTTTTAGTTCTCATTGCTAGTTTGTTGTGTATGCTACTTGGTATCACCTCGTTCCAGCTCTAGAAATATTGTGACTTTGACCATTGCCTGTTTTTCGACCACTGTTTTTCCTGCTCCTAGATAAGACTGTTGCTTCTGTGCATGCTTACCTGTGAACTGCCTTGGACCGATTAAACTCTGAATACGGATCTGCCCTGTGTCTGAGCCTGCATTTGTGTCCTCCTCGTTCAGTTCTGACAGATGCATAGTCTTTTACCCAGAATAGGGGAATAGAGGACCAGAGGACATGGGGTCAAAGTGAAGGGGAAAATATTTAATAGGAATCCAAGGGGTAGCTTTTTCACACAAAAGGGCGGTGGGCGTATGGAACAAGCTGCCAGAGGAGGTAGTTGATGCTAGGACTATCCCATCATTTAAGAATCAGTTGGACAGGTACATGGATAGGACAGGTTTTTGGGGTAATGGACCAAGCGCAGGCAAGTGGGACTAGGGTAGCTGGAACATTGTTGGCCAGTGTGGGCGGGTTGGGCTGAAGGGCCTGTTTCCACACTGTATTACTCTATGATTTCTATGACTAATAAGGTCGTCATAGTAGGGGATTTGAACTTCCCCAATTTTAACTGGGACTGTCATAGCACAAAAGGTTTAGATGGCACTTTATTTGTCAAATGTGTTCAGGAAAGTTTCCTCAGACAATATGTAGAGGACACTACATAGGAGCAAGTAATGCTTGATCAATCTCAGGAAATTGGGAGAGTCAAGTGGATGAGCCTTTTGGAACCAACAACCACTGCTCTGTTAGGATTAAGACAGTTGTGGATAAAGAAAGTGCTGGCTCATGAATTACAATTCTAAATTGGGGCTAGGCCAACTTTCAAGGTATTAGACAGAAACTCGCTCAAGTTGTTTGGAGCAGGTTGCTTAAAGGAAAAGGAACATCCGGAAAGTGGGATGTTTTAAACGTGTGTTGACAAAAGTCCAGGGCATGCATGTTTCTGTTAAAGTGAAAGGCAGGGCAGGCGGGTGTGAAAATATTTGGATGATGAGAGAAACTGAGACTCTGGTCATGAGTAAGAAGGAGGCATGGGGTTTGTTTAGGTAGCTGGGATCATGTGTATCATGTAAGAGTTTCAGGAACTGAGGAGCTCGCTAAAAAAGGAAATCAGCGGGGCAAAAAGGGGACAGGAGATAGCTCTGGCAGACAATATTAAGGATAATCCCAAGAAATGTTATGTACATTAAAGGAAAAGGGATAACTAGGGAGACAATGAGATCTCTCCGGAATCTCTCAGGAGCTGTGCAGAGTTTCAGAAGATGGGAAAGGTCCTCAATGAGTATTTTTCTTCTGTTTTTGTCATGGAGAAAGACATGAAAACTGGGGATCTTGGGACAGTCAATGGGAGTATTTGAGGTCAGTTAGTGTTATGGTCAAGGAGGTGCTGAACGTCCTAACATGTATGAAGGGAGACAAATCTCCCAGCCATGATCAGATATATCCAAGGACATTTGTGGGAAGCCCCTAATTAAGAAGGGCTGCATGGAGAAGCCTGGGAATTATAGGGCAGTGAGTCCAACATCTGTGGTCAGAAATTTACTAGAGAACATTCCGAGCGATTTGATAAACATGCATTTAGATGGACAAGGTTGGTAAGGGATAGTCAGCACGGTTTTGTACGGGGAGATCGTGCCTCACGAGTCTGATTGAGTTATTTGAAGATGTGGCCAAAAAGGGTGATGAGGGCAGAGCTGTAGACATGTATATAGATTTCAGCAAGGCATTTGATGTTTCTGCATGTGGAAGGTTAGATCACCTGGGATCCAAGGAGACCTTGCTGACAGGATAGAAAATTGGCTTCATTGAAGGAAGCAGAGGGTCATGGTGGAAGGTTGTTTTGCAGACTCAAGGCCTGTGACCAGTGGTGTACCTCAGGGTTCTGCGCTGGGCCATTGCTGTTTACCATCTATATCAATGATTTGGATGAGAATGTACAAGGCATGATTAGTAAATTTGCTTACTAAAGTGGTAATATTGTGGATAGTGAAGATGGATGTCAAAAATTGCAGCAGGATCTTGATCAGTTGGGCAGGTGGGCTGAGGAATGGTTAATGGTGTTTTATCGAGAAGTTCGAGGTGTTGCATTTTGGGAAGTGTAACCAGGGAAGGACCCACACAGTGAACGGCAGGGTGTGGAGAGTGTTGCAGAGCAGAGGGATCTAGTGTTGTAGAGCAGATGGATCTACGAGTGCAGGTATATAATTACGTAAAAGTGGCGTCACAGGTAAAGATAGCTTACGGCAAATTGGCCTTCATCATTCAGAATAATGAGTATAGGAATTGGGAGGTCATGGTACAATTGTGCATGAGACATTGGTGAGGCCATATTGGAGAATTGTGCGCAGTTTTGATCAGTGTCACTGTTGATAAACTGGAATGGGTGCAGAAAAGATTTACAAGGATGTTTCCAGGACTCGAGCGCCTGAGCTATAGGGAGAGGCTGGGTAGGCTAGAACATTATCCCTTGGGGCACAGGAGGATCAGGGGTGATATTATAGTGGTGTATAAGATCATGAGAGTAATAAATAGAGCCTTTTACCTAGAGTAGGGCAATCAAGAACCAGAGGACATAGGCACAAGGTGAGGGGGGGAAAGAATTGATAGGAACCAAAGTGGCAAATATTTTTACACAAAAGGTAGTAGGTATATGGAACAAGCTGCCAGAGGAGGTAATTGGGGAACCATACAACCACAACGTTTAAAAAATATTTGGATCAGGACAAGGCTTTTGTTAGCTGAATAATAGGACAGGTCTGGAGGGATACGAGTCAAACGCAGGCAGATGGGAAAAATGTAGATGGAGCATGTTGGTCAACATGGGCAAGTCGGGCTGAAGGGCCTGTTTCCACGCTGTATGACTCCACACTTATCTTTTCATCTCTGGCCTTTATCCAACCATCTGCCTATCAATGAACTCTCCACACCTGTGTTGGTCTAGGTTCAGCCACATTTTTGCATGTCCCGCCTCTCCTCCAGCTTTCTCTTTCACCCCTGCCCCTCCACCAGCTCCCACAATCAGCCTAAAGAAGGGTCCCAACCCAAAATGCCGCCTATCTGTGTTCTCCTGAGCTGCAACTTGCACGTTGTCTAGTGTGCTCCACACCATTTGTAACTGATAAACATCTGCATCATGTACGACTGCTTTGTAACCACGGGCAATGCATCGAGAACTTGTGAACTGATATCTTGGCACCAGTCATAACTCACGGTACTAGCTTTATTTGACCAAGAACTCTTCATTTTTAGAAAAGAACTAGACCAAGTGCAGACCCGTTGGGTCTGTTCCCTCAACGCGCAGTTGTGAGGCGTCACACACACACACTAACCAACCACACACACACACACACACACACACACACACACACACACTCTCTCTAACCACCCCACACACACACTCACACTAACCACCCCACACACACACTCACACTAACTACCCCCATTGATACTATATTAATATTATTAATTCACTCCTTTTACACCATGCCCTGCCCTATCCACTCACATATAGCCCCCAATTTGCAGGCATGGAGGGGGAGGGGGAGGCACACAGAGAGGGACAGGGAGGCATACAGAGAGGGACAGGGAGGCACACAGAGAGGGACAGGGAGGCACACAGAGAGGGACAGGGAGGCACACAGAGAGGGGCATGGAGGCACACAGAGGGACACAGAGGCACAGAGAGGGACATGGAGGCTCAGAGAGGGGCACAGAGAGATACATGGAGGCACACAGAGAGGGACACGGAGGCACACAGAGAGGGGTACAGAGAGGGACACGGAGGCACACAGAGAGGGTCACGGAGGCACACACAGAGAGGGCAATGGAGGGACACGGGGAGGGGCACGCAGGCAGGAGCACGCAGGGAGGGGCACACAGAGAAAGGCATACAGAGAGGGGTGCAGAAGGGGACACAAAGGCAGGGGAGCTTCCTGCCTTTTGGAGCTGGGTTTTACGATTTGCGGCGTCTTTTTGAGCGGGCGACCCTGCTGGTGCGAGCGGAGCGGACGATCTAAAGCAGCAGAGGGCCGGCCGATCGAGAGAAAGGGAGAGAGCGGAGGGAGAGAGAGAGGGGGGAGAGAGGGGGAGGGGGAGACAGGGGAAGGGGGGAGGGGAGGGATGGGGCCGCCCAGCAGCCGTCGGCCTCAGAGTGAGCCTCAGCTCCATGGCCTCGCATCCTCGGCACTTCAGACCCCGAGTACCGGGGGGGGGGGAGGTTGGAGCGGGCGGAGTGGGCGGGCGTGATCCCGAGTGAGCCTGCAGTACGGCCGATCTGTGGCTTCCGCCCGCGTTACAAAGCCAGGCCGGGGAGGGCGAGGGGGGATAGTGGAGGTGAGCCGGGCAGCAGTAGCCGTTATCGTCGTGCGGGGCATGCAATAAGAAGGTGGCCAGCGGGAGATGAAAAAATGACTGATTGGGGGGGGGGGGGGGGGGGATTGAAAGTGCGATCACAGCGTCTGCTTGAATGGGGAGCGGGTGGCGGTGCCGCGAGCACAAGGGCATTGTGATGTCAGCAGCTGCTGATTTAAAGAAAAGAGTATGTTTTGTGAAGGATTTTATTAAAAATGTGTACAGCAAAATGACTAAATTTACTGAGGAGTGGATTTGCGAATGTGAAAGTGAGATCGCAAGCGAAATGGTAAAAATCTCAGAGTTTTTGCATCTGGTTTTCGCGCAGTAACTAATCAAAGGCAAAATTAAAAGCAAAATGAAAAATGACATACACCCACACACACACAGAGTTTTAAAAGTATATAGATACTAGATTAAGTGGGACCCATTGGGTCCCATGTTAACATGGGAGGGCTGGTCCCCCAATGCAATATTCCACCTCTCTACCAATTCCAATATTGATGGCCAGTGGGGGGTGGGGCTTCCTGGAGCACTAGTATGGGTGTTGTGGGCTGAAGGGACTGGTTTCCAGTGGGCTAGTATGGACATTGAGGGAAAATGGATTCTTGGGTGATTCATCAGTCATTCTAGCCTGATGTGCTGGCAGCTCACTCACGGCTGGTGGGCGAGCAGTTGACTCACGGCTATTCCTTGAAATTCCATTTCCAGCAGGGTGCAAGGCCACCAAATTCATGTGCAGTTTCCTATCACTTCAAGTAGGGTGCAAGGCCACCAAATTCAAGTGCAGTTTCCTACCACTTCAAGCAGGGTGCAGGGCCAGCGAACTCAAGTACACTTTCCTACCCCTTCAAGCAGGGTGCAGGGCCACCAAACTCAAGTGCAGTTTCATGCCACTTCAAGCAGGGTGCAAGGCCACCAAATGCAAGTGATGTTTAATGCCATTTCAAGCAGGGTGCAAGGCCACCAAATTCAAGTGCAGTTTCCGACCACTTCAAGCAGGGTGCAAGACCACCAAATTCAAGTGCAGTTTCATGCCATTACATGCAGGGTGCAAGGCCACCACATTCAAATGCAGTTTCATACTATTTCAAGAAGGGTGAAACCACCATAAAACCACCATAAAACCACCATAAAACCACACAAAACACCGCACTCACAGTTCAGTAGACATTCAGTGTGTTCAGTTGATTCACAGCTCAGATAGAGTCGTGACCACTCCCTCCCCCATCTTGCAGAGACTGAGCCACACCCACACTTCCGGGTTTTAAAATCACTCCCCCCTCCCACCGGAAGAGGCATGGCTTTCATGGCGTGATTGACAGGAGAGAGATGCTCAACATTTTTTAAACACTAATAACACTTTTATTTTTCATTGATGGAAAGAATCCTCTGCACCTGATGAGCGGAACGGGGCTGAGTAAGATGGCCAAAAATCACAGCCGTAAGTGGTAGCGTTTTATCTAAAATCAATATACAGTGCAAACAGGATGTTGTCAAGTTACCACCACCAACAACCATTTGCAGTGCAGCATTTCAAGGCCGTTACCACCACCAACAACCGTTTGCAGTGCAGCATTTCAAAGCAGTTACCACCACCAACAACCATTTGCAGTGCAGCATTTCAAAGCAGTTAACACCACCAACAACCATTTATAGAGCAATATTTCAAAGCAACCCCATTTTCATTTTAAAACCACATTAAGCGCACTCACTGAACACATGAGTAGACATGTGTTCAGTGTTATGCTCAGAGAGACGTGAGCCTCTCGCTTCCTTCATCTTACAGAGGCTAAATGTGGCACAACACTTCCGGGTTTTATAGTACCTCTCACCTCCCACCAGCAGGGGCAACAGAGAGAATGGTAACATTTTTTAAACATTAATAACTCTTTTATTTTTAATCGATGGGAAAAATCTTATTGTTCTGCGCAGCGCATGGGGACTGAGTAAGATGGCCAAAAATCATAGCCGTTTTTTCCAAAACCATGAAACAGAACAACAGGAAGTGGTCAAGATCTTACTTTTAGTAACATAGACATTGTCCAACTGGCATTGCTCATGAAACCAATAAAGAATCTGCGCACAGCACCACAGGAATCCTCAGACTGCCACGAAGAACATCATTAAACAAACAAGGCTTTAGTCACCTGAATTAAATTAGAGGACCTTGATTACCCTCAACCATTCACCGGCACTATTAAACTCTCAAACACTTCCTATTGAACCATAACACGGTGTGGCATGGCAGCGCAGCGGTAGAGTTGCTGCCTTACAGTGCTTGCAGCACCAGAGACCTGGGTTCAATCCCGACTGGGGGTGCTGTCTGTACGGAGTTTGGACGTTCTCCCCATGACCGCATGGGTTTCCTTCGAGATCTTTGGTTTCCTCCCACACACCAAAGACGTACAGGTTTGTAGGCTAATTGGCTTGGTATAAATGTAAATTGTCCCTAGCGTATGGTAGTTGTCAGTGTGCGGGGATCGTTGGTCAGCGTGGACTCAATGGGCCGAAGGGCCTGTTTCCACATTGTATCTCTAAACTAAACTAAACAATACCAACATCTCAAAACGGACCTGTACGCGACACCCAGCTATTTAATTTGGGAGAAGTCTGAAGAAGGGTCTTGACCCAAAACATCACCTATTCCTTCACTCCATAGATGCTGCCTCATCCGTTGAGTTTCTCCAGCATATTTGGTCTACCTTCTTTTATTTAATTTGGGAGAAACAAGAAGCTGCAGATGCAGGGTCTTGACCCGAACATCCATCTCTTTGCTACCACAGCGACTGTCTGACCCACCAGCAGTTTGATTTTTGATTCAACCATGGTATTTTCCTCAGGACCCTTCCCCCTTATCCACCTTGTAGCAAGTTGGTGGAAATGGATCACTTCAACTATGTGTGTCAGTAAGCAACCAAACCATTCAATTTTCACCACGTATTCATGCTGGGCCAGTGTATAACAAAACCCACCGGCGACACACTGTTTTGCTCCAATTAATCACGTCTCCACTTCCTATTCAAAGCATCCTGCGTTGAAGAATTATTTTCCGTGACTCACTAGAAGTGCCTGTCACCATGCAGACAGCCACGTGTTCTGTTTGTGCAATATCTAAGAACAGATCGATGGTTTGAATCCCAAGGGCATTAGTTACTGCCAATGACACGAGAAATAGGTGCCCTAACAAAACTACTCAAAAATAATTAAGTTGAAATCAAGGCTCCAAAAAATCCGAGCAGTGCCCACTCTCCCAGGAGACATGTAGCAGAGAAACGGCTAACACTCATTTAAAATTCATGATTTGTTAAAACAATGCCAGAAGGAAGTCTAAATTTTAAATTGAGGTGAGGCTCGTGGAGTGGGAGAGAGCGCAAGGCGGGCACAGAACCCAAAGCAGAGAACGAAAATAAAGACTACAAACTCGGGGCCAACCAGCAGAAAGAAACTGACTCTTGGGAAATCGAGCAGTGGTTGTTCCAGAATGTTTCAACTGATATTGCAAGGATGGTTTGCTGTCACATGTGATGACATTGCACTATTTCACGAAGCAGCTGGCTGGCCCAGTAGTCTGACCAGAGTCACAGGTTCAATACTTAACTCTGCCGCTGTCTGAGTGTAGCTTGTCCTTTCTCCCCGTCATCACTTGGGTTTCTGTACGTTGGCTATTTGCTCATTATCTGCGTGCTCCACATCATTTATCATTGACAAACGCTTCCTCCCTCTGCAGCTGATCTGTAACCATGGGCTGAGCACCGAGCACTTGCAAACTGATATCCTGGTCCTTGCCACAAGTCTTTCTGTGACAACATTTACTGTATTCTGGCTTCTCGAATACCACCCACAGTGAAAAAACAGGCTGGGATGATCATTTGCTATTGTAAATTACCCCTTAATGAAGATAAGTGATGAAATGATCAAAAGGCACCTGAGTAGAAATATGTTTCAGTTTGTTTAGGTTAGAGATACAGTGCGGAAGTAGGCCCTTCGGCCCACCGAGTCCACACGGACCAGCGATCCCCACACATAAACACAATCCTACACGTACTAGGGACAGTTTACATTTATAACAAGCCAATTAACCTACAAACCTGCACGTCTTTGGAGTGTGGGAGGAAATTGAAGATTTCGGAGAAAACCCACGCAGATCACGGGGAGAACAGACAACCCCCATTGTCAGGATCAAACCCGGGTCTCCAGCACTGCAAGGCAGCAACTCAACCGCTACCCCACCAAGGCCGCCCAAGGTGTTGGACTAAAAAAAAAATGGACTGATGGGAATACTCTGCTTGTAGTTGGCATCAACTGGATAGGTTGAACCACCTACCCTCGTGTCATAATAAGCAGGGCATTTAATGCAGAAACAGTTGTCAGATATTTTGTACGAGCTAATGATCATCACCCTTCAAGATTCAAAGCATGCCCAGACATTTTCACACGAGATGTGAGGGAGGACAGGGGAGTTACCTCATGCCATGACCAATATTTAGGTACCAATCAAGATCACTAAAACAGATCACTCCACAATGCAAGACTTTTTGCTGGACTAGGAGGAAGTGGCTGAGGTGTAAAGCCCCTGTCCCACTTACGTGTCCTTGGCACGCTAATTACGCGACCTCGTGGTCACGTTGAGGCGCGAAGGTCGCACGCGACTTAATGCATCCGCACAACCGTTTGGAGCGCGTGACGTCATTTGAAAATGGACACAAAATGCCACAGCAACTCAGCGGGACTGGCAGCATCTCTGGAGATAAGGAATGGGTGATGTTGCGGGTCGAGACCCTTCTTCAGTCTGAAAGAAGAGTCTTGACCCGAAACGTCATCCATTCGGCGATCGTTTGCCTGCTTCAGCTGCTGTTGGAGGTGAGACATTTCATCACGCCAGGGTCCTGGGCCTGTCCCACGCGTCGGTTACGCGACAGGCCGGTGGCGTGCGAAGATTTCATTCGAAACTAAATTTTGGAGCGGCTCGCGATACAGCGCACAACTCCATACCCCTCCACGCTTCTCAGTGGGACCGGCCCCGCGTGGCCACACAATGCCCGTGTGCCTCAACGCGATGACGAGGTTGCGTAATTTGCGTGTCAAGTTACACGTAAGTGGGACAGTGCCTTTACGTACTTCAATTCACTGTCCAAGACAATAGTGCATTAAGAATTTCCATCATTTTACAATCAAAGTTAGTGCATTTGTCAGTTATGGACCTGTCCCACTTGTGCGACCTTTTCGGCGACAGCCGGCACCTGTCATAGGTCGTTACACGTCGCCGAAAATTTTCAACATGTTGAAATTCCAGTGGCTACCAGAACAAGGTACGACTCTTTGGGTGACTACTCACGACCATACAGGCTTCACCCCACGATATGTCACCAGGGTGTTGTCGCCTGTATGGTCGTGAGTAGTCTCTTGAGTTGCCCAAAGAGTCGTAGCGTCTTTCTGGTCGCTGCTGAATTTTCAACATGTTGAAATTTTTTGCCAACCTGAAACTATCTATGATGGGTGCCGGAAGTCGCAGAAAATGTTGCGTAAGTGGCACAGGCTCATTGGAAGTGTATCTCACCTTTATTGTCTTGAAGCACAAGCAGTCACATTGATCACATCTCTGAGACTTCACCTCACAGGCAGACACATACCCCACCTCGGCAACTATCTCCTCAACTTTCCTATACTCCTCACAAATTTCAACCTTCTCAATAACTCACACATCATACACTCACACACATTGAACAAAGGACATGCAGACAAAGAGCCATGATGCTTCCTGGCCGGCACCTCCTCATATTCCCTCCAGTCTACCTTTAAGGAATGAGTGGGTTGTGTGATAAGACTTTGATGCATCACTGTACCAGACATTGCAGTCTAGTTGGTACACAAAAGGCTGGAGAAACTCAGCGGGTGCAGCAGCATCTAAGGAGCGAAGGAGATAGGTGACGTTTTGGGTCGAGACCCTTCTTCAGACTGGTTAGGGATCAGGGAAACGAGAGATATAGATGGTGATGTGGAGAGATAAAGAACAATGAATGAAAGATATGCAAAAAAGTATCGATGATGAAGGAAACAGGCCATTGTAAGCTGTTTGTAGTGTGAAAATGAGAAGCTAGTGCGACTTGGGTGGGGGAGAGATAGAGAGAGAAGGAATGCCAGGGCCTGAGGGCTGAGGGAGAGGTGGGAAGGGGAGGAGACAGCCAGGGTTAACAGAATTGCGAAAATTCAATGTTTAAACCCAGAGGATGCAGACTCCCCAAGCGGAATATGAGGTGCAGTTCCTCCAACTTGCGGTGTTGCACACTCTGGCCGTGGAGGGGGCCCAGGACCGAGAGGTCGGATACAGAATGGGAGGGGGAGTTGAAGTGCTGAGCCACCGGGAGGTCGGGTTGGTTATTGCGGACTGAGCGGAGGTGTTCGGCGAAACGATCGCCAAGCCTCCGCTTGTTCTCACCGATATAGATCAGCTGGCATCTGGAGCAATGGATGCAGTAGATGAGGTTGGAGGAGGTGCAGGTGAACCTCTGTCGGACCTGGAAGGACTGCTTGGGTCCCTGAAAGGAGTGGATGGGGGAGGTGAAGGGACAAGTGTAGCATCTCTTGTGGTTGCAAGGGAAAGTGCCCGGGGAAGGGGTGGACCGGGAGGGAAGGGAAGAATTGACAAGAAGGGAAGCATTGCAGTCTAGTTGTGGGTTATTGCCTTCAGTTAAAGGCATATGTTTTATAGCTGCTTCACTCGATTTGCTTATGCAAATATATCACAAAGGAATCTATTGATACCACATTCTTATCAAGGTTGGGATATGATGCTTCAAGAGTAGCAAAGCAATGTTATAGCATGAAGAAAATAGAGAACAAGGTTCTTCACATAAAGCAGCAACATTGGCCAGCAGTAGAATCGTTGGATACGTCAGTAAGCTCCAAAGGTATGAGCAGATTCATCCAAGATAGACACAAAATGCTGGAGCACCTCAGCGGGGCAGGCAGCATCTCTGGAGAGAAGAAATGGGTGACATTTCTGGTCGAGACCCCTCTTCAGACCCAGGTTTTGACCTGAAACATCACCCATTCCTTCTCTCCGCAGATGCTGACTGTCCCATTGAGATACTCCAGCATTTTGTGTCTATCTTTGGTGCAAACCAGCCTCTGCAGTTCCTTCCTACACAGCAGATTCATCCATCCTGCTTACACATGATACACAAGGCAAATTATATTGTCAGGCTCTGTGGGCAGATTGTAGAACAGAGAAATGCAGCCATATACAGGAAGAAAGAGATGATACTGTTGCTGGTAGTCGGCTGGAAACAGAAGAGGGAGTCCACCGTTGCAATGGATTACAGGTGACGTTTCACATGAGGACATAGCATAAACCTTGAAGGGATATTCTGGTTCAACACTGTCAGAGATTTACGAGTGTCTCAAATTTGAAAAAATAAGGTTCAAAAGAAATGCATGAGCAGGCTAATTACAAATAAAACACAAAGTACTTGTGCTATAGCTCCAGGATAAGCACTCAACTAAGAAAACCAAACCCAAAGCCAAAGTATTATCTAACTAAATACACCCATTTACAATAAATCACTCCATATGCGAAAAAAAAGCCAGCTACCTACATATTAACTCTCTTTAAAAAAATAATAATCCTGTGAATGCAAGTATATCATTGGGGTTATCAAGTGGGCACCTCCCTTCATTGATGTTTCATCGAGTTAGGCCCACAACACTTCAGGAAGGCTCAACAGTTGGTCCTGGCCTCTCACTCTCTCGCTCTCGCTCTCGCACTTGCACTTGCACTCGCACTCTCTCACTCTCTCACTCTCTCACTCTCGCTCTCTCTCACACTCTCACTCTCACCCTCAATACTACCAGTATCTACTAAATAAAGGAAGCTGCAGCCAATTAGCTAACAAATGCTAAATGCCTGCATCTTATCTTCCACGAATCCAAGCCCATCATTAAACTTGTAACACCACAAATATCATCCTTGCATAAGACCGGGATACACTTACACAGACTCCAATTACAAAGAAATACACAAACTGCATATCATCCGTTTCCTTTCTGCCCCCAACAGACACTATTTCTTCTTCACCAGATCCACCCACTGCCTTGCTCTGCTGCCTCTGACATTTCCTTTACAGCCTGACGCAAAATCTGTCTGCAAATTCCTAGCTCTCCAAAGAGCGACGTGGTGGATCTGGCTATGAAACCTCTACAACCCACTTCTACCGCACATACTCTTGCTCCCCATCCCCGTTGCTCAACTTCTGCTGCCAACTCAACATATCTAAGCCTTATATCTAATCCTTTCATAAGCCTCATCCACTGTTCTTCCAAGGCAGCGTCAATTCTATAAAATACACTATCTGCTGACTAACTGACCATAACATTATTTCAGGCCTCAAACTAGCACTAATTATTTCCTGCGGAACAACAAGCTTTCCTCCTAAATCTAGCCGCATCTCCCAATCACAGGCTCCCCGTAACTGGCCTGACTCATACCTTCCCTCCTCTACCTTTCTCTCCCTCACGGACAAAATGAATTGCAGCACTCACAGTCCTGATGCCCACTGAATTCACCTGCACTCCCCTCCTCTCAATTGCTGCAGCGATGCACTTCAATACCTGGTTATGCCACCAGGTATACCAACCCTGAGAAAGACTAGCCCTTCATCCTCACAAAATATGCCTGAATGTTGCCACCCCTGAACACAAGGGACTCCTACCCACTATTTGAGGTTCTGCGGTGACGGCAACACATCATGAATAGCCCTTATCAGGAAACTTACATGACCCGCCTCCATGCACCACAGGCCCCTCCAGCTAAACCTCCTCTTTTCTGCACCTTCCCAGTTCATCCACTGTCCCTGCTTAACCTGAGCGACTGCCCTTACACATCTCACTGCTTCCTCCTGACGATGTACCTGCTCAACAACCAATTTCCTCCTCTCTATGGGACCTTCCTTACTCCACACTGGTTTACCTGTGCTGAGCCCTAAGCATCCTTTCCCTTGCTGCCCCCTACCAACAATGTCCGTATGCCTCAGAGCGGCCTGTGCTTCTTCTACTGCCGGCTTTGAGTTCCACTTCCTCCCTCTAGTTACACTTGGCACCAGATTACTATCTAAGGTGTCCTTGCTCCCTGATAATTGCAACTCTAACCTCACCTTAGCACACAAACTCCTCTGTTAGGCTAGACAATGGTAAATGGAGAATACCTTTCCCATATAAAGTCACATTGCTAAGACACCGTGAAACTCCTAACCATTTCCTAATATATGAACTAACCAATTTCTCTAACCTTTCCACCTTAGAAATTCGCACCTCATATACAGTCAATGGCCACATCAACCTAGGGAATAGCCCAAACTGCAAACGCCACATCTCCAACTTGCCCGGAAGACCTGATTTCTCTATCCTTTGTAACCCGTCAGTAACATCCTTTCTAAAGTTGCTGAACTTGTTCAGTGTCATCCAACTTCCTGTTATACCACCTACCCAAACATTTAACTGGTTTCTCCATTATAGACGGGATTTCTTCTTCATCCACACAAAACCCTTTCTCTACGGCCTTTCCTCTTCCGAAAGAAATACTCTGTGACTTACTAGGCCTCATCTTCAATCTAGCCCATTTAAGGTTGTCATTTAACTACTCTAACAACCATCTTGTACAAGCTACTGTTGTGGTCACCAAGGACATATCATCCATATAGGCTCCGGTTGGAGGGAGGAGCAGTTCATCGTGCCGTCTCTCCCTGCCGATGATCCACTGTGAGGCTCTAATCACTAGCTCCATCACCATTGTATAATGAAGTATTGGCGTTGATGAGCTTGCTTTCTGATTATATCCATTTGCAGGGCAGAGGATTAATCAGCAGTGATAAGCATGCCCAGGAACTTGTATTTTTAACTCATATTTCACTTGGGCAGCTTACACCCCAGCTGTATGAATATGGACCTCTAACTTCAAGCAAAGTTTGCTTTCCCTCTCACTCTCCATCCTTCGCGCCATCCCAGTTCTTTGACCAGTCTGACTGTCCTCGTTTACATTTTATCTCTGTGTGCTTCCCTGTTACCTTCTCCCAGCTAACAATGATCCATTCTACATTTTCCTTGATCTCCATCCCCTTTTGTCACGTTTTCATGCCTCGCACTTCCTCGTCTCTGTATCTCCCTCTCTCCTGACTCAGTCTGAAGAAAGGTCCCGACCCAAAACGTCACCCACCCCTTCTATCTAGAGATGCTGTCCCGCTGAGTTACACCAGCATTTTTGTGTCAATCCCAGGAATTGTTGACTCACTGATGAAGACAGAGTGTGGGAATGTGAGGAGATTGGTGACCAAAGCTTGGGCCTGGGATACTGATCTACTTCAGCTTGTTTTGACAAGATTAAGAAAATTGAGGGTGTTATATCCATGGAAGAACTGATCACTATATGTCGGCGCAGCCGTAGTCATCATGAGAGGCCCCACTGGTGCCCAATGATTTTGTTATCCATGAGCCCCTATTCCACCGGAACAATAAGGACTTTGCAATACAATGTATTCCAAAGTTTTAAGAACTTAACGCTGAAAATGTAGAGACCGGATATGCATGAAACCTAGCTGGAGTAGCAGAATTATTAGTCTGTAGTGGATATTTCAAAGATGTCAAGTGCAGCTTGCAATGAAAAGTTTCATTAACAAAGAATGCGAGGGACAAAGAGAATTTATACTTAGTCTGAAGAAGGATCTCAACCCAAAACGTCACCCCATTCTTTCTCTCCAGAGACGCTGCCTGTCCCGTTGAGTTACTCCAGCATTTTGTGTCTATAGTTGAATTTACCACTGCATATTAATATAACCAGATTGCTGATGATGTAATTTTATGTATGTAAATTGTTATGGGTTCCCAGGGATTTATTCCATTTTGCAGTGCAACATATATACTGTAATTCTGAATGCCTCTTTAAGAAATGAACAAGCCATATGGTATGTCTTTGATTTCTCGTTGTACCAGACACTGTTGTTTAGCTGAGTGTTATTGCCTTCAATAAACTATGATCTGTTCATAACACCATCTCTGTTTATTTGCTAATGCAAGCAGCAGCGCTAAAAAACCCACAGATGCTCCTCCTCTTGCACACACCATACAAGTTAGCACATCCACCCATACAACTCAAAGCCAACCAGACAGATTGTAACTATTCGATATTGGCAATTGTGTTGGATGCTAGATGCAGGAAAAATGTTCCCGATGTTGGGGGAGTCTAGAACAAGTGTAAGAATAAGGGGTTGGCCATTTAGGACTAGGATGAGGAAAAACTTTTTCACCCAGAGAGTTGTGAATCTGTGGAATTCTCGGCCACAGAAGGCAGTGGAGGCCAATTCGCTGGATGTATTCAAGAGAGAGTTAGATTTAGCTCTTAGGGCTAAAGAAATCAAGGGATATGGGGAGAAAGCAGGAGCAGGGTACTGATTTTGGATGATCAGCCATGATCATATTGAATGGTGGTGCTGGCTCGAAGGGCCAAATGGCCTCCTCCTGCACCTAGTTTCAATGTTTCTATGTGTAAGTACACCAAAAATATGCTGGTGTAACTCAGCTGGTCAGATCGCATCTCTGGAGAAAATGGATAGGTGACATTTGGGGTCAAGACCCTTCTTCAGACTGATTGTAGTAGGGAGAGTAGGGGAAAAAACAGGAAGCAAAAAAAACCAGGACAAACGACAACACCTGTCCCAGTAAAGTGAAGAGATATATTTGCAGAGCAAGAGGCTTCCCAAGCCCGAGGGCAGTGCCCTCTTCCTGTGGGCACTGAGGACTTTGCAAGGGCAGTGCAGCTTACAACCCAGCGGCATGAATATTGACTTCTCTACCTTCAATTAACCCTTGCTTTCCCTCTCTCTCCATCCCTCCCCCATTCCTAGTGCTCCGACCAGACTGTCCTCCTGATTAAATTTTACCTTTGTCTGGTTCGTTGTCACCTTCCCCGAGCTAACGATGATCTATTCTCCGGATGTTTGTCTCCTTTGATCTCTCGTTTTCACACCTTACCATCCCATATCTCCCTCTCCCCTGACTCTTGGTCTGAAGAAGGGTCTCGACCCGAAATGCCACCTATTCCTTCTCTGTGGAGATGCTGCTAGAGTTACTCCAGCATTTTGTGCCTAATTGTCGGATGCTACTGATTTGCTCTAGTGGGTATGCAACTAAAATATTTATCTACGTTTCGTGTAAAAGGCCCTTCAACCCGCCGTTCAGAGTAAATACGTTTCTAAGCCCATGGCTTTAAAAACAATCATTTATTACTTTTTTTAAAATTCTCATAATCTTCATTGTTTTGCTACTGGCTGGAAAATCGGGCTAATCAATTTAATATTCTGATTTGCACATGTAAATTTAGATTCAGTTGCCCAGGAATGTTCCCCAATTGCAGCATTAAAACCACCCTAGAGAAAAGGAGCATATATCATGCTTTATTTACATTAACTTAAACGGAACTGAATTCCAGCAATGACATGATCCAAATTGAGCAGAATAAGCAACAGGACATCTCTTCAGCCACTTAAAGTCAGCACTTTCCACTAACAGAGTTACTTGAAAATTCATCCCCAAACATTAGCAAATGTCTGACTGTTGCCCAAACTGCAGTTGCCACTTAGAGAAAGAATGAGCTGTTGCTCACAGCATCAGCCAGAGCATCATTACAGCTTATGCAGCACATGCTCCAGTGCAGCCATCACTCCTTGCAAAGTCCCAGCTCTCTGGAAGAAGAGATACACAAGGATTTGGTCTTAGAAGCGAATGGTGTGAAATGTACACGCTGGAACTATTGTGTAGGAAGGAACTGCAGATCAGGGCCGTCTTGACAGCATTCTAGGCCCCCGGGCAAAGCAGTGGACTGGGGCCCCTACACTTCCAGTTTCCTTATGCCGAATCAAATATGCCGTCATGCACTTGCGATGTTCTTCTCCGTTTTCATGCTCTACAATAACATTCTACAATAGCACGGGGCCCCTATGCTCGTGGGGCCCCGGGCAACTGCCTAGCGTGCCCATGCGTTAAGATGACCCTGCTGCAGATGCTGGTTTAAACTGAAGATAGACACAAAAGCTGGAGTCATTCAGCAGGACAGCCAGCATCTTTGGTTAGAAGAAATGGGTGACGTTTTGGGTCGATGAGGCAATTCTAGATGCATCCCCTGACCTTGTCCCTTCAGGTCATTATACTTTCCACAGCTGCTGTATCCAAATCTTAATGGTTGACTGCTGCTTGTCCCGCCCAGGATGTTATCGAGACTTGCGAGCTTGAGTTATAGGGAGAGGCTGGGTAGGCTGGGAATATTCTTTGGGGGAAGAGATTTAATTGCTCTGGGTCATTGTGTTCACCTGAGGGTGGTCAGTAACTTTGGAAAAGTTGCCAGTGGATACGAATGTGACAATTGTATAGATTTCTGGGTAGGAGGTGTTTAGAGGGATATTGTAGCGGCACCTAGTGGTGCGGCTGGGAAGTCAGAACCCTCGTGACCGCGGGGGTTCGTTCATGTGCTTTTAGTTAGCAATTGGCGCTCCTCGCGTCGACAGGAGCTGTATTCGTTAGCTAGACTAAGTATGCGGTATTACGAGTTTTTGTTTGTGTTTTGTTAATAAAAACCATTTCGCTCAACCTGTCTGGTCTCACTACAATATGTGGTCGTTCAATATGTGCAAATGGGTCGTTCAGAACATTTTTATTTAAGAAGCTGGAAAATCGAAGGTAGACGAAATGCTGGAGAAACTCAGCGGTTGAGGCAGCTTCTATGGAGCGAAGGAAATGGGCAACGTTTCGGGCCGAAACCCTGAAGAAAAAATGTTGCCTATTTCCTTCGCTCCATAGAAGCTGCCTCGCCCGCTAACTTTCTCCAGCATTTTTGTCTACCTTCAGAATTTGGTCGGCATGGATGAGTTGATCTGAAGGAGCCCTCTGCGTACATGACTCTAATTTCATGCAGTGCTTGGTGTACAATAATCTGGAAGCCAGGGGTGTTGACATCCCCCAAGACTGTAGGTGATGGAGCAGCGTTCTGCTTCCTTTGAGGCAAGGGCATAGACCATCCGAATTCTTCATGCCTTAGTGCAGTCAAAGGCTGCTTCAGTCAGAACTCTGTTAGCTTGTTCTTTGGGAACAGATTCCTGTTCTGCCAGAAAGGGTTGCTGACACTTAGGGTTGCTGACACCACATGCATCAGGGAGAAGACTGCAAACATGTTGGAGTAGAGCATCTTGTTAGTACAGAAGCTTTAATGACAGGTGAACAATCTGGCTCACAGAGGGGACACAACCTGTAATATGTCTGGACCTTAATAGAGTTCCACTTGCATTACAGAGCTCATAAGGGCACTCCAATCTCTTTCCACCAGCAGATGGAAACAAAATGCTGGAGTCACTCAGTGGGACAGGCAGCATCTCTGGATAGAAGGAATGGGTAGCGTTTCAGGTCGAGACCCTTCTTCAGACTAAAAGTTAGGGGAGTGGGCAACACAGAGATAAGGGAGAGTAAAGGGCCTGTCCCACTAGGCAATTGTTTTGGAGAATTGCCAGCGACTGTCATAGTCATAGCAGGTTGCAGAAAAACCGGCGACTGGACTACTGGGCATGTCCAACTTAGGCGAGTTTTTAGATGACTGCCCGCGACTACGGTAATGGAATTCACAGAAGTCAGCACCAGCGACAACCTACGTCATCCTGGCGACAACCTACGACAGCACCTACATCAGGAGAAGACAAGCTACGACAAGACCACGGTCGCCGACTGTCGCTGAAAAGTTTTGAACATTTCAAAATCCAGCGGCGAACAGAAAGTCGCTACGACTCTTTGGGCGATTGAGGAGACCGCTCACAGCCATACAGGCAACACCCCGGCGACCATGTGGCAACAGCCTAGTCGCCGGCAGTCACCTAAAAACTCGCCTAAGTGGGACAGGCCCTTGAAGACAAGACATCAAAGGAGATGACGGTGAAGGAAAATGCAGAATCAATTATTGGTAGCTAGGAGAAGGAGACAACAAAGCATACAGAGCTAACATTGGTCTGGAGGACAGCCAGACTGGTCGGGGGATGAGCTAGGATGGGGGAGAGATAGAGAGAGAGGGAAAGCAAGGGTTACTTGAAGTTAGAGAAGTTAATATTCATACCGCTGGGGTGTAAGCCGCCCAAGTGAAATATGAGGCGCTGTGCATCTCCTCTAGGTGGAAGTGCTCACAAGCATTCGACAGCCCAAGTACCCCCACACTCTGCCCTTCATCCAGCCACCAAGCCCATCCAGGCCCTCCCTGGATCTCCTCTGGTCCAGCTGAAAGGGTGATGTCTTCCATCAGCTTTTATGGGTCGGTGCCTTTTGTTCTTTCAGATGTGGAATTCTCCACACCACCAGGGGGAAGCAGAGTCTTCCTCTGGACCTGACATTCAGTCAGACATTTTTGGAAAGTCAGGTCGGACAATAATGGCACGCAGATCTAGGCTTGAAGCTAAGCTCGTTAATCACCACAGAGTCACGCCAACTGGATGTGTAAGACAGTGTACACGCTGGCAGTATTCTGAGCAGAGGCCTCAAGGTTTTCTACACAGTCAAAGTTCAAAGTTAAGATGCTTTTAGATGCTTGAAAATATTTGAAAACATTGTAGGTAATTTCTCCACAGAAGGTAAAATGTTTCTGTAGAATGGGCAGCCACCTTCATTTGTTCCACCTCCAGACTGGCAACGCAAGTAGATAGAGCGGTGAAGAAGGTCTATGGTATGTAAACACAAAATGCTGGAGTAACTCAGTGGGACAGGCAACATCTCTGGAGAGAAGGAATGGGTGACGTTTCGGGTTGAGACGTCACCCATTCCTACTCTCCAGAGATGCTGCCTGTCCCGCTGAGTTACTCCAGCAATTTTGTGTCTACCTTCGATTTAAACCAACATCTGCAGTTCTTTCCTACACAAGGTATATGTTTGCCTTCATCAATTGGGG
Source organism: Raja brachyura (assembly GCA_963514005.1). The sequence continues at coordinate 50,953,106 of OY740795.1, forward strand.
CATTGAATATGAGAGTCTGGAAGTCATGCTACAGCTTTATTAAACTTTGGTTAGGTCAAAGTTGGGTTTGGTTTGGAGTGGAGCGTGCAGTTCAGATCACCCCCAATTGCAAGAAGGATGTGGAGGCAGAGGCTTTGGAAAAAGTGCAGAAGAAGTTTAACGGAATGCTGCCTGGAGTAGAGGGTATTAGCAATAAGGAGAAGATGGACAAACATGAATTGTTCCCTATAGAATATCAAAGGCTAAAAGACCTGATAGAAGTTGATAACATTATAAGAGGCATAGATACAGTAAACAGTCAGAACCTTTTACCAGAGGCTGAAGTTTAAAAGAGATGTTTGGGACATTTTTTCTTTGCTTAGTTCTGGCATGGGAAGTTGATAGTGCTGGTAAGAGCAGATATGATAGTGGTGTTTAAGATGCTTTTAGATAGGCAAATGAATATACAGGGAATGGAGGAATGTGGACCAGATACAAGATGTGGAGATCAGATAGCTTAGCATTATGTACAGCACAGACCGTGGAGGCTGAAGGGACTGTTCCTGTGCTGTACTGTTCTATGTTTGATGTGCTATGATTGTGCCGACATGGTCTAATTCTACACAATGTATTACATTTGGATGATGGACGGCATGACGGCAGAGAGCGTTCGATAATTTTAAGTGTTCATCATCATTCTATGTCCATTTGCTTGTACAAATTATTGTTTATATCATGTTGCTCAATGTGGTAATATTGATTGGTCGAGATCAAGGATTAACACGCATTTCCCTTTCTCGCTGGTCTAACCGATAATGGATTACTCAGGACCGCTCCTCAGTAGGTGGACCAGTGCCATGGTGATGTCGCCAAAGTGTCACACACTTAGAGTTCTGGGTTTGGGCATTGCAGAGATAGGCAATTGTATGGATAATGTTCCCAGAGCAGTAATGGAAGCTTTAATCAGTGCACTTTCTGTAATAATGGAACCATTTGATTGCGGTGAATGATACTTCAGGGGATGCTGAAAATTCATTCTGATGATGTCGCTGCCACTGATGAAGCTTCCTCAGTTATACATTTCTTAACTTTGGAAGGTTACACAAAAAGCTGGAGAAACTCAGCGGGTGCAGCAGCATCTAAGGAGCGAAGGAGATAGGCGACGTTTCGGGTCGAGACCCTTCTTCAGACTCTTAACTTTGGAACATTGGAGTGGGTGCATTACAGGCAGGAAATCATTTACAAATCAAGAAATTCATTCCCTCTCATAGCTTAGTCAGGCTGGAAAAGCAACTGAACAATATTCTGTCCCTCAGTGAAGATAGACTCAAAATGCTGGAGGAACTCGGTGGGACAGGCAGCATCTCTGGATAGAGGGAATGGGTGACGTTTCAGGATCGGAGTGGAGATGGGTCTCGACCCGAAACGTCACCCATTCCTTCTATCCAGAGATGCTGCCTGTCTCACTGAGTTATTCCAGCATTTTGTGTCTACCTTCGGTTTAAACCAGCATCTGCACATTATGTCCCTCAGTAGTAGCTGACCTTGGTGCAAATCTTGTGGCAGTTTGAGTGTAGACAGTGGTTATGGCTTTCAGAAGCAATGAAAGGTGAGCTGTAGAGTAGGAATTATAGAGTAGGAAAGATTTTTTGGAATATTGGAAGATGAATACCAACACAGTTGAGATGAGGGTGGTCCATTGTTTCCTCGTTTATTATATCCTTCCATTAGAGTGGGAATCTCAAGAGAATCAGCAGCAATTTTAGTCAGCAAGTACTGCACATCGCAAGGGGGGTGGGTACCCGTCACTGCAATCTCCTCCCTCACAAACTCCTCCACAACACCCCATTATGCTGTGGACGGATGCTGCCTGACCAGATGAGTGTTTGTGCTGTTTTTTTACTCTTGTTCTCCTCTGTGGAAGGAGCAGAAGAAATTATGAAGGTCCGTTCTCCTTGAGTAGGGTGATTTTCCACGTGTTACGGTGCACATTAAACTCTGAAATATGGCAGCAATCATAAAATTATGAGGCATAGATAGGGCAGACAGTCAGAACCTTTTATCAGGGTGGAAATGTCCAACACTAGAGGGCGTAGCTATAAGGTGAGAGGGGAGAAGTTTAATGGAGATGAGCGGGGAAAGTATTATTACAGAGAGGGTGGAATACATTGTTAGGGGTGATGGTGGAGGCAGATATGAAAGTGGTGACTAAGAGCTTTTGAAAAGGTACATGGAAATGTAGGCAATAGAGGGATATGGATTATGTGCAGGCAGATTAAATCAGTTCAGGTAGGTTAGGCATAAACATTGTGGGCCGAAGGGCCCATTCCTGTTTTATGTTCTATGTTCTATGTTCAATGCTCAGCCATAATTTCCTGAGAGGTGACTTTTCACTGGATGTGCTGGCTCTGGAGAGGGCCCAGAGGAAGTTTACAAGAATGATCCCAGGAATGAGGAGGTTAACACATTGGCTGCATTAGGTGGTATCCTCCAATATCTGGGGGATTTTGTGAATAAGCATCTTCATTGCACAGAGGATCTAGAACTGACTTTGTGACCAGAATACAAGGAATTAGCTCAGGTTTTGTGATGACAATTAATTGCATAATGTGTAAAAGGAATCTAGTGCTCCTTTGCCTAATCTCAAATACATTTCAAATGTTTATGCCATGGTGCCAGTCCAACGGAATCAAAGGATATGGGGAGAAAGTAGGAACAGGGCACTGATTCTGGATGATCAGCCATGATCATATCGAATGGCGGTGCTGGCACGAAAGGCCGAATGGCCTCCTCCTGCACCTGCTTTCTATGTTTCTACGTTTCTATGTTAACATCAGCAAGACAAAAGAGTTGGTTGTTGACTTAAGGAAGCGAGATCGTGAACACAACCCTAGCCTCTACACTGGAGCTGCAGTAGAGGTAGTTGGCCATTTCAAGTTCGTAAGTATCCATAGTAATAGCAACCTAACATGGTCCCTTCACATTAACACAATGATTAAGAAAGCGCATCAGCGTATTTACTTTCTTGGGCATCTGAGTAGATTTGGCACATCCACAAAGATTCTCTGGCACCACTACCGAGGCCCTACGGAAAGCAGTTTGAAACAATGCATCTCAGCCTGATACGGCAACTGCTCCGCTCTTGCAGTGAGTGGTGAACACAGCCTCGTCCATCAAAGGCTCGACACTTCCTTCCATCCTGAAGATAGACACAAAAAGCTGGAGTAACTCAGCGGGTCAGACAGAATCTCTGGAGAAAAGGAATAGGTGAAGTTTTGGGTCGGGACCCTTCTTCAGGGTCCACAGTTCCTTCCCACACTTCTTCCATCCTGGTCACTTTCATGGTGCATAGCATCAAGAAGCCTATCCCCCTGCCCATTTCCTTTTCTCTCTTCCACCTTCTGGGAGAAGACATAGGAACTTGAAATCCCAGTTTTCCAACATTCCCCATTGTTGTTAGATTCCTAAAACAATCAGCCCTTTCAAAACGCCTTTCCCAGAGGTGCTGGCAAATACACTTAATGGGCCTGTCCCACATGGCGATTTTTTTCGGTGACTGCCGGAATCTTTGACTGACGTATCAGGTCGCCGAAAGATTTTGAACATTTCAAAATCCAGCGGCGACAAAAAAAATGTTGCGGCACTTGAGGAGACACCGCGCGCCAATACGTCATCACGCCGCAACTTTTTCAGTGACCTGATACGTCAGTCAATGATGCCGACAGTCGCTGAAAAAATCGCCATGGGGACAGGCCCTTAACTCTATTTCATTTGGTTATTTCATTATTGTACTTTAATTTTTTTTTCTACTAATTTCGATTCCACTACAATCTTGTACCCTTCTGCTATTTTGCTCGTTATTGTACATATTATTGTATTTGCCATTATTCTCTACATACAGTTTACTCCACAGGCTTCATGTGAACAAGAAATGTTATGGCAGCCTAGCGTATTTGACAATAAACTAATCTAAATCAAATGAAGAAATAATATAAACTACGACTTTTGTTTCTACATTACTCTTCAAGGCCTTAGGAGATCCCAGAGCACTCAACAAGCATTGGAGTACTTCTGTTGTGTATTCATTGTAATGTAGAACCAGTCCATAAGTGATAGGAGCAGAATCAGGCCATTCAGCCCATCAAGTCTACTCTGCCATTCAATCATGGCTGATCTATCTCTCCCTCCTAACCCCATTCTCCAGCCTTCTCCCCATAACACCTGACACCTGAAGTAATCAAGAATCTACCCATCACTGCCTTAAAAATATTCATTGACTTGGCCTCATCAGCCTTCTGTGGCAAAGAATTCCACAGATTCACCATCCTCAGACTAACAAAACTCTTCCTCATTTTCTTCCGAAGGGAACGTCCTTTAATTCTGAGGCTCTGACCTCTAGTCCTGGACTCTCCCACCAGTGGAAACATCCTCTTCACATCCACTCTATCCAGGCCTTTCAATGTTCACACACAACCGAGTGATAATGACCAGTAAGTTAGTTTAATCAATACTGACTGGAATAATGTCTCTGCTTTTATTTGTAAAGGTTCCATAGACCTTTTATGTGAACGGAGCGAAACATCGCAGGGATTGAGTCTCGATGCAGGGGTTACAACGGGAGAGCAACCGAGTGCCTGGGACAGCAGATCAGTGTTTGGGAGAGGATTGTGAGCCCAACCTGGAATAGAGGGGAGGTAGGAACAAGGAACTGCAGATACTGGTTTACACAAAAGGACACAAAGGAAGTTCCCAACCCAAAAACATCACCTCTTCATGTTCTGCAGAGATGCTGCCTGACCCGTTGGGTTACTGCTGTCCTTTTCTGGAATAGAGGGATTTGTGCATGTGGTTCATGATACCCCAGCCAGGAGAAACATCAACATTTTGGGGCGGCACGGTGGTGCAGTGGTCGAGTTGTTGCTTTACAGCACCAGGGACCAGGATTCGATCCTGACTACGGGTGCTGTCTGTGCGCAGTTTGTACGTTCTCTTTGTGACCATGTGGGTTTTCTCTGGGTGATCCGGTTTCCTCCCACGTTCCAAAGACGTGCAGTTTTGTAGGTCAGCATGGATTTACGAAAGGTGAATAATGTCTGACGAATCTTATAGAGTTTTTTGAGGATGTAACTAGAGTGGATAAGGGAGAACCAGTGGATGTGCTATATCTGGACTTTCAGATGGTTTTTGACAAGGTCCCACCCAATAGATTAGTATACAAACTTAAAGCACACGATATTGGGGGTTCAGTATTGATGTGGATAGAGAACTGGCTGGCAGACAGGAAGCAAAGAGTAGGAGTGAACGGGTCCTTTTCAGGATGGCAGGCAGTGACAGTGCTGGGACCCCAGCTATTTACAATATATATTAATGATTTGGACGAGGGAATTGAATGCAACATCTCCAAGTTTGCGGATGACACAAAGCTGGGGGACAGTGTTAGCTGTGAGGAGGATGCTAGGAGGCTGCATGGTGACTTGGATCGGCTGGGTGAGTGTGCAAATGCATGGTAGATGCAGTATATAATGTGGATAAATGTGAGGTTATCCACTTTGGTGGCAAAAACAGGAAAGTAGACTATTATTTGAAGGGTGGCCGATTAGGAAAAGGGGAGATGCAACGAGAACTGGGTGTCATGGTACACCAGTCATTGAAAGTAGGCATGTAGGTGCAGCAGGCAGTGAAGAAAGCAAATGGTATGTTAGCATTCATAACAAAAGGATTTGAGTATAGGAGCAGGGAGGTTCTACTGCAGTTGTACAGGGTCTTGGTGAGACCACACCTGGAGTATTGCGTACAGTTCTGGTCTCCAAATCTGAGGAGAGGCATTCTTGCCATAGAGGGAGTACAGAGAAGGTTCACCAGACTGATTCCTGGGATGTCAGGACTTTCATATGAAGAAAGAATGGATAGACTCGGCTTGTACTCGCTGGAATTTAGAAGATTGAGGGGGGATCTTATAGAAACTTACAAAATTCTTAAGGGGTTGGACAGGCTAGATGCAGAAAGATTGTTCCCGATGTTGGGGAAGTCCAGGACAAGGGGTCACAGTTTAAGGATAAGGGGGAAATCCTTTAGGACCGAGATGAGAAAAACATTTTTCACACAGAGAGTGGTGAATCTCTGGAATTCTCTGCCACAGAAGGTAGTTGAGGCCTCTATATTTAAGAGGGAGTTAGATGTGGCACTTGTGGCTAAAGGGATCAGAGGGTATGGAGAGAAGGCAGGTACAGGATACTGAGTTGGATGATCAGCCATGATCATATTGAATGGCGGTTCTGGCTCGAAGGGCCGAATGGCCTACTCCTGCACCTACTCTCTATGTTTCTATGTTTCTATGTTAATTGTCTTTGGTAAATTTGTCCCTACTGTTTAGGATAGAACTACTGCATGGGTGAACGCTGGTCGCCGCAGACTCAGTGAGCTGATGGACCTGTATTCTAAACGAATCTGAATTTCATATCTTGTCAGGTCCTGTAAGAACTTTGTATAACTTAATGAGCTCCCCTCTCATTCTTTCAAATTCAAGGGGTCATAGGCCCAATATCAACACCAGTAACAAATATCTGTTTAGAATTTTAGGGTATTATTATTTGGCACAGAAATCACTACAATTATATGCCATTGCAAGAAAACAAAATTCAAACACGCAGCACAGAAAAAAGAATAATACAAGAGTCTGAGGAAGGGTTTCAACCTGAAACGTTGCCTATTTCCTTCGCTCCATAGATGCTGCCTCACCCGCTGAGTTTCTCCAGCATTTTTGTCTACCTAATACAAACCTAAATTTCCAATTACATCAAACTGGAGAAACAACGTTGATTTTTATGACTGTTGTCGAGAGTGGGCATTTCAACACTGTCTCCGGATTGAGACGCTGGAGGGCTACCAAATCAGCCCGAGATGACATGTCATGTTCCTCTGATTAAGATAGGACTCAGTGGCCCAAAGGTAAGATAGTGAGAAGCTGTTCCCCATGGTTATGGTATCTAAAACCAGAAGGCATAAGCAGAGGAATTAGCAATTTGGGGGGGAGCTGTGGAAGATTTTTCATTAATCAATGAAATCTGAGCCGCTGTGCCTGAGGGGTTGGTGAAGTTATGAACTCCAACACTGAGGAAGTGTCTCGACCAGAAACGTCACCCGATCGTTCTATGCCGCCTGTCCCGCTGAGTCACGCTACATTTTGTTTTTATCTTCAAGACATAAGATAATCTGAATGAGCATTTGATTTGCCAAGGCATAACAGGCTATGGAGACAGTGCGAATGGTGTAGTGTGGCTGGTTTTTGCGGGTATAACTCTATGAACTTGAATTGAGGTGAATCGAGGATCAGAGGACATGGGTTTAAGGTGAAGGGGGAAACATTTAATAGGAATCTGAGGGATAACTTTTTCGCACAAAGGGTGATGGGGGCATGGAACAGTCTGCCAGAGGAGGTAGTTGAGGCTGAGACTATCCCAATGTTTAAGAAACAGTTAGACAGGTACATGGATAGGACAGGTTTGGAGGGATATGGAACCAAATGCAGGCATGTGGGACTAGTGTAGCTGGGACATGTTGGCCGGTGTGAGCAAGTTGGGCCAAAGGGCCTGTGTTTTCCAATTTCAGTTGCTATCACTGGTGTTTGGTTCCCAGTAAGGACTCTTGTGATGAAAGCAATTTTAAACGTTAAATTAGAGCCTGTTTAGAAAAAGGCTGTTGGATGAAGGTGGGGTCAAACTAATGAACAGTTGCAACTCAGCGTGGTCAGAAAAAAATAATCGAATGCAGTCTTTATATAGTCTGAAGGTGCAGTCCTAATTTAGCCCCTGCTTTGCAGAGACTTATTATGAATCACTCTTATCGTTATCAAGCCTTTGAAATTATTAAACTACTTCCTTGACTGCAGCAATTTATTTTCCAATAGTTCCAAAGTTCAGTCCTGGTAAATATTTCATCAACACCAAAATATTTTAAAATATTTAGAATTCTTTTCGCATAACATCATGTTATGTTCTCTGAAAAGGCTTTCAATCTTAATAGAATCTTTTCATGTTTTTTTTCTATTCCAATCATTGCAAGTTAATTTTGACTTGCTAAAGGTCAAATGGATTCATTTCTGGTCAGTAGATCGTTTATTTTTTATGAATCAAACTGAAATCCAATTGAATAGATGAAATTGCTCTCAGAAGTAATTAAAATGCAAAAGTCTATCAACATTTAAATACACTTTACATAATTGTCTGGCATTTACTTTCCAAATGCCTTCAGTGAGCACTTGGCTTGCTTAACAGTATCATTATTTGTTCAACTAAATATTACCTTACAAAACTAAATTTTCCCTATTAGTAATATGTCTGTTGTGTACAAGAAAAACTCGTTTTTATAACATTTCGGGCTTCAAATATTTTGATAACTGTGATTAGGGCAGCATGGTGGTGTCGCGGTGGAGCTATTGCCTTACACACGGTTCGATCCTGACTACGGGTGCTGTCTGTACAGAGTTTGTACATTCTCCCTGTGACCGTTGTGGGTTTTCCCCGGGATCTTCGATTTCCTCCAAAGACGTGCAGGTTTGTAGGTTAATTGGCCTGGTATAAGTGTAAATTGTCCCTAATGCGTGTAGGGCAGTGTTAATGTGCGGGGATCGCTGGTCAGTGCGGACTCGTTGGGCCGAAGGGCCTGTTTCCACACTGTATCTCTAAACTAAACATAGTTTTGTAAGCATTCATATTTTTAACGCATTTTTCTTTCTTTCTCCTTTGCTAACTAGAAGTCTTCCTCCACCTGAAATCCCAGCAGGATTATAAACTCTCGACCTCCATAAAATTGCTCTCACACTAGACCGACCGTCTCTCCTTTCTTATGAGGCTGTACTCTGAGATCATAACTGCTGCTTACGAGAGATTCTTGGGTTTAACCTTAAATCCCACCGACTTTGCTTCTGTAACACCACACTGCCATGAGGTATTTTTAGACCTCATTAAGTGCTTTCACAATATGCAATTCAGGATTTTTTTTTTCACAGCAAACACATTTTTGCGAAAGTGGAATTGTAGTTACAGCCCTGCTTGCGGATTTGACAGCAAAGCATAACATATTCCCTGTTGTCTCTTTCACAAAACCAGAAAGATAGCAATTACTAGAGATTCTATTTGATCTTGATGTCTGTGATGCTAGGCTATGTGGTCCTGCTCGTGGCTTTTGCATATTATGATAACTGGTTACATTCATTCATTCCATACAACTCTTCAATAAATATTGAATATTTTTTCTGGAAGAACTGAAATGTCTGGCTTACTTTAAGATTGATGTCCATGCATATTAAATGTCAGCAGATGAACATCGTCAACATATGACACAGTATTTTATATGACATTCTATCAGTAACTGTTGTCACAAATTGTCCAGATTATATTCTATGGTGTCAAAAGTTTCCCACCATAATTATTCATTCTTGGTGGATCGATTAATTTTATTTTGGCATCCTGTACAAACATGCTGATCACAATATATTTAATGATCAATAACCTTTAAAATATACCCATGCAGGAAGGAACTGAGAAGGGTCTCGACTCAAAACGTCACCCATTCCTTCTCTCCAGAGGTGCTGCCGGAGATACTACAGCATTTTGTGTTGAAAATCTACCCAAGCTCAATAGATATTTGTTGGCATAAATATGCAGAACAGTAGCAAGGGTGTTTGGTATGCAGGTTAGGGTCTTGACCCGAAACGCCACCTATCTCCTTCGCTTCTTAGATGCTGCTGCACCCGCTGAGTTTCTCCAGCCTTTTGTGTACCCTTTGATTTTAAATACCTTTCTATAGTTAAGGGCCTGTCCTACCAGCATACGACTCCATGCGATGAGCGCGATCCAACTAGAAGCGGGGGACGCGCGGAGGTCGGGTGATCCCTGTACAGGGCCGTTCCCAACAGCACGCACCTGCATGCGGCAAGCGCGACCAAACCGGCAGCGAGGGCCGCGCGGAGGTGAGTGGCGCAACGCGGCGCAAAGTGAGGCGAACTTGGAGCGAAGTCTTAAAGGTAAGTTCGCCAGGACAGGGAGGGGCACACAGAGAGGGGCACAGAGGCACACACACAGAGAGGGCCACGGAGCCACACACAGAGAGGGTCATGGAGGCACCTACAGAGAGAGTCACGGAGGCACGACGTCGAGGCAGTGTGTAATGCGTCGAGGCGACTGCGAGCCGACAAGCCGTTGCCACGCGGAATTTTTGAACATGGTCAGTTTTTCGGAGCCCCGCGTGATGTCGGGACAAACTCCGCACAATTCCGCACGGCTCCGGCGATCGAAGTGGGACTGGCCCAGCGATGCCGGACAGCTCAAGCGACCACGTTAGGTCGCGCTCATCGCATAGAGTTGCATGCTAGTGGGACAGGCCCATTAGGTATCATTTTTCTGTTGTAAATTCTCGATATTCAAAAATTATAAAAAGCTGTTTTATGACCATTATTAAGTCTCACGAGTTGTTTCAAACCAGAAGTAAAATAGAACAGATGATAGAAATCAAAATAACAGCAATACTCTGCAGCTCCAACAGTTCCCAGTTCTGATCAACTTTCAAAAGACCTGAACCATTACTTCTCTCTCCACAAATGCTGTCTGATCTGCTAAGTCTTTGGCACTGTTTTCTACTGTTAATTGCAGAACTTCGGTTGACATTTGCATGTTAGATAGATGTAAATTGCCAATTACTGACGTTTATCTTTTCATTAAGGTTGTCATTGTGGAAACATATTAGGGTAGTATTTCTGTACTCATATATGTAGAAACTGTTGTAATCATTTTTTGATTATGACTGAAGCCAAACAATTTCATAGTATCTTCTAATTAAAAAGCAATCCCACGTGGACCTCATACAGATAGTCTGGCAGAGTTATTATGGATTTTCAGTCTCCCACTGAAGGCATCCTGTTGCATTCTAATGGGATGTAAACGTGGTTTGTGCTGTTTATTGACAATCATAGAAGTTATGTTTATTTCCATGATAACATAAAAAGACTTTTCAAACCAACAATTTTGTAATTAGAATTGCTTTTGGAATAATAATGACTTCTATATTTCCCTTCCATTATGTATGTCTATTCCTGCTATTTTTGATATTTTGAAAACTAGTTTTCCTTAAACTGTACATATGTTTAATGTGAATCAAGCATGGGTCTAGTGTTGCAATGCTTAATGTCAACTGGGAATATCATTCAAACTAATCCACTTACTTGTAATGGTTAATAATTAGAGGGAGTTAGACAGGGAGTTACTCCAGCAATTGTGTGTCTGTCTTCAGACAGGTAGATGATTGTCTCCAGCATCTGTTATGTTTTTGCAAAAAAAGATCGCATGAATAACCAGAGGAACCTGAGGACTGTTTCTTCTCATTTTACCACAAGACTAAATTATGTTGATGATATTTCCTCAGAATAATAATTATCCATATGTCCCACCTTGGAGATATTTGGATTCTGCTGAAATATACTGCTCAGAATATTGTCTTTCTTCCCTAATCCCTGAACAATCAAACAAACATGCTTCAGGCATTTTGATCAGCACTCTCACTGCCTGAGTGCAGACACTGGAAAATCTCCACCAGCACAACATAATGTCCCCAAGTCACTTTATTTCCATTTTTGGCAACGCTATAGTATCAGCCATGGCTCATTGGGGTACCATTTTCCCATCTGACTGAAGAAAGGTGTTGATGGATGTCCCACTCCAGCAACAAGCGCAGGATATGAGCTGACACTCCGGTGCTGCACTGTGGGTTTGCATCCATCTTTTGGATGAGCTGTTAATTATGGGCAATTGAAGTCTGTAAATTGGCTGCTGTAGTTTTACATTCCAACAGTAAATCCGATTCAGAAATGCATAATTTCTTAATGTATTTTGGTACACACTGAGTGCGAATGGCAGTCAATAAATGATAGAATTAGTTTGATTATTCATACATTTAAACACATTTTCTGCTTGTTAAAGGGGAATTGTAAATCATAAGCTGGGAACAGGAGGTTTATTGAAGAACACAGTTTACTAATGTGCTTTCCCAGCAAGTGTCAGAAATGTTGAGACAGAAGGAACAGCAGTCACGGGTTTGCACACAAAAAAATCACAATGTGCTGGAGTAACTCAGAAGGTCAGACAGCATCTCTCGAGAACATGGATAGGTAAAGGTTTAGGTTGGGAGCTTTTTTTAGACTGAAGAAGGTTCATGCCCAAAACATCATCTAATGTATCCATGTCCTCCAGAGTTGGTGCCTGACCCACCAAGTTGCTCCTGCACTTAATGTACTATCAATGGTCTGATTTAACATGGCAATGTGTATATGCAGGTGAACGAACATGGCAAACTACCACCCTATTCATACAGAATGCGGTTGATAGGGCTCTTAAAGAGGCCGACACACTGGATGCATTCAAAAGAGAGTTAGATAGTGCTCTTGGGGCCAGTGGAGTCAGGGGATATGGGGAGAAGGCAGGAACGAGGTACTGATTGGGGATGATTAGCCATGATCACATTGAATGGCGGCGCTGGCTCGAAGGGCCAAATGGCCTATACCTGCAATTATTGTCTATTGTCTATTGATTACTAACCCACAAAACAGTTCAGGCCACACAAATAGTGGGTGGAATTTCCTTTCAGTTTTGACAATCGAATGAGTGTTACAGCATCACCCACCAAGTTCTCCTGTCCTTGTAAACGATGACTTTGAAAAGCAGATGCTGGTTTACACCAAAAATAGACACAAAACGCTGGAGTAACCCAGCGGGACAGGCAGCATCTTTGGAGAGAAGGAGTGGGTAAAATTTTGGGTCGAGGCCTTTCTTCACCCATTCCTTCTCTCCAGAGATGCTGGCTGTCCCGTTGAGTTACTCCAGCACTTTGTGTCTGTCTTCAGTAGAATGGGTAACTGAGATAGACAAAGGAAGAAAAGCGATTTTCCCTTCAAAGCAAAAGAAGCCATGGAAGTAAAACTTGGAATTCACAAGGCGATCACAAATTCTTAAAAAGAACAGCAAGTGCCATGATCATTGAGTTCACCCCAAAACCCCTTGCCAGGGGGTGGCTAGGAGGAGCGTGATGGGATCAGCAGCTCAAAGCTCATGATAAGTATTTGCCTCTCCACCCTCTGCACAGTCCCCAGCTACCTCACTATGCTGAGATTGGACTACCGCGCCTAGCGGATATCAGGACTGGGTTCCTGGTGCCAATCCAATGCTGAGCCTGAGTCACTGTGGCCGATGCAGTTCGGAGTCATTGTGTTGGAAAGAACTGCAGATGCTGGTTCAAATCGGTAGACACAAAATGCTGAGTAACTCAGCGGGACAGGCAGCATCTCTGGAGAGAAGGTATGGGTGACGTTTGGGGTCAAGACCCTTCTTCAGACTTAGGACTCATCCAATATTTGGACAGGTTGCCAGGCTGGGATTGCTGGACCCCAGTCAAAGTTCACACTGGCTCTCCAGCTCGCACCCAATGTTGGGTCTATGTCCTCGGGGCCCTATCTATCACTGATACTGGGACTCCAAAGCCCACCCAATGTTGAATATGTGCCTAGGGCACACCCAATATTGAGAATGGGTCCCTAGGTCCTACACAACATTGAGACTGGGTTTCCAGGGCCCATCTGATGCCAGGTCTGGGTTTCCTGGGCCCACACAATGTTGGGATTGAGTCCCTTGGGCCCTCACAATGCCAATTTTCTTGAGGTCCAGTCAAATCCAGGAAGGCAGTGCAGCGTCGGTTCACCAGGTTAATTCCCGGGATGGCGGGACTGAAATATGATGAAAGAATGGATCGACTGGGCTTACAGTATATTCACTGGAATTTAGATGAAGGGGATCTTATAGAAACATTTAAAATCTTATGGGATTGGAGAGGCTAGATGCAGGAAAAATGTTCCCCATGTTGGGGGATTCCAGAACCAGGGAGTCACAATTTAAGACTAAGGGGTAGGCCAATTAGGACGGAGATGAGGAAAAACTTTTTCACCCAGAGAGTTGTGAATCAGTGCAATTCTCTTTCCTACAGGAAGCAGTGCACACCAATTCACTGAAAGTTTTCAAGAGAGAGTTAGATATAGCTTAGGGATAATGGAATCAGTGGATATGGGGAGAAAGCAGGAACATTTTGGATGATCAGCCGTGATCATATTGAATGGTGGTGCTGGCTCAAAGGGCCGAATGGCCTACTCCTGCACCTATTTTCTATGTTTCTATGTTTCTAAATCTGGGACGTGTCCTTGGGATACTTCTAATATCTATCTCTATCCTCAGAACTCACTGACAGGCACAGGTCTGTCATTGTACTGCACCAAAATACTGGACACAAAATAATCACAGTACATCTCTGTTTAAGAAAGAACTGCATTTGCTGGAAAAATCTAAGGATCTCGCCAGATGCTGCCTCACCCGCTGAGTTTCTCCAGCACTTTTGTCTACCCACAGTACGTCTCTCGATTACAGGTGGACCAGTGAACTGCTACAGACTGGTGGACTGTCTGTAACAGTGCAACACAGTAGTACAGTGCAGACCGGCACAAGTCTGTCACTATATGTAGAGAATAGGTGGCCATTCTCCTGTCACTGCATAACATTGGAATGCTGAGACTCCCTGCCTACAAACAATAATTGAAGCAGGAGGATCCGGTACATGGAGTTGGGAGATGCTGGTCAACGGACACGGATGACATATAACCATATAACAATCACAGCACGGAAACAGGCCTTCTCGGCCCTTCCAGCCCGTGCTGACCATTTATTTTCCCGTAGTCCCATCTACCTGCATTCAGGCCATACCCCTCCATTCCCTTCCCGTCCATATACCTATCCACTTTACTTTTAAATGTTAAAATCGATCCTGCCTCCACCACTTCTGCAGGAAGATTATTCCACACAGCCACCACTCTCTGAGTAAAGAAGTTCCCCCTCATGTTACCCCTAAACTTCTGTCCCTTAATTCCCATGTCATGCCCTCTTGTTTGAATCTTTCCTACCCTGAATTGGAAAAGCTTATCCACGTCTTACGCGACTGCTTTGAGCCAATGGACTGGTCCATATTCAGGGATTCCGCAGCCAACCATAATGATTACACCACTGCTGTGACTGTCTTCATCAGCAAGTGCGTGGAAGACTGTGTGCCAACAAAGTGAGTCCGAGTGTTCCCCAACCGGAAACCATGGATGAATCGCGAGGTACATTTACGAGACAAGGCCCAGGTCCGCTGCACAAGTCAAACGATCCTGAAAGGTACAAGAAGACCCGCTATGGTCAAGGATGCCAAGAAACAGTACCAGGTCAGACTTGAATCCCAGTATGATCACTCGGACACATGGAGAATGTGGCAAGGTCTGAATACTATAACTTGCTGAAAAACAAGATCAGGCAACATTATTGGTGATAGTGCAACCCTCCCTGATGAACTGAATGCTTTCTAAGCTCGCTTTCAGCAGAAGGCCAACAGGGAGGTGACACCTGGCCCTTCAGATTCCAGTGGACCTCTCCCCAGGGTGATTGTAGCAAAGGTTAGACCAGCCTTCCTGAGGGAAAACCCACGGTAAGCAACTGTCCCAGACAGAGTACCCGGCCGTGTGCTGAGTAGCTGCGCGGACCAGCTAGTGGGAGTATTGGCGGATATCTTTAATCTCTCCCTACTCCATTCGGAGGTACCCACCTGCTTCAAGAAGACCACCATCATCCCAGTGCTGAAGAAAAGCAAGAACTCGTGTCTAATCGACGACCGTCCAGTGGCTTTGACATCCACCATCATGAAATGTTTTGCGAGGCTAGTTATGGAACGCATTAAATCCAGTCTACCCAGCGGCCTTGACCCACTGCAGTTCACCTTCCGCCACAACTGGTCCATGAATGATGCCATCGCCCCAGCCCTACACTCATTCCTGGAACACCTGGATAACAGAGACATCTACGCCACACTCCTATTCATAGACTACAGCTCTGCCTTTAACACCATCCAAGCTCATCACCAAACTCACGGGACTTGGAGTCAGCACTCATCTCCGAGGTTTCACCGAACACCTCCGCCCTACACTCATCCCTGGAACACCTGAAGAAGAGAGGCACATATGTCAGAGACTACAGCTCTATATTCATAAACGACGGCTCTGCCCTGAATACCATTACACCATCCTCATTAGCAAACTCACGGGACTTGGTGTCAGCTCTCATCTCTGCAACTGGATCCTTGACTTCCTGACCAACAGACCCCAATCAGTGAGGATAGAAGACAAATCATCCTCCACGATAATCCACTAGTGCACCGCAAGGATGCGTTCTCAGCCCCCTTGTTTACTTCTTGTACACCCATCACTGTGCAGCCATGTACAAATCTAATGCAATCTACAAATGCACAGATGGCACCACCATTGTGGGCGGGATATCAAACTATGAGATGGAGTACAGGAAGGAGATCGAGAACCTCGTGTCCTGGTGTCGAGACGACAGCCTTTCGCCCAATGTCAGCAAGACAATGGAGACAGTGGTCGACTTCAGGAAGTGAAGCGACCACAAAAACACCCCATTTTGCATTGATGGTGCCACAGTAGAGATGGTCGAAAACTTCAAATTTCTAGGATTCAATATCACCAGCAACTTCTCCTAGACCACCCATATTGAAGCAAGGACCAAGAAAGCACATCAATGCCTCTACTTCTTTGAAGGCTTAAGAAGTTTGACATGTCCCCAACAACTCTCACCAACCTCTACACCATAGAAAGCATTTTATCAGGATGCATCGCAGCTTGGTTTGGGAACAGCTCCATACAAGACTGCAAGAAATTGCAGTGAATTGTGGATGCAGCCCAGACCATCACACAAACCAACCTCCCTTGCATTTACTCAATTTATACCTCGCGCTGCCGCGGCAACGCCAACGGCATAATCAAGGATGAGTTGAACCCTGGTCACTCCCTCTTCTCCCCTCTCCCATCAGGTAAAAGGTATAGAAGTGTGAAAACGCACACCTCCAGATTCAGGGAGAACTTCTTCCCTGCATGCAACAAAAGCTTTTCACTGTACCTTGTAACACATGACAATAAACTAAACTGAACCAAACTGAACTTTTGAAATGTAACACTGAAGTACAATACTGTTATTGGAATGGGTTTATTATTGGTACACGTACCAAAATATAGTGAAAAACTTTGTTTGTGTGCCATGCAGTCAATTCAAAGTATAATCAAGCCACGCCCCCGTCATCAGTCTGAAGAAAGGTCTCGACCTAAAACGCGCCTATTTCTTCTCTCCATAGATGCTGCCTCACCCGCTGTTTCTCCAGCATTTTATGTTTACCACGTACAAAAGTACAACAGGTTATGCAAAGAGGAAAATGCCAGAGTGCAGAATATGGGGTCACAGCAATTAAAGCATTACAGTTGCAGAGGAGAAGGCCAAGGGCAGCAACGAGGTAGGTTGGAAGATCGGGACTACACCCCAGCTGATGGGAGGACTGTTCAGGAGTCTGATACTAGTGGGGAAGAAGATGTTTTTGTAACTTCTACCCAATGGGAAATGGGAGAAGAGCGAATGGGTGATAAAGGAGCCGGAGTTAACGGTGGGGAGGCTGATTTATGTGAAGGTCTAACCTACATCCACAAATCTCTGCAATTTTTTGTAGGGTGGGGCAGAATTGTTACCAAAGCAGGATCTTGTCTGTCGTGCATCTGTAGAACGTTCTCGGAAGATGAGAGGGCGTAACACCCTTCCATCAACTCCTTTAGATGCATTGAGTATGCACTGGAAAGTACTGCCAAATGCACCACCTCACACTGGATTCATGAGATAACAAGGTGTTATCTGCAATCAAGAACATCACAGGCATAATTGACCAAACATTTGTTCAACTTAATCAAGTTACTGTGAAATTGACATTTTTTTCTTTTTTACATCGTCTTATTTTGGACATTCAGATACAAATATTAAAAGTGCCACTGTCCCTCCTCTGGTTCTACATATCACTCATCATCATTCTTTTTTGTCAGATTCCACCATCTGCACCCTTTTGTCTTCTCTACTTATCACCTCCAGCCTTGGTTACCATCTCTGCCTCTCTCTGTCCCATGTGATGCATCTACCAATCTACCCTTCCTTATCTGGATTCACCTATCATCTATCACTTGACAGATATCCCCCTCAACCACTCCCCTCACATCTTTCTACCAGCTATTTCCTCTATTTATCAGGCTGAAGAAGGGTCCAACTCAAAACGTTGTCTGTAGGAAGGAACTGCAGATGCTGGTTTAAATCGAAGATAGACACAAAAAGCTGGAGTAACTCAGTGGGTCAGACAGCATCTCTGGAGAAAAGGAAAAGGTGACATTTCGGATTGAGACCCTTCTTCAGACTGAGAGTCAGGGGAGAGGGAAACGTGAGATATAGGTGGTGATGTAGAGAAATAGAACAAATGACTGAAAGATATGGACAAAAAGTGAGGATGAAGAAAACAGGTCATTGTTAGCTGTGTAGCTAGGTGAAGACGAGTGCAGACAATCTGTTGCCAAACACTTTAATTCCCCATCCCATTCCCACACTGACTTTTCTACCAATGAGACTGAATAAGACTTTGACGATGGCAACACTTGAGTGGGGGAGGGACGGACAGAGAGGGGATGCAAGGATTGCTGGAAGTTAGAGAAATCGAGAATCATACCACTGGGCTTTAAGCTGCCCAAGCGAAAAATATGAGATGCTGTTCCTCCAATTTTCATTTGGCAATGGACTATGGAGGAGGCCTAGGACAGAAAGGTCAGTGTGGGAATGGGAAGGGGAATTAATATGTTTGCCAACCGGGAGTCTCATTGTCAGTACTCGTTCTCACCTTGTACACAGCTAACAACAATGGCCCGTTTCTTTTATCATTGTTACTTTTTTGTATAACTTTCATTCATTGTTCTATATCTCTCTACATCACCGTCTATGTCTCTCGTTTCCATTTCCCGACTCCCATCCTCAAGAAAATGTCTGTCCATTTTCCTGCCTGACCTGCTGAGTTCCTCCAGCAATGTGTTTTCTGTAAATGTTGACAGTGCAGGAAATACTCAGCAAGTCAGGTAACATTGGGTTGTGAGTAATGGAATTTGAATTTTAGAATGAAACCCTTTTGTCACAACCCAAAAGGTCATCAACTTGAAATGTTAACTGTGATTTTTTTCTCTCCTCAGATGCTGAGTATTTCCAGCATGTTCTATTTCTATTTCACACTTCCAGTTCATCCAGTGTTTTTCTTTTTAATCAATATAATTTATTTTTTTAGGTTTAGAAATACAGCATGGAAACGGGTCCTTTGGCCCACCAGGTCCACCATCGATCAACCTGTTAGGGTTAACAGGTTAACTGACAACTGTTATCAGACTTTCTCATCCACTCCCTACACGTCAGGCCAATATACAGAGGCCAATTAACCTACAAACCCATACATCCTTGGCTTGTGGGAGGTAACTGGAGCGCCTGGAATCCCACACAGTCACAGGAACAACATGCATACTCCGCACAGACAGCACCCAAGGTGAGGATGGAAACCAGGTCACTGGCACTACGAGGCAGCATCTCTACCAGCTGTGCCTCTGCACCACCCAAGTACTATTGGTAGAATTTCATATACAACAGTGTTCTGAAAAATCCACAAACTGCTCATAAAAGTTAGTTCATTGTTGTTGGAAAAGTCTGCTGACTGCTCCCCATATATTCCTCTCTTCTGTAAGCCATGGCATTAGATGGTTGCTTGTCTCTGATGGCTGGAACATCTGCTGTTGATTGTGTCCATGTGTTGTTGTGCATGTGAGCGATGCTTTAGCAGAACTATACTTTCCAACCTTTTCTGGATCTACACACCACAGCTGTTCCGTGACTTCTGTGCATATTAATAGATTTTAATAAAGATGGTGTCTCAGGTAATACATTCAAAATAATTTCAATTTTTCTCTCTTTCTGGAATAAATCATAGAATAATTAAAACGAGTTAGCAATTACTATGCATTGCACTGATGTTTCTAGCTGGCCACGACGTGAATGTTTATGATGTGAATTTATATCAGTTGCACACATCATACAAAATGATGAAGTCAGACAGTTACTAGTACAACATGCATGAGACTGAATCATGCTCTGATCAGTCACTCAGGCTGTGAACACAGAACTGAGTCTCCATTTACTTTAGTCAATATTGTGACCCCATTAAACTTTTTGTGGCAGTCTATGAGGTGCTAGAATTTGTACTGGTTGCCAAGGCAACATACCCCTATCGTTCCTGATCCGGCTTCTAAGATAGACAGAAAAAGCTGGAGTAACTCAGCGGGACAGGCAGCATCTCTGTAGAGAAGGAATGGGTGACGTTTTGGGTAGAGGCTCTTCCTCGGACTAAAGAAGGGTCTTGACCCAAAACGTCACCCATGCCCTCCTTCTCTCCAGAGATGCTGCCTGTCCCGCTGAGTTCCTCCAGCTTTTTGTGTTTATCTTCAGTTTAAACCAGCATCTGCAGACCCTGCCTGCACATTTCTAATGGATCTTGGTGCTTTCAGCTCCAGGAATAACCGCGGTGCCGTAGGAAACCTTTCTGTTGATTCCTCCCCCTCTCCAAAGATACCATTGTTTCACATATTCCGAATCCAGTAACTTTCCATTCTCCGACCCGATTCAAGAATTCTCACACAAGCTCACTCCTTTGTTCCAGCTGCAATGTTTTCAGTATTTAATTTCCCTCTTGAATTACAGCCAGTTCTCACTTAAACCTTGAAGCATGACAACACACATTCTCTTTCCACTGGCTGCCCACAGATTGGGAATTACATGTTACAAAATACTGAGGGGGAAGCACTGTTAAGTAACATATGTCTGCATGCTTCTATGTATTAGAGACAAAACGGGGATGCACCGAGGGAACTACGATTTTCTGAGTTGCACACTGTTGTTTAAAGGGGAACTTGCAGTAAATTGAATGCATCAGGTTGAGTGGTGCTACATCAATTCTCCTGGCTTCATATGTGTAACTGCAGCTGCATCCTCTTGCTCTGCACCTCCATTCTGATCTGGCCTTGAGTACAGGTTGGGATAACAAAGTTTTGCAGCACGCAGCAGATAATGAGGATCCTGGAAGGCTTTTCGCTAAGGTGCTGCTGGTGAGCTCAGCCATCTGAGGTACTGCTCCAAAATGCCCACTGGCATGAACAATAATGATCCTGCTAATTCCGTGGGTCTTTTCATAGATGCTGGTGTTCTGTGCCTGTAGCCTTTGCCAGGCCTCATTAGTCAGCAGTGCCCCACTTTATTTCAGACCCACTATAGGTGTTGGGCTGCATTAAACTGTCTGCAGAAAAACTGCGCGCACACACACACACACACACGCACCATTTTGAAGGCAGCATCAACAACCTCTTATTGTAAAAGGGAATATTACTCATAAATATTTTAAGGATATTTTCATTCAATTTAGGGAGTTATTTTACCATATGCTCCGTGCCTTAAACAGCTGGAACTGAATCGGTAAAAGTTCAGGAAAGTCTGAAGAAGGGTCTCGACCCGAAACGTCACCCATTCCTTAAAGCCAGAGATGCTGCCTGCCCCGCTGAGTTACTCCAGCATTTTGTGTCTATCTTCGGTTTAAACTAGCATCTGCTGTTCCTTCCTACACATATTGAGTATAGAGGTTGGGAGGTCATGTTGCAGTTGTATAAGCCGTCGGCGAGGCCACTTTTAGAGTATAGTGCTCATTTCTGGGCACCGTGTTCTAGGAAAGATATTGTCAAGCAGGAAAGCGTACAGAGATAGTGTGCGAGGATGTTGCCAGGTCTGAGCTATCTGGAGAGGTTGAGTAGCCTGGGACTCTATTTCTTGGATCACAGAAGGATAAGGGGTGATGTTATGGAGGTGCATAATATGTTGTGAGGAATAAATCGGGGAGATGCCATGAGTAGATGAATCGAGGACCAGAGGACATAGGTTTAAGGTGAAGGGGGAAAGATTTACTCGGAATCTGAGTTCTTTTTCACACAATGGGTGGAACAAGCTACCAGAGGAAGTAGTTGAGGCTGGGACTATCCCAACGCTTAAGAAACAGTTAGACAGGTACATGGATAGGACAGGTTTGAAGGGATATGGACCAAATGCAGGAAGGTTGGACTAGTGTAGCTGGGACATGTTGGCTGGTGTGCGCAAGTTGGGCCAAAGGGCCTGTTTCCACACTGCATCTCTCTAAGTTTCTCTCTGCATCTACTTGTTTCAGTTACAGTTCTTAAAGAATGCACGCAATCCATGATAGAAACAGTGATGTGAATTAACCAGCAAATTCCTCATCATATTCACCATGTAAGACTCTGCCCCATGTTATTTAACCATGACCTAAACGATTGAAAAAGCTGTGAACTGAAATCCAGATATTGTAAATTATTTACATCTTCTAGCCAAGGAATAATTCTTTCTGGAATACAGTGTCATATTTCTTTTATATTGACATCCTTCCTCTTTGTGCTTAGGAGAGGGAGGATTTGTGATGGGGAAAGAAGAGAAGGAGGAGAAAGTAAAGGTCCGGGTCAATGAGCCAAGAGAGTGAAGATGTTTGGAATTTAAAACAATATCACATACCAAAACAATGCCCTTTTAGTTGGATAGACACAAAATGTTGGAGTAACTCAGTGGGTCTGACAACATCTGTGGAGAAAATGGATAGGTGACATTCTGGGTTGGGACTCTTCCTCTTTTGTTGGTCTTTGTGCATTAAAAATGTGTTGTGCGAATGTTCTGATGCTTAAGGGCCTGTCCCACCAGCATCCGACTCCATGCGGTGAACGCGATCAAACTAGAAGCGGGGGCCGCGCGGAGGTCGGGTGATCCCCTGTACAGGGCCGTTCCCACCAGCATGCGCCTGCATGCAGCAAGCGCAACCAAACCGGCAGCAGGGGCCGCGCGGAGGTCGGGTGAGTGGCGCAACGCGGCGCAAAGGGCGGCGAACTTGGAGCGAAGTCCAAGGTAAGTTTGCCAGGACAGAGAGGGGCACACAGAGAGGGGCACAGAGGCACACACTCACACAGAGCCACAGAGCCACACACATAGAGGGCCACGGAGGCACTTACAAATAGGTTCACGGAGGCACGATGTCCGGGCGGTGTGTAAATGTCGAGGCGACTGCAAGCCGGCAAGCCGTTGCCGTGCGGAATTTTTGGACATAGTTGGTTTTTCGGAGCCCCGCGCGGTGTTGGGACGATTTCCGCACGGCTCCGGCGATCGAAGTGGGACCGGCCCCGCGACGCCGTACGGCTCAAGCGACCATGTTAGGTCGCGGTAATCGCATAGAGTTGCATGCTGGTGGGACAGGCCCTTTTTGTACATGGTATCGATCTTCTCACCTCTCAAAAGGATGCGTTATTTAATTTGGTGCTGCCAGTTCACAATTGCTTTCACTGAAGCATTGGTCTGGACAGAATTACCTGGGATTCCTGCTAATATTTCAACAGTTTCAATGTATTCGCTACGGCACAAATGAGGCCATAAAGCCCATTGTGTCCATGCTAGCTTTCAGCAGAGAAAGTCAATCTGTTCCACCCCCACCCCACAGCCCCTCCCTTCCTTATTTCCGCGTAGCCTTGAAACATATTCAGTCCCACGCCCCCATCAGTACCTCCTTTTACTGATCTATACCAAAACATAATCCGTAGTAGCAAATATATCAACCGACACCTCTTTGGAATATGAGATGAAACCGGAGCACCCAGAGGAAGCCAAACACAGTTACAGGGACATGTCCTTGCAGTCTGTATCTGACCTTGATCCCGGGAGCTGTGAAACAGGAACACTAACCCTTTTAATTCCTTTCATTGTATAATGTAAATGAAGGTGAAATGTTGTACTAGTGATGATTAATAGTGAAGCATTCAATAAACTGCACTAATAACAATGCCAGTCATTTTATATGATATCACTGCTTGGCGCTGGATCCAAATGGTAGTGTTGACATAAATCTACTATATAATTCACACCATTATAAACTAGAAATATGATCCAACATCCAAGTGTTGCATTATTTACCTTGATGCATTTTGCTTACATCTACAACCCTGACATACTGGGCTCACTAAAAATATGGGAAACCACCTCTCAAGAAAAAAATCAACATATGCTCAAAAGTAAAGCGAATTATTTAATGTTTGAAATGTGATGAATTTAAATGCTGAAGTCTTTTAATTAATGTAAAGTTTAAGCTATGAAAGTCTGAATATTTTTTCCATTTGTGGTGGATGTTCCACTGTGGTGGATGTTGATGTCAAAATGTATTTTGTTGCTCTTTATTGGTATGACTGTATGGCAAATCAAATTCCTCGTATATGTTGCAAAACATACCTGGCTAATAAATTACTATTATGATTATTTACACAGTGTAAAAGATAAAACTCTGTTACACTGTAAATTGTACGATAACAATGAAGATATAAACCACAGTTGGAAATAATCTAGAAACAAGGAGCTGCAGATCATAAGGTTATGTGATAGGAGCAGAATTAGGCCATTTGGCCCATCAAGCCTACTCCGCCATTCAATCATGGCTGATCTATCTCTCCTAACCCCATTCTCCTGCCTTCTCCCCATAACCTCTGACACTTGTACTTATCAGGAATCTATCTATCTCTGCCTTAAAAATATTGACTTGGCCTCCACAGCCTTCTGTAGCAAAGAATTCCACAGATTTACCACCCTCTCACTAAAGAAATTTATCCTTCCTAAAATAACGTCCTTTCATTCTGAAGCGATGACCTCTAGTCCTAGACTCTTCCACTAGTGGAAACATCCTCCGGGAGTCTCCGCAGTCTCCGGGGAGGAAGTGGCCGCTCCAGACATTTCCAAGCCGCTGAGGAGTGTTCACCCGACGCCGGAGTTGCATCTTCCCGGCAAGAGGGCCTGAAAACATCAGACTGGCTGCGGAGGCCACAAATAGGCCCCGACCTCGGGTGGTCACAGAGGAAGAGGACTGTGATCACCCGAGTGGAAAATTTTGATTCTGTTGTGGGGGGACGTTCATGTTGAATTCTATAATGTGTTGTGTCATTTTTCTCTTTTTTAATTTTTCTATGGATGTACGGAAACTTCATTATTGTTTTCTATGTAAAGCACTTTGGTTTCAACGTGAGTTGATTTAAACGTGCTATATAAATAAAATGTACTCACTTACTTACTTACATCCTCTCACGTCCACTCTATCCAAGCCTTTCACTTTTCTGTATGTTTCAATGAGGTCCCCCCTCATTCTTCTAAACTCCAGTGAGTACAGGCCCAGTGCCAACAAACACTCATCATAGGTTAAGCTACTCATTCCTGGGATCATTCTTATAAACAGATGTAAGCGGATGCTTGTAGGCAGATGCAGGTTGACAAAAAAAGACACAGTACTGGAGTAACTCAACAGGTCAGGCAGCAACTCTGGAGAACATGGAGAGGTGATATTTCGGGTCGGGACCCTTCTTCTGCCCATGTTTTCCGGGGATGCTGACTGACCAGCTAAATTACTCCAGCCTTTGTGGGGGTTTTTGGAAATAATCCAGTTGTGTATAATATGAAGTCGTTTTTAAAATGATATGGACAGGAAAATTTAGCCCATTTATGAAAGACAATGATGCTATGTAATTATGGGTCTGCATACAGTGTACAAGCATGATACCAATGAAAGGCATCACATCTTAGAGCAAAGCATCTCCAATCCAAAATATGTACATGGGAAATTTCTGGATTTGACCAAGAATCGCTGGTAATTAATGGATGATACCAAGGCTCAGAAACATCAGAGCAAATTCCAGGTCACAATAGGTGGAAGAGTCCACCACCCAGAACATCCAGAGACATGAGAGCAGCTGATCTCCTCTGCCTCATTCAGACTTTACACATGACCTGAAATGTCCTAAGTGTCACTGAGGTTCCCATTATGCCTAAGAATGCAAAACAGCAAGCTGCTGTAATTAAAATGTGACATTCAAATATACATTCCAAAGATAAGAATCAAATCAGAACAAATAATACTTAAAACACTTGAAAAATAATAAAATTCAATCATTATTTCAGAATGCATATCAACAAACAGGCAAGTACATGGTCAATCAGTGTGGGAAGGAACTGCAGGTGCTGGTTTACACCAAAGATAGATACAAAATGCTGGAATAACTCAGTGCGACAGGCAGCATCGCTGGAGAAAAGGAAAAGGTGACGTTTCGGGTCGAGACCCTTCTTCAGACTGAGAGTCGGGGGGAGAGGGAAACTAGAGATAAGAAAAGGTTCAAAGAACAAAAGAATGAAAAGTATGAAAAGAACAAATCAAAGCCAGCCAGATGACCAAGGCAAGGTTGAGCCCACAATGGTCCATTGTTGGCTGTGGGGAAGGTGATAGCACATGCACATGAGAAACACAGGCCTTTCAAATGAATCTCAGCTTCCTTGTTCCATCTTCATCCATGACTTTCAACAGCTGGAAGTAGCATTCTTAACCACAGTACATATTAAAATAATATGTTGGAACATGATAGAGTTTCTCCATTTTACCCACCTTCTGAATCCTCCTGTTAACGTCACCTTGGCATCAGGGGTACATTGAACGACAATATCTTTGATTATTTGAATCACTGCTTCAGCTTCTGCTTTTCTTACAGCTTGTAGGATATCTTCATAGTACAAGAACCCTGAGGAGTAGATAGCTTTGTTACACAAAGTTATGCCACAGTTAAGGCAGAAAGCTGAAAGTACAAATCTTTATGTTTTGCATCCAAAATAGCTTATCATTCCATCCCAGCTGCCAGAGTACCACACTCTAGTTTAGTTCAGAAATACAGCACGGAAACAGGCTCTTCGGCCCACCGAGTCCATGCTGACCGGCGATTCCATCACATTAATGCTATCCTACACACACTAGGGACAATATACAATTTTTACCAAGCCAATTGACCTACAAACCTGCACGTCTTTGGAGTGTGGGAGAAAACTAGAGTTCTCGAGGAAAACGCATGCAGGTCACTGGGTGAACGTACAAACTATGGACAAGCCAGGTCTCCGGCAATGTGAGGGGGCAACTCTCCCGCTGCACCACTGTGCCCCCCGCACTAAACATAAATAGCACAAATAACAAGGTTTAAGAAGGAACTGCAGATGCTGGAAAAATCGAAGGTAGATTAAAATGCTGGAGAAACTCAGTGGGTGAGGCAGCATCTACGGAGCTAAGGAATAGGTGACGTTTCAGGTCGAGTAGATGCTACTGAATAATAAGGTTCGTAGGTTCACTATGGGTACCGATTTATGAATCAGACAGAGACTCAAGAATTCTTGCTTACTTCAACAAATTCAGAAATGTCAAGTAAATTCATCATAGTACATTAGTCTGAGTGATACCAGGTCAGTGTTGACAGTGTTGGTCCATGCTTCAGATAATGGAGTCAGGCCAAAGGACAATACTATATCATGCAAAGCTCAGTGAGTTCACACTGAAGTCATTAACTTTAAATGAGAGGGCATTATCTGCAGAGTCTCTATAGCATATATCAACTTAGAGCAACAATGCTAGTGCCTCCTGCAGTCAAAGGTGCTCTAAATCCTGAAGCCACACAATGAGGTAATTAAGGTTTGATCGGTTTGGTCAGGCAGTCAGGCTGATCCCCCCCCTCCCACCAGATATTCTGGCATTGCACGAGGTTTGTTGCTGAAGATCCAGGCAAGGATATGATTGAAGCTGGGAGGGCAGTAGGGCGACAGGTATCAGAGCAGCAGGAATTACAGATGCCTCACAGCTCCTGCCACCAGGCTTCAATCCTGATCCTGGTGCTGCTTGTGTGGAGTTTGCATGCTCTCCCTGCGACCGAGTGGGTTTCCACCAAGTGCTCCAGTGTCCTCCCACTACCCAGAGATGTCCCGTGTAGGAAGGAACCGCAGATGTTGGTTTAAACCAAAAATAGACACAAAAAGCTGGAGTAACTCAGCGGGACAGGCAGCATCTCAAGAGAGAAGGAATGGGTGATGTTTCGGGTCGAGACCCATCTTGAATCAAAGCTGTTCCGGTGGGTAGACTAACTGGTTACTGTAACTTACCCCTGAGTGGAGGTGGGTGGCAAGTGAATCAGGATGGAGTTAATTGGCATGGGAGAGAGAGAATAGGTATTGGAAAATAAGCAGGGACTGGGTTTGATGGGGTTGGTCGGAGAGTCGACAATGACTTGATGTGGCAAATTGCTTCCTTCTATTTTGCGAGAAACAATATGAGAATGTGTGCAGTTTCAGTTCAGTTTATTGCCGTGTGTATCGAGGTACAGCTGTTAACCATTTGAGTCTGATTGAAGTGTCTTTTAAAAGTTGTGAAATCTATATTCCTGCGGATTCCCTTAACGCCATATCATTATGCACAAATTCACGGGACACATCAGCGGGGACCGCAACAGGCCAACTTTCTCCACACACTTCAAAAGACCTGTAGGAGCCCCATCCAAACACCACACAGCAGTGAATATAGTGGCAGGATTTAGGGTATAAGGTCGTAAGGTCATAAGTGATAGGAGTAGAATTAGATCAATCGGCCCATCAAGTCTACTCCTCCATTTAATCATGACTGATCTATCTCTCCTTCCTAACCCCATTCTCCTGCCTTCTCCCCATAATCTATGACATCTGAACTAATCAAAAATCTATCTATCTCTGCCTTAATAATATCCACTGACTTGGCATCTACAGCCTTCTATGGCAAAGAATTCCATAGATTCACCACCCTCTGACTAAAGAAATGTCTCCTCATCTCCTTTAGGTTGGGGCTTGGATCCCTGGATGGATCTCAAGGTGGTCATGGTGTTGCAACAGTCTCCAGAGAATTACACCATTGCCAACCACACGTACTTCTGCTGGCCATACACCAGGTAGCGCAGAGGTTTCATGTTGTGGTTACCGCAGGACAAAGCCAAGATCAGTTAAATATTTCCAAAGTATATGGAACTGTGCCACATCTCTTCACTTCCTGCTTTGATATCGATGGTCTGGGACTTTCCCCAAGAGCTTACAACTGCACAATGTGGGGATGTTAAAATCCCTACGATGCGCTGGAATGTAAATCTCAAAAAGCAAAATGCTGCAGGGACTAGAAATCGGACTTGAAAAAGAAAAGCTGTAAATACTAAGAAGTTTTGGCAGTATCAGCGGGAAGAGAAACATTTAATGGGCCTTTGAGAGGTAATGACCTTTGAGAGATCATAAACGTTCATGTAACCTTTGATACAGGTTAATGATCTTTCATCAGAACTGAGTGAAATTGGAAACCAAACATGGAAAGGAAGGAGAGAATGGAGCAGAGAAAGGAATGAGGGAAAGGGAATGGAAAGAACAAAGGGAATTGGTGTGAAAGGTTGGAGAACACGAGACAGCGAAGATGGTACCCGCTCGAGAGAGGGAGGTGAAGGCTTGTTCATTGTGGCTGGGCTGTCTGGAGGACATGTAAAGCCAAGGAGATGAATTAGAATAGGGAAGAGACCAGGAGAAAGAATGCCAGAGCTGTGAGATACAAACTATGGCAGTTGCTGGAATTCTGAAGTAGAGGAAAATGCACAAAATACTCAGTTTGAAGACTTTTTTGTCAGAATGGGAAAGGCTGGAATATAACTATCACCTCATTTGTCTAGGAAAAATGCCAGTTTTAGTAACATGTACAAGGAGCAGACTTAAATATTTCCTCCAGCCTCCTGAAGCTACAAAGAACAGTAAATACCATTTCAGGAAGGGGCTAGAAGTCTGATTTCTAAGTTTGGATGGCAACTCTATAACTTCCACATTGTCAGCCATTATTATAGCTGTCCAGCAGTTGGTTTTCTTTCTCTCAGCCCAGATTCAAATCTTGAATTGCAATAAATAAAGATGTTGGAGCTACATCTACAGTGTGTAGGAAGGAACTGTAGATGCCAGTTTACACCGAAGATACATACAAAATGCCGGAGTAATTCAGCGTGACAGGCAGCAGCTCTGGAGAGGAGGAACGGGTGACGTTTCGGGTCGAGACCCTTCTTCAGACTCTACAGTGTGTTCTGGGCTGCCCGTGTTTAAGGTCTAGGGGCCACACCCAGAAAGGGTGTCTTTGGTGAGATAAGGGGCATGAGAGTGGTGGGCATGGATGAGTGCTGTGGTGATGAGGGAGATCAGGGTCAACATTTCCTCACTCAATGGCAGTATGATTTATTTAAATAGGTGAAATTGGGTCAACTTCTTCAAAGTGGGCTACATTATTTCAGTGCGCAATAAATATTCTCCTTCAACTATTTTGTTTAACATGAAATTTAAATGAAGGGGGTTAGTCCCTGGTTGACCCAGGACCTGTCACCACTGATTTCTAGTCAGTTTGATAGTCAAGGAGCATCGCCTCCAGTTTCTGGAATTTTGTGGCCCAAATCAGTCAAATAACAAATATTATATTCCACTGCATTATAATATGAATGTTTATTTCTATTGCTATCTCCTTTTCTTCAGTTGTTTAAAAAAAACTTATAATTTCCTACAGCAAGCTTGACCTGGGCTAATACCTGCAAATTTCTATTGTTGATCTTTGCCAATGACCAAAGTCACTAAAAGCCCTGTCCCACTGTACGAGTTCATTCAAGAGTTCTCCCCGAGTTTGCCCTGATTCGAACTCGGAGATTTACGGTAATGGCCTCTAACGGTCAGGACTCAGGGCTCTCGTGGACATTTTTCAACATGTTAAAAAATCTTCACGAGTCTTCCCGAGCTTACCGCGTTTCCCGAGTACCTGCCGTTAGCGTTACGAGCTGCTAAGAGACGTTCCTGAGCTCCGACGTACCCGCTACGTACATTCTACGTGCTTCCACGAGTTTGATTTATTTTTTTTAACTCGGGAGAGCTCTTGAATGAACTCGTACAGTGGGACAGGGCTTTTTGTCTCTTTTAGGTGTCTGCTATTGTTTAGTTTAGAAGAATCATTTTAGTCGAACAATGACCATCGGTGAGAAGATAACAAATCATATGGCGCTGACTGATGTCTGGAGGTGACATCTTTGAAGTTACTGGCAATAGCTATTTTTTCTTTTATTATTAATATTACGCCTTGTTATAATAATATTATATCAGAATATCCAATTAAATATTTATGATAATTGATTTGCTTTTGATTTGGTCAAAGAATGACAAATTGAGTATATTGTTAATTAATGAGCTAAGGAATAGTTACGTGATATTTTCCTGTTTTTATCAGATCTTTCTATGAATAAAGTCCACTAAACTATCAGAATACTGTGCTTTCGTTTGGTGAAATTGAAGGCTCGATATATCAAATTAAATCCAATATCAGAAAAGGAACATGAATAGCTATTACATCATATTAAGTCCCTTGGTCATGGAACATGTTATAGTCTGATATCATTCCATTTTTAATAGTCCTATATCATTCCATTTTAAAGTTTCTTCACAACTGTTATCAGCAACTGAACTGTCCTCTCACCAGCTGGTGCAGTCTTGACTTCCCATCTACCTCATTGAAAACCTTTGAACTATCTTTGATTGGACGTTATCTTGCACCTTTTATCCTTTCCCTGTGCACTGTGGATGGCCTGATTGTAATCATATGCAGTCTTTTCTGTGACTGAATCACATGCAATAAAAACTATGCACTGTACCGACGGCGCATGTGATAATACAAAGTAAACTAAGTCAAAGCTTAGACTTTAAGCCTCATTAGTGTGAGCTCATTACAAGTTAAAAAAGATCTCAACCCTGAGCAAGTCGTCATTGTTTGAGGCCAACGCAGAATAATGGTGCCAACAGCAGGATTCCAAACACCAAGAGCAAGCCCACTCCCACAGTAACATTGCTACTTATGCACCAGCACATTATTGATCTCACTAAGTCTATTAATCCCAACGTCAACATGGAAGATGTTCTAGAGCAGAAAAGCAGCGCGCCCGTAAAGAATTCTGATGCCTCCTTGCCAATATCCCAGCTTAATGTCAACTTCCGCAAGCCAGTCCTGGTAAAATAAGGCACATGAGATACAGACGCAAAACATATTTACCTTTCATTCCCCCTGCACCTGATTGTGCTAGCTCTTGCCCTCCCCCTCCCATACCCCATTATATTGGCTACCTCCCCTCTACTGTTTCAGTGGAGATGAAGCATCTCAACCTGCAATGTCAACCACCTTTGATTTCCCTCCAGAAACGCTGTCAGATCCATTGGGTTCCTCGAGCAGTTCTTCTGTTTTTGCCAATGTGAAAGGCCATTGAGATAGATGAGAAGAAAATAGGCCAATGTTTGAGACTCCACTAACATTACTAGGGCAGGGTGGCAGATGAAGGAAATGGATGTGCAGGGAAAGCAGTGATGTGGACCGAGTGCAGGCAGAGGATATTCACCTGGTGCCATGTTTGGCACAGACATTGCGGGTCGAAGGTCCTGTTTCTACGCTATACTGTTCAATATTCAATGAAAATTTGAATATAGGAGAATAGGTCCTTCTGCAGTTGTACAGGGCCCTGGTGTGACCACATCTGAAGTATTGTGTGCAATTTTAGTCTCCTAATTTGAGGAAGGACATCCTGGCTATTTGAAGCAGTGCAGCGTGGGTTCACAAGGTTAATTCCTGGGATGGCGGGACTGTTCATATGAGGAAAGATTGTAAAGACTGGGCTTGTATTCACTGGAATTTAGAAGGATGAGAGGGGATCTTATAAAAATGTATAAAATTATAAAAGGACTGGAAAAGCTAGATGCAGGAGAAATGTTCCCAATGTTGGGGGAATCCAGAACCAGTCTAAGAATAAATGGGAAGCCATTTATAACTGAGATGTGAAAAAGAGTTGTGAATTTGTGGAATTCTCTGCCAAAGAAGGCAGTAGAGGCCAATTCACTGAATGAATTTAAAAGAGAGTTAGATAGAGCTCTGGGGGCTAGCAGAATCAAGGGATATGGGGAGAAGGCAGGCACAGGTTACTGATTGTGGATGATCAGGCATAATCACAATGAATCGATGGGCCAAATGGTCTCCTCCTGCACCTATTTTCTATGTTTCTATGAAAACAAAGGCAAACTGATAGCATCAGTTTATGACATTCTTGTATCAAGATTAGGAAGGAAATTCAAAACCAACCTGCCACGCTTCTCAACACACAGATGCATCCTGCAGCAAATTTGAGCTTACCTTTGCCTTGGTGTCAACATATTAATCACAATCCGTATAGAAGCAGGGAAGAAGCAAAGAGAGAATTGAAATAAACATAATCATTGATGAGTTTGGTTTTGCCCATTGAGTTAATACTGTGCACAATATATGTACAATTCACCGTTCCAAATATTACCTGCCTTCTGCATTTTTGTAAACGTGATATCCTTTCTTGCTTTTATTTCCTCCAAAGTCCGAAAGCCTAGTCCATACCACTTGTCAGCTGTCTTCACACCAACACCAAAGACACTGGTGAATAGCTGCAGTAACATAATTTGCATTGACTGGAGGTAATTGCTCTGTTAAGGTTCATAGCTGCATCATATACATTCTTAGAAATGCTTCAAAATATCAAAAATAATGAAGTCTTAAGAATAAATATGCAAACTTTCTCAGGCAGGCTAATACTAACTGAAAATAAATGGTTATTAACATGTTAACTCTGAGTCACACAAAATTAAATTAGAGGAGTTCTATAGTTTTATATATCATGAGCTCAGCTTCAATATATTAGACATAAGAAGTATTAATTTTGCTGCAAATGTTTACCCTCCGTTGCTACTTTACCCATTACATAACATTATTCAGAAGATAGACTGAAAAAGCTGGAGTAACTCTGTGGGACAGGCAGCATCTCTGGATAGAAGGAATGGGTGACGTTTTGGGATGAGACCCTTCTTCAGACTGAGAGTCAGGGGAGAGGGAGACACGGAGATAAGGTCGGGTAAGGTGTGAAAACGTGACATCAAAAGAGATACAGCTCCACAAAATGCAGAATATATCATTGTTAGCTATGAGAAGGTGACAACAAAGCAAACAGAGATAAAATGTAAGCGGGGGGGGTGGGGAGGGGGTACAGTCAGACTGTTTGGAGCAAAGATCCTATAGCGAGCAAGATAGACCACTCGACGAAAAAGACGTAGTACAGTCATGGGCAAATTCATGGGTAATTGTCGGCCCCATTTCCGTAACCGGCTTCCATCTCTGCACCAAAGATCCCATAGCGGAGCAAAGATACTAGTGCGGAGACGGAAACTGGTTACAGAAACATCCTTGTAAAAATAAAAGTTATTTGGTAAAAATCTTCTCCACATTTTCAGAATTATAATTTATTAACACAAACTCTTCCCCCGCATCGTTGATTACACTGCGAGTTGGGTCGGGTCGGGTTACTGAAATGGATGAAAAAAAGGCCCACGTTCCACTCCGTTGCGTATTACATGTCAGCCCATTGCATTTAGAAGGAGTGGTCTATCTTGCTCCGCTATAGAATCTTTGGTTTGGAGAACATTATTTATTACACTTTCAATCCTTAACACACAACCCATTCATTACGCACATTCCTCCAGTGCCTACCAACACCTATTAGACATTCCAGTTGCCCACCTAACATGATATTCCTTTCCACTGATATCTACAATGGGTTGGTGCCCTGCAACATGTTCATATTTCCCAGTACATTCTCTATATGCAAAGAGTAGGAGTTAACGGGTCGTTTTCACAATGGCAGGCAGTGACTAGTGGGGTACCGCAAGGCTCAGTGCTGGGACCCCAGCTATTTACAATATACATAAATGATCTGGATGAGGGAATTGAAGGCAATATCTCCAAGTTTGCGGATGACACTAAGCTGGGGGGCAGTGTTAGCTGTGAGGAGGATGCTAGGAGAATGCAAGGTGACTTGGATAGGCTGGGTGAGTGGGCAAATGTTTGGCAGATGCAGTATAATGTGGATAAATGTGAGGTTATCCACTTTGGTGGCAAAAATAGGAAAACCGACTACCATCTAAATGGTGGCCGATTAGGAAAAGGGGAGATGCAACGCGACCTGGGTGTCATGGTACACCAGTCATTGAAAGTAGGCATGCAGGTACAACAGGCAGTGAAGAAAGCCAATGGTATGTTAGCTTTCATAGCAAAAGGATTTGAGTATAGGAGCAGGGAGGTTCTACTTCAGTTGTATAGGGTCTTGGTGAGGCCACACCTGGAGTATTGCGTACAGTTCTGGTCTCCAAATCTGAGGAAGGACATTATTGCCATAGAGGGAGTGCAGCGAAGGTTCACCAGACTGATTCCTGGGATGTCAGGACTGTCTTATGAACAAAGACTGCATAGACTCGGTTTATACTCTCTAGAATTTAGGAGATTGAGAGGGGATCTTATAGAAACTTACAAAATTCTTAAGGGGTTGGACAGGCTAGATGCAGGAATATTGTTCCTGATGTTGGGGACGTCCAGGACAAGGGGTCACAGCTTAAGGATAAGGGGGAAATCCTTTAGGACCGAGATGAGAAGGAATTTTTTCACACAGAGAGTGGTGGGTCTCTGGAATTCTCTGCCACAGAGGGTAGTTGAGGCCAGTTCATTGGCTATATTTAAGAGGGAGTTAGATGTGGCCCTTGTGGCTAAGGGGATCAGAGGGTATGGAGAGAAGGCAGGTACGGGATACTGAGTTGGATGATCAGCCATGATCATATTGAATGGCGGTGCAGGCTCGAAGGGCCGAATGGCCTATTCCTGCACCTAATTTCTATGTTTCTATGTTTCTATGTTTCTATGTTTCTATAATCACTGTAAACAATTTGAAACTTGTGCTGTCGCCCATTGTCTAGTATTTACCTTTCTTGCTTTATACTTCTCATCGCACAACAAACTTTCAACCTTGGAGCAAACTCTTTCTTCCAGAATTTCCTGTATGAACACATTAAATCAATGTTAATCAATAGCAAGCCATATAATTATGCTGGCAGTTTCGACCCTTTGCAACACCATTTTTATTTTCTGCTGCATTGGAAAGATTGCCCTCGAGTTGTGTTTCCCTGGAGAAAAGCCCAATGTGACATGAGAAAGGGGAGCAGGGGGGCAGAGGGGGCAATGAAAAAGATGGCACGTGATCGGATCCGGGTATTCGCCAATCTCTACCTCCTCCTGTGCTGTGCTCAAATGTGATGGGTGATAGTTAGTACACTGTAAATGGCTCATTTGTAATTATGTTCCACTGTTAATGGCTCATTTGTAATTATGTTCCACTGTTAATGGCTCATTTGTAATTATGTTACACTGTAAATGGCTTGTTTGTAATCTTCTATTGTCTTTCTGCAGACTGGTTTGCACGCAACAAAAGCTGTTCACTGTACCTCGGTACACGTGACAATAAACTAAACTGAACTGAGCTGAGTTAATTTCCCTACTGTTTCTCAATCTCATCATCGTCTCTTACATCCTCTCATGCCTAACGATTCTTTGGGAAAGGATGACTGGACATTAATCCCCAAGATTCAGGAGCAAAGGGAGGAAGACGTTGGAGCCCATTGAGTGGTGGACAAGGCTCAGTAGCGACAGCCCACGTGTTGAGTCACACAGAACTAGGATGAGCCACCACCAATTTCATTTTCTCAAATTGTAAAGACAAATGGATGCACTCAAGCACCACAGTATTCTTCACAAAATGGATCAGAAGTGTGATCCAGTGCGTATGGCAAGCCAGATGATCTTACAAGAAAAAGGGGGTAAAACCAAGAATTGAGGAGTGGGTACCAAGTGCGAGCAGAGAGTTAACTAAATAGTGGAGTGTGAGGGAGTAAAGTGGCACAGATCATAGAGGCTTATTGTATATCACAGAAACAGGCTCTTCAGCCCACCATGCCCATGCTGACTATCTAATATCCATCTATAGTAGTCCCATTCATCAGGACAGATTCCTGGGATGTCACCAGACTGATTCCTGGGATGTCAGGACTGTCTTATGAAGAAAGACTGGATAGACTCGGTTTATACTCTCTAGAATTTAGGAGATTGAGAGGGGATCTTATAGAAACTTACAAAATTTTTAAGGGGTTGGACAGGCTAGATGCAGGAAGATTGTTCCCGATGTTGGGGAGGTCCAGGACAAGGGGTCACAGCTTAAGGATAAGGGGGGAATCCTTTAGGACCGAGATGAGAAGGACTTTTTTTCACACAGAGAGTGGTGGGTCTCTGGAACTCTCTGCCACAGAGGGTAGTTGAGGCCAGTTCATTGGCTATATTTAAGAGGGAGTTAGATGTGGCCCTTGTGGCTAAACGGTTCAGAGGGTATGGAGAGAAGGCAGGTACGGGATACTGAGTTGCGGTGCAGGCTCGAAGGGCCGAATGGCCTACTCCTGCACCTAATTTCTATGTTTCTATGATCCATGGCTTCATATGTCATGGCATTTCAAGTGTTCACTTAGCTACTTTTCAAATGCTGTGTACCTGTTTCCTCAAGCAATGTATATTCAGTCTGAGGTGTGGAGGATTTGACGTAATTGATGTTAGGAGAAATGTGGGGCAGGAATTTGACAGTAGTTTGTTTTGGTTAAAGGTTAAAGAGGTTAGAATGTCAGAAGGATGAGAATGAAAGTTATACATTAAAAAGTTATAGAATATGATGATATCCACACTGAGCAAGAATGAAAGGATAAGCAAGGACAACATATTATTGTGTATAATGGAACTGCGGATGCTGGTTTACACCAAAGATAGACACAAAATGTTGGAATAACTCAACAGGACAGACAGCATCTCTGGAGAGAAGGAATAGGTGACGTTTCGTGTTGAGACCCTTCTTCAAACAGACAACAATTAATGTCAGCCCCGTCGACATGATCAAACTAAATAATTGAGAAAATATTGATATCAGTATTCATGCTCAGCATTTCAGAATTAAATATTAACAAATGGAGAGAAGACAAATGAAGATACAGTCCTCTTAAGATTACGTGGTTGACGAAGAGGTTTGTAATATTCAATCTCTGTTCTAGCAGGGTCAACAACAATGACTTGTAGTGCTTTTTACAATGTTTCGTACCTCAATTATAACTCGTGTTTGGTCTCCAATACAGGGCAGACCCTCCAGGTCATTCATTCCAGTTATTGGATAAGGAAGTGATTTTAACATTGATGTTGCCCGTGAATATGCCACAAAGGAGCCAGCGTTTTCATCGAACTCGCAG
Organism: Raja brachyura; assembly: GCA_963514005.1. The sequence goes on from OY740795.1 coordinate 50,991,220, forward strand.
TTTTCTGCCAAAAGCTCGAATGTATCCTGCAGAACAAATAGCAATACAGGACGATGAGCATTGCCATGTTGCAACATATTAAATCTCAGACACTATATGCAGTTTACTATAACCAATATGATGCTGAATTTGTGTGTTGATCCAATAAAACATGTTGAATTAATTTTTCCTTCCACAGTGGCGCAACGGTAGAGTTGCTGCCTTGTGCCCCTGTCACACTTAGGAAACCTGAACGGAAACCTCTGGAGACTTTGCGCCCCACCGAAGGTTTCCGTGCGGTTCCCGGAGGTTCCCGGAGGTTTTTGTCAGTCTCCCTAATGGTTGAAAGTGGTTTCCGCTTCTTCTATGTTCCAGCGATTATTTCAAAAAATTCAAAACCGGCCACGACTAAAAATAGGTTGCCATTTTAAAAGGTTGCGGGTAGTGGAAGGTAAGACCTCCCTGGTGGAATAAAATTGGGTGAAAAAAAGGTCTGACCTTCCACTACCTGCAACCACCTTCATCTAGCATCGCAACCGGCTTCGACTAAAAAATTACTGATTTTTAAAGGTTTCTAGGCTAATTGGCTTGGTATGAATGTAAAATTGGCCCTAGTGGGTGTAGGTTAGTGTTAATGTGCGGGGATCGATGGTCTGTGCAGACACAGTGGGCTGAAGGGTCTGTTTTCATGCTGTATCTCTAAACTAAACTAAACTAAAATGCGTGCAAGTGTCAGCTTTGGATTTCAGATCAGCCGAAGAATGTAAAGAGTTTGAATGCATTTTAAGAATCCATCCACAAGTAATAATGACGTGAAATATCATAGTGATATTTTGCTAATACATTCATAATTTTATGAAATAGACCACATAGTTAGAACAAGATCAAGTTCTATAACAGGTTGGAACCAGATGAATTTTATCACTCCATCCACCACAAATAACATCTTTTAGTCTCACTTCTCAAATCTTGGGAGCTTAACTTTCCAGACAAATAGATTTTCAGTAATCAACATTTCAATAATCCTTCACATCTGTCAGCTGCAGTTATAATTTATGTGAACATTTGAAATCACCTTTAAAATAACTTGAAGGTTATACACTGAACCAATTTGTGACATTTTCCAAATCCAGTTTTCCAATGGAAATTCTCAATCTTATTCTAACATGTATTATCATCACCGGCAGTTCTAATTTGTATATATTGTGACTTTAAGTTAGTAAAATGTCTTGAGGCACTTTGCAGCAGCTGGATCTAATGAAGTAAGTAACATAAGAAAATATTTTGACGGGTAATTGTAGAAGTTAACTTTAAATTAGGAAAACCAAAGAAGAGGGATTGCAAGGGTTAGTCTCAGTACAAAGTTGCAGGAATTAATAGGGAGAATGTGCTGGGCCTGATCATCTTTAGCTGCTTGGTCTTTCCTCTGTCAAAAGGGTTGCTTGTTGGTGAGTGCAGCTATGTTCCTGACTCCTGAGGAATGTAAGTCCATTCCTGCATCCAGCAATGAGCAGTGTTTGGACAAGGACTGATAAGTGGCAAGCAACACTAGTGACAATGCCCGTATTCCATAAGCGAATTAAAGAAAAAAGCTTCAAGTAAAATTCTGTGCGAATAATACAAAGATGATCTCCCACTGCTTCAAGAATGAATGCTGTTGGGTGGGGAATTCCAGGATTTAGATCTCATAATGATAAAGAAATGGTGAACAAAAATGAAAACAGGTTGATTTGAAAGGAACCTGCAGTTAGCCTTGCTCCATGGCATTCTCGTTCTTCTTGATGTTGAAGGTCACTATTTATTAGGCATGGTCGGAATGACAGCAGATACACAAGCGTGAAGGTACGTACCACCAGATTGAGGTGCAGGAAGGAACTGAAGATGCTGGTTTACACCGAAGATAGACACAAAATGCTGGAGTAACTCTGAGGGACAGGCAGCATGTCTAGATAGAAGGAATGTGCTGCCAGTCCCATTGGGTTACTCTAGCATTTTGTGTCTATTTTTGATATAAACCAGCATCTGCAGATCCTTCCTGCACATGACAGCTTTGCACGATGCTGATCAACGTGACCCTGGGTTCAGTATCCTTCTTCTTGTGTGTGACTCATCTGGTACAGAGAGAGATTTTACCAGCATTAACGGCCAACTGCTGCCACGGGATGACACGATGCCACAGGATTTCTCACTGAAATTAAATGTTTTGAAGGTCCATGGCATTCACAGTCAACAATAGTCTTAATTGTAAAGGCATTTATCATCCCAGCCTACAGTGGACAATGGAGGCTACACGAGAGAGTTAAGTGGCTAAATGTGTAGTAAGGAACTGCAGATGCTGGTTTAAACAAAAGATAGACACAAACATCTGGAGTAACTCAGTGAGACAGGCAGCATCTCAAGAGAGAAGGAATGGGTGACCCTTCGAGAAGAAGGTTCTCAACTCAATATGTCACCCATTCCTTCTCAGCAGAGATGCTGCCTGTCCCGCTGAGTTACTCCAGCTTTTCATGCCTATCTTAGTGACAAAGGGCCTGTCCCACTTGGGCGACCTAATCCGCGAGTTCTGGCGTGTTTGCCCTCGACTCATACTCGCAGCATGGTCGACACGAGGTCGTAGGAGGTCTTTGTAACTCTCCTTCATGCTCGAGTGTGGTCCCTGCGTACTCGAGGCCACGGCTAGGTCGTGGCGTTTTTTTCAACGTTAAAAAATGCCCGCGAGTAAATAAAGGATGCCATGGAAAAAAATCAATACTTCTTTTACTCGTAGGTTTGGTCGCAGTAGGTTGTAGTAGGTCGGCATGTTAGTCGTAGGTAATCGAGGGTAGTCGAAGGTAGTCGTAGATAGTCTTCATCATAGTCGAAGGGAGGTCGAAGGAGATCGAAGGAGGTCGTCTTCACTCTCCACTATTCGGTGTCCAGTTTTCCTGAAGTTAGTCGAAGCTGGTCTTCAACATAGTAGAAGGAGATCGAAGGATGTCTTCAACATGCCATTTTTTCAAACTCTTCTAAACTTGCCAATTATGTCGCCCAAGTGGGACAGCCCCTTAAGTGACCATTCTCTTTCCCAAATCCTATCATAATGAGCAAAATACCAGGTTTTGGATAGTTTACTGTTAAGTTTTGGATTAGACACGGTAAAAATGTAATTTATACCTCTTACATTTCCAAGCGAAATTAAATGATAGCAAAGCCTTTGTCATTAATTTCAAACTGCAAACATTTTGCAACATAAACCAGAACTCATTACTCTGTTAGCTACAAAAAATGGCTCTGTATCCTTGTTTTTCTAGCACTCGTGTGCCAATTCAGTACCAATATGGTGACTGATTAGTATGGCATGAATCTCACAGCTGCTGCAATGCTAAGGGCATTAGCGTCCGCACCGCTAAAAGCTGCCAAATATATGTCGAGTAAACAGATCATGCCAAGGAGCTCAAGCTCAATGTTAACAAAATAAAGATTTGCATTTTTATTGCACCTTTCTAAACATTACAAAGCTTCTTCGACTTTTAAAATGTAGTCAGCGCAAGACTCACAACAACAGTAAGTCTTCCTGCAGCAAACAGTAATGTAATAATGACCATGCAATGTTGACTGAGAGTAAATATTGCCAGGTTACCGGAAATAATTTCCCCAGTCTTTATCAGAGACAGCAATGAGACTTGTTATATACCGATCCCACCCTAGCTCCAGTTGATGGAGGCAGTATCATCAGCCTTCTATCAGCCTGACAGCATAGATTTGGATGCTAAAGTTGAAGCCTCACTGAACCTTTAGTTTATTTTAGTTTAGTTTAGAGATACAGAGTGGAAACAGGCCCTTCGGCCCATCTAGTCCGTACCGACCAGCTATTCCCACACATTAACACTACCCTGCACACACGAGGGACAATTTTACATTTTCCTAAGCCAATTAACCTCCGATCCTGTACATCTTTGGAGTGCGGGAGGAAGCCAGAAATCCAGAAGAAAACCCATGCAGGTCACGGGGAGAATGTACAAACTCCGTACAGATAGCACCCGTGGTCAGGATCGAACCCGGGACCCTGGCACTGTAAGGCAGCAACTCTACCGCCGCACTAACCTGCCGCCCTGACAAGCCTCTCTGACAAGAGTGCATAGGGGTCAAAGAATCGCACAGCACAAAACGGAGACAATGCGCAAACTCACGTGGACAGCACTGGAGGTCAGGGTTGAAGCCACGTCACTGGCGCTGTGAGGCAGCAGTTCTACCCGCTGCTCCACCGTGTTCACCCACTGATCAACATTTCCTTTCACCTCGTAGCAGACCATCTATTCCCCACATTTGCCCACAACCAATGCTCCCACCACTCACCCCACCACTCAGCGAGGTCAACATTTGTAACAAGATGGAACAAATAACAAGTTTAGAGATACAGCGCGGAAACAGGCCCTTCAGTCCAACAAGTCCGCACTGATCAGTGATCCCCGCACATTAACACTATCCTACGCACACTAAGGACAACTTACACTTATACCAAGTCAATTAACCTACATTCCTGTATGTTTTTGGAGTATGGGAGGAAACCGAAGATCTCGGAGAAAGCCCACGCGGGTCACGGGGAGAGCGTACAAACTCCGTACAGACAGCACCCAGACAGTACAAAATACCACATTGTCAGTGTCCTTTCAAGTCGCAGTGGCTATGAATATTTACTATGTTCGATTACAGCCAGGGTGGAGCTGAAGATTATAACAACAGCCTGCCAATTAGCCTTTGCCTGCAGACTACCCTGTTCAGAGTAGTCTTGTCCTCCAGGGAGCTGATACATGAGCTATGTTACTGCATGCCCTGGCAGTTGGTCACTTCTACCCAGTAACTCATCATGTTGAGAGATCACATCTAAGCAACCATCATTGAGCACTTCAATTGCCAAGGCATGGATGGCTACAGACTGTATGCTGACTAATGGTACCTGCAGGTCAGCATGGACATGATGGTCAATAGGCCGATCACTGTGCTGTGTGAATGTGAATCTCCACTACATAGAGTATCTGTATCTGAGCGGGTGTGTTTGAACAATAGACTGGGAAATGAAGACACAAGCAACTGCAGATGCTAGAATCTAGAAGGGGTAAAAAACAAGCTGCTGGAGGAAGTCAGCAAGTCAGGCAGCTTCTAACCAGGTTGAGAAATTAGAATTGTTCCTCTTTCGTAGCCAGGCTCCAGACAGGTGGAGGTTGACTAGTCTTTGCAACAAGGGCACAAAGGTTTGATTATTGTGAAGACAGATCAAAAGTGACTGGTGTGCACTTATACCACCAACAGGGTTAGATGTTGGCATATCACTGTCCTCAGTGATAACCATGTATTCAGTGGTGTCCATCCCACTAATAGCCTGCACAGCTTTGTCCTGAAAACTGAGCTTATTGGACAGTGTTTTTTTCTCTGCTGGCAGAATGATGTTGCTGGCACGATATCTGTGACACTACTTGCTCCAAGGGAAGGGAAGAGTGTAAATGAATTTGTTACAGTGTGATATGTGCAAAATGTTATCCGTGGCTGGAAAAACAAGGAGTGTGCGTAAACTGTGAGATATGGATATGATTGTTTGAGTAATGGTAAGTATGCGACTTTGTGGCAGGCTCTCGGATTTTAAATAGGATCCTGATTGATACAGATCATTGTGAAATGGCTAATGGAGATCTATATCATAGAGCAGAGTGTGAGCACTCTGCCGCATTTGTCAGGGATTTTCTAATGTATTCACTGACCTTGAGCACACATGTCAGGCTATTACATTGTATTCCCAACTCTGCATTCTAGCCCTGAGTGCTTTGCTCCTTTGACTACACTCTTTAATCACTTGCTTCAACTGTATCAGTATGAACCTGGCATTGGAAAATCAGCCTTCCCCCTCCAATCCCTGCTCTGCCATGGCTTGCTGCTACCTTGGTGAAGCTTTATACAGGAGCGTGCTGGTCACGACGAACATTTTTCATTCAGAAGGTGCAGACACAGCTGAACTCAATACAAGGTTTATTCAGCCACTGCGGGCAACTCCTGATACAACCCATGAACTGGTGTTAATTTGTTAACCAGACTGGACAGTGCATTGACGGCACACACATATGGCGGCACGGTGGAGCAGCGGTAGAGTTGCTGCCTTACAGCACTTGCAGAGCCGGAGGCCCGGGTTCAATCCCGACTGCGGGTGCTGTCTGTATGGAGTTTGTACGTTCTCCCCCCGTGACCTGCGTGGGTTTTCTCCAAGATCTTGTTAGGGGGTATAGTTAGGTGTGAGGAGGATGCTTGGAGGCTGCAGGGCGATTTGGATAGGCTGAGTGAATGGGCAGATGCATGACAGATGCAGTAGAATGTGGATAAATGTGAGATTATCCACTTTGGTGGCAAAAACATGAGGGTAGACTATTATCTGAATGGTGGCCGATTAGGAAAAGGGGAGATGCACCGAGACCTGGGTGTCATGGTACACCAGTCATTGAAAGTAGGCATGCAGGTGCAGCAGGCAGTGAAGACAGCAAATGGTATGTTAGCATTCATAGCGAAAGGATTTGAGTATAGGAGCAGGGAGGTTCTACTGCAGTTGTACAGGGTTTTGGTGAGGCCACACCTGGAGTATTGCGTACAGTTTTGGTCTCCAAATCTGAGGAAAGACATCCTTGCCATAGAGGGGGTACAGAGAAGATTCACCAGACTGATTCCAGGGATGTCAGGACTTTCATATGAGGAAAGATTGGATAGACTCGGCTTGTACTCGCTGGAATTTAGAAGATTGAGGGGGGATCTTATAGAAACTTACAAAATTCTTAAGGGGTTGGACAAGCTAGATGCTAGAAGATTGTTCCCGATGTTGGGGGAGTCCAGAACAAGGGGTCACATTCTAAGGATAAGGGGGAATTCCTTTAGGACCGAGATGAGGAAAACATTCTTTACACAGAGAGTGGTGAGTCTCTGGAATTCTCTGCCACAGAAGGTAGTTGAGGCCAGTTCAATGGCTATATTTAAGAGGGCATTAGATGTGGCACTTGTGGCTAAAGGGATCATGGGGTATGGAGAGAAGGCAGGTACGGGATACTGAGTTGGATGATCAGCCATGATCACATTGAATGGCGGTGCAGGCTTGAAGGGCCGAATGGCCTACTCCTGCACCTATTTTTCTATGCTTCTATGTTTTTTCTATCTTCTGTTTCCTCCCACACTCCAAAGACGTGTAGGTTTGTAAGTTATTTGGTAAATGTATAAATTGTCCCTAGTGTGTGAAGGATATTGTTAATGTGCGGGCATCACTGGTCGGCACAGACCTGGTGGGCCGAAGGGCCTGTTTCCGTGCTGTATTTCTAAACTAAACAAAACAAAGTAATGTCTGTCCCACCTTATGCCATTCTTGAATAGGTTAAACTGGTCAAAACACATGACCACAATTACAATAGTCACAATACATTCTCTCCTTAAACTGTCTCACTTAAATTTCACCTGGTGCTTGTCAGTCCTTAGTGATACTTAGTCCTTGGTTACCTTGTACTAAACGTTATTCCCTTATCATGTATCTGTACACTGTAAATGGTTCGATTGTAATCATGTGCTGTCTTTCTGCTGACTTGTTAGCACGCAACAAAAGCTTTTCACTGGTACCTTGATACACGTGACATTAAACTAAACTGAACTAGTCTAAAGTTTGGGTACCCTAGTGAAGCATAGACAATAGACAATAGGTACAGGAGTAGGCCTTCAAGCCAGCACTGCCATTCAATGTGTTCATGGCTAATCATCCACAATCAATACGCCGTTCCTGACTTCTCCCCATATCCCTTAACTCCGCTATCTTCAAGAGCCCAATCTAGCTCTCTCTTGAAAGTATCCAGAGAACCAGCCTCCACCGCTCTCTGAGGCAGAGAATCCCACCGACTCACAACTCTGTGTGAAAAAGTGTTTCCTCATCTCCGTTCTAAATGGCTTACCCTTAATTCTTAAACTGTGGCCCCTGGTTCTGGACTCCCCCAGCATTGGGAACATGTTTACTGCCTCTAGCGAGTCCAAACCCTTAATAATCTTATATGTTTCAATAAGATCCCCTCTCATCCTTCTAAATTCCAGAGTGTACAAGCCCAGCTGCTCTATTCTCTCAGCATATGAGAGTCATATGATAGCCATCCCGGGAATTAACCTTGTGAACCTACGCTGCACTCCCTCAATAGCAAGAATGTCCTTCCTCAAATTGGAAGATCAAAACTGTACACAATACTCCAGGTGTGGTCTCACTAGGGCCCTGTACAACTGCAGAAGGACCTCTTTGCTCCTATACTCAACTCCTCTTGTTATGAAGGCCAACATGCCATACGCTTTCTTCACTGCCTGCTGTACCTGCATGCTTACTTTCATTGACTGATGAACAAGGACCCCCAGATCCCGTTGTACTTCCCTTTTATCAACTTGACACCATTTGGATAATAATCTTCCTTCCTGTTTTTGGTCCCAAAGTGGATAACCTCACATTTATCCACATTAAACTACATCTGCCATGAATCTGCCCACTCACCCAACCTGTCCAAGTCACGCTGCATTCTCATAGCATCCTCCTCACAGTTCACACTGCCACCCAGCTTTGTGTCATCTGCAAATTTGCTAATGTTACTTGTAATCCCTTCATCTAAATCATTAATATATATTTCAAATAGCTGCGGTCCCAGCACCGAGCCTTGCGGTACCTCACTAGTCACTGCCCGCCATTCTGAAAGGGACCCGTTAATCCCTACTCTTTGTTTCCTGCCCTGTCAATATCTGATGAATGGTGTAGCTAGTTCTGGCTACATGCAGTAAATTATAAGAAAACAGGAAGCAAACACTTGGCAATGCTCTCACATTGCAATGATCGTCCATGGATCACATCATGAATTTCTGGCTGGTTTACGCCACATTCCCATTCAGTCGCCAGTGTCTCTTAAATCTTAATTTGAACCAAGCTTATAAATTTAAAATGTTTATAATGTTTCTGCTATAGTAAAATTTGGATCAAATATATATTTATTTCTAATTTAGGCAGCATCACTATTTTATATCAATAAGTGCCATGCGCAAGTCTGGTTACTTGCGATGGTTTTGCGTATCTCGAGCTATTTGGGCAATATGTTAAATTTATCATGTTTAAAAATGTAGTTTTAAGTTTAGTTTAGAGATACAGGAGCAGAAACAGGCCCTTCGGCCCACCGATCGCACACTGACCAGCGATCCCCGCACATTAACACTATCCAACACACACTAGGGACAATTGATAATCTTCACCAAAGCCAATTACAAGCCTATACGTCTTTGGAGTGTGGGAGGAAAGTGGAGCACCTGGAGAAAACCCACGCATGTCATGGGGAGAACGTACAAACTCCGTAAAGACAGCACCCATAGTCAGGATTGAACCCGGGTCCCTGGCCCTGTAAGGCAGCAACTCTACCACTGCGCCACCGTGCCTCCCGAGCCACTAATGCAGTTGCTCTGGAAATATATTCTAAAACTGATTCCATGTGAAAAGAAATAAGTTTTTTTTGAAGTCAAAGATAATAATAGGAGTAGCTTGGTCCAAATAGTCCTGATGGACATCCTATTTTTTGGATCATTTTATACAGAGATGGATTTAAGAATGATGCTCTCATGTCAATCACAGTATGACACAATCACAGACACGGTGCCCAGATTATGTTAAAATGAATAACTGCAGTACTTTCCTTCCACAGAATTGAAAATGTTTTTCATCCTGTACTTATGAAAGCTTTCATCGTTTATTTATTTTCAGAGGATAAAACAAAGCAGGAATTGATTGAAACCAAAGTGCATGTGATTTTATATAACATCACTGATAGAATAGGTCACAGGCAAATCATGGCTGTGATTAGACCATTAGGGAGGATAGATCTCCCAAACTGTTATAAGCATAATGACTAACATTTTGCCATTCTGCTTATTTCAATAATATTTTTTCCTCTGCTATTAACACCTGACATGATGAGCGACATTAAAGTAAAGAATAGCAAGAAACGTCTGATCTAACAGCAGGTGCAGACTATTAAGCAGACATTTATTTTTCAATCCTGCCTCATTGCTATAAAAAAAACACAGCTGGGTTCTTGGATTTTTGAGGTCACAACTCCAGCTGTGTCCAAAATGAAATCGCTCGTTCAAAAATATTTTCAAAAAGTAAATTCTCAGAGGTAGATGTTGTCTGGTGGATGGATTTTACAGTACCTATTCAATCCTCATTGTCAGTGGTGCTTTTACATCACCAAGCTTGCAGAGTGCCCATTAAAATCAGTGTGAAACACTCACACAAGCACCTGAGTGTTATTAGGCATTTGTAATAGTCTCTATAAATGCTTCTTTATATAATGCTATGTTTGGATGCTTCAGCCACACATGGCCTTAATTTCCTTTGTTTATTCTCAGCCTTAACCTACATAAATAATCCAGACTAACAATTAGATAAATGTCCTTCTCTTTTCTGATGATAGATCATTTCTTAGGAATCTTCGTCAGTTAAGGTGTAATGTTTTCAGTCACAGGCTTCCTCATGGTGTCTCATGCCATCCAATGGCATGCAGTCAAGGATCTGAGACACAAGAGAGTACAGATGCTGGAACCAAGAACAAAAAATAAACTGTGGGAGGAACTCAGTGGATCGAACAACACCCGTGGAGAAAAGGGACTTGGATAGGTTGGGTGAGTGGGCAAATGCATGGCAGATGCTGTATAATGTGGATAAATGTGAGGTTATCCACTTTGTTGGCAAAAAAAGGAAAGTAGACTATTATCTGAATGGTGGCCGACTAGGAAAAGGGGAGATGCAACGAGACCTGGGTGTCATGGTACACCAGTCATTGAAAGTAGGCATGCAGGTGCAGCAGGCAGTGAGGAAAGCGAATGGTATGTTAGCATTCATAGCAAAAGGATTTTGGTATAGGAGCAGGGAGGCTCTACTGCAGTTGTGCAGGGTCTTGGTGAGACCACAGCTGGAGTATTGCGTACAGTTTTGGGCTCCTAATCTGAGGAAAGACATTCTTGCCATAGAGGGAGTACAGAGAAGGTGCACTAGACTGATTCCTGGGATGGCAGGACTTTCATATGAAGAAAGACTAGATAGACTCGGCTTATACTCGCTAGAATTTAGAAGATTGACAGGGGATCTTATAGAAACGTACAAAATTCTTAAGGGGTTGGACAGGCTGGATGCAGGAAGATTATTCCCGATGTTGGGGAAGTCCAGAACAAGGGGTCACGGTCTAAGGATAAGGAGGAAGTCTTTTAGGACCGAGATGAGAAAAACATATTTCACACAGAGAGTGGTGACTCTCTGGAATTCTCTGCCACAGAAGGTAGTTGAGGCCAGTTCATTGGCTATATTTAAGAGGGAGTTAGATGTAGCCCTTGTGGCTAAGGAGATCAGGGGGTATGGAGAGAAGGCAGGTATGGGATACTGAGTTGGATGATCAGCCATGATCATATTGAATGGTGGTGCAGGCTTGAAGGGCCGAATGGCCTACTCCTGCACCTAGTTTCTATGTTTCTATAAGTGATAGTAGCTGAATTAGGCCATTCAGCCCATCAAGTTAACTCCACCATTCAATCATGGCTGATCTATCTCTCCCTCTCAACCCCATTCTCCAGCCTTCTCCCCAGAACCTCTAATACCTGTGCTAATCAAGAATCTATCCATCTCGGCCTTAAAAATATCCACTGACGTGGCCTCCACAACCTTCTGTTGCAATGAATTCCACAGATTCACCACCCTCTGACTAAAGAAATTCCACCCCATCTCCTTCCTAAAGGTCCTTTTATTCTGAGGCTATATACTCTGGTCCTAGACTCTCCCACTAGTGGAAACATCCTCTCCATATTCACTCTATCCAAACATGGAAACATAGAAACAAAGAATATTGGTGCCGAGTAGGCCACCAATGCCATCATTGAGCCAGTGCCATCATTCAATGTGATCATGGCTGATCATCCACAATCAGTACCTTACACTTGGATTGTCGATGTTTCAGGTCAAGGCCCTGCATCAGGCCTAAGTGTGGAAAGGGAAAATAACCAGTATCAAGAAGACCTAATGCAGGGTGTCCACCTGAAACATCAATCATTCCTTTCCCCCTCCCCGCAGATGCTATCCAATTTGTTGTTGCTCCAACAGATTGTTTTATAAATCAATATTACAATGTCAACTCAAAAACTACCCCAGATCCGTAATGAGTGTTCTGACAGAGGGAGGCACTAACTGGCTCGTAGAAGTCAAATAAGATTCATACAAATAAACTGAGAACTCCCACGAGTCAGGAAGAACTAAAACAAACCCAATGAGTCCAGAGTAGGATTTTGATAAGGTGCTGCATACGAGATAGCAGGACAAGATAGGTATTACAGCCAAGGTCCTAGCATGGATAGAAGATTGGCTGACTAGCAGAAGGCAAAAAAAGTGAGAACAAAGAGAAGCTTTTCTGTTGGCCCCCCGTGACGTGATGTTCTGCAGGGGTCGGTGTTGGGTCCTCTACTTTTCACGTTATATGTTAATAATCAGGATAATGGAATTGATGGCTTTGTGGCCAAGTTTGCAGATCATACAGGTGGAGGAGATAATTGTGTTGAGGAAGCAGGGACTCTGCAGAAGGACTTGGACAGGTTAGGAGAGTGGGCATAGAAGTGGCAGATGGAATACAGTACAGCAAAGTGTATGGTCATGCATTTTGGTAGAAAGAATAAAGGCGTAGTCTATTTTCTAAATGCGGAGAGGATTAAGAAATTGGAGGTGCAAAGGGACTTGGGAGCGCTGGTGCAGGATTCCCTAAAATTTGCAGGCTGAGTTCTTGGTAAAGAAGGCAAACGCAATGTTAGCATTCGTTTTGAGAGGAATAGGATAGAAAAATAAGAATGTAATGCTGAGGCTTTCTGAGGCACTGGCCAGACTGCACATGGAGTACAGTGAACAGTTTAGGACCCCATATCTGAGGAGGATATGCTGTTGTTGCAGAGGGTCCAGAGGAGGTTTACGTTAGGTTCTTGTTTGCAAGGAGAAGGCAGAAGAATGGGGTTGAGATGCAAAAATAGATAAGAAAGGATAGAACGGCAGAGCATTCTATCCTTTCTGGCATAATTCTGGTCCTCTGTCTCCATGATCATAAGGTCATAAGGTCATAAGTGATAGGAGCAGAATTAGGCCACTTGGCCCATCAAATGTGCTCCGCCATTCAATCATGGCTGATCTATCTCTCCCTCCTAACCCCATTCTCCTGCCCTCTCCACATAACCTCTGACACCCGCACTAATCAAGAATCGATCTCTCCGTCTTAAAAATATCCACTGACTCGGCCTCCACAGCCTCCTGTGGCAAAGAATTCCACAGATTTAACACTCTCTGACTAAATAAATTCCTCCTCATCCCCTTCCTAAATGAATGTAGTTTAATTCTGAGACAATGACCTCTAGTCCTAGACTCTCCCACTAGTGGAAACATCCTCTCCGCATCCGCTTAATTCATGCCTTTCATTATTCTGTATATTTCAATGAGGTCCCCCTCATTCTTCTGTACTCCAGCGAGTACAGGCCCAGTGCCTTCAAACGATCATCATATGTTAACCTACTCATTCCTGGGATCATTCTTGTAAACCACCTCCCCAGGGCCAGAACATCCTTCCTCCGATATGGTGCCAAAATTGCTCACAATATTTTAAATGCAGCCTGACCAGCACCTTATAGAGCCTCAGCATTACATCCCTGTTTTTGCATACAAGCCCTCTTGATATAAATGGTAGCATTGAGTTTGCTTTCTTTACTGCCGATTCGACTTGCCGATTAACTTTTTGGGAATCCTGCACCAGCATTCCCAAGTCCCTTTGCACCTCCGATTTCTGGATTCTATCCCCATTTAGTCAATAGTCTACACCTTTACTGCTACTATCAAAATGCACGACTCCACACTTTGCTACACTATATTCCATCTGCCACTTCTCTGCCCACTCTCCCAACCTGAACCCTTATTGTCTTATGGTCATATGAAAAAGGAAACACAAAGAACAAACGCTTGATCTATTTTTAATTAATGGTAATTATTGACCAAGACACCAAGGACAACCCCCTCTTGCTGTTCTTCAAAATAATGCCTGGGATCTTTTATAAATACCTGTGGACAAACATGGGTAGATTGGACAGATAAGTATCTTCACCAGTTCGGATAAGTCACCAGATAAGTATCTTCACCAGCACATGTTCGGAGGACTACAAGGATCTGATATGATTATATCAGAATGATATAAAGATGCACATAATGCTGCACCTTTATATCATTGTACAATTTCATTTTCCTTATTTTTTAATTTTTTTTTATTTATTAGAGGTAAATACACCAATGTACACATATATTCTGTTACAATCATTGTACCCCATAATTTTATGGCTTTTAAAGAAAAAGAATAGAGAGAAAGAGAGTGAAATGTGAAAAGAGTTGTGATAGTGAAAGAGCGTGCCAAAGGGGAGAAGAAACCCTTGGTCAAAGAATTAGAAAAGGGGGTTAAAAGATAGACCCTAAAAAAAGAAAAAGAAAAAAAGACAGTTATTATGTTATATATATCACGCAAAAGGAATCCACCAACGCGATAGTTTTCCATCGCCCCCCTACCAAGGCCCGAGGTACTCCTGCACCCTATCTTTGTAGTAATTCGATAATGCAGACCACGTCTGATAGAAGCGTTCTCATTTTCCTTATTTATGGCAATGTGAAAAGCTGACACAAAGGTTGTAAGTATTCACACTTGATTTCAATGTCTAAGGTAAGAAATTAGATATTCACCATATTCCACTGTAACCTAAATGTAACTGGAACATCCTACCAACTACTAGAGAGCTGTCCTGAGCTACTATCTACCTCGTTGAAGACTTTAGACTATCTTTGATCTACTGGGCTTTATCTTGCACTAAGCGTTATTCACATGATTCGCTTTATCATGTATCTATACACTGTGAATGGCTCGATTGTAATCATGTATTGTCTTTCCACAGACTGGTTAGCACGCAACAAAAGCTTTATACTGTACCTCGGTACAGGCGACTGTAAACTGAACTCAAACTCAAATAGAAACCCCAGAGAAACAGTTTATATAATTGTTTAACATCAAAGTGGATGGTTATTCTCGCCACAGGTGAAAGTTGTCATTGAAACCTCCTTATAAAGGGCCTGTCCCACTTTCCCGAGTTATTCACGAATTCTCCCGAGTTTTCAAACTCGCAGATTGATTGATTAAGGTTTATTTAATAGGGACAGATACAAAAGCATAGATACACTTGAAACAGTCATCTGATGTATGCATCATCGTGTTTTTAGCCAAGGCTAATTTGCAACACTTGTCCCTAGTAGGGCTTTTGTCAGCAGCATACAATAATAAAGAACACACAAATACACAATAAAAATGTAACATAAGCATCCACCGCAGCATTCGTCACTGTGGTGGAAGGCACAACATTTGCCAGTCCTCCTCCACTTTCCCCGTGGTCGGGACCTGAACCCTCCGCAGCCGTCGCTGCAGGTGTCCAGACAAGGTAAAGTCCAGGGTCGGCTCTCCGCACCGGAGACCGCGGCTTCAGGCTGGTATAGGCCGGCGGTTGAAGATTTAAAGTTCCCGCCGCTGCCAGAAGCACCGCAGACAGCAGGGCCGGCGGTCGAAGCTCCCCTCCGGGGGTGATGGTAAGTCCATGCCGGACCCGCGGTAGAAGTAGGCCGCGGGCCGGCGGTGGTGGCTCCTTCTTCCCCCAGGTCCCCCACGAGGAATCCCGGGCTGCGGACGCCGCTCCCCGCTGGAGCTCTGCAGACCGCGGCTTCAGGCTGCCGACTGCCGTGGGCCAGCGAAATGAAGGGCTCCCCTCCGGCGAGCTCCCCGCCGAGTGTCCACGCTGCGCCCGCCGCTGAAGTCCCGGGCGCATCTCCGGGAAAGGCCGCGCCGATCCTTGTTGTTAGGCCACGGGGGAGGCGTGGAAGAGGCAGCCAAAACGGGTTCCCCCTTACCCCCCCCACACCAACCCCCACACAAGACACACCAAGAAACATTTAAACGGTGCACTGAAACATACTAAAAACAAAAAAAAGTGTAAAAAAGACAGACAGCTGCTAACAGGGCTGCCGGCTTGCAGCGCCCCCACCGACCCAGTAGGTACTCGGGGCATCAGGCAAGTCGGGACGTTTTTCAGCATGTTGAAAAATGTCCACGAGTAAAAAAATAGTCCCGAGTACCTTTGGCTGGCATAACGGGCCACTACGATATACCCACGAACTCCTACGGCCTCCTACGGACTCGTTACGAACATTCTGCGAGTTTGAAAACTCGGGCGAATTAGTGAACAACTCGGGAAAGTGGGACAGACCCTTAAGTCTCCTTCCAAACTTCATTCTAACCAAATAAATGTAGCCTTTCTCTCTCATCGGTTTGTCCAGTTTCCTCTTCAAACATCTGTGTGCTTCCTGCCTCAACTATTTCCTTTGGTGATGAGTTCCACATTTTAACCACACTATTGCCACAATAGTTTCTGCTGAACTCTTGGCCACTTTGACGTTCCATTTTAGAGCACGGCATAAGGGAACCCGAGAGCAAAATGGATCAGGCTTGGCATGGCCATTTAATAGTTGAACTTTCTTCCGACTCTTTACCGAATGCATTGCGAATCCAACCCACACCTTGCAAATGCGTTGAAGGTTCCAGGACCAAGGAATCACTTTCAGTTGCAGGAAATGATAACTGTATCAGTAGCTGCGGATTCCAACGACTGGTTTTCTTCTGCACTTTTCTTTTAGTTCCTTCCTTTTAAAACGCAAGGAATGGGGAAGGAAGTGGTTCACAGGATGGGCCCCCGTGAAGTGAGTAGGGAGGGGTGGAGGTTTACATAAGTGGGCCATTGTACAGTTATGTGCAAGGTGCGATTTATAATTGTAAACAGTCTTAATCAATCTTTTGGTCAAAGCGAAGAATAGCAAAATACAGCCAAATAGCAAAACAAATTTGATGTGTAGGAAATGAACTGTAAATGCTGGTTTACACCAAAGACAGACACAAAATGCTGGAGTAACTTAACAGAACAGGCAGAATCTCTGGTGAGAAGGAATGGGTGACATTTCGAGTCAAGACTATTCCTCCCGTCTGAAGAAAGGTCTCGACCCGAAATCTCACCCATTCCTTCTCCCCAGAGATGCCCTGTCCCCTGTCCCGCTGAGTTACTCCAGCATTTGGTCTATCTTCAAAATAAATTTGATAATCTATTTTATTTGGTGCATTCTGGAACATTACAGCCACATTTAATGAAGCCTATCTTCTTCTTCTTGCGTATGGCGTGCACAGCCTAAAGTTGTAAATCAAGTGTAGACATCCAGGCCAGGACAGCATCAGTTACTGGGTGGATGGCTTTGATGCCACCAGGGAAAAGCCTCAGTGAGCAGTCATTCACGATGTGTGGGATGGTCTTGCCTGGATGTCCACAGTCACAAGCAGGGCCGTCTGTCACTGATGCAGGCGATGGGCTGTTCTTGCATGGAGGGTGCGGATTCTGTTCAGGGTCAGCTATTGCTTGTGATGGAGGTCAAATCCCAGTGGTTTCACTGTGGGGTCTGTGATGACCTCTCCGTTGTTGGTGTTGGCATCTTTCCACGCTCTGCGCCACTCAGTCTTGGAGTCAAAGTCTTCCAGGAATTTGCTTGAAGACCAGAAGGGTTTGCAGGACTTCAGGCGTATGTTGGGCAGATAGTTCAAGTCAGCATGGATGGGAAGGTCAGGGTTAGCCTCGATGGTGCACCATCTCGGTTAAACATCTTCTTCCTTCTGCGTATGCTGGGAGGGGCGATATGAGAGAGGACAGGGAGCCACTGCAAAGGTGTTGGCTTACGATTGATTGAAATTAATCATGGAAAACCATGTCCCAAGGCTTTACTATGAAGGGATTTCCAAGTTGGGAAACGGGTCAGGAATTTGCATCTTATTTTGGAAGTTTTTCATCCCAAAACCAGGATGTCGGAGTGCCTGGAGTCTTCTGTTGAGGAGGGAAGATTACCCTAGAAGAGGCTGCAGCTGAGAATCTGAGGGACACCGTGTACTTTGCAAGAGGATTGTAGTGGAGACACAGTGAAGTTTGTCAGGACAAAGGGCGATTGCAGATGGACAGAGGTTAATGGCAAATGAGCCCTTATTGGTGAATGAGCGAAGAGTCCAGGAAGTGTATTTGGGATGGTGTTTAAAGGGCAATGGCATTTCAGTGATCACAGGGTTCAATGATGACAGCTGAGCAGTGAGGGAGGGGTCTGTGATCACAAAGGAAATTGTTTACAGGGCAGTGTCAGTGACCCAGTGATCACGGAGGGTGTCAGAGAACGGAGACATGTCCGCGATATCAGGGTTGAGAACTCTGAGGAATGTCAGCGATGATTGCAGTGGGGGTACAACTGAATTAATGATACCTGTCATCATAAAGGAACAGTGATCATAGGGATGGGGTCAATAATTACAAGAGGGCTTTGATTCCGGGGCCTGGGTTTGTCTGTCACACACTCCATCTACTGTCCCATGGATACCTTTTCCATCAATCAGTCCTTTAGCTCTCAGTTGCACTACTGGAAAATGAGAAACACCATGTAGCCTTAATAAAACATTTTAATAAACAACCATCTTCCAGCGTGCCTATTAATTGTCCAAGTCCTGGCCCACATCCCTTAATTAACCAGGATCAAGAGTTTGTTTCCTCTGCAACCTAAAAGCAATACCAACGGTTTCTGGAGTAACACTGTGTGGAAACAGGCCCTTTAGCCTAACTTGCCCACAACATGTCCCACCTACACTAGTCCCACCCGCCTGCGCTTGGCCCAAATCCCACCAAATCTGCCCTATCCATGTACCTGTCCATCCGTTTCACAAACATTGGGATAGTCCCAGCCTCAACTACCTCCTCTGGCAGTTTGTTTCCCCCTCCATAGATGCTGCTTGACCCAAGTATTCCCAGTGTTTTCTGTCTTTATTTTATGTTATGCTGCTTGAAGAATATTTTGTAAAGATGAACACTAATTTATAAATTACATTTATCCTATGCAGTTCTTGTTTAGTTTTCTATACCTGGGATTTGGGGGCATCCATGTAAATAATTCCACTTCAAAGCAGCTGGCCTCCAGTTAAGCAAAGACAGCTGATTTTTGATTCAATATATACTGCATGTTTTTAACTGGAGAACATTATAGCAAACCCCTTTGGCTCTTGCAAATGGCGCTAAGGTATATTGAAATGTAATTTGCTTGATGATTACTCAGAATAAAGGGAGAACCACAGAGAAAGTAGTATGATATCATCACCATGTCTGATCTTGACACACAATGAGTGTTAAAAAAATTGCACCTTGCACTTGGTAAGGTAATATATTCACGACATTAATTGCTTACGCTGCTGATGGTTAATTCAATTATATATACAGAACATTTTCAAAAAATACAATGACAGAAAGTTTTGCATTGAATGTAAAATAAGGCACGGCTTCCTGCATTTTGATGATCATTAATCGGGAGATCATTAATTTGAAGGTTACTAATGTGATGTATTGACTCTTTGGAAGTTGTATGTATTGACTCTTGAGATCTAACTATTCCTTTGGTTTATGTTTCATTCGCAAGAAGATTGACTGTTTCTTATGCTGCCTGATCTGTTGTGCATATCCAGATCTTTTTGTCAACTTTATTTCAGATTTCCGTCATCTGCAGTATTGTTGTTTTTGGAAGTGGAATACTTTTTACAGTCCATGTGATCCAACTATTCCATAGCTGCATGTTGCTCCAACATGACAATCATTCAAGGGTTGTCTGAAGAAGGGTCTCGACCTGAAACATCACCTACTCCTTTTCTCTAGACATGCTGTCTGACCTGCTGAGTTACTCCAGCTTTTTGTGTCTTTCTTCAGTTTAAACTAGCATCTGCTGTTCCTTCCTGCACATAACTCCAAAGAGTTATATCACATCCCAGCTCAATAAATCTTCATTAGTGTCACTAATAATGACAGCATTATTCTTCCTTTCCCAGTATTCAAGAGGGAGTTAGATTTAGCTCTTAGGGTTAACGGAATCAAGGGATATGGGGAGAAAGCAGTAACAGGGTACTGATTTTGGCTGATCAGCCATGACCATATTGAATGCTCGAAAGTTCAAATTACATTTATTGTCACATGCACCAGATTTGAGTTACCATACAGCTATACGAATAAAAAGAACACAACACACGATAGAATTTAACATGAACATCCACCACGCAGCGGAATCAACGTTTCCCACTGTGAGGGAAGGCGATAAAGTTCAGTCATCCTCCTCATTGTTCACCCGTGGTCGGGCCCTCTCACCGGGATGATCGGAACTCCGACGTCGGAATGGATGAACGCTCTCCAGTATAGAGTTTCCGAATCGGCCACTTCTTACCGGAGACCGCGGCTTCCAAAATCCACAGGCCAAGCTGGGCGGAGATACAAGACTGGCGACCCCCGGCAAAAGGCCCCAGGACTCTACGATGTTCGAGCCAGCACCGCCTGTGGTTAGAAGCTCCACAAACCACAGCTTCACGATGTTAAAGCAGCAGGCCCAACAGTCCGGAGCCTCGACACGGCGATCCCCGGTAAGGCATCGTCCCGCTCCGCGATGGAATTCAGTGCTGCGCCGCTGCTGAAGCTCTGGCTGGTCTGCGGCAGGAATGGCCCCGCCAATCCAGATGGTAGGCCGCGAGGGGGGGGGGAGGGGGAAAGATGCGACTCGGAAAAAAGACGCATCATCGACCAGGAAGAGACTGAAAACGGTTACCCCCTCCCCCCCCCCCCCCCCAACTCCCCCACATACAAAGACTAAGAAACCTCCAAAAACATACTTTTAAACAGACTCTAAATAACAAAAAGGGTGAAATGACAAACAGAATGCTGCCAAGGCTGCCGTGCACGACACCACTCAATGACAACAGGCTGAATGGCCTACTCCTGCACCTAATTTCTAGGTTTCTGTGTTTCTATGGGCAGCCTGGGATACAGAGTAATCATCTTGGGGAGAATCAGTGCAATTCGTGCGAGACAAAAATGGGGGGTCTCAGCATTTAAGAAATTGGTGTGTGTGGGAGAAGGGTGGGGGTGGGGGGGTGGGGGTGGGGTGTTCAGAAGAACAATTTTGCAGGACTGCAATAGGTCTTGGAGACAGTGAGAATTAAATTATTTAGCCTTCAAAAACATATGGCAGGGAGAAATGACAGAGGTCAATGTTATTGCCCTGTCCCACTGTACGAGTTCATCCAAGAGTTCTCCTGAGTTTGCCCTGATTTGAACTGGGAGATTTACGGTAATGGCCGCTCATAGGTCCTCGGGGCTCTCGTGGACATTTTTCAACACGTTGAAAAATCTTCACGAATCTTCTAGAGCTTACCTCTACCTTTCCCGAGTATCTGCCATTAGCGTTACGGGCCGCTAAGAGTCGTCCCGAGCTCCGACGTACCCACTACGTACATTCTACGTGCTTCCACGCATTTGACTTTTTTTAAAACTCGGGAGAGCTCTTGAATGAGCTCGTACAGTGGGCCATTAGTATACTGAGCAACAAAGATTTAACAATCTCACACGGTGCAGTCAGGGCCAATTACTCATTCGAGCGATACAGTGTGGAAACAGGCCCTCCGACCCAACTTGCCCACACGGGCTAGCATGTGCCAGCTACACTAGTCCCACCTGCCAGCATTTGGTCCATATCCCTCCAAACATGTCTTGTCCATGTACCTGTCTAACTATATCTTAAATGTTGGATAGTCCCTGCCTCAATTACCTCCTCTGGCAGCTTGTTCCATATACCCACCACCCTTTGTGTGAAAATGTTACCCCTCAGATTCCTATAAAAAATCTTTTCCCCTTGCATCCACAAACTGCACCACTGTCCTCTCTCAGTGTTTAATTCACTCAGCGCAACCACATTAATCAATGAAGATTCGCATCTACTAATCTTGCTTTCAACTTAGCATCAAGCTGCATGCATTCATCAATATTGGAGCCTTGCGCTCACATCTCAACACCAGAGACAACAAGAACCATTGCAGGGAAAGATGCAACGTTTTTGTTTCAATTGCCACGGAGGGCACCGTCCAGATCATTGCTGAAATGCCCATTGCTCAGTCACTGGCAGGGTTGAAGACATCGATGACGAGTCTCTCAGCGTGCTTCAATCTTCCTCTTTCATACAACTTGCTTCAAGCTTTAGGCCACCTAAAAAAAACCTCAGCAGCAGCCTGAACGCTCACTGAATATAACAGAACATTTTCACAGATGGAATAGTACTCAAAATGTGTAGAATCACAGCAGGGACCAGAAGAATCAACCAGTCAATGAATAATTGATGATGTCTCCAGACAGTACTGGTAGGGGTTCTTTATGCCTTTGAAAGAACGTTCAACTCTGTGAGATTAAAAGACCAGGAAGCTCCAAATGATATCAAGCTTGCATCTAATCAGCTCCAAGGGCTGATTAATGTCATAATCGGACGTCCCTACATTTCACAGACCTCTTAACAAACATGGCCTTCACCACTCTTTCAATTAAATATTGGTTGTATTCACGGATTGTCTTTTCTTTTGACTGGATAGCATGCAAACACAAGCTTTTCATTGTATTTTGGTGCAAGTGACAATAATAAACTAAACCAAAAAAACTAAACTGGTAGAATATTTTATTTTTGGACACAAGTGTCCACCTTTAGTCAGAGGGTGGTGAATCTGTGGAATCTATTGCCACAGTGGGCTGTGGAGGCCAAGTCAATGGGTATTTTTAAGGCAGAGATAGATAGATTCTTGATTTGTGCAGGTGTTATGGGGAGAAGGCAGGAGAATGGGGTTCGGAGAGATAGAACAGCCATGATTGAATGGCAAAGTAGACTTGATGGTCTGAATGTCCTAATAATGCTCCTATCACTTATGAAGTTATGAACTCTCATAGCAAGGACATCCAAAACAGATGCTCTGGACCAGAGATGGTGGAAGCAGAGATGGACACCAACATGAACTCTTGCCTCAACCTGGCATAACACTCGACCAGTATTATCGCAGCAGAGGATCTCTCCTTGGTGAATGAGGAGTGTTGAAGTGCATAAGGGAACAGTGCCAAACACATGTAGACACAGTACACTGGAATATGAGGTACCAACCTGGTGCAATTCCAATGCACGATAACACAATTGCTAAAAATCAAAGCAGGATGTAACAGACAGACCTAAGAGGTATCACAATCAATGGATGTCTGCATTCCTGCCACATCAAGTGTGAAAGGTAGCAGCAATTAATACGCTAACAGGAGGGGTGGCTCCCTGAATATCCCCATCATTGGCAATACTGAATCTCAGCATGTGAGTGCTGGAGGCAAAGCTGAAGCCTTCAGTCTGATGTGTCGAAATGTTGATCCATCTCAGCTTCCTTCTGAGATCCCCACAGTTGCTGAAGCTTATTTCTGCACTGCAGAACCAGTTGGGCGCAAGCCTGGTCCTTATTGACCGTCTTTGGAGTGTGGAAGGAAACCGAAGATCTCGGAGAAAACCCACGCTGTCACGGGGAGAATGTACAAACTCCGTACAGACTGCACCCGGAGTCGAGATCAAACCCGGGTCTCCGGCACTGCAAGCGCTGTAAGGCAGCAACTCTACCGCTGTGCCACCGTGCCGCTCATGTGGCAGGTAACATCAGTACCACAAGGGTAACTGAGAATGACAAGATCTGAGCAGAGAGAGTCTAATCATCATTGCTCGATGATGATTAATTGCTCATTAATTGCATCATTGCTCGACATTGCTTAATATTACTATCACCGAATACCGCACCACTAACATCCTGGTGCTCGCCTCAAACAGAAACTCAACTGGACCAGCCACAAACACAAGTCAAAGGCGGGGTAATCTGGAGCAAAAGACTCACCACTCCTCACCCTTAAGCCTTTCCACCATGACTTCAACTCCAGCAATGCTCATGAGGATCAACACTCGTTTTTGCTCAGGGTTCCAGAATCTGCTGTCTGTCGTGTCACAATTCAGGACAAAGCAGTCTGCTCTGACCAAGAATACAATCGACAACATTCCAACCCATCCCTCTGGCACATCGTGCCAAGAGTTTGTATCGCCCACAAAATGCACCAGTCACTAAAATAGGCCATTCTTGGTTTAGTTTTTTGACATGCGTTCTGAGATACCGTGAATAAGTATCTCATGTGCGCTATCCAGTCGCATCATAGCATGCATGAGTACAATCAGCCATACACAAGTACAACCGTGCAATGAGACAAATACCAGAGAGTAAAATGTAGCGTTATAGTGTTATAGCTTTAAGAGAAAGTGCAATTTAAATATGCGGAAAGATGGGAGTTCAGTACAACGGCCCTTGATTATGTGAGATCGGTTCAGTGGCTTGATGGCAGTGGGAAGAAGCTGTTCCCGAACCTAGTAATAGACACAAAATGCTGGAGTAATTCAGCGGGACAGGAAGCATCTCCAGAGAGAAGGAATGCGTTACATTTCCGGTTGAGACCCTTCTTCAGACTCTCTCATGTGTGAACCAGCGTCTGCAGGAAAAAAAACAATATCAAAAGCAAACCTTATGAAATCGCTCCCTAACTTCCACCAACATGTCTCCTACTGCACCAGAGGACCAAACACCCTCGACCACTGCTACACCACCATCAAGGATGTCAATCACTCTATCCCTCGCCCTCACTTCGGTAAATCCGACCATACCGCGGTGCTGCTTCTCCCTGCCCACAGGCAGCAAT
Source organism: Raja brachyura (assembly GCA_963514005.1). Next base: position 51,015,982 of record OY740795.1, read on the forward strand.
TGAAGAGCGCACACCCAGAGGTGAGGATTGACAGAGCTGGTCAGGGGGGGCAGAGGAACAACTACAGGACTGTTTGGAGTCTGTAGACTGGGCAATGTTTAGGGACTCGGCAACGGACCTGAACGAATACGCCGCAGTTGTTACAGACTTCATAATGAAATGCAGCCCTACAAAAAAACCTTCCGAGTGTTTCCCAATCTCAAGCCTTCGATGAACTTTGAGATCCGCACTCTTCTGAAGACCAGACACCAGGCATTCATGTCTGATGACACAGGGGTCTACAAGAAGACCAGATACGGCCTTAGTAAGGCCATCAAAAAGGCCAAAAGGGACTTCTGCTCCAAGCTGGAGGATGACAGATGTTCGGCAGTTGTGGCGGGGCCTGAATGCAATCACCTCCTACAAGGCAAAATCAGGAGGCAGCTCGAATGTCGGGGAAACATCACTCCCTGATGAGCTCAATGCATTTACGCACACCTTGATAGGGAGAACACTGATGTGCTTTCTCGAGCCCCCATTCGCTGTGATGGTATTTCAGTCTCAGTCACAGAGGCCGACGTCAGAAAATCCTTCAGAGGGGTGAACCCTCGAAAAGCGCCTGTACCTGATGGTATACCCGGTCGTGGTTTAAAAACCTGTGCGGACCAACTGGCTGGAGTTTTTACAGACATTTTCAACCTCTCACTTCTGAGGTCTGAGGTTCTCACCTGCTTTAAAAGGGCATCAATTATACCAGTGCCCAAGAAGAGCAAGGTGACGTGCCTCAATGACTATCGACCAGTGGCACTAACGCCTGTGGTGATGAAGTGCTTTAAGAGGTTGATGATGGCGCAAATCAACTCCTACCTCGACAAAAACCTGGACCCACTGCAGTTTGCTTACCGCCACAACAGATCAACGGTGGATGCGATCTTGCTGGCCCTCCACTCCGCTCTGGACCACTTGGACAACAAAAACTCATATGTCAGGCGGTTATTCATTGATTACAGCTCGGCATTTAATACAATCATCTCCTCCAAGCTGGTTACCAAACTCGCAGAACTGGCTCTCTGCGCATCCCTCTGCAATTGGATCCTCGACTTCCTCATTCACAGACCACAGTCTGTTCGTATTGGTGGAAATGTGTCAGCCTCGATAACAATGAGCACGGGAGCACCCCAGGGCTGCATGGTCAGCCCCCTGCTGTACTCACTCTATACTCATGACTGCGTAGTTAGTCATAGCGCGAACTCCATCATCAAGTTCGCTGACGACACCACTGTTGTGGGACGTATCACTGATGGGGACGAGTCAGAGTATAGAAGAGAGATCAACCAACTGACCAAATGGTGCCAGCACAATAACCTGGCCCTTAACACCAGCAAAACCAAGGAACTGATTGTGGACTTTGGAAGGGGTAGGTATTTTATTTCATTCACATGTTTAAACTATAATGTTTGACTATTAATGATTAATGCTTTATGCGTCATTCTTAATTATTACTGTATGTCATGTTGTTACTTGCGAGTGGAGCACCAACGCAAATTCCTTGTATGTGAACATACTTGGCCAATAAACTTATTCATTCATTAATTTGTGATAAGGGAAAAACGTTGAGTGCAAGGTAAAGCCAGCATAGTCCGATCAAGGTTATTCCGAGGGTCACCAATGAGGAAGGTAGTAGTTCACGACTGCTCTCTGGATGATTCAGTTGCCTGATAACAGCTGAGAAGAAACTGTCCCTGAATCTGGAGGTGTGCGTTTTCACACTTTTGTGAAAAGGAGTGTGGTACATATTTGGAAAGCCTCGGCTTTGACTGCTATAGTCTTTTTGAGGTGTGTGGAACAGTAATCAGTCATTGCCTATTCACAGTGGAATCTGCAACTTAAGGGCCTGTCCCACCAGCATGCAACTCCATGCGATGAGCGCGACCTATCGTGGTCGCCTGAGCCGTCCGGCGTCGCGGGGCCGGTTCCACTTCGATCGCCGGAGCTGTGCGGAATTATGCGGAGTTCGTCCCGACATCGCGCGGGGCTCCGAAAAACTGACCATGTTCAAAAATTCCGCGCGGCAACGGCTTGTCGGCTCGCAGTCGCTTCGACGCATGACACACCGCCCCGACATCGTGCCTCCGTGAACCTATCTGTAGGTGCCTCCGTGACCCTCTGTGCGTGTGGCTCCGTGGCCCTCTGTGTGTGTGCCTCTGTGCCCCTCTCTGTGTGTCCCTCTCTGTACTGGTGAACTTACCTTTCAGACTTGCTCCAAGTTTACCTCACTTTGCGCCGCGTTGCGCCACTCACCCGACGTCCGCGCGGCCCTCGCTGCCGGTTTGGTCGCGCTTGCCGTATGCAGGCGCATGCTGGTGGGAACGGCCCTGTACAGGGGATCACCCGACCTCCACGCGGCCCCCGCTTCTAGTTTGGTCGCGCTCATCGCATGGAGTCGGATGCTGGTAGGACAGGCCCTTTATTTACCACCAGTCCTCCAATAAGGTAACAAAGAACTTATTTTTTTGTACACAACTTGCTAATAGATGCCAATGTCAGAAATTAGTCAAAAACATCTTTGATGAGGTTTACCGTAAAAATCTTGTTTTTGTTGTCGAGAGTTGATTTCCTCTGACACGCATACTGAGAAACGTGTGTGCCTGATGATGCTGATGGTTCATCTGACTGAAGCGGTTGTGTCTTCTGCACCTGAGGGACAGAAATGGAACTGAATCAAATTTGGTGTTAGTTCAAATAAAGGTGTCTAGTTTCTTATAGGAACCACTGAATGATTAACGTATGATACTGGCAACAAGTAATTGCAGACTTCACAGCAGTCATCAGCTGGGTTAATGAATTCATTCACTAAGCTAATGAATACTGTGAAGTCTGCATGTTGCTCACAATATTATTCAAGAGTTAAAGATCCACAGTAATGCAGAAAATAATATGATTCCAACACTCGTCTCATGATTTTGTCTCTCAACGGTAATGTGAAAGAATCAAGGAATCGTTGTGGGATAATAGATAAAACACAGCTGAAAAATAGAATTTTCACTTGCACTTTAGAAAAAAAGAGTCTTCCATCTCCTTCTAGCTTCTTCTTGTAACAGATATCACACAGTATAACACAAGGCAGATTACTCCAAAGACCAAGGTGGCTTTTGTCAAGTAATAATATGTGGAATCATGACGTTTTACCATCAGGGTTGGCCCTGAAATGAAGGCGCTTTGGTAAGTATTCTGGAATCCAGCTGTATCTGTCTCTACATTGAAGTGTAATTCTAGGAGTTCTGGAACTTTGTTGAGGGACTTTGAGCACCATGGTCTAATGAGATAAGGAGCACTGGGAATGTGCCATTTGTGACGACTAAACCAAAAACATTGGAGACCAGAAATAGTCCAAAGTAAAGAATCACAGCATGAAGTTAGATAGAAAGCACTGTGGAAGCATTTGGGCATTGTCGGGACTTTGTAAAACTGGTTGGATGGTGACAAACAGCTGAAGAAAAATTGAGCAACCATTGTGCTCAGTTCTGGGCACCATGTTATAGGAAAGATGTTGATAAGCTGGAAATGGTACAGAAAAGATTTACAAGGATGTTGCCAGGACTAGGGAGTCTGAGGGAGAGGTTGTAGGCTGGGACTCTGTTCCTTGGAGCGCAGGAGGATGAGGGGTGATCTTATAGAGATGTATAAAATCATGAGAGGAATTGATCGGGCAGAGTCTTTTGCCCAGAGTAGGTGAATCGAGGACCAGAGGACATAGGTTTAAGGTGAAGGGGAAAATGGATATAATAGGAATCTGAGGGGTGACTTTTTCAAAATGGTGGTGGGTGGATGGAACAAGCTGCCAGAGGAGATAGTTGAGGCAGGGACTATCCCAACATTTAAGAAACCGTTAGACGAGGTACATAGATAAAACAGGTTTGGAGGTATATAGACCAAATGTAGGCAGGTGGGATTAATGCAGCTGGGACATGGTGGCCGATGTGGGAAAATATTCTGAAGAAGTCAGAGGTATCCTTGCCTATTGCTGCCCAAGCATTACAACAGGAGGCTGTTGTTCTGCTAATAGGCCGGCCTGTGCCTAATATAACTCGAACTTTAGAAATAGATTAGGATAAAATAAAATACAGGAGGTTTCATTGTAATGTTAAATGCTTTAAATCATAGTCTCTAAAGCACCTGAGCATGACCCAAGAATACAAAATGAGCTCTGTTAGTGTAATTGTTCTTCTTAGCAAATCTTTTCCCATTGTCAGGAAGCATCTCACTGCTGCATATCATACTAAACTGTAGCAATTTATATTGAGAATGATCTAAAATCATAAAAGCAAAAAAAATCTTAGCAAATAAAGTTCAACAAATATTATTTTCATGTCATTTTTCATTTTGACATTGTTTAGATTATTTTTGTTTAGCTTAGTTTAGAGATACAGCGCGGAAACAGCCCCTTCGGCCCATCGAGTCCACACCAACCAGCGATCTCCGCACTTTAACATTATCCTACACATGCTTTTTACATTTACCAAGCCAATTTACCTACATACCTGTACGTCTCTGTATATCGAAGATCTCGAAGAAAACTCACGCAGGTCACGGGGAGAATGCACAAACTCCATACAGAGAGCACCCGTAGTCGCGATCAAACCCGGGTCTCTGGTGCTACGCCACCTTGCTACCATGAGTTCCACCGTGCATGAGGCTATCCGGCCCATTAAGTCAATGACAGCTCTCCAACCAATCTCATTAATTCCCTTCTCTGAAATATTTCTCACCGGCCGATTGTCCCTTGATTAGCCCATTAACTCTCCCCTGAACCTTCTCTCATCCATCTGTACTGGGGATAATTTATCGTACAAAATCACCACACCAGCATGCCTTTGAGGATGCGGGAAGCAATTTAATTTATATTTTCTAATTCAAAGCAAGGATGGTTCCAAGATTCTGTTCAATAATTTTTAACCAGTTCATCATGAAATTTTACCTGAGAAATTAGTACCATTCAATCTGTCATTAGGCTCCCAATTTATACAATGAACCAGTGAAAAATTAGGGAAGAATCTTAGCTGACGGGCTTTCTATTTTTAAACCGTCTTCACAATGAATTATAAAAAGATATCATACCATCGGTGCAACATCTTGGATGCCAATCAAAATCAGCATGAACTATCATGGTACTAACTGAATTAAATAGCAATCAACACCTCCATCAGGTTTACATTGCCAATTAATCCTTGACAAGGTATAAACAAAGAGGTGGTTCGCCTGCCAAACAAAGCACTTGGCCTGCATCCTGCAGACACCACATAACTTTGACATCGTTTTCCAAACAAAATAATTCCAATCTGATACAGTTAAAATTTAGAAATATTTTCCAGTGTAACTTGCATTATTGGAAGAAAAAAAGTTACGAAGTTCATACCCAACAACCCTTGAAAACAGTTGCAAGGATCCTGGGTTGTTTAAGAAGGAACTGCAGATGCTGGAAAATCGAAGGTACACAAAAGTGCTGGAGAAACTCAGCGGGTGCAGCAGCATCTATGGAGCGAAGGAGATAGGCAACGTTTCGGGCTGAAACCCTTCTTCAGTCTGAAGAAGGGTTACGGCCCGAAACATTGCCTATTTCCTTCGCTCCATAGATGCTGCTGCACCCGCTGAGTTTCTCCAGGATCCTGCATTGTCATGATCCATTGCCCATAGAGAGCAGTTCAGAGATTATATCGACTGTGGTGCTGGGCTGATATAGTGATGTCTGTATCATGCCAATCCTTCAACAGATAGACACAAGAAGTTGGAGTAACTCAGCGGGACAGCCAGCATCTCTGGAGAGAAGGAATGGGTGATGTTTTGGGTCGACGCCCTTCCTCAGACATCACATTATTCCTTATGTGTGATATCAATAGGCCACTATCATTATTTACCGCACTCTTCAGTCTGAAGAAGTGTCCCGCCTCGAAATGTCATCTATCCATGTTCTCCAGAGATGCTGCCTGACCCTCTGAGATACTCCAGCACAATGTGTCTCTTTTTTGTAAACCAAAATCTTGCAGTTCTTCATTTCCACACTTTTACAGCTTGGTTAAAGTGATTAAAGGTCCATTGTGATAGCTGGAGGTTTTTAGTAATTTTGGGATGAAATACAGTGCGCGAACTTGCGGTACTAGTGTCTGTTTTGCCACAGGTAGTGTGGCACGGGTCTGTCTTGACATCAGGCACTGGGCGGGTGAACACAGTACAGGGTCACAGGAGATGTAGCACAGGTTGAGCAAGTCTAGGAAAATGTATGATCCTGCTCTGTGGGATCGTTCCATCACTTGTTCGGCATTCCTGACAGACATTCAGCCAACCCGTTTGACTGTGGGTATTGGGGCTACTGGTGATAAGGCAAAAGTCCCAGCGTTTAGCAAAGTCTTTGAAGTACTGGCTGGTAAACTGACTGCCGTTGTCGGAAACTAGTTGATAAGTAGCCCCGTGGACAGAGAAGTGGAGGACCAGCTTCTGGACTACCGCTGTGGAGGTGGAGCTATGGAGTAAATCAATTTCAAACCATCCGGAGTACGAGTCAACTAAGACCAGGTATTGTTTGCCATGCCAACCAAAAATGTCAGTTGCCACAGTGGACCATGGGAGGTCCAGAAAGGGGTGTGAGAGAAGTGGCTGCATTGCTTGGTGTGGTGCCAAACTGTTGCACACCACACAGGACTGCAGAAGTGCCCGGCAGATCCAATGCAGGATATATCAATAAATGTGGGAACTGTGGAGGTTTGCATGTTGGCATTCGTGAACAATGCCCTGCTTTTGGAAAGGTTTGTAATTACTGTAGATGCAGAAATCACTTTATGCGCTGCTGTCGCTCACGTGGGAACAGAGTTGAGACAAAGCAATCTGTGCACCAGCTACAGCCAGAACCTTCCCACATAACTCCAATAGCAATCCCTCTGCCTAACAAGGATGTGCTGCCTGCTATTGATGGACTAAGTATCAACATACATTCTTTGTCGGAGTTGTCTTGTAAACATCGCAATCCGATGGTCACCCTCCTCATTAACGGAGCAAACGTTATTGCTATACTTGATACAGGAGCTTGTTGCAATGTCCTATCCTTATCTGAGCTCCGCGGGATTCAGAATGCTGAAGTCATCAAACAAACTACTGCTACGTTACTCCCCTTTGGGGGAGGTGTGATGCACCCTGTTGGAAGATTCAAGATACAGTGCCATCTATATACAATCTGATCTTCTTTATTGTCCGAGAGAAAGTGACTTCTCTGCTAGGCATTGATGCCTGCAATGACATAGGCTTGGTCACCTTTGGTACAGCAGTTCATCAACTGTTTTCTGCACATGGCTCCACTCAACAGTTTCTCTCACAATGCGGAGATCTCTTGGATGACAAGCTTGGCAAGCTTCCCATCAATGCACAATCACAACTGACCCAGAGGACATGCCAGTTGTCCGTCCTGCCCACCAGGTTCCCCATGCCATGCGGGATTGCGTACAAAAATAATTCAACAGGATGGAGCCTCTAGGAGTGATTGCTCCTGTTGTTGATCCATCGGACTGGGTCTCAACCATGGTGGTAGCAACCAAAAAGAACAAGGAAGAAATACGGATTTGTATCAATCCTAAAGATTTGAACACTGCCATTAAACGACCACACTATCTCACTTCTGACACCATGTTGAGTAATGAGACCCATATGCAGGAGTAACAACTTATAGCCTTTATTGTAACACAAGCGGAAGAAACATTATAAGCTATCATCTCCGTAATCAGCATCATGTCTGACCATGAGATGATGGTGTAGCATTATCAATAATCCAGGGTCTGGATGAAGATCCGGACTGGACTATGTATGGAACATGCAGCATGCATAATATGTGTGGTGATAGAATAGTAAAGGGAGGCTAATATGGTTAATCGACAAGTAACTCAGCGGGACAGGCAGCATCTCTGGAGACAAGGAATGGGTGATTTCAAGACCCTTCTTCAGATATCACATTTTGTCATCTTTACAGCCACTGGCAACGCAATACATGTCCCGCCATAAACTTCAAAATGCAGTAGAGGATACATTTCATTGTAACCGTGATGCAGATATCTGGAATCTTAGTCCATTTGGTGTTCAAGAAGGAGTTGGCTCTTTGACCACTGTAGGCAGGCATATAATCCAGCTGAAATCTCTTCTTGCCTTGTCTGCTTTCAATGGTCTCTATTCAATCACACAGTTATGCTCAATTTCAAAAGGAAGATTTAGTTTAGTTTAGTTTAATTTAGTATTGTTTGGAGATACAGCAAGGAAACAGGCTCTTCGGCACATCCACCATCAATCACCCGCTAACACTAGTTCTTGTTATCCCGCTTTCTCATTCACTCCCTGGGGTCAAGGAAAAAGCGTTCACGTCGCGACCCTGTTTCCACCAATCTTTCCACCACTACGCACAAGAAGCACAAGAAGCGCAAGGCTCAATTGTATGCAGATGCCGAGAAGTGTGTTCAGCTCTGGCTGAACAATTTCTAAACTAGTGATGTGGACTCGGTAAGATGAACCACTCCCTACACACTAAGGGCAATTTACAGCAACCGATTAACCTACAAACCCGCACCTTTTTGGGATGTGGGAGGAAACTGGAGCAGCTGGAGGATACCTTGGCAGTCATAGGGAGAACGTGCAAACTCCACACAGACAGCACCCGAGGTCGGGATCAAACCTGGATCCCTGGCACTGTGAGGCAGCAACTCTACTGCTGTCCCACTGCCACCCTAAGAGCTAATCAGTGCAGTTATGTGTGGGGGCAACTGACAGGCAGGCTGTGTAGAAAGTTGGCAAGTAGCCAAAAAAAAAGCCACCTCAGCACTTATTTACAGATTTCAAACTTGAAGTAACTGCGGATAGCCCCAAAAGTCTATTGAATTCTAATGACACTTTAAATAGTCCCTGTGAGTGGGTATTTGGGGGGGGAAAATCTGTCCTTAATGCTGCTCATCTATGTTCAACCGAATACGTTTCAAAGACTGTACATCCAATTAAAAGATGTCAAATCAGTACAACAAATTGGTACCTGCCACGCTTCATGTCTAATAAGAATCAATTCGCCATCGTTTCACAACCCTAAAGGCAGTCGAAAATGTGGGCACTACCATGCTATAGTTTGCCCCATTACCTTTGTAAGTATTGCATTAGTAAATAAATGTAGATGGGAGGTTACTAGAAACCCAGCCAACCACTTAAGCACAGAATATGAGTTTTGCACACAAAACATTACACAGAAAGAAATCCCTTTTCAAAGAACATATTAGAACACATTTTTTGAGACAAGCCACAATTCATTAGGAAAGAGAGATTTAATGTCAGAATTTGGAATTAAGAATAGAACACGTCCTCAATGGTTCTCAATTACCCTGTCTGAACTTTCAGTGAATGTGATGTTGAAAAAATATAAAATAGCAGGTACTGAATTCTGCTGCTCGTTGGTAATTATTTCAAATAAAATGAATTATCATTGAGCAGCAAGCACGGATTTTACCACAAAAAAAATGTGAATTTGTAATTTGGAGATTTGTCACTAAATGAATATGTGCACCTTTACCAACTGTTAATGTATTTCTAAACAGGATTATATGCTTATATTAGGATTTGTTTATTTATGATTCAGCCAGGAACATTTTCATCAATTTTGGCTTGCTTGATTTGAGAACTCTGCACATAATGTTGTCTGCTGTGTATTTCATTTCTTCCATTATGTTTAAACTCTGGGACTGGGATTTGTGGCACCAGATGGTTTGTGCAGTGAGGCAGACTAGAGTTGATAGCAGTTGTCTATATTTTTGGCATGAAGGCAGGCAGCCACTTGCATGAAGACGTCAACGTACTCATTTTAGAGCATGCTGGTTTCAGAAGAAAAAAAAGTCATCAGCTACTCCTCAAAAATTCAGACTGCACACCTGATTTTCCAAACAGCAGGAAATAAATTCCACAATAGATATTAAATAAATTAAAAACTGCAAAAAAAAAATGGTATTGTCAATTTGGTCAGCATATTCAGTCCTTTGCAGAATGCGATGTTTTTAAGGCAAATTCCAGCAAGACAAGGGTGTGATCTTTCCCCGTGGCTGGAATGAGAGTTTTTGGCACTTTACCCCTGCTTCAGCAGGTAGCAGTAGAGGAATCAACAGGTATGGTCCGGGCCTACCCACCTGCTGTGCTGTTCCATAGCTGCACCATTATTAGAGGCAAGTTAAATGAACACCAAGCCATCAATCGTCCGTCCTGCACTGTTCAACTCTAGGAGCAATTTGTTAATCTTGGTCTACCACAGATGTTAGACTCACTGGTCTGTAGTTCCCAGGCTTTTCCTTACAGCCTTCTTTAATAGAGACATAACATTAGCCACCCTCCAGTCTCCCAGCTCCTCGTTCGTGTCTAATGATGATCCATATATCTCAGCCAGAGCACCTGCAATTTCTTATCCAGCTTCCCACAGTGTCCTTGGATATTCATGATCAGGCCCAAGATATTTATGTTGCTTCATACGCTTTAGGACATTCGTCATTCTCTCGACTGAAATATGAACACTCCCCAAGACATTTCCACTAACTGTCCCTAATTCCCCAGTCTTCATGTCTCTTGGCATATTTGCTCTTCAAATTCCTTCTGACTATTTGGGGGGGGGGGGGGGGGGGGGAGTAGTACACCGTCCCCTTTTTATTTCTCAGCTCCACCCACATAAAGGACCCATCAATAATCTAATCTCCATGGTAAAAGCAGAGGAGAAATACTTATTGAGGACCTTCCACACAGAGATGATCGCTTTTGTTTTCTCTCTTCAGTTACCCTCTTTCCTTTAATATTCATTCAATCTCTTTGGATTTCCCTTAATAATCAGAGGGCGGTGGGGGGCGGTTCTCTGGATACTTTCAAGAGAGAGCTTGATAGGGCCCTTAAAGATAGGGGATATGGGGAGAAGGCAGGAACAGGGCACTGATTGTGGATGATCAGCCACATTCACATTGAATAGCGGTGCTGGCTTGAGGGGCCGAATGGCCTATTCCTGCACCTATTGTCTATTGTCTAATATCTGTCAGAGCTATCTCATGCTCCTCGTTTGTCCTCCTGATTTCCATCTTAAGCATGCAGTTTCCAAAACTCCTCCAGGGATATATTCTTGAACCCAGCTACCTATCGCTGTCGCATGCCCCCATGTTTTTCCTGACCAGAGCCTCAATGACTCTCGTCTTCCAAACTGCCTTACTCCCACCTGCCATGCTCTTCACTCTAACATGAGCATGCCTGCCCTGAACTCTGGTCATCGCACTTCTAAAAGCATCGCACTACCTGGGCATTCCTTTGCCTACAAATTACATACTGCAAACAACTTGAGCAAATTCATGTCAAACACCTTCAAAGTCACAATTCAGAACTTGCAGGCCCACCCTGTCTTAATCCATAACTATTTTAAAGCTGATAGAACAGTGGACACTAGTCCCAAAAGAGTCACGCTCATAGACACTTCAATAACTTGCCCTTCCCAATTTCCGAAAAGTAGATCCAGCTTTGCCCCCTCCCTTGTAGAGGCATCTACATATTGCCTGAGGGAACTTCTCTGAACACATTTGACAAATTCCACCCTGTCTAGGCCCTTGACTCCATAACAGTCCCAGTCTATATTGGAAACATTAAAAGCTCCACCCATTACAATCTTATTTGTCTTGCAGCTGCCTGCAATCTCTTGGCACATTTGCTCTTCAAATTCCTGATGAGTATTTGGGGGGTCATGAGAGTGAAGAGTGTTTTATTGTCATGTGTCCCAGATACAACAATTACATTCTTACTTGCGGCAGCACAACAGAATATGCAAACATAGTATGATATGACAAAGGACCCATCAATAATGTAATCGCAGACTACTGCCGTGACATCCTCCTCTGTCAATAAAGCAACATCTCCTCGTCTTTTACCCCCACCTCTGTCTCTTTTGTTGCACCTGTACCCTGGAACATTCGCTGCCTGTCAGACCAAGCATAGGCTAATGGCGATCGTTTCGCCGAACACCTCTGTTCGGTCCGCATTAACCACCCTGATCTCCCGGTGCCTCAGCACTTCAACTCCCCCTCCCATTCCGAATCCGACCTTTCTGTCCTGGGCCTCCTCCATGGCCAGAGTGAGGACCACCGGAAATTGGAGGAGCAGCACCTCATATTCCGCTTGGGCAGTTTGCACCCTAGTGGCATAAACATTGACCTCCAATTTCCGGTAGCCCTTGCTGTCTCCTCCCCTTCCCAGCTCTCCCTCAGCCCTCTTCCTTTCTCCTTTCTTCTCCCCCCCCCCCCCCGCCCCATCCCGCCCTACATCAGTCTGTAGAAGGCCCAAAACTTTGCCTATTTCCTTCGCTCCATAGATGCTGCCTCACCCGCTGAGTTTCTCCAGAACTTTTGTCTACCGTCTGTCCCTCGCTTAATCAGGTTTCCGTAATGGTTACAACGGCCAAGTAGGACACACCCATTCACTCCCTGAGTTCATCCACTTTACCCATCAGGCCTCTTGCATTAAAATAAATGCAATTCAATCCAACAGTCCTCCCTTGCTCCATGTCATGCCTATTCAGTCCACTGAACTGTCTTTCATCATAATCCACACTGATTTCCAACCTTTCTCCTGCCTCATTCCTGTTATAGATCCCCCCCTGCCCCGCCAATCTAGCTTAAACCCACTCGTGTAGCACTAGCAAACCTGCCTGCCAGGATAATGGGTGCCCTCCAGTTCAACTGCAACCCATCCCTCTTGTACTGGTCACCTCTGACCCACAATTGAATTGAATCAACAAATTTGAATTGAATAAATGTTATTAGCCACGTATGTATACATACAAGGAATTTGCCTTGGTGCTTTGCTCGCAAGTAACCACACGATATATAGTAGACAATTAAAAATAAAACATTATAATTTAAACATATGAAGAATGAAATAAAATACCAGAGCAAAATGAGGCTACAGACTTTTAGTTATTGAGTAGAACTACTGGTCGTGGAAAAAAGCTGTTTTTATGTCTGACTGGCACCTTTGTCAGTCCAGTGACATTTCGGGTCAGGACCCGTCTTCTCTGTTCATGGGAGGGGGGGGGGGGGGGGGGATGGAAAAGGTAGAAGAAAGGTGGGGCAGGACAAAATCTGGCAAGTGATAGGTGGATACAGGTTTGGGAGGGTATTAATAGGTAGATGGTTGGACAAAGGCCAGAGATGAAAAGGGAGAACGTGTGAGACAAAAAGATAGAAGAGTCGTGAATTATGAAGTTAGAGCAGTGGTTCTTAACCTTTTTGGCCCCACGAACCCATCAGACATTTTTGGTCAGTACCATGACCCCCAAAGCAAAAATTGAATAAAAAGCCCGATTTATTAAAACATGTCTGCCAATACTCAGTCAATGGGATGGCAGCCATCAGCCATCAATGAGATGGCAGCCATCAAAACAAGGATGAATACTCGTGTCAGCGTCGATCACAAGCCTATTGCGTGCCTTCGTTTTCAGAGTTACCATAGTTGAGAATCCAGCCTCACAGTGATAGGTTGAGGGGGACAGGACCAATAGTGTCAGGGCCCTCTTCGAAAGAACAGGACAGTCCTTCACTTTCACCAAACCGTGGCGAGCTCTTGTTCCATGAAGTCACTCTTGAGCTGCGCATCTTCACAAATTCGGTAAAATTCAACCTTCGCAGCCACGTCAGTATCGCTGATGACACCGTCTTCAACGGAAAAGGGTCAGATGATCCACTCATCACGAGAGCGGCCGTCCAGTCCAGGGAAGTAATGTTTGATGGATTCACTAATTGCCAGAAGGTGGGTTGAGATCTCCTCATGGAAGTGGCATTCAGCATCTGGCGTAGCATCCAGGAGAGTCGTTATCTCGCATGGGGGGAAATCCTGAGGGCGGGGGGGGGGGGGGGGGAGTCTGTCCCCCCCAGTGTTTGGAGAGGTGGGGGACAATCCCCCTCATGTTTTGTGAAACACGTTGCAGCAAAACTGCCACCACAGCCTCCGAAGTCAGCCAGCTCCGTGATGGCAAGTCCACAGGCTCTGCAGCCGGAGCTCTCATGGTCGATTCCAGTTGGAGGCCACCAGCTCCTGGAATCTAGCAGCCGGGAAATAGCTGCAGTTCCTAGGTCGGCCTCGCCTGCCCCGGGACTGACTGTAGCGCCAAAGTCGGCTCGCTTGCCCCAGAAATGGCTGCAGTTCCCAGGTCGCCTGCATGTCCCGGGACTAACTGCAGTTTCCAGGTCGCCTGCATGTCTCAGAAATGGCTGCAGTTCCCAGGTCTGCTCGCCTGCTCCGGGACTGACTGCAGTTTCCAGGTCGCGAAAACTAATTGAAAAAAAATACGCCTGAGGGCCGGATGATCTTGGGTTAAGTGCCGCATCCGGCCCGTGGGCCGTAGGTTGCCGACCCCTGTCCCAGATGTTAGGCCTCATTGTGTAACCCCCCCCCCCGACCCATGTTTTAAAAGCGATTTCCACCCATGCAGGGAAGATAGCCGTGTCACCGTCCTGGACTCGTCTCTGGTAAAGGTGAATCTTCCTCATGAACGCTGCCACTTTGTCACGAGCCGTGTGTAGCATTGGGAGGTTTCCTTCAAATAACAGGTTCAAGGAATTCACTTCGGCGAAGAAGTCAGCCAAGTAAGCAACCTTCATCATGAACAGTTCATCCTGCATCTTTCCATGAAGCTGATTCTCCTTCTCGGCACACCCTCTTTCAAAGAACAGCGCTATTTCCTCTCGAAGTTGCATCACACGATTGGGAACTTTACCATGCTAAAGCTAGCGCACCTCTGCGTGGAACATTAGAACAGTGAAATTGGCGTCCATTTCTTCACACATCGCTTTGAAGATTTTTGAGTTTGTTGCGCTCGCTTGGATGTGGTTCACACTCTTCACCACATCTGAAAGCGCTTCTCGAAAACCAGGAGGGAGAGTCTTCATCGCTAAAGCATGGCGATGTATCACACAGTGGGTGAAGGAGACATGAGGAGCGACATCCTTCACAAAGGCTTTGAAGCTGGATCCACATCTGACCATGGAAGGTGCCCTATCTGTACACACCCCGACCAGGCAATCCCAGCCAAACTCATGTTTAATGAGCAAGGCTTCCAGCATTCTGAACACATCTTCTTCCTGAGTGGTAGTGGCCAATGGCTTCGAGAACAGGTACTCGTCCTTCACGGCTTCTCCATCAAGGTAACGAACGTAGACTGGCAGTTGGGAACATGAGGCAACATCTGTTGACTCGTCCAGTTGCAGTGAATACACTGGACTGCTTTTCACTGCGCTCACTACTTGCAGCAGAATATCATTACTCATATCCGAGATTTGACTTTTGACCGTGTCATTCGAAAGGGAAATCTGCCTGAACTTGTTGGCAGCTGTTACCCCAGCACCAACTTCGATGCTTCGACCACGGCTTGAAAAGTTCTTCACCAATGCAGTGAGCTTTCTTGGTCTGTGCGATTTGATAAGCAATCCTGTTATGAAGCCTCCAGCGCTGCTTTATTTTGACGATTGCAGTGACCCGTCGAATCGATGCGGGAACCCTTGAGTGCAGCTTCTTTTCATTTGTAATAGTCCACGCCGTTCCCCGCCAGTTCGCTGTGACTGGACTCCAAATGGATCTTCAGTTTCCTGGGCTTCATGCTATCGTGGCTGAAAACCTTGGTACAGATAACACATTGCGGCTTGACCACGGATTTTTGAACAATGCTTGTGAAGCCGAACTTGAGAAATGCTTCACTATACGTGCGCGTCTTGGAAGACATGTTTCACAACACGCACAGTTCATGTGCGTATACGTACACGCATACGCAAACAAAATACTGTGAGTGGTATGTACCTTTGTTCGGTTCCTAAAAATGGGCTCAACAATTTGATATGTTATTTATGACCCTATGTGACCGCAGGCAAAACCCCAAATGACCCCCATGGGGGCCATGACCCCCAGGTTAAGAACCGCTGTTATAGACTGTTGGATTCAGATTCAATATTAGCTTTCAAAGCATAATTAGATATATGTTTAAAAGGGAAAAACACTGCATAGAAACAGAGAAAGAGCATGAGAAGGGGACTAGCTGATTGAGGTTCAGGACAATCATTACAGCCTTGAAGGATTTAATGTCTACTATCGTGGGTACTATTTTATGAGACAATTATTAAATAATTAGAAACATTGAAGTTCTGGTTTGGAAACATTTTGATGAATTTTAAGTTGAATTTTCTTGCATGAAATAGATGGTGGTTCATTCAGACATTCTTGCTGTTACAGATTTTGTCTCTAAATGCTTCCCATTTTACAGTACCATCAGGTTGTATTTATTGATAGCACATCATTTGTTTCACAGCATCCTTAATGATACTTTTAATATATTTTATGAAACGTTATACTTATTCAAAGTAATATCAATGCCATAAATGAACAAAGGCACAGATGCACTTAACTATGAATGCAGGGCACCTCATTGTGTCTTGAAATGTACAATTTCATTGTGAAAGTATCTATTACTGGGATTTCTTCTTTGTCGCGATCCTTTAACTACAAAAGGAAGACAAATCACAATCCTATAAAGTGAGTCTAATGAACATACAATAAGCTTACAAAGGAGTTACAAAGTAAAGCTTAATCTAGTTAATTGTCTCAAGTGAATCGGATAGGTTTTGCGGTAAGCAGAGAATCGATGGTGGTGGTCATTAGTTTTACTTGCATTTACCCAGATGCCATTGACTTTAATTTTCCAAGGTGCCTTTGACATGCACAAGCCAAATGCTGTAAGAAGGGTCTCGACCCGAAACGTCACCTATTCCTTCACTCCATAGAGTTTCCTCACCCGCTGAGTTTCTCCAGCACTTTTGTCTACCTTTGATATAAGGTGCTGTCATTCTCACCTCAGACCTGGGATTCAGCTCTTCGGTCCAGATGAGAGTCAGTGGCAGGAGACAATATGTGAGAAGATCTGGAACCAAGTGGCCCTAACAAAATCCAAGTTTTAACATGTTATCGGCCAGATTGTAATCATCAATGTCACCATTGGGTGTAGAGAAGATTCACAAAGATTTTGGCCTGGATTGGAAACTTTGTTATCAGCGGAGATTGATTAAGCTTGTCCTTTTATCCCTGGAGTGAAGGTGGCTGAGAGATGATATGGTCGAGATATATCAGAATTATGAGAGGCAGAGTCCACTTTTACAGGAACATTTAATGCAAAAACACAACAAATAAAAATATAATAGACAGTAATACAATAAATTATCAGTCACATTAGGTAACCAAACCATAATAATGTTGGCCAAAGTATGTCATGCAATCTACAGCAATCCCTGGTCGTTCATTGCTGAGATAGGGCTGGGGTTATAGTTGTTATGAGTGGTTCTCGTGATTGATGGAAAGAAGCTATTCTTCAACATGGAGATAACAGTTCTTAAGCTCCTGTATCATCTTCCAGAGGCAACAGCTAGACAAGGGCATGGCCAGGTTGAAGTGTGTCTTTGATGATATTTGCTGCCTTCTGGGACAGCCCTTCCAGTAAATCACTTTGATTGTTTAATCAATAATGTTTCATTATTAATGTTTAATGTTTTATGTATCATTCTTAACTGTCACTGTATGTCATGTTGTCACTTGCGGGCGGAGCACCAAGGCAAATTCCTTGTATGTGAATTATTGGCCAATAAACTTATTCATTCATTGTGGGGAGGATGATTCCCATAATGTACCGGGCAATGGCCAGTTTCTGCCGCCTCCTATGTTCCTGAACCTGCCCATGATTCAGTCAGTATGCTCTCCAGCTGATACTTGTAGAAGATTGATTGAGTATTCAGCACCGTGCTTAAACGTCGAAGGAACTAAGGTCATTGATTAGCGTTCTTTGTGATTGTATCATTGTACTGGGTCCAGGACAGATCTTCAGCGATGTGTAGAGATGTTCAGGAGGCTTTTCACTCTCTCCATCCTGTCCCATCGATGAAGAAAGGTTCTTGGCCCCTTGGCCTGTGTCCCATGATAATGGTAAACAACATTTGAGGGCATTGCCATGAGAAGGGGGAGAGGTTTAAAGGGATCTGAGAGGTAAACCTTTCGCAAGTAGAGTAGTGGTTATCTAGAATCACTTGCCAGAGCAGGTGGTGGAGACAGGGACTGTAACAATATTTATGAGGCATCTTGACAGGTACTTGACTTAGCAGGGCATGGTGGGACATCAAATTAAGCAGGCAAGTGGGATTAATGTTAACAAAAGATACAAATGCTGGAGTAACTCAACAGGTCATGCAGCATCTCTGGAGAACATGGGTAGGCGATGTTTCGGGTCGGGACAACTTCTTCAGACTGTAGAAGGGCCCTGAACTAAAATGTCGACTTTCCATGTTCTCCAGAGACGCTGCTTGACCAGCTGAGCTGCTCTAGTATTTTGAGTCATTTTTTGTAAACCAGCAGGTGTAGTTTTGTGTCTGATAGTCAGCATGACTCTATGACTGTGGCAAAATGTGGGCAAGTTCAATAATTACTTTCTACAAGTAGGGATAGAGGAAAACATATGAGATATTCCAAGTCAACTAATTTTGAATCAGAGGCAGAGAAATCAATATTATTCTCAGCCTAACCGCAGTAACAGAAGCAAATGATTTTCATTCCATGATTTTTAATAAAGGAAGTGAGAACCGAGGAATGTCCTACGTATAAATATGCAAATTCTCATGATTCAGGAGGTATTCCTTCAGTGCTGCCAGTTAAATATCAAATATAGACACAAAAAGTTGAAATAACTCAACGGGTCAGACAGCATCCCTGGAGAAAAGAAATAGTTGACGTTTCATGTCGAGGCCCTTCTTCAGATGAAGAAAGATTCTAGGTGGAGAAAGAGGTGACCGTGGTTGACAAGAAAAGTCAAGGACAGTATAAAACTAAAAGAGAAGGCGTATAACATTGCAAAGATTCGTGGGAAGCCAGAGGATTGGGAAGCTTTTAAAGAGCAACAGAAGGAAACTAAAAAGGCAATACAGGGAGGAAAGATTAAATACAAAGGTAAGTGTAAAGAGGTTTACACGTACACAGTGTCTCTTTACCAAGTCTTTTATTAATCACATACATCGATGCCCTAGTTGCACATGGTCTGCACGTTTTACTAGAGGAGGTACTAGGGATGGAGAGACAGTAATATACTTGGTGAAAGGGGAGTGGCTACACAACCTACAATTAAAGGGACATGCACTAAACATCTACATCCTTCCTCTTACAAAAGAAAGGAACGTGACAGCCGACCATGTCTCATACACTAGAGCAACTGGAAAAGGATAAACAGTAAAATAGCAGCAATCAAACATAATCGCCATAACGGTCAGGCGCCCTCACAATCCGCCCCGAGCGGGTACGAACCCCGCTCACACCCTCTCCCCCCAAAGAAACGGGCACCGGGGGAGACCCCACGACAGAAGGACTACAATGTGGGGACTTGCGTGGTGACAAAGGGATTGGAGGCGAGCGACCTGGCGATGGGGAAGAGACGGCCGGAGGCACGGGAATAGGCACAGGGAGAAAAACCGGGACAGGGCGAGCAGGCACAGGCTTAGTGACCGCTACAGGCGGGAGAGCGGACAGAGGGGGAGCATGGGGGTCAGCAGGAGGAGGAGGAGAAGGCTCGTTCACCAGGCGGAGGTGTCGCCTGGACCGACGGTAAACAGTACCATCGAGGTTCACCAGATAGGAGCGAGGTGAACCAGCCGTCCCAACAACAACCGCAAGGCCAGGGTGACCGGAGGTGGAATGCATGCGGACAACCTGACCAGGAGACAGAGGAGGCAGGGCACGGCAAGACCTGTCGTGGGAACGCTTCTGAACGGACTGCTTGGTAGCAATACGCTCACGGACCACGGCAGGTTTTACAACAGCTGGGGTAAGAGTCTGCTGGGCCACCGGAATGGGAGGTCGAGTAACCCGGGACATGAGGCGCTGCGCCGGGGACCCCAGAACACCGTCACGGGAAATGTTTCGCAGGTTGAGGAGGGCGAGGTAAATGTCAGACTTCGATGCGCGGCAGCGATTCAACAAGTCCTTTGCGCTGCGAACAGCACGCTCGGCCAGGCCATTGCTCTGAGGGTACTCAGGGCTACTAGTGTAATGCCGAAAGTTCCAGCGGTCAGCAAAGTCCTTGAACTCCGCACTGGTAAACTGGCTGCCGTTGTCTGACTGCAGGCTCGCCGGTGATCCAAAGGTCGCGAAGTGGCGGCGCAGCTTCGCGATGACAGCAGAAGAGGAGAGAGAAAACAGCTGGTCGACCTCATACCAGTTGGAGTAAGAGTCGACAAGCACCAAGAAGTGCTTGCCGTGCCACTCAAAAATGTCCGTTGCCAGTGCCGACCATGGCAGGTCTGGTGCGGGCTGCTGCAGAAGGGGCAAACGCTGCTGCTGCGGGGCGAGACTGTTGCAGGTAGGGCAGGATGACACCCGGTCCCGAAAATACATAGCCATATCAGGCCAATAAAACTGGCTTTGGGCGATAGAGAGAGTGGCCTCGGCGCCAGGATGACCCCGATGTGCGGTGTCGAAATACTGTTGGCGAAGAGCCTCAGGTACCACAACCTTGTGACCCTTAACGATAACTCCATCTCGTAGCACCAGCTCGTCACGGACCAGGAAGTAGGGCACTGCCGCGGCGGGCAGGGAAGAACGTCGCTCGGGCCAACCCCTTTGAATGACCGCAGCTAGCTGTTGGAGCGAGGCGTCAGCAGCAGTGTGTTTAACTAAGCACTGTAGTTGTTTTGAAGGAACAAAGTTGACGTTCAGGACAATCATACCTGATGCCTCGTAAGGGTGACGGGTGGTCGAAGCCAGAGGAGCCCGAGACAACGTGTCAGCAATAAACATGTCCTTGCCTCTACGGTACACTACGGAGAAGGTAAAACGCTGCAGCTGCAGCATCATCCGCTGCAGCCTGGAGGAGGCAGCGTGAATCGGCTTGCCGAGGATGGTGACCAGAGGCTGGTGGTCGGTCTCAATAGAGAATTCAGTTCCCAGGATATAGTCCTTAAATTTTGAACATGCAAACACAACAGCCAGCAGTTCCTTTTCGATCTGGGCATAGCGCTGTTCAGCTGGAGTCATCGTGCGGGACGCGAAGGACACGGGTAACTGGACCCCATCATGAACTTGCAAGCAAGCAGCACCCAGCCCGAACTTTGAAGCATCGCACGTGAGGACAATAGGACGGTTCAAATCGAAATATTGCAGCGTCGGAGTGCAGACAAGCTTTGAACGCAGCATATCGAAAGCAGCCTGGTGTTGCGGGAACCAGGACCATGCAGTGTCTTTCTTCACCAAGTCCCTTAAAGGGGCACTCAACTCGCTCAGATCGGGGATGAATTTTCCCAAGTAGTTAGCCATGCCAAGGAAACGCTGGAGGCTCGGCACATCCACAGGAGCAGGCATCCCCGAGATAGCAGCGGTCTTCTGTGGGTCGGGCTTCAGCCCGGACGCTGTGAAGACGTGTCCCACATAGGTGACCTCCGGGACACGGAACCGGCATTTACTGGGGTTGAGCTTCAGATTTACCTCCCGAGCTCGGTCCAAAACTAGTCGGAGGTTGTGGTCGTGCTGTTCCACATCTCTACCATACACCAAGATGTCATCTACAATGATAGCGCACGGGAGCCCCGCAAACAGCTGTTCCATCGTCCTCTGGAAAACTTCACTGGCGGAGCTGATCCCGAACGGCATGCGCAGGAATCGGAACCTCCCAAAGGGAGTGGCAAAGGTCGTCAGGTAGGACGATTGTTCATCTAGCGGTATCTGCCAGAACGAGCTCTTAGCATCCAGCACCGAAAACACAGTGGCAGGGCCAACCTGTGCAGCAACATCTTCGACAGTACGCATGGGATAGTGCGGGCGCTTGATAGCCAGGTTCAAATCTTTGGGGTTGATGCAGATCCGTAGCTCACTCTTGTCCTTCTTGGCAGCAACCACCATGGTGGAGACCCACTGAGTGGGCTCGCTCACCTCTTTCAGAATGCCTGTAGCCACCATGTCCCGAAGGGTGGACTCGACCCTATCCTTCATCGCAAAGGAGACCCGGTGTGGAGGGCGTACAACTGGATCCAAGTCAGGTTTTAGAGAGATCTCATAACTGCAGGGGAGCATCCCCAGCGCATTGTCAAACCGATCAGGGTACTCGGCTAACGGGTCCAAAGGTTGCTGAACTAAACGGATCTCCCGGTGAAAATTGACCAATCCGAGGTCTTGGCATGCCCGAACACCGAGCAGTGTAACACATTTTTCGTTAACCAGGAAGAAGGAGAGGGGCCGAACGGTCTCTAGCACTTCACAGTTCAGGGTAGCCTTCCCCACAGGGACAAGCAACCCTCCCCCATAAGCACGAAGGACAGAGCGCTCAACAGTGACTCGCTCATTATTCCTTATCTTCTTGAAAAGGCTGGTAGACATAACGTTCGTGGCGGCCCCAGTATCGACCTTGGCAGAGAACGTAGAACCATTGACAGTAACTTGCACAGTAGGGTCTGTTATTCGAGCAGGTGCCTTCCTAACTGAAAACACGCTGAGCTCACTCTGAGAAGAGTCAGAATCAGACAGTGGGAGGTTGTCAGGAGAGTGATAAGAACCAGACGCAGTACCATCCCGTACCAGGTAATTAGAGTTCCTGCGCTGTTGCTGGGCAGGATTTTTTTTAGCTCTGCATGCTGACGAGAAGTGGTTAGGCTTGTTGCAGAAGTTACAAATCTTTCCAACCGCAGGGCACACGTTGAAACGATGAGTCACAAAGTTACAGTTCGGGCAGCGTTTCTCCAGCTTGGAACTTGAACCATAGCTGGCCCCACGGCGAGTCTGCTGAGCAGGACGGCGGGTTGCGACGGTAGCTGCCCGAACCTCATGATCAGGGGGTGGTGCAGCAGAGATAACCGCCTCAGACATCTTTGCAGCATGCAGGGCAGCCTGAAGAGTCAAGTCTGCCTTACACAGGAGCTCCGACCGCAGCTTTTCATCTCGTAGACCATACACTAAGACATCGCGGGTCAGGGTCTCTGGGGTAGCGTCATTCAGGTGGCATCGCCGAGCCAGGTGCCGTAGGTCAGCGTAGAAGTTGCCGACAGACTCACCGGGTTTCTGACGACGTCCAAAAAACTTAAAACGCTCCAGAATAGAGTTCGTGGGCACGTCGCACATCTCGCTGAACTTCCCCAGCAGACAGTCAAGGTCCTCGGGGTCCTCACCCGGCCCGTACTCAAACGATTCAGAGCGCTCCAGAGCCTCGGAGCCGGCTAGATTCAATAGCAGCGACGCTTTAATGGCAGAGGAAACCCCCGGGTGCACGATAGCCACATAATGCCGAAAATCCCAGCGGAACGTATTCCACCGGTGAGCGATGTCGTCGTCAAAGACAAGGGGCTCAGGCTTGCGGCAGGAGGAAGCCATACCCAGGCAGGGAAGGGTAACTGGGGCAAAAAAACTAAACCCGATAAACAGAAGGCGCGCAATTCGAAACGACTGACACCATGTAAAGAGGTTTACACGTACACAGTGTCTCTTTACCAAGTCTTTTATTAATCACATACATCGATGCCCTAGTTGCACATGGTCTGCACGTTTTACTAGAGGAGGTACTAGGGATGGAGAGACAGTAATATACTTGGTGAAAGGGGAGTGGCTACACAACCTACAATTAAAGGGACATGCACTAAACATCTACAGTAAGCTAGCTAGTAATATAAAAGAGGATAGCAAGAGCTTCTTCAGTTATATAAAGAGTAAGAAAGAGGCAAGAGTGGATGTTGGATCACTGGAGAATGATGCATGAGAAGTGATAATAGGGAATTAAGAAATGGCAGAGGAATTGAATAACTTTTTTTGCATCAGTCTTCACAGTGGATGACACCAGCAGCGTGCCTGAAATTCAAGAGGGTCAGGGAGTGGAAGTTAGTGGAGTGGCTATTACCAGGAAGAAGGTGCTTGGGAAGCTGAAAGTGGATAAGTCACCTGGCCCAGATGGACTGCACCTTAGGGTTCTGAAAGAGATGGTTTTAGAGATTGTGGACGCATTAATAGTGATATTTCAATAATCAAATGAATCAGGAGTGGTTCCAGCCGATTGGAAAATTGCCAATATTACCCCGCTGTACAAAATGGGAGCAAGGCAGAATAGTGGGAACTATAGGCCAGTTATTTCGGAGGTTGGTAAGATTTTAGTCCATTGTAAAGGATGATGTTGTGGAGTACGTAGAAGTTCACAGTAAAATAGGCCAAAGTCAGCATGGCTTTGTGAAGGGGAAGTCTTGCCTGACAAATTTGTTGAGATTCTTTGAAGAAATAGCAGTACAGACAAAGGAGTCAGTGGATGTTGTCTATCTAGATTTTCAGAAGGGCTTTGGTAAGGTGTCATATAGGAGGCTGCTAAGGAAGATGAGAGCCCACGGTATCAAAGGGCAGATACTAGCCTGGATAGCAGGTTGACTGGGTGGCAGAAGAGTGGCACAAAGGGGGCTTTTTCTGGATGGCAGTCAGTGACCAGCAGTGTTCCGCATGGATCGTTGCTGGGCTCGCTGTTCTTCACATTGTATTTTAATGATTGAGGGGATTGAAGGCTTTGTGGCCAAGTTGGCGAATGATACGAAAATAGGTGGAGGAGCAGGTAGTGTGGAGAAAGCAGGGACTGTGCAGAATGACTTGGACAGGTTGGGAGAGTGGGCAGAGAAGTGGTAGATATAATATAGTGTAGCAAAGTGTGAAGTCATGCATTTTGTTAGTAAGGATAAAGGTGTAGACTATAAAATAAATGGGGGAAGAATCCAGAAATCAGAGGTACAAAGAGACTTGGGAGTGCTGGTGCAGGATTCCCAAAACGTTAGTCTACGAATGGGTAGTAAAGAGAGAAACTCAATGCTAGCATTTCTTTCAAGAGGGCTTGTATACAAAAACAGGGATGTAATGCTGAGGCTCTATAAGGTGCTTGTCAGGCCACATATGGAATATTGTGAGCAATTTTGGGCACCATATCTAAGGAAGGATGTGCTGGCTCTGGAGAGGGTCCAGAGGAGGTTTACAAGAATGATCGCAGGAATGAGTAGGTTAACATATGATGAGCGTTTGACAGCACTGGGCCTGTACTCGCTGGAGTTTAGAAGAATGAGGGGGGACCTCATTGAAACATACAGAATAGTGAAAAGCTTGGATAGATTGGATGTGGAGAGGATGTTTTCATTAGTGGGAGAGTCTAGGACTAGGGGTCATAGCCTCAGAATTAAAGGATGTTGTTTTACAAAGGAGACGAGGAGGAATTTCTTTCGTCAGAGGGTGGTGAATCTGTGGAATTCTTTGCCACAGAAGGCTGTGGAGGCTGTTAGTGGATATATTTAAGGCAGAGATAGATAGATTCTTGATTAGTACAGGTGTCAGAGGTTATGGAAAGAAGACAGAAGAATGGGGTTAGGAGGGAAAAAAATAAATCAGCCATGATTGAATGGTAGAGTAGACTTAATGGGCCGAATGGCCTAATTCTTCTCCAATCATATGATCTTATGAGAGATATAGACAGTGATACAGAGAGATATAGAACAAATGAATGATATGCAACAAAGTATTATAAATATCAATGGCAGTATCATCATGTGATTAATAATGGAAATATGTTGATGGCTTTAAAAGTCTTGGAAGGGGGAAAAAAGAGAAATTCTCATTAGAGACCAGGAATCTGCTGTAAACTACAAACTACTCAAACTGAAGCTTGAAGAAATTGCTTTTAACGTGGAATATGGGATCATTTGCATCATCACTTTGGATGTTAGTAGAGGGGATCTAATCTGAGCTTCATTACTTCTAGGAGACAGAAGGGCTGAGTTTTGTTCAGAGGAAGAAAGCAAGGAATTATAGCTCATTTAGCCGAACATCTGTTGTCATGATGTTAGATAATTAAGAATAGAGCAACTGAACACCTTGAACATTTCCAGTTGATCAGGGTAAAACAGCAAGGATTTGTGAAGGGTATGACATGCGAGACAAGCACGATGAAATCTTTTGCAGATGTTGTTATTAATTGAAAATGTTGTTGATTTTTAGAAGTCGTACGGGTGGCACGGTGGCGCGGGAGTAGAGTTGCTGCTTTACAGTGCTTGCAACACCAGGGACCCGGGTTCGATCCCGACCATGGGTGCTGTCTGTACAGAGTTTGTACGTTCTCCCCGTGACCTGCATGGGCTTTCTCCGAGATCTTCACTTTCCTCTCACACTCCAAAGACGTACAGGTTTGTAGGTTAATTGGCTTGGTATAAATGTAAATTGTCCCTAGTGTGTGTAGGATAGTGCTAATGTGCAGGGATCGCTGGTTGGTGCGGACTCGGTGGGCCGAAGGGCCTGTTACCACGCTGCATCTCTAAAACTAAAAACTAAAACTAAATAAGAAACTCATAGCTAAAGTTACAAATCATAGAATAGAAGCCGAATTAGTGATTCATCTCAGAATTGTCTCAGCGGCAGGAGGCAAATGGAAAAATAACAGGTGGGATCTCAAAGTGGCAAAATGTGACTACACTGCAATTTGTTTTGAGGCTGCAACAATTCAACATGTTTGTAAATGATTATGGGATAGAAACCTACCTAGTCAAGTATGCACATTATAAACAGTGTAATTGAAAGTATTACGTTATAAAGCAAATTTAATAGATTACGTGTTCAGGCAAAATAAAATAAAAATGGATTTCAATGGAGATACATGTGGATTCATCCTAAGTACCTCAGAGAAAACTCCGTATATCCTGGTTGATGAACAATCTGAAGTAGTGAAATTAAAAGTGAATTAAGGCTTCATGTAGAAAGATAACTGGGGAGTGGAAATAAAGAGCTGCAGATGCTGGTTTACCAAAAAAAAACACAAAATATTGGAGTAACTCAGTGCGTCTGATAGCGTTTCTGGAGAACACAGAGAGGTGATGTTTTATATTGGGGCCCTTCTTTAGGTTGATTTTGGGTAGGGGTTGACAAAGCTGGAAGAGAAAAAGGGCAGGACAAAGCATAAAAAGTAATGTGTAAACAGGCGAGGTGGGGTCTTGATAGGTGGATGGTTGGACAAAGGCCAGAGATTAAAAGACAGAAGGTGTGTGACAAAATGATTGAAGATGCAAATTGTGAAGCGAGAGGAAGGAATGTGTGAGGAGGGGGAGGGGGAGAGGAGGTGTAGGTGAGAGTTCAGGTGGGGCAATGGAAGGGGTGGGGAGGTGAAGGAGGGAGTGGATTGGGGGAAGAAAGGAGAGGAGGAAGGTTGTCAGTTACTTAACATTGGAGAATTTAGTTCATACCATAGGGTTGTAAGCTACCCAAGCAGAATATATAGGTATGTTACAAAACTTACCTTAAGTGGTGCTGCAGTTCTGTCACTGGCCGTGTGCGTGACTTTGGCGCCTTTAAGGGGGGGGCGGGGTTAAAATACGGTTTTCGCCTTGCCATCCGGAGCTTTCTTTTGTCGGAGTGCGATCTATTTCTGGAGATTTGTTCCGACTGCCGGTAAGTTAATTTTTTTTAATAAATAGCCCGACTATTTCAGCGCTGGAGTAAAATAAAAATTAGCTCCTAATGCCGTGAACGCCGACAACGGGGACCGATTTTACGTAGGGGACAGGTAAGTGAAAGCTGTTTATTTTTACATATAAAGCTGCTTTTTTAGATGACAATCAACATTTGTTGCGAAACGATGATTTAGTCCCCATACGCACCGGCAGAATTTTTCATGCCGATATTGGGTTTAAATTCACCGCAACCGCAACGTTCTAATCCATCGCATTCCAGAAAATCCCACTCGCAAGCTGTTTAAAATGCCCATTAATTTATGGGCATTAAACACTAAATTCCTTCAATTTGGCCTATAAATTAATGACAATTAGATTTTAAAATCATGTTACATTGTGGATTATTGTGTGAATGTTAATTGGACACTTAGGCTTTCATATTTTTGGGGTTTTTTCTTAAGAAATTGATAGATGTTTAGATCTAGTAATTGAATTTTGTAATTAGCTACAATTGGGTAATTAACTAATTATATGCTTTAATTTCAGGTCATCCAAGTAAGATTGTTTCATATTTGTTTCAGAATGCTTCAATCTATATTAACTGAACATTTCTTTCAGTTCTCTTAATTTTTAAGAAAGTTATGTGCTTTTGACTGTCCTCGATCATAACTTTTGTGTTAAGTCAATAGAAAACCAATAGGAAACAAGTTGCTAATTTCCGAGTATGAAAATGGCCATAACTTTTTTAATACTGAAGATATGAAAGTGAATTAGGTGTCAAATTAAACTTCTTTTTATGCTTTATCTGATGGGATAAATTGCAGACTTGATTTTTTAAATCTCACAATTTTGTAACATTGCTAGAATATACGGTACTGTTCCTCTAATTTACACATGTCCTCAATGGAGGAGATGCCATGGAGGAGATGCAGGACAGATAATACGGGAATGGCAAGAGAGGCTAAAATGAATAGCAACCGGGCGATCCAGTTGGCCTTGGCAGATTGAGCGAAATGGTGGCCGGGTCTATGTTTGGTCTTGTTGATGTACAGGAGGCCACATCGGGAACATCAGATGCAGTAGATGAGGTTTGAGGTCTCACAGGGAACGACTGCTGGGGTCTCTGGATGGAGGTAAGAGAGCAAGTATGGGGATAGATGGTGCATTACAGGAAAAGGTATCTGGGGGGGGGGGGGGTGGTTTAATTTAGTGTAGTTAAAGGATACACCACGGAAACAGGCCCTTTCGGCCCACCGGGTCTGTGCAGACCAGCGATCCCCGCACATTAACACTATCCAATACCCACTAGGAACATTTTTTACATTTATCAAGCCAACTAACCTACATACCTGTACGTCTTTGGAGTGTGGGAGGAAACCGAAGATCTCAGAGAAAAACACACGCAGGTCACGGGGAGAACGTACAAACTCCGTACAGACAGCACCCATGGTCAGGATCGAACCTGGGTCTCCGGCGCTGCATTCACTGTAAGGCAGCAACTCTATCACTGCGCCACCGTGCCATCCGTGAAGGGATAAGTGTACTAAGGGGAGGGAGCGATCATCCCACCACAACTCTCAGTCTTCTAGTAAACCAGTTCTGACAATCCATACGACCAAGTCACTGTTAATCCCATGCACCGAAACCTTCTGATCATCCCATCATGGGGAACTTTATCAAATGCCGAACAAAAATCCAGGTGAACAACATCCATCCCCCTCCCCTCATCATTTACCTTCATCACCTCTTGAAAAAACTCCAAGTTAGTAAGACAGGACCTGTTGTGTACAAAGCCAGCTTAACTGTCCTAAATTAACCCGAAGATAGACACAAAATGCTGGAGTAACTCAGCAGGATAGGCAATATCTCTGAAGAGAAGGAATAGATGGAGTTTCGGGTCGAGACCCTTCTTCAGTCAGGAACCTTTCTCTTTCTAATGAGAGTAAATTCTATCCTGAAGCATCCTCACTAATATCTTCCCTACTACTGACTTTGGACTCACTGGCCTATTATTCCTTGGATTCTCTCTACTTCCCTTCTTAAAGAAAGGACCAACATTAGTAACCCTACCGTTCTTCAGAACCTCACGTGTGGCTAAAGGAAATGCAAAGATATTCATCAAGGCTCCCACAATCTCCCCTCTTGCCCCCATCAATAACCTGGGGATTTATCCACCTTAATGATCTTCATGAACCCCAACACCTTCTCCCTCTTAATCTCAAAATGCCCTGCATATTAGTATTGTCCACACTGATCTCATTGTCCTCTACGTCCTTCTCTTTGGTGAAAACAGATGTAAAGTACCTCGCTAAAATCACCGGACTCCAAGCGAAAAAAACCCTTTGTGACCCCTTCACTCCGATTACCCTTATTTTAAGCTTGGTGTCAAAAGCTTTGGGATTTTCTTTAATCCTACTGGTCAAAGCTATTTTGAGGTCCCTTTTGGCTCTTTTCTGGTCACCTGCTTGAGTCTTCTTCATCTTATCGAGTGCACACACAAGATTAGAAGTTGTTCAGCCAGAGCTTCTCGGCATCTGCATACAATGGTGTCTGTCTTGTCGCTTCTTATGCTTCTTGTTCGTGGTGGTGGAAAGATTGGTGGAAACAGGACTAGGACATGAACGCTCTTTCATGTTCCCCACCTGCTTGAGTTATTTCCTCCTTTCTTTATATTCCATAAAAGGCCCAGTATGATTCCATCCTCTTCAACCATGTACAGACTTCCTTTTTCTTGTTGACCAAATTTACAGCTTCTTTGGTCATCTTTATCCTTTGCCATCCTTATCCCTCCCTCTCACTAGAACATGCAGGTTCTGAACTTTGATCAACTGGTCTTCAAACAGCTCCAACGTCATATGTAGAGTTACCCAATACAAATAGCTCCCAGTGTACCCTTACGAGCTCCTGCTGAATAAAGTTGTAGTTTTCATTACTCCAATTTCGTACTTTCCTGCAAGGTCAAGCCTTCTCTCTATTCAAAACAATCTTAGGTGTGATCACTATCCCCAAAATGCTCACCCACTGAAACACCAGTCACCTGGCCAAGCTCATTTGCAACACCAGGTCCAATATGTTCCCTTCTTGGGTTGGACTAACCACATAATGTTTCTAGAAACCCTCTTGAATACACGTCACAAATTTTGCCGCATCTGATCCTTGGCACTGAGCAAGTCCCAGCCAACATTGGGGAAGTTAAAGTCACCGACTAGAACAATCCAGCTTTTTTGGCATCTTTTGGTAATCAGTCTACATATCTGTTCCTCTCTCTAACGCTTAAACAAAGAAAAATAGGTGCAGGAGTAGGCCATTCGGCCCATCGAGCCAACACTGCCATTCAATATGATCATGGCTGATCATCTACAATCAGTACTCCATTCCTGCTTTTTCCCCATATCCCTTGATTCCGTTCACCCTAAGAGCTAAATCTAACTCTCTCTTGAAAACATCCAATGTATTGGCCTCCACTGCCTTCTGTAGCAGAGAATTCCACAGATTCACAACTGTCTGGGTGAAAAGGTTTTTCCTCAACTCAGTCCTAAATGGCCTACCTCTTATTCTTAAAATGTGACCCCTGGTTCCGGACTCCCCCAACATCGGGAACATTTTTCCTGCATCTAACCTTTCCAATCCCTTAAGAATTTTATGTTTCTGTAAGATCCCCTCTCATCCTTCTAAATCCCAGTGAATACAAGCCCATCAACCCATTCTTTCATCATATGTCAGTCCCGCCATCCCAGGAATTAACCTGGTGAACCTCCGCTGTACTCCCTCAATATAATATTAGAATGTATGCATCTTTCTTATTTCTAAACTCTATTCATATTGCCTCTGTGGAAGAATCCTCTCGTACATCCTCACTGAATGCAGTGACAATGTCGAAGATTAATAGCACAAATCTTCCATCCCTTGTGCCTGCCTCTTGATCACATCTGAAACACGAATCCCCAGAACATTGAGCTGTGAGTCATATCCCTCCTGCAACTACGTTTCCATAATGGCCACAACATCATAGTGCCAAGCACTGATCCAGGCTCTAAGTTCATCAGCTTTCTCCACAATACCCCATGCATTGAAATAATACACTTCAGCCCATCAGCATCACCATATTCCTTCACCCCTCCCTGCCTGTCCCTCTGACTTACTGGTCCTAACATACATCTTCCCATCTACCCACACCTTCCAATTTCTGACCTACTATTCTAACTTCTGACTTTCACCCCCCCCCCCCCCCGCCACCCGCATTCCCAGTTTAAACCCTACCGAGTAGTACTGCGGAACTTCCCTGTAAGAATAACGGTCTTCCTCCAGTTCACATGTTTATTGCTACCACCATCTTCAAATGTTTTGGCTGTATGGCAATTGAGGCTGAAGGATTTATCAAAGATAAAAGAAGTTGGATGAACCAATAATATACAGTGGCTTGCAAAAGTTTTCTTACCCCTTGAACGTTTCCACATTTTGTCACGTTACAACCACAAAACGTAAATGTATACTATTGGGATTTTATGTGATAGACCAACACAAAGTGGCGCATAATTGTGAAGTGGAAGGAAAATGATACATGGTTGTCAAATTTTTTTACAAATAAAAAACTGAAAAGTGTGGCGTGCAAAAGTATTCAGCCCCCTTTACTCTGATACCTCTAAATAAAATCCAGTGCAACCAATTGCCTTCAGAAGTCACCTAATTAGTAAATAGAGTCCACTTGTGTGCAATCTAATATCAGTATAAATACAGCTGTTCTGTGAAGGCCTCAGAGGTTTGTTAGAGAACATTAGTGAACAAACAGTATCATGAAGCCCAAGGAACACACCAGACAGGTCAGGAATAAAGTTGTGGAGAAGTTCAAAGCAGGGTTAGGTTATAAAAAAATATCCCAAGCTTTGAACATCTCACGGAGCACTGTTCAATCCATCATCCGAAAATGGAAAGAGTATGGCACAACTGCAAACCTACCAAGACATGGCCGTCCACCTAAACTAACAGGCCGGGCAAGGAGATCGTAGGAGCAGCCAAGAGGCCCATGGTAACTCTGGAGGAGCTGCAGAGATCCACAGCTCAGGTGGGAGAATCTGTCCATAGGACAACTATTAGTCGTGCACTCCACAAATCGGGCCTTTATGGAAGAGTGGCACAAAGAAAGCCATTGTTGAAACAAAGCCATAAGAAGTCCCGTTTACAGTTTGCCACAAGCCATGTGGGGGACACAGCAAACATCTGGAGGAAGGTGCTCTGGTCTGATGAGACCAAAATTGAAGTTTTTGGCCTAAATGCAAAATGCTATGTGTGGCGGAAAACTAACACTGCACATCACCCTGAACACACCATCCCCACTGTGAAACATGGTGGTGGCAGCATCATGCTGTGGGGATGCTTTTCTTCAGCAGGGACAGGGAAGCTGGTCTGAGTTGATGGGAAGATGGATGGAGCCAAAAACAGGGCAATCTTGGAAGAAAACCTGTTAGAGTCTGCAAAAGGCTTGAGAATGGGGCAGAGGTTCACTTTCCAGCAGGACAACTACCTTAAACATACAGCCAGAGCTACAATGGAATGGTTTAGATCAAAGCATATTCATGTGTTGGAATGGCCCAGTCAAAGTCCAGACCTAAATCCAATTGAGAATCTCTGGCAAGACTTGAAAATTGCTGTTCACAGACGCTCTCCATCCAATCTGACTGAGCTTGAGCTATTTTGCAAAGAAGAATGGGCAAAAATTTCAGTCTCTAGATGTGCAAAGCTGGTAGAAACATACCCCAAAAGACTTGCAGCTGTAATTGCAACGAAAGGTGGTTCTACAAAGTATTGACTCAGGGGGGCTGAATACTTTTGCATGCCACACTTTTCAGTGTTTTATTTGTAATATAATTTGGAAACCATGTATCATTTTCCTTCCACTTCACAATTATGCACCACTTTGTGTTGGTCTATAACATAAAATCCCAATAAAATACATTTACGTTTGTGGTTGTAACGTGACAAAATGTGGAAAAGTTCAAGGGGTATGAAAACCTTTGCAAGCCACTGTATCATAACCAAACAAGGCAACAGACCAGAAGTTCGGAGGTGGATCGAGACAGAAAGCAATATATTGGATAATGTGCACCAGATACGTTCCTCTTTGCCATAAATTTATGAATCTACCCTATGAATCATCATACACCTTAAAATATCAACTTACCTGAATAAGGGAAATGCAAATATTATATAAATGATGTAAATCAATTATCTTTATTCTTATTAAAATGGAGAGTGCAGAATAACGTGACGAAACAATCATGCAGAGTATTATACGTCTCGTAGGGAAAGTAAATTTACCTGCAGTCTATGCCGTTCCTCTATGTCCACAGGTTTGCCAGCACCCATACTGTCTGTAAACCAGGAGATATCAAGTAAATTCAACTTGTCGGCCTCTGACATCTTCTGGGTTTGAATCCAGTCGAAAATCTCATTCCAGGAGTTATTCTCAGTTACAATATGTGTGACCGAATCACTGTCGAAATAAAATGGAAACAGTTAGAGTCATAGAGTGATACAGTGTCGAAACAGGTCCTTCGGCTCAAATTGCCCACAACAATGTCCCAGCTACACTGGTCCCACCTGTCCGCGTTTGGTCCATATCCCTCCAAACCTGTCCTATCCATGTACCTGTCTAACTGCTTCTTAAATGTTGGGATAGTCCCAGCCTCAACTACCTCCTCTGGCAGAGTCAGTCTGAAGAAGGGTCTCGACCCAAAACGTCGCCTATCTCCTTTGCTCCTTAGATGCTGCTGCACCCGCTGAGTTTCTCCAGCTTTTTGTGTAACCCTACCTCCTCTGGCAGCTTGTTCCATACACCCACCACCCTTTGTGCGAAAAAGTTACCCCTCAGATTCCTATTAAATCTTTTCCCCTTCACCTTAAACCCATGTCCCTCCTCAATTCTCCTACTCTCGACAAGAGACTCTGTGCATCTACCCGATCTATTCCTCTCATGATCTTATACATCTCTGTAAGTTAGAGGTTTATTTCATTTTGTGATCTTCAATTCAATATCTGTGAAACTTATCGAGGTTTCTCACAGAATAAAAAGTACAATTTCTTATTCCTGGAATTAAGAGTTGCTGGAGCATCACAAACAACCAGGAAGAATACCTGAGCTGCAGCCTGCATTCTGCACACAAGTCATGATTTTAATTTAGATGAGGCCGTGCTATGCTAGAACTGAAAGAAATGATTGGATAATGTTGCAGCTTAATGCTCGGCGAAGATCCGCATTTAGCAGATGATGGTTAAAAAAATATTTAAATGGTTTATAATTAACATGAAGAAAAGCAGAATAATGGCAGACCAAGAAACCCGCTAAATATAATTTCTTGCTCATCAAGCAGAACAGTGCGGCATCTTCACTCTTTATCAGAAAGGAAACAGAAATGAATGTTTATTTTCAGTGTTTGGTTATCTGTCTCTGCAGCCCAAATTTCCAGCACTACTGCAGAGTAAACTGACTTCTATTTACAGGACAACGCTAACTAATGTATCTTCACATTTCCCCAGTAGCAAGTAAAAGTCTTTGCTTACTATTTCGCCACTTGCCTTCCTTTCTTGCAACCCCACTTTTACCTTTACAGCCTCATCCATTGGATACCATCACTGAATTTCCTCTTTCATTTCATAATTCTGTTTCGGCCCCTTTCACTCGCTCCCAAGTATGAATCACACATTTTCACCATCTTCTCCACCACATCAGTGTCTTTCACATATTTATCATTATAATTGTACTCTCCACGTCCTTCAGTGAGATGTTGGAATAAACTGCAGGCAGAACCTCAGATCGCCAAAGACCAGCACTAAATTGATATTCTAAAGGCCAATACAAAGTTTTCCAAAGATAAATAATCAACAAATATCAAGGTCCAAGAAAATGTTTGACTGAATAGTTGTAGTTACCAGATATTTACAAAATAAAAATGATCACTTTGTTATTACACAGAAAGCAGAGAGAGCGATAATAGTAGTTTCAGGAAGGCGATCACAGTTCAAGATTCAGACAGCGGACTGGGTAACCACCAGGAGAGGGAGGTGGGTAGTTCATGAGTACACTGTGGCTATCCCCCTCTCAAACAAGTCACCCAATATCACCCATTCCTGCTCTCCGGAGATGCACCCTGTCCCACTGAGTCACGCCAACATTTTGTGTCTATACTAGTTTGGTTACTGTTGAGGGTGGAATGGTGGTGGGAATAGAGCAGCCTGGGTGAAAAATAGCTGCAGCGGCCAGATCACTGGCACCACACCTGGTTCTGCTGTAAAACCGAGTAGGACAAAGATTGGACAAACACAGACAGGAGGTTCTGAAAGAGGAAGGGGAGCAGCCTTCCTGGTGCCTAGGTCATGGATTTCTCGGGTACAAGACATTCTGAATGGGAAGGGTGAGCAGCCCGCGGTCATGGTCTCTATTGTGATCAACAACATAGGGTAGGAAGAGAGATGAGGGCCTGCAAAGAGAATTGGGCGTGAGGCAGTAAATTGAAAAGCATAACGTCTAGAGTTGTAATCTGAGGATTACTCCCTGTGCCATGAGCTAGTGAGGCAAGGAATAGGAAGCTGGTTCCAACAAACCTGTGGCAAAGGAGCTAATGCATGGGGAAAGGTTCCAAGTACATCGATCATTGAGTGCTCGTCTAGCCAAGGTGGAACCTGTACAAGATGGACAATTTGCATCTGAACTGGATGGGTACCAACATCCTTGCTGGAAGATTTGCTGGAAGATTTGCTGGCGCTCCTTGGAAAAATTTAAATGAGTCTAGCAGGGAGATGGGACCTAAAGTGATAGTATGGCAGATGAGCAAATAGAGTCTGATGTAGATGTTAATGTAAGTTCAATAGAGTGGACAAGGAGAAAGGAAGGTGTAATAAACTTTAACTGCAGTTATTTAAATTCAAGAACTCGGGGCATGGATTATGCAATGGCAATTTTAAACTTTTCCAATGTCCAACTTATAATCGCCGTTACTACACAGCCAGGGAGGAGTGGAATTTACGCAATCGATAACAAAAACAAATCCTCCAGTCGTTCTTTCCAGCTTCATTGATTTTCTTTGAAGTAGTTGTACAAACAAAAACAAAACATCCCAGATCCTCTTCATTCTTGTACAAATCTCAGCTTTCCGTTCTTACTATCTGAACTGGTAAAAACTGTATTCCTTCTCCTGTACCGGCTCCAGTCGATCTGACCAGTGGTTCCGCTTGCCTGATCCGATGTACGTATCAAAAGCCCGCCCCAAGCGTACAAAATCATTCTGCAAGAAATATCTAGACAACATAATAAAATATGCTTACAGTAACTAGCCTAAGCAGGAATGGCTCCTACACACCAGCCCCTAATTGTTCGACGTATTGTGTTCTACGTAATTGTACCTACTATGTGGGACTGGAATGTGACAGCTATTATATGGCTCAGTGAAGACCAGGACTAGCAAAGCTACTGGTATGATAGTTGCAGGTGGGAGAGGAGGGAGGGGGGGGGATTTTTATAAGGGCGGACATCAAAGCAGTACTCAGAGATGATATTCTTGGTGCATCATCCAATTAGACTATATGGCTGGAACAAAATAAAAAAGCGATGATTTCTTTGAAGGCATTGTATGATAGGACCTCCAATAGTCAGCAAAAATTAGAGGAGCAAATATGTAGAGAGCATGGATAGCTGTAAGAACAATAGGTTTGTAACTGTAGGTGATTTTAACTTTCCTCATATTGATTTGGAATCCAATAATGCACAGGGCTTGCACAAGGTGGAATTTCTTAAGTATGTGCAGGAAAGTTTTGCTAAACGACATACAGAGGACCCTACTAGAGAGAGTGAAACACAGGACCTCTGAATAGGGAATAAGGCAGGGTAGTGTTTGAAGTGTCATTGGGGGAACATAATCGGACCAGCGAACATAGTTTTTTTATAATAATTATGGAAGTAGTTAGGACTAGTCCACAAGTTGAAGTCTGCAATTGGGCAAGACCAATTTTGAAGATATTAGAAAGAAACTTACAGAAGTTGACTGAGAGATGCTGGTCGGAACACAGAACATACTGTAGAACCTGGAACACAGAACACGAAACATAGAACATAGAACACAGAACACGGATCATAGAACGGAACATACTGTAGAACATGGAACACAGAACATAGAACCTGGAACGCAGAACATAGAACATGGAACTTCGAACATGGAACATAGAACACAGAGCAGTACAGAACAAGAACTTGGCCTTTGGCCCACAATGTCTGTGACGAACATGATGCCAAGTCCAACTCCTATCTGCCTGCACATAATCCATATCCCTCCTTTCCTGACATAGCCATATGTCTATCCAAAAGTCTCTTAAATGGCACTATCGTATCTGCCTCAACCACCACGCCCCACAGTACCTACCAGGCACTCACCACCCCCCCGTGTAAAAAATAAGCATCTCATTTAAGCTTTGCCCCTCTCACTTTCTGGCTATGCCTTCTCGTATTTGATTTTTCCACCCTGTGGGAAACTTTCTGACTGTTTAGATGTAAAGAGACATCTGACAAGTGGAAGACTTTTAAAGGTGAGAATGGAAGAGTTCCAGGGCAGGATGTTCCTGTTAAATGGCAAACTGGGCAAGTTTGGGGAACTCTGGTTGACAAGGGGCATTGAGGCTCAAGTCTGAGAAAAGGAGACATATGTCAGGTATCGTCAACTGGGATCAAACAAGTTGCTTAAGGAATACAAGAAATGTAGGAGTATATTTAAGAGAGAAATCGGAAGGGCAAAGTGAGGACTTTAGATATCTCAAGCCAGCAAGATAAAGGAAGATTCTAAGAGATTCCATAGAAATATTAACAGCAAAAACGTAACAAGGAAGAAAAAAGGCCCCTTAAAGATGAACATAGTCACATAAGTGTCAAGCACAGGAGATGGGCCAGGAGTTAAATGAGTACTTCTTATCTGTAGTTACTGTGAAGAAGGCCATGGAAGTGAAGGGATTGTGGAATGAATATGAGTAGTGATTATTTTTAACAACATCTAAATTATAAAGGACTAGATGCTGCCAGCCTTAATGAATACTTAAGGGCCTGTCCCACTTGGGCATCATTTGCCCGTCACGCAGGTGGCGCGCAAAGATTTTGTGAATCCCGAAGTCCTGGGGCGCCGCGCACGATCGTGCGTCACTGCCTACGCCACCACTCCTCACCATGCGCCATGCGTGCTTAAAGCAGCCATGCACGCATGACCAGTAAATGATGTCGTGACGTGTAAATTATGTCGCGTAAACGACGCACAAATAACGCCCAAGTGGGACAGGACTTTAAGGAGGATAAATCCCTAAGGTGTAGGAATGAATTGCAGAAGCTGGTTTACACCAAAGATAGACACAAAATGCTGGAATAACTCAGCGGGACAAGAAGCATCTCTGGATAGAAGGATCGGGTGAGAAATTCGGTCAAGACCCAGTCCAAAGAAGGGTCTCAATCCGAAACGTCAGCCATTCCTTCTATCCAGAGATGCTGCCTGTCCCGATCAATTCCCAAGGCCTGACTGAGTGTATCCTCAGATATTGTGGGAGAATGGGAAGAAATCACGGGGGGTCCAGCAGAGATATTTGCATCAACATTTTTAGCTATGGTAAGGTTCCAAAAAATGGAGGGTGGCTAAAGTTGTACCTCTATTTAGGAAGGGGTGCAAAGACTAGCCAGTTAACTATAGACAAATGAGCCTAGCATCAGTGGTGGGCATGTTGCTGGATGGGATTCAGAGGGACAACCAACTGAACTCCAGGCTTGGTGAAAGGCGTCAAATGCCAATGCTGGAGAGTTGTCTTTCTGATTAGAGGACAGCAGTGTGCTGACAGCTGCCTGCATTGGCTCCACTGTTGTTTGTCACCCATATGAGTCATTTGGATGACAATTTATTTAATTTTTAGTTTAGTTTAGTGTAGAGATATAGCGAGGTAGCACAGCCTTCGGCCCACCGAGTCCGCGCTGACCAATGATCCCCATACATCAAAACTACCCTACACACACTAGGGACAATTTACATTCATACCAAGCCAATGTGGAGGCAGGTACAATGAGAATGATTAAAAGACATTGACATAGCTACATGGCTAAGAAAGGTTTAGAGGGATATGTGCCAACTGCAGGCAATTGGGACTTGTCGAACTATAAAACCTAGATGGCATGGATGAGTTGGGCCAAAGGGTCTGTTTCTATGCTGAATGACTCTATGACTCAATTACATTGAAAGATAAAAGAAAAGCATCTCATTCATATATCAGTCCACCTCCCCCCCAACATGTATGTCCAGCAACCTATTGCATGAGAAAATTCATTATTTTTATGTGTTATTTTATATTTCAAATCCAAATATATAATCTGGCAGGGAAAACAAATTATACAATATTGCCAAATTATACAATTTTAAATGTACTAATATGTTCAAATACAGGGAATCCCCGACTTACATAATATGTGACGCATAAACATGCAATTACGTAAACATTCTTTAAGTCCATTGATGCCCACATGTCAGAGCTCCCACTTGGTCTTCACGTCGGAGCTCCCCCGTGGTCTCTGCGGTGCAGCTCCCCCAATGGGCTCCACGCGAAGCTCCAATGTGGTCTCCGTGTCAGACCTCCCCCGTGCTCTCTGCGATGGAGCTCCCATGTGGTCTCCATGTTGAATAGCAAATTTATGCTTGCGCAGTAGCACTTCCGTTTCTGACTTACGTAAGATCTGACTTACACAAGAGTCCATGAGACACACATCTTTCATAAGTCAGGGAGCATCAATATATATCGGCTTTCGATTCCTTCTTTAAATGCAGTCATTTATCTGATGTGGGCATAGCTGCCAGGAGCAGTGTTCATTTCTGATTCCTAATTGCCCTTGAGAAGGTGACAGCGAACCAGCTGCTTGAACTGCTATCGTCTTTGAAGTGGAGAGATCAAGGATTTAAACCCACAGCAACAAAGGAAAGACAGTTTATTTCCAAAATAGAATAGTGCATGATCTGGAAGGACTGTTGTGCTTTCTATTATTGTCTTTCTTGATAATAGGGATCACAAATTTGTGAAGAGCTGTCAGAGTATTTTATGTACCTACCAGTATGAGTGTTTGAAAACAATCCCTGCTGGAGTCATGGTGTAGGGAGGAACTGCAGATGCTGCTTTACTCCGTTAATAGATGAAAAATGCTGCAGTAACTCAACGGGACAGACAGCATCTCTGGAGAGAAGGCATTCCTGTCCACTGAGTAAAGGCCTGTCCCACTTTCACGACCTCTGCCGAATTTGCTCTTGACTCATACTCGCAGCATGGTCATTACAAGGTCATAGGAGGCCGTAGGTAGGTCGTAGCAGGCCGTGATGCCAGTCGTAGGTACTCGTGGCATCAAGTAGGTCGGGGCGTTTTTCAAGCATGATGAAAAATGTCCACAAGTAAAAAAGTTCGTAAATTAGGTCGTGAAAGAGGGACAGGCCCTTTACTCCAATGTTTTGTGTCCATCTCTGGAGTCATGATGATTCCTAGTGGTAGGAACAAATTCTGTTTTTTCCTAATCTTCCATTTTAACTCCAAAGTGCACAAGCAGCAACAATGGCCCGCTATAAGGTAGGCAGATGCCAAGGAGATTTTTTTGAGGACCACTCTTTGGATAGTGCTCCAAATCCTTCCAGAATTCATTACTTAAACAGCTCAAAGCCTAGGCTGCGGCACTTCATGTACCTTCGCTTAATCAGTCGATGTTTGCAAATTAAATAACAAAAACTTATCTTTCATCTACTTGCCCCTCTCATAGTGTTCCACTGATAGAACTACAAGCATGCAAATTACATCTGATGTTGAAATCAAATCTCCAATCCACGGTGTCAGCGGGGAATGTTGCCAAGTACAGGACCATGAAGTTTAGAAGTTCACAGCACAGAAGGAAGCCATTTGACACATTAGGTTTGTGCCAGCTCGTTGCCGGAGCAAACCATGCAAAGAGAAAGATGAAGTAGAGCATGATTCTGATTTCTTTATATGCACAGCTGGCAGGCAATGCTCCCTGTTGATAGCAAAGTCCTGAAAAATATGTCCTTCTGTATCATCATTTAAAAATAGGTTATTCATCTCTATAATTAAAAGTCTGTAGTCCATGCATGTCTCCAGTTTCACACCTTTCCAGAGCAGCGCACCTGATGCAGTCAGAATGTCAGATCTTCAAGGGATAAATAAAGGCCACCTTGATTCAAATACTAATTTTCTACTAAATTAACTGGCATCTAATAAATTAAAAGTAAATGAATCATGAGTAGAAATGCACCAGGGAAGAACACAAATAGCTTTTTTGTTTGCAGTTATCCTTCACAAACAATCCAACACAACTCACTACACTTTTCCATATTTCTTTAACTGGTGTGCTTTTCTCATGCCAATCTGTGGCACGGTGGCACAGTGGTAGAGTTGCTGCCTTACAGCAGCAGATGCTAGCTCTGCCACAGAGTTAAGATTCGCTCAATTTAGAAAAAACAGCATAGAAACAGGCCGTTCAGCCTACCGTCCACACCGACCAAGTTCTATGTTATCCCAAAACTTCACCCATTCCTCTCCAGAGATGCTGCCTATCCCGCTGAGGTACTCCAGTACTTTGTGTCTATCTGAGGAGTTTGATGCCCATGTAACACCAAATGGTAGTTACATTAGACTGAGTGCCAGAGAGCTGGCACATAGTGATTTTGAGTACAGTAGAGTCCCAATGTCAAGGAGGTTTAAACAAAGAGGCTTCAGGCAGGGCATAACAAATTATACAACAGATAATGTGAAGGATTTACGGTCTGAAGAAGGGTCTCGACCCGAAACGTCGCCCATCTCCTTCGCTCCTTAGATGCTGCTGCACCCGCTGAGTTTCTCCAGCTTTTTGTGTAACCCATGTGAAGGATTTAAGTGCTCAGGTTATCTTAGTTAATACAAGATGTCTAGGGTAGAGAAGGTGGAGGCAGAG
Organism: Raja brachyura; assembly: GCA_963514005.1. The sequence continues at coordinate 51,058,474 of OY740795.1, forward strand.
AGGAAGCCAGATGCACTTAATGTAGAGTCTACATTTAAAAATGCATTTTATCCAAAGATTTGTTCTTGAGGTGACTTCCATATTTAACTTGCTCAGGAGCAAAAGAGAAAACACATCAGGTCTTCAGATATTGTGATAGTTATTAGCCGCAACAAAATTAATACTATTTAAGAAGGAACTGCAGATGCTGGAAAATCGAAGGTAGACAAAAATGCTGGAGCAGCATCTATGGAGTGAAGGAAATAGGCAACATTTCTGGTCAAAACCCTTCTTTAGACTACAAAATCTATGATGTTTTCGGTTGCAAAAATCCATTTCTAGGAATGTGTGTGAATGCGGGGGTGTATGGGCAGACTGAGTACTGGGTTGCTGCCCATTCTCAACCTGCTGAAGACACAGGAGCTTTCTAGCTACCTGGAGAATGAATAAAATACTGTAGCTGTCTGCCACTTGCTGGAGGTTACTTATTCATGTTGACTTGATGTCAGTACTGAGTGAAATAAAATGATCCACATAATCACATCCTCAAATATTCTTACCTTGTCTCCTTTCATTTATTATTTGATCTCCTGCAGTGCCTTTAGGCATGCCAATGGATTGGATCCAGACTGCATATGGCAATGATGATTCCATAGAGGATATCACTCACAGACACAGCACTCATATAGACCACACACACACACCAGTTCCACTATTCGCACGTCAGTGGTCCAAGAAAGACAACTCATTGGTTTTCACTTGGTGACCGACACAACATGTGTGAGGAAATACAAAGAGGAAGGTCGTGGAAAGGTTACGTTAGAGCCCATAGGATTTTCAAAGTCAGCTCAAGGTAGACTCAAATTGCTGCAGTAACTCAGCGGACAGGCAGCATCGCTGGAAGGAAGGCATGGGTGATGTTTTGGGTTGAGACACGTCTTCAGACTGAGAGTCAAGGGAGAGGGAGATGAATGGAAGGGTACAAAGAATGTGTTAGGTGTGAAAAGAACAGATCAAAGCAGTCGATGATCAAGGAAGTGTAGAATGGTTTATTGTTGGATGAATGGAAGGTGACAACAAGGCATACAAACAGTAAAATTAATCAGGAGGACAGTGAAACTAGTCGGAGAAGGAGGGCGGGTAAGGGACACAGAGAGAGGGAAAGCAAGGATTACTTGCTAGGAGAAATCATTTTCATACCGCTGGGTTGTAAGCTGCCCAAGCAAAATATGAGGTGCTGTTCCTCCAATTTGCATTTGGCTTCATTCTGACAGTGGAGGAGGCACAGGACAGAAAGGTCAGCGTGGGAATGGGAGGGGGAGTTAAAGTGTTTAGCAACCCAGAAGAACAGCATGTCATATTTTGCTAGGGTAACTTACAACCAGCATCTGCAGTTCCAGCCGGTCAGCTCAGTTTGATGATGAAGAGAGTCTCGGGGTTATTGATGAGCAGGGGCTTCATGAAGCAGAAGATGAGGCTGACTCATGTTCCATTCAGCACAATTCCGGTGGGGTTGGTCTATTCCATCCTGAACATGCCATGTTGCAGCATGCCAAGAAATATTGGCATTGCTTATCCAAGCAATGCCCGTCTGCATGGTGCCTCAAATGCAGCCATCAACTAACTCCATGCAGGGTAGATCAACACTTGATGCAAAGTAACTGCAAACATGGATGGCTGAGATTCCAGCATAGAAACATAGAACATAGAAATATAGAAAATAGGTGGAGTAGGCCATTCAGCCCTTCAAGCCTGCACCGCCATTCAATATGATCATGGCTGATCATCCAACTCAGTATCCCGTACCTGCCTTCTCTCCATACTCCCTGATTGCTTTAGCCACAAGGGCCACATCTAACTCCCTCATAAATATAGCCAATGATGCAAAGTAACTGCGAACATGGATGGCTGAGATTAGGACCAGAGCATATAGCCTCAGAATAAAAGGACCTTTAGGAAGTAGATGGGGTGGAATTTCTTTAGTCAGAGGGTGGTGAATCTGTGGAATTCATTGCAACAGAAGGTTGTGGAGGCCAGGTCAGTGGATATTTTTAAGGTCGAGATGGATAGATTCTTGATTAGCACAGGTGTTAGAGGTTCTGGGGAGAAGGCTGGAGAATGGGGTTGAGAGGGAGAGATAGATCAGCCATGATTGAATGGTGGAGTTAACTTGATGGGCTGAATGGCCTACTTCAGCTACTATCACATAGTAACATAGAAACACAGAAAATATGTGCAGGAGTAGGCCATTCGGCCCTTCGAGCCTGCACCGCCATTCAATATGATCATGGCTGATCATCCAACTCAGTATCCTGTACCTGCCTTCCCTCCATACCCCCTGATCCCCTTAGCCACAAGGGCCACATCTAACTCCCTCATAAATATAGCCAATGAACTGGCCTCAAGTACCTTCTGTGGCAGCGATGCGTCTTTAATCCCCAGAGTCCCCTGGCTCAATGCCTCCAGGGAATTGGAGCTGTGCCTGGGGGGGTGGGGGGGTGATAAGAACATCAGCATATTTGATATCGAAGCTGGAAGGTCCACTTGCCTGCTTGGATGCTCAAAATGCTCATGGTTGTCCTGAATTGGCTTCCAGTTTGTTGCTACTTCTACTCTTGCCGAGGCTGGAACTGAGCTGGCACAGGGTACGTGGCTGGTACCCCTCCAACTGTTGCTGCCTCTGCTGCTAGACGACCTTCTGGGTGCAGCTGTGCAGACCTGCTCTTCCCGGGGGCAGCTCTGCTGATACAGAACCTTCTGCCCCGGGCCTCAGGTGCAGCTGTGCAGACCTGTGTTCTCTGCTGTTGCAGCCCTGTTGCGGCCCCTGCTGATACAGAACCATCTTGTGCAGCTGTGCAGACCCGCGTTCTCTGCTGTTGCAGCACGACTGCTGCCTCTGCTGCTTCTGCCTGAGCCCCAGGTGTAGACCTGCGTTCTCTGCTGGTGCAAGGCCTGCTGCTGCTGCTGCTGCTGCTATTCCCATGCTCATCCTTCCGCTGTAGAACCTGGTCATCTTCTTGGTGCTTACACAGCATGCATTACATCACTTTTCTTGCTGATACTGATGCCAGTACATCAGCTGGGCAGCACGGTGGTACAGTGGTAGAGCTGCTGCCTAACAGCGCCAGAGACTCGGGTTCAATCCCGACCACGGGGGCTTGTCTGTACGGAGTTTTAACGTCCTCCCAGTGACCTGTGTGGGTTTGATCCGGGATCTTCGGTTTTCTCCCACACTCTAAAGACGTTCAGGTTTTAAGGTTAATAGGCCTGGAATAATTGTAAATTGCCTCTATTCTGTGTAGGATAGTGTAGGTGCACAGGAATCGCTGGTCGGTGCAGACTGTGGGCCGAAGGGCCTGTTTCTGCACTGTATCTGTAAACTTAAGGCTTGCTGCTGCTGTTACTCCTGGTCCTGTTGTGCATGCTCATGGTGATGGGTGCAGGACCTCTAGGTACTCCTGGTGCTGTTGCTACACTCCTGCTGATGGTGGTAGCTCCTGATGGCCCTGGTGGCCTTGATGCTAATGTAAGGCCTGTGCTGCTGCTGCTGCTGCTCCAGAGTTCAAGAATATTTAATTGCTTTGGGTGATGGAAAGATGAAGTTCTTACTTGCTGCAGTTTTACAGGGACATTGAATGCAACAAAACAACAAATAAACACACAACATGCTGGAGTAACTCAGCCGGTCAGGCGGCATCTCTGGAGAGAAGGAATGGGTGACATTTCCAGTCGAGACTCTTCTTCAGATCTCGACCCTTCTTCGGGTCTCAACCCAAAACGTCACCCATTCCTTTTGTCCAGAGATGCCGCCTGCCCCGCTGAGTTACTCCAGCATTTTGTGTCTAACCGATAAAAACCAGCATCTGCAGTTCCTTCCCACACAAATAAATATACAATCAATTCTGAGTTTTTCTCGGTAAACACAGCCAAGATAGTACAAGCCAAATTGTGTTGTGTGAGCTTGGTAGTGCATAGTCCATAGTAGCTTGTTGCTGGGGTAGGACTGACAGGGCAGTGCAAGAACCTGGTGTTTAAAGTGAAGAAACCATTCTTCAACACAAAGATAATGATTCCCAGGTTCCTGCACCTTGCTCCCAATGGTAGCCATGAGATGAGCACTGCTCTCTGTGCAACTGTGTGAATTCTTGCTGCAGGTGAGAACTCTCTGCTGCCTTTGCTAACTGGATACTTATCTCAGATTCAAAACAGCGCAATTAACTCAAAGATTTAATCAGATCTCTAAAAATTCATGAACAGATCTTCCTGCCATGATGTTTTCCTCTGAATAACCCCGTCTTCTTGCCTCAATTTCCAGAAAAAGGAAGCCAAAATAAAATTGCAAATTGCACGACGACGTTGCTGTTCGGAGAGGACTTACACCCTGAGAGGAACATAAAAAACGATGCCTTGACCTGACCATCCCACATTGTTTCCGTATTTCTCACATGCCCCTCCATGTTAAAATTCCTATCTGTCTCACACCTACCTATGTCCCAATGTCCATCCAAAAATAAATACAATTTGCTTAGAAATGACCCTTTAATCAGATTATTTAGTTTAAGGGGCTGTCCCACTTGGGCGACCTAATTGGCAAGTTTAGAAAAGTTTAGGAGATTGAAAAAAATGTCATGTAGAAGACCTCCTTCGACTATGTTGAAGACCAGCTACGACTATCTTCGGGAAAATTGGACACCGAATAGTGGAGAGTGAAGACGACCTCCTTCGATCTCCTTCGACCTTTCCTTTGAATATGATGAAGACTATCTACAACTACCTTCGACAATCTTCGACTACTTTGACTGCCCTCGATTACCTACGACTAACATGCCGACCCACTGCGACCTACTACAACTAAACCTACGAGTAAATATTTTTCCATGGCGAACTTTTTTTTACTCGCGGGCATTTTTCAACATGTTGAAAAAAATGCCGCGACCTAGCTGAGGCCTCGAGTACTCCGGGACCACTCTCGAGCATGATGGAGAGTTACAAAGACCTCCTACAACCTCATGTCGACCATGCTGCAAGTATGAGTCGAGGGCAAACTCGCCAGAACTCGCGGATTAGGTCGCCCAAGTGAGACAGGCCCTTAAGTTTAGTTTAGAGATAAAGCATCGAAACCGGCCCTTCAGCCCACCGAGTCCGCACCAACCATTATCCTACTCACACAAGGGACAATTTATACATTTATACCAACCCAATTTACTTCAAGCCTGTACGTCTTTGGAGTACGGGAGGAAACCGAAGATCTTGGCGAAAACCCACGCAGGTCATGGGGAGAACGTACAAACTCCGTACAGACAGCACCCGTAGTCGGGATCGAACACGTGTCCCCGGCGCTGCAAGCGCTGTAAGGCAGCAACTCTACCGCTGCGCCACCGTGTCGCGGATGATGATAAATCAGTCTAGTCCATGCATTCATGCTACATATTTTTGCAGAACCTGCCTGTCATTGTGAAGGTTTCCAATCCAGTCAGAGGTGGTTTCAACTCCCACTCAAAGGAATTTGAGGAATGATCATTAATCAGAAGAGGCACCAACTTCCTCTGAATGACCACTGTCATTCCATGAAGAATGGCCCATGTGAGTTCCAAAATAACTGCCCTTACACAGTTCATGATCTCTCACCTATTTCGCTGAAAAGAATGTTCAACCTTAACACAATCTTTTCTTTTTATCATGTTATAAACTGCATTCCAATTACACATGTCCTGACAGCTAAAACACTTTAATCTAGGGATTTATCCAGTGGTCTTGCTCTTTAGCCTTTCCAAATCCATCATATCACCTCGTTCATTCATTCATTCATTCATTCATTCCATGCAAATCAAACTGGATGTCATATCCCCAGTAGGTCCTGATGTAGATCTTGACCAGGTAACATGCCCCTACAGATAAACAATCATCACAAGGCTGGCTAGAAACCCACCATAGCATTGTGCGTACAGCACTAGGCCAGCATCTAATGATGAGGAACCACCATTTCAATCCCCACCCAGTGAACCAGATGAGCTTTTATAACAATCTAGTAGTTCTACAGTCACTTCCATTGATGGTCAGTTTTTTTTTCAAGAAATATAGATTTATTTAAATATTTCAAATACCCCCACTAGCGATGACTGTAAATCTCATAGATTGTCACAATATTTCAGCTGTTTCACTTACTGTATGTCCTTCACAGATAAGAATATACAACTGAATGGCATCACTTCCACATGTTACTGGAACTTGATGAAAATCCCTAATACTAAATACTTTACCAACAACCATGAAGTCACCCATTTTATCAAGATGCATCACAACTTGGTTTGGAAACATCCCCATCCAAGACCACACGAGATTGCAATGAATTGTGGACGCAGCCCAGAATATTACACAAACCACTTCTATTAACTCAATTAATACCTCACGCTGCCTCGGCAAGGTCAGCTGCATAATCAAGGATGAGTCGCATCCAGGCCACTCCCTCTTCTCCCCTCTCCCATCAGGCAAAAGTTATAGAGGTGTGAAAACGCACACCTCCAGATTCAGGAACAGTTTCTTTCTAGCTGTTATCAGGCAACTGAATCATCCTACCACAACCAGAGAGCAGTGCTGAACAACTAAGCACCTCATTGGTGACCCTCGGACTATCCTTGATCGGACTTTGCTGGCTTTACCTTGCACTAAACGTTATTCCTTTATCATGTATCTATACAGTGTAAATGGCTCAATTGTAATCATGTATTGTCTTTCTGCTGACTAACACACAATAAAAGCTTTTTACTGTACCTCGGTACACGTGACAATAAACCAAATTAAACTAAACTAAACTAAACCATTAAGTATTATAAACGCTGTGTACAGAAATTTCAAGTCTCTTTACGCAGCACTTGCAACCTGTCCATAATTCACATGTGAACAGAACATATTTGTACAGAGATTTTCAACCTGCTTTAAGATAATATCATAAATGTCTCTGTAAATATGCAAAGCCAATACATGCTTGTTATTCCTGATAAATCTTTAGATCATTAAAGAAAACACTGATGCAGCAGGTTAATTAAATAGTTGGCACTATCCGATGAGAACTAAAGATCGATATCCAACACTACTTCCTAACGTTATTGGTGAGCCCATAAATCATACATTTATTTTATTGATTTTGATGTCTCCATTGGTGTATGCCTTGCCTTTATTTTGATGTAGCATTATAGAATTGTCGCCAGTGATGAAATGTGGCTCCTCAGCTCCTCTCTTTATATTATTTTCTCTCACATTAGAAAAGCCATTTTTCTTTCTCGCTCTCTATCAAAGCTTAAGAAGCAAAAGGCTTCAGAAGCATGAGTATCTCACATTAAAAGTGAAAATGAAAACCTTTATTAAGACAACAAGGTTTTAGTTCAAACAGTTGGCATTCATTGCCATGATAGACGCCAGCACATTCCTTTCAATAAAGTGTCTTTAGTTACTGGGGAGTTCAGTTGAACGTTACCTACATGTACTCGTTACACAGATAAAACACACAGGGAGTAAAGGAAAAACTACACAGCTCTGCATCTGGCAGTTGCTAAAGTCAAACACTCTACTTTGCTATCCTAAGCCATGAGGATACATCCAATTGTTCCCAGAATGCATTAATGATAAATACCTTCATTGAACATCCACGACCTTCCGTGATAACAGGTACCAAGCATTCACAACTATTAAAGTAATTTATTTTCAGCTTATCAGTCAAAATTGTCCAACCGCACATCCAAAAATCTAATTTTACTCTCAATGGAGCATTCAGTTAATTTTGCATTCAATAAAAGAGGCCCTTTTGTTTCTACCCAATGAATGGTACAGGGAATTTTAGTCATTTGGATGAAATGAAAACCCCAGTTAATTCCTCCACGTAGGAGTGCTTTCCATTTGAGTAACCGCATGCTAGGTTTAGATTTAGATTATTGTCACGAGTACAGAGGTACAGTGAAAAGCGTTGTTGTACACCCTATCCAATTAAATCATAAATGCAATCAAGCCATTGGAGACAGCCAGATTCCCTCAGTCACCAGTGCCAATGTTTCTTCTTGGCGAATGCTTCATTGTGGTTGATCCGTGACAGATCGTTGGTGATATTTACATCAATGAATTTGAACTCCTCAACCAATTGCACTTGACCGATGATACTGATTGAGACATGTACTCCACCACACTTTCTGAAGTTGCTAACCAGCTCCTTCATTTAGTTTAATTTAGTTTAGTTTATTATTGTCATGTGTACCCAGCTACAATGAAAACCGTTTTGGTGTATGCTGTCCAATCAAAGATGATATGCTAGATTATAATCAAGCCATTCACAGTGTACAGATAAATGATAAAGGGTACATTTAGTGTAAGATAAAGACTAATGAAGTCCGATTAAAGATAGTTTGAAGGTCTCCAGGGGGGTAAAAGGGAGATCAGGACTGCACTCTAGTTTGTGAGAGGACTATTGTGAGGGTAGGAAAGATTCAAACAAGAGGGCATGACATGAGAATTAAGGGACAGAAGTTTAGGGGTAACATGAGGGTGAACTTCTTTACTCAGAGAGTGGTGGCTGTGTGGAATGATCTTCCTGCAGAAGTGGTGGAGGCAGGATCAATTTTAACATTTAAAAGTAAAGTGGATAGGTATATGGACGGGAAGGGAATGGAGGGGTATGGTCTGAGTGCAGGTAGATGGGACTAGGGGAAAATAAATGGTTGGCACGGACTGGAAGGACCGAGAAGGCCTGTTTCCGTGCTGTAATTGTTATATGGTTTATATGGTTATTAAGTTGCGTGATAACAGCTGGGGAAAAAACTGCCCGTGAATCTGGAGGTGTGCATTTTCAAACTTCTGTACCTCTTGCCTGATGTGAGAGGGGAGAAGAGGGAGTGACCAGGGTGAGACTGGTCCTTGATTATGCTGGTGGCCTTGCTGAGGCAGCGGGAGGGAGGTTGGTTTGCGTGATGATCTGGGCGACGTCCACAACTATCTGCAATCATCTTACTAACTTTACAGAATAGCGTGTTGTCCTGGCACCATGTTAATAAGTTCTCTATCTCATTGCTGTACTCTGGCTCAGCAATGATCCAGCCCACCAAAGTGGTGTTACTGATTAAAGCTGTTGAAGCAGTTAGAGCCGGATTGGGCGGCACACTCATGAGTGTACAGTGAGTATAGTAGGGAACTGAGAACGTGCCATCACAGCGCTATGGTGTGGAGAATTATCGTGGAGGAGGTGTTGTCACCTACCATCATTGATTGTGGTCTCTGGTCAGAAAATCGAGGTTCTCGTGGCAGAGGGTTCGCTGATTCTTGAAGCCCAAGTGTTTGTAGATGGTGCCCTTAAAAGTATGTCAACTGTTTCAGAAAAGGTGGTAGAACTATGCACAACATATCACATGTGCTTCCACATTGCCAATGACATTGTTGCAAGACAACCTACCTTTTCATTCTTATATTGCAATGGTTGCTATCTTTGATATTGCCTACCTAATTTGTGCACAAGGAACATGCATGTCCCTCCATTGAACAACATTTGCTAGATTCAATTTATCATCTTGATTTAAAAAAATCCTGTCAAGAGGAATTATTTCACATTTCCTCATGTTGTGCTTCTCTTACCCACTCAAGTACTTGGTCTACGTTCCTTTCTCACTGTCTTTAAAGTTTGCTGTCAATAGATAATAAACAATAGACAATAGGTGCAGGAATAGGCCGTCTGGCCCTGCGAGCTAGCACCGCCATTCAATGTGATCATGGCTGATTATCCCCAATCAGTCCCCTGTTCCTGCCTTCTCCCCCTATCCCCTGACTCTGCTATCTTTAAGAGCCCTATCTAGCTCTCTTGAAAGCATCCCGAGAACCGGCCTCCACCTCTGAGGCAGAGAATTCCACAGACTCACAACTCTCTTTGTGAAGAAGTGTTTCCTCATCTCTGTTCTAAATGGCTTACCCCTTATTCTTAAACTGTGGCCCCTGGTTCTGGACTCCCCCATCATCCGGAACACGTTTCCTGCCTCTAGCGTGTCCAAACCCTTAACAATCTTCTATGTTTCAATAAGATTCCCTCTTATCCTTCTAAACTCCAGAGTGTACAAGCCCAGCCGCTCCATTCTCTCAGCATATGACAGTCCCGCCATCCCGGGAATTAACCTTGTAAACTTACGCTGCACTCCCTCCATAGCAAGAATGTCCATCCTCAAATTAGGGGACCAAAACTGCACACAATACTCCAGGTGTGGTCTCACTAGGGCCCTGTATAACTGCAGAAGGACCTCTTTGCTCCTATACTCGACTCCTCTTGTTATAAAGGCCAACATGCCATTTGCATTCTTCACTGCCTGCTGTACCTGCATGCTTACTTTCATAGACTGATGATCAAGGACCCCCAGATTCCGTTGTACTTCTCTTTTTCCCCAACGACGCCATTTAGATAGTAATCTGCCTTCCTGTTTTGATCCCAAAGTGGATAACCTCACATTTATCCGCATTAAACTTCATCTGCCGTGCATCTGCCCACTCCCCCAACCTGTCCAAGTCACCCTGCATTTCCTCAAGAAAACAATCCAACTCTGTCAAACCTCTTCCTGTAGCTAATGCCCCCTAATCCAGGCATCATCCTGATAAACCTTCTCTACACCCTTTCCAAAGGACCGCACACAATACTCCAGGTGCAGCCTAACCAAAGTCCTATAAAGCTGCATCATGACTCCTGACTCTTGTACTCAGTGAGCCTACCTATGAAACCAAGCATATCATATGCCTTATATAACACGCCATCTATTTGTGTTTTCACTTCCTGGGAGTTATGAACCAGGACCACAAGATCCCTGTGTACATCAATGCTGTTAAGGGTCATGCAATCCATTGTATATTTTCATCTTACATTTGACCTCCAAACGTGCAACACCTCACATTTGCGTGGGTTAAATTCCATCTGCCATTTCTCCATCCATTGGAGTTTGCCTTGGCCCAATTCATCACCTTCCCGCAAGGTCCAGCCTTCTCCCTATTCAAAATCCTCTTAAATCAATAATCAAGTGCTCTTCCATTGGAACGCCGGTCACCTGGTTTCCCAACGCAAGGTCCAGTATGTTCACCTTCTCGAGTTGGGCTATCAACAAACTGTTTCAAGAAACTATCTTGGATACACCCCACGAATACTGCCCCTTCTAAGCCTTTGGAACTGAGCAAGTCTTGGATAATATTGGGAAAATTAAAAATCACCCACCAAGATTACCTAATTGCTTTATTCCACTAGTTTAAATATTTCCAAGAAGCACTAGCGAGCCTCCCTGGTCACCCTCCAGTCCTGATACAAAACGTCCCACACGTACACGCCACAGAGCAGATCCCAATGGGTTATAAATCTAAATCCCTGCCCCCGTGCCAACTTCTAAGTCACTCATTCATCTGTCCCCTCTTCCTATTTCTACCCTCACTAACACATGGCACCAGGAGTAATCCAGAAATTCATACCCTTGTGGTCTTGCTTTTTAATCTTGTAACTCCTTATATTAACTTTGCAGGAGCTCATCCCTTGTCCTACATATATCATTTGTGCCAACGTGCCCAGCAACCACTGGCTGCCCCCCCTCCCCCTTGAGAATGTTCTGCAACCGCTTAGAGACACCCTAGACCTTGACTCCATGGAGGCAACACCACCATCTTGAGATAGACACAAAAAGCTGGAGTAACTCAGCGGGTCAGGCAGCATCTCTGGAGAAAAAGATAGGTGACCTTTCAGGTCGAGACACTTCTTCAGACGCGTCTTGTTTGCTGCCACAGAATTTCCTATCTGTGCTCCTAACTCATGAGTCTTCTATCACTGTAGCTCTGTCTGTCATTTTCATCCCCCGCTGTGCCTCAGAGCCCGAGCTCAGAGACGAGGCCACCGCTGCTGGTGGTGCACCTACCTAATCGTTCCTCCATCACAACTGTATCCATAGGAATATACCTATCATCCAGAGGAAATGTCCCAGTGGATTCCTGCACTTTCTGCCTAATCATATGGGGAAAGATTGGAAAGGCTGGGCTTGTACTCACTGGAATTTTGAAGGACCGGGTGGCACCACCATAGTGGCAGCCTCGCCAACAGTCTGTGTGTCCTTTCTACTGTTTTCATTATTTTAAGTATGTTCTAAAAGTTTCGTTCAACGTTTCTTGGTTAGTTTATGTGGGGGGTGGTGGGGGGGGGGGGGGGGGGGGGGGGGAAACATGGTGAAACCATTTTTTCACTCACTTACCTCGATGGAGATGCGATTTTTTTCATTTAGCATCCCCCCCCCCCCCCCCCCCCCCATTGCAGCCTAACAACTTGGATTGGTGCTGCCTTCCCTAAAGACCGGCCCGGAGCTTCAGCCGTGGGCACGGCGTGGACTTACCATCACAGAGCCGGAGATCCTTCGCTGAGGATCACCAGAAGCCCGCGGTCTCCGGTAAGAAGCGGCTGACATAGGAGCTCCATGCCGCGGAGTGTTCCAATCCACTCCGACGCCGGAGTTTCAACCATCCCGACGAGAGGGCCTGGATATCGGACCGTCGGCAACGGCAAGTGCGAAGGGTTCAAGGCCCCGACCATGGGTGAACAAACAAAGAGGAAGATGACTGAACTTTATTGCCTTCCTTCATTGACTATCGACCAGTGGCACTAACGTCTGTGGTGATGAAGTGCTTTTAGAGGTTGATTATAGCACATATCAACTCCTACCTCGACAAGAATCTCGACCCACTGCAGTTTGCTTACCGCCTTAACTGATCAATGGTGGATGCGATCTCACTGGCTCTCCATTCCGCTCTGGAGCACTTGGACAACAAAAACTCATATGTCAGGCTGTTATTCATTGACGGTACACAGAAATGCTGGAGAAACGCAGCGGGTGCAGCAGCATCTATGGAGCGAAGGAAATAGGCAATGTTTTGGGCCAAAACCCTTCTGCAGCTGTTATTCATTGACTACAGCTCGGCATTTAATACAATCATCCCCTCCAAGCTGGTTACCAAGCTCTCAGATCTGGGTCTCTGCACATCCCTCTGCAATTGGATCCTCGACTTCCTCACCCACAGACCACAGTCTGTCCTTATTGGTGGAAATGTGTCATCCTCGATATCAATGAGGACGGGTGCACGTCAAGGCTGCGTGCTCAGCCCCCTGCTGTACTCACTCTATACTTATGACTGTGTAGCCGGACATAGTGCGAACGCCATCATCAAGTTCGCCAACGACACCACTGTTGTGGGACGTATCACTGATGGGGACGAGTCAGAGTATAGAAGTGAGATCGACCGATTGACCAAATGGTGCCAGCACAATAACCTGGCTCTCAACACCAGCAAAACCAAGGAACAGATTGTGAACTTTGGAAGGGATAGGGACCCACAATCCTGTTTATATCAATGGGACGATGGTGAAAAGGGTCAAGAACTTCAAATTCCTGGGCATGCACATTTCTGAAGATTTTCACTGATGAAATTATAAAGAAAGCATATCAGCGCCTCTACTTCCTGAGAAGATTACGGAGAGTCGGTACGTCAAAGAGGACTCTCTCGAACTTCTCCAGGTGCACAGTAGAGAGCATGCTGACTGGCTGCATCGCGGCTTGGTTCGGCAACTTGAGCGTCCAGGAGCGGAAAAGACTGCAAAAAGTAGTAAACACTGTCCAGTCCATCATCGGCTCTGACGACCCCACCTTCGAAGGGATCTATCGCAGTCACTGCCTCAAAAAGGCTGCCAACATTATCAATGACCCACAGCATCCTGGCCACGCACTCATCTCTCCGCTACCATCTGGTAGAAGGTACAGGAGCCTGAGATCTGTTACATCCAAGTTCAGGAACAGCTTCTTCCCCACAGCCATCAGGCTATTAAACTCGCCAACAAACAGACTCTGAACGGTTACAGCCTATTGCACTTTATCTGCTAAATTTATGTGTATATTGGACTGAACTGTTCTGTATTTATGCTTACAATATTCTGTTGTGCTGCAGCAAAGCAAGAATTTCATTGTCATATCTGGGACACATGACAATAAACTCTCTTGACTTGATCCATCACAGTGAGGAATGTTGATTCCATTGTGGTGGATGTTTATGTTAAATTTATTTTATGTGTGTATTATGTTCTTTCACTTAGTATAGCTGTACGGTAACTCAAATTTCACTGTACCTTGGATATACAGTGATAACATTATAAAAGGACTGGACACGTTAGATGCAGGGAAAATGTTCCCAATGTTGGGGGGAGTCCAGAACCAGGGGCCACAGTCTTAGAATAAAGGGGAGGTCATTAAAAACAGAGATGAGAAAAAAGTGTTCAAACCCAGAGAGTTGTGAATTTATGGAATTCCCTGCCACAGAGGGCAGTGGGGGCCAAATCACTGGATGGATTTAAGAGAGAGTTAGATAGAGCTCTGGGGGCTAGCGGAATCAAGGGATATGGGGAGAAGGCAGGCACGGGTTATTGATTGTGGATGATCAGCCATGATCACAATGAATGGCGGTGCTGACTTGAAGGGCCGAATTGCCCCCTCCTGCACCTATTTTCTATATTTCTATGTTTCCCTTATCTGGTCATCAATCTATGTCCTTACCTGAAACTCAGGTGTGACCAGTTCACTGTGATGGGCCTGTCCCACTTACACAACTTTTTCGGCGACTGTCGGCCCCCATCATAGGTCGCCGAAATTTTTCAACATGTTGAAAATTCCGTGGTGACCAGAAAGACGCTATACGACTCTTTGGGTGAATGAGAGTCTACTCACAACCATACAGGCGACACCCTGGCAACATGAGGATATGGGGAGAAGGCAGGCTCGGGTTATTGATTGGGGACGATCAGCCACGATCACAATGAATGGCGGTGCTGGCTCGAAGGGCCAAATGGCCTCCTCCTGCACCTATTTTCTATGTTTCTATGTTTCTATGACATATCGCGGGGTGAAGCCTGTATGGTCGTGAGTAGTTGAGTCGTACCTTGTTCTGGTCACCGCTGGAATTTCAACATGTTGAAAATTGTTGGAGACTTGCTGTGACTATGACGGGTGCCGGCAAGTCGCCGAAAAAATTACGTAAGTGGGACAGGCCCTTAACTCCCATTCATGACCCTCTCACACCCCCAGATAATCCTTATAAATAGTAACATTTTCAGGAAAACAAAGAATCAGAATATTGAGTCCGCCTTATTCCCACATATTTAAATATCCTCATTCTTGTACATGGTTACTTAAATCACCTTAGTTATCAAGATTAAATTTGCTTAAATTACCTTGATTAACAGATGGTAAAATTTACATCAAAAAATAATTATATCGGTTTGAAATAATACTTCATGTGTAACATTACAGTTTGAAATGTCATAGATCTTCTTCCTGTGGTTTTATTTGGAGACAAATAATTTACAATAATTAAGCTCTATCTTCCTGTCACGTACACCCTCGGTATCACTGGGGATTTTGACATCTGGTTTGGTACCATCATTTCTTTGTACGATTTATGTTTGTGGTTATATTTGGCACAGAATACAGCATTGTGGCAACAAGCTAAACTGCTCAGAAGAAAACACTGCTCAGAGGATGTTGAATAACTGCACGCCTCCATTTCAATACAATGGATGAATGCCAACATGGTAACTGATCTGCTGCTTATGTCAGCAATGTTTGGCATGGTTACTTTTTTTTATTACTTTCCACAAATTTGCTAGGAAATACAATTAAACCTGCTTTTTTTTGTATGAACATTCAAAAATAATTCCTTGCAATTCAATACAATTCAGTACAATTTCCAGAATTATTCATAATCCTAAAACCCAGTTTTGAAAAGTAAATCTTGGGGATATTTATCAGGCCCAATCTAATTTATGGATCCTTTACTATAATGACCAGACATGAATGAAAATACAGGAAATACTCAGCAGGCATCTGTGGAAAGAGACAAAAAGAACCAATATTTCAAGCTGTGCGCCCTTAGTCAGATTTGAATGTTTTTTGCTGGATTTTGAGTGTTAGCACATCAAAAATGTGAAGGAAGTTTGTAGTTTTGAGAAAAGTATTTCCTGGTCATAAAGGAAAGCTGATAACATCATAAATATGTTGAACATTTTTTTATATTTCAAAAAAAAAATTTTTTTTAAGAGGCCATTTGGCCCTTCTAATGTGTGCTGGTTCTTTGAGCGATTCAGTCAACCTCAGCGGGATCATGCAAACTCCACACAGTCAGCACCAGTGATCAGGACCAAATCTGGCTCTCAAGAGCTGTGAGGTAGGAACATAACCTGCTGAACCACTGTGCCACACACAATGTACCCGTCTTCTTCAACTATTTGAAAAACTGATATATAGCTCATTATTATTGTTATTATTACAAATATTATTATAGTCTGGGGATAATTCACTTTCTGTAAGATTGACAATGGAACATACATTGGTTTTCAAAATATATAAAATAATTTACAATTAAACAGAAAAAGGCCATTTTCTGCAGATGTTTATGTTAAACTATCATTATTTTTACTTGTATGGCTGAATGGTAACTCTAATATCACTACCGTAATTGGTGTATGTGACAATAAATGTGAGCTTGAATTTGAACGGATGGATTTTTAAAATATTTTTCAATTTTATATTATAAGGTTTTGAAGTTAAACTGATGAGCATTTGCGTCTCCTCCCGTATAACCTCAAGTGAGCACCACCTAGAAAGTGCCAAGTGAGCCTCACAAAGCCGTACCTCATGATATCAGCGACTCTGAATCCTTTCTTACGTGCTAAATCCATCAGAAACATTCTTCTGCTCGATCCCATTTTTCTTTCCACAACATATATGAGCAGATCTCGAAACCTTACTTCATATTGACTGTGCGAACCACAAAGTTCTTCCTCTTTCTGCTTTCTCCTCTTGGGTGTGATTCCCAAACTTCCCAGTTTCTCGACTGAGCTCATTTTATCCCAATTACTGCAATGTAACTGCTGCACTATCTGCTATGCCACAAACCTCTGACACCTGCAACTCTCTGCATTTCTATGCCCTTACACTCACCAATGATGTCAGTGACGTTACCTCCCATTTTTTTCAAAACAAATGCTTTAAAGAAGAGGGTCATTGAATTTCAACACTAGCAATAGAAAAAATATATTGATTAACCAACCCTTTTTTAGACATCAAAAGCACAAAGAAAGTTTGCACGTGTGAGAAAAGTCTTTCTTGGTCACAAAGGAAAGTTGGTGTCATAAATATGTTACATTGAATATAGTTTTCTTGTCTCCACATAACTTAAGAAGTCTTTAGAAAATAAAATACCTTCATACTACTCATTCAAGAGATTTTTCACAGTATATTTATACAATCGCAATTCAGGAAATTTTAAAAAGCTTCAGAAATAGCAATCTTACCAAAAAACACATACATTTCTTTTCTCCCCCGATTTCCTCAATTCATTTTCTGCCTCACTCTCTGGAAGAAACACGAGTCCTGAAATATGTTTTTATTATCAAAGGGAGACACAAAAAGCTGGAATAACTCAGCGGGACAGGCAGCGTTTCTGGAGAGAAGGAATGGGTGAAGTTGCGGGTCGAGGTTTATTATCAACGTACTTATCTCCCAAACACTAGAAACACTCGTCATCCATGAGTCTTTTTTAAAAGGAAAACATTAACGAATTGAAAGTATGAATAGTTTTTGAACTAACGTTCCTTTTCTCCGCTCCATGAGGCGAGGTCTCCCTTTCAGACATCAGCATCTGAGGAAAACAGTCCAGTATTATTTTTGTTGCTATTATTATGGACAGCCGCTAGTTTTGAGGTACTTGAGGCATATTAGTTTAGTTTATCTTAGTTTAGATATACAGCGCTGAAACAGGCCCTTCGGCCCACCAGTCTGCACCGACCAGCAATTCCCACACACTAACACTATCGTACACATTTTACATTTATACCAAGCCAATTAACCTACAAACCTGTACGTCTTTGGATTGTGGTAGGAAACCAAAGATCTCGGAGAAAACCAATGCAAGTCACTGGTAGAAGGTATAAACCGTGTACAGACAAGCACCTGTAGTCAGGATCGAACCCGGGTCTCTGGCGCTGCAAGGCAGTAGCTCTCACCGCTACGCCACCATGCCGCCAAAGGCAAACCATAGCTTTAATATTACTGTAACTACCACCAGATCACATCTTGGAGACAGAAGAGAGTGCAGATGGTGGAACCTTGAACAAAATAACAAACTGCTGCAGGAACTCAGAGGTCAAGCAACATCTGTGGAAGCAAAGGGATTATAGACACCTTGGATCACACAATCCAGAGAATATCCCTTGAACACCACCGATACCTTATCATCATTGATCTCTAATGATACCTGCCCAATATTGAGAAGTTGCTCGTAAAGTTTTGACGCAACAATGATAGTTCTAACTTTACAAATTACACTTTGTGTGCTATCTTCGATTACACCATTGTCCCTAGTGTGTGTGTGTAGGGTAGTGTCCATGTGCGGGGCTCGCTGGTTGGTGCGCACTTGGTGGGCCAAAGGGTCTGTTTCCACGCTGCAGCACCAGCCAGTGCTAATGACGCAGTTAATCTTATTAGCATCTCAACAGGGGGCCCAAGTTACCGAGCAACTAGCACGAGTTGATGCAAACGTATCGCTGACAGCCAGCCACATCTCATAACAAGATGCATTGTTGCAGAAAGACCCGACAAAAGGAAGTGTGGCAATGAATACAGCTTGGAAAAATATTTACAATAGGACATGGAAGAGTGAAGAGTGAATAGTAGACACAAAGTGCTGGAGTAACTCAGTGGGCCTCGTGGTCTACCTGACTGGACGACCACAATATGTCAGCTTACAGAACTGTGTCTCGAACATCTCCACCTCCGACTTCAGATATAACTCGGACTCCTGCCACCTGCAGAAGGTAGATGACTCTGCAATTGTTGCCTGTGAGGGGAGGGAAGCTGAATACAGAGGTGGTCAACGACTTTGTTGAGTGGTGTGGGCTGAATCACCTGTAGCTCAACACCGACAAGACTAAGGAGTTGGAGTAGACTTTAGGAGGAGAGCAACACCCCTGTCCCCCGTCTCCATCTATGGTGTAGATGTGCAGTTTACCCGAGAGTACAAATACCTTGGAGTTTACCTGGACTGTAAACTGGACCAGGAACGCTGAGGCCCTGTACAAGAAGGGACAGAGCCAGCAGTACTTTTTGAGAAGGCTCTGCTCCTCCAATGTCTGCAGTAAGATGCGGCAGATGTTCCACGAATTAGTGGTAGCCAGTGCCATTTTCTTTGCTGTCATGTGCTGGGGCAGCAGGGAGAACACCATGGACGCCAATCGGATTAACAAACTCAATCAGGAAGGCCGGCTCCATCCTGGATACATGGGAGATGGTCTTGGAGGGAAGGATGCTCCTCAAACTGCGGAGCATCTTGGACAATACAGCTCACCCCCTCCATGACACACTGGTCAACCTGAGGAGCACCTTCAGCAACAGACTGGTTCCACCAAGATGCAGGACAGATCCTTTTACCCTGTGGCAATCATACTGTACAACTCCTCCCCCTTCTGTCGTGGGGTAGACTGACTCCCTCCCCTCCACCCCCACCGCCCCCCGCCAACCTTCGCACTTCCCCAATCCTTTCCGCTCCTCACTTTAATTTCATGTTTTTATGACTGTTGGCAGATCAATTTCCCTCCTTAGTGAAATCATTTTCTTTCGTATCGTATCGTCAGGCAGCAACTCTGGTGAAAATATTGTGGGTGACGTTTCAACAGATGAGTAGTTTAGTTTAGAGATACAGAGCGGAAACAGGCCCTTTGGCCCTCCGAGTCTGCACCGACCAGCAATCGCTGCACATTAACACTACACACATACAATTTTACATTTATAGCAAGCCAATTAATCTACAAACCTCTATGTCTTTGGAGTGTGGGAGGAATCCGAAGATCCCGGAGAAAACCCACGCCGCTCACAGGGAGAACGTTCAAACTCCATACAGACAGCGCCGGTAGTCAGGATCGAACTGGGGACCCGGGGTTCTGCCACTGTAAGGCGCCTCCATGCAGCACTCATGTCTTTAAGAAGTGTCCCGACCCAACATCACCCGTCCTTCTTCTGCAGAGATCCTGCCTGACTCCAGTTAGGAGTTACTCCAGCACTTTGTCGCTATCTTCAGTATTAACCAGCATCTTCAGTTCCTTCCCACACATGGAAGAGAGTGATCTCCATTATTGTCCATTGCCCGAGTGGAGGAGATGGAATGTGGTAAGGTGCATCCTGTCTATGGCATTGGGCCTGAGAGGGAAGGTGGCAACTCAGGGACACAAAACCCTGGAAAGACCGGAAAGGTGGTAACAAGATCTTTTTGTGCATTTATACTTTGGAGCCATATGCCAAGTAACTAGATACACAGTCAAAACAAAAACAATCACATCACATGTCTGGTTAAAATTGAATGAATACCAATTCAAATGCTAAATCTCACTGACTGAACTATGAGCCTTCCACAAGGTTCAATACTTCACACCACACCATAATTCACAACTGGCCATCTCTACCTATTCATGTCTGAAGACAATAGACAATAGACAATAGGTGCAGGTGAAGGCCATTTGGCTCTTTGAGCTAGCACCACCATTCAATGTGATCATGGCTGATCATCCACAATCAGTACCCCGTTCCTGCCTTCTCCCCATATCCCTGACTCCACCATATTTAAGACCCCTATCTAGCTCTCTCTTGAAAGTATCCAGAGAACCGACACCCACCGCCCTCAAAGACAAATATTTCCACAGACTCACAACTCTCTTTGTGAAGAAGTGTTTCCTCATCTCTGTTCTAAATGGCTACCCCTTATTCTTAAACTGTGGCCCCTGGTTCTGGACTCCTCCAACATTGGGAACATGTTTCCTGCCTCTAGCATGTCCAAACCTTAATAATCTTATATGTTTCAATAAGATCCCCTCTCATCCTTCTATATTCCAGAGTATACAAGCCCAGCTGCTCCATTTTCTCAGCATATGACAGTCCTGCCATCCCGGGAATTAACCTTGTGAACCTATGCTGCACTCCCTCAATAGTAAGAACGCCTTCCTCATTTCCAAATTTGGAGACCACAACTGCACACAATACTCCAAGTGTGGTCTCACTTGGGCCATGTACAACTGCAGAAGGACTTATTTGCTCTTATACTCAACTCCTCTTGTTATAAAGGCCAACATGCCATTCGCTTTCTTCACTGCCTGCTGTACCTGCGAGCTTACTTTCATTGACTGATGAACAAGGATCCCTGTAGAAGGGTCTCGACCCGAAACGTTACCCATTCCTTTTCTTCAGAGATGCTACCTGTCCCGCTGAGTTACTCCAGCTTTTTGTGTCTATATTCAGTTTAAACCAGCATCTGCAGTTCCTTCCTACACGTCTATAATTTTACTTCGGAGTCACGTGAGTGACTACGTGAAGACCCCGCCAGCACGCATGCGCGACATATCGTCGTACGCATGCGGAAGCGACGGTCGGGAGGAGCGGGGCTCCTCCAGCGTGAGTTTAAAAAGCTCACGCCAGGTAAGTCTCACCGAAGGAGTGAGTCGACCATAATGGAAGGGAGAAAGAGTAAGAGAGCGGCGGCCAAATCAGCGGCTAAGGACAGCAGCCAGCGGAGAACCGCTTCTCCAGAGCTTCAGGTTCCACCTGCAGCTCCCGACTTTTCGGACTTTGAGACCGTTGGTACGCCACGGTCGGGGAAAACTACCCGGAAGTCGGCCGGGGCGGACTCAGCGGAGTCCGGTCCCGAGGGCACCCCACTCGCTGGTAGCGACGGAGGTCGCCTTGACCGCATTGAGCGGCTGATGGAGCAGATGCTCCAACGTGACCCGTTACAGCAGGGGCAGGTTCACAGTGGGACCCCTAGTAGGCCCACGGCAAGTTCCTTTCGAGGACTGCCCAATGTATCCCCTTCTATACAGGGGAGCATTGAGGGTCAGAACTGGGCTGACCCAGAAGAGGGAGAGTTGGCTGAAGCACCTGCAGCGTCAGGGGTGTGTGAAGATTATATGGATGTGGTGAGCAAACATGCCATGCCCCACCAGAAGGGCCTACCCATCCACCCCAAGCTGGCTGCCAGCATTGATTATATGGCCACCAACCAACTTCAGGAACAGGCCATCAATGCCACAGCAGATAAATATTTGGCGCCAGAAAACTGCAAATCGTTAAATGTGCCCGCGGTGAACAACCCGATATGGGGGAACATGAGCCCCTCGAGTAGAGGGCAGGAGATGAAACTTCAGAAGATCCTGAAGCTCCTTACCGCAGGGATTACTGCAGTAGCCAGAACAGCAGTGGGAGTGGATATGCCGCAAGAGCTGCAAGATGCTTTGGCCTTACTGTGCAATACACAGTATGAAATTAACAATTTCAGGAAAAGCATTATAAAGCCGGCGCTTAACCCCAAGTTCGCGGGGTTATGCAAGCCTGGGAAGACGCAGCCTCCAAGCCTGTTATTCGGGGAAGATCTCCCCAAACAGGTAAAAGATCTTGACGAAGAGGCTAAGGCTTTGGGCCTTATTAAAGTACCTGGGTACACTAAGCCTCATCACCCACACAGAACGCACCCCTACGCACCCACCGGGCAGAGTTACCCTAACAGGTCTGCCGGTGGTGAAAGCTCGAAGGCCGGCATACCTGCACAGCGGTCTTTTTTAGGCCAAGGCCCAGGCCGGCCTCCTTAGAAGATGCGCCACTCCCAGAACACCTACAACCAGCCGAGGAAGCAAGGGCAGAAACCTCCACACCGGCAGTAACCATGGAGGTAGGTGGGTCTGGGATCCCCAAGAACACTACTGACCTAAATTCACTCTGCATAGGGGGCAGGTTGCACATGTTCCTCGAGAATTGGCTCACTTTTACCTCTGATCCTTATATACTCAGGAGTATTCAGGGCTACAAAATTGAATTTATTCACGAACTCCCTACCCCGGTACAGCATGCGCCTAGTCGGAAATTCGTCCTTTCTCATAGAGATAAGGCAGCAGGGCATGCTGAACTACAGACGTTAATAGAAAAAGGGGTAATTGAAAAGGCCTTTAAAGAACCTCAGGAGTTCGTGTCTAATATATTCACTAAAAACAAAAAAGATGGCGGGTGCCGCATCATCATAGATTTGACCGACCTGAATACTTCTGTCCAGTATATTCATTTTAAAATGGACACCTTCGACACTGCTACTCAGCTTGTAGCCAATAGGTACTACATGGCATGCGTTGACCTTAAAGATGCATACTATTCAGTACCCATACACAAGGATCATAGGAAATACTTAAAATTTATCTGGATGGGACAATTATGGCAATATAAAGCTTTGCCTAATGGGCTATCGTCAGCACCCAGATTGTTTACCAAGATATTGAAACCAGCTTTGGCCTATTTAAGGAAACAGAATCATACTGTTATGGCCTATCTTGATGACATCCTCATAGTGGGGGAGAATTTGGAAATGGCTACTTTGGCAGTCACAGCCACGAAACATATTTTTCAGATACTGGGGTTTACGATACATCCAGATAAATCAATATTGGAACCCTCTACCACCATGAAATATTTGGGGTTCATTATTGACTCAGTGCAAATGTCTGTCACGTTACCACCAAGCAAGGTGGAAGACCTGATAGAGGCTTGCAGGAGCCTCTTTGGCATTAAGGTCCCATCCATTCGGCAGGTGGCCAGGGTGATTGGGAAGATAGTAGCTGCATTTCCTGCAGCACAATATGGGCCCTTACATTACCAAAATTTACAAAGAGCAAAAATTACGGCGCTCAAAAATCATGCTGGCCATTTTGATAGGCCCATGAAAATTCCAGAAAAGGCAAAAGCTGAACTATATTGGTGGATGGGTAATGCCCAAAATTGTTCCAAACCCATGACTATCGCCAATCCCTCGGTCACCTTACAAACGGATGCCAGTGCCAAAGGGTGGGGAGCTACTAACACTACCTCTAGCTGTGGAGGTAGATGGAGTGCACCAGAGTTAACCCTATTTAAAAACTTAGGGATTAACTATTCAGAAATGCTCGCAGCATTTCACGGACTTAAAGCATACTGCACTAACATGCACAAAGTTCATGTTAGACTACAGATTGACAACACCACGGTGGTAGCCTATATTAACCACATGGGCGGTGTAAAGTCGATATCGTGTGATGAATTGGTCAACAATATCTGGCACTGGTGTCTGCAAAGAGGAATTTGGATCTCTGCAACTTACCTACCAGGTAAACTAAACACAGTGGCAGACACCAGATCACGGAAATTCAACGACAACATAGAATGGATGTTGGATCGGAAAGTGTTTACAGATATTGTAGAACGTTATGGGACACCAGATATCGACCTTTTCGCGTCCAGGCTAAATCACCAACTACCAACGTATGTTGCTTGGGAGCCAGACCCGGGGGCGGTAGCGATGGATGCTTTCTCGCTACACTGGGGGGATTTGTTTTTCTACGCTTTCCCCCCTTTCTGCCTCATCAGTCGGGTCTTGCAAAAAATCAGGCAAGACTCCGCATCGGGTATCTTGGTAGTGCCCGACTGGCCTACTCAACCATGGTTCCCTCTGGTACAAAAGATGGCCACAGAACCCTGTGTCAGGGTGAATAAAAGACCAAGCCTGCTTGTTCATCCTGTTACAGGAGAAAGTCATCCATGTCATGATCGTATGGATTTGTTAATTTGCAGACTTTAAAACGGCCACTTCATGGACTCGGACTCTCCAACAGGACCATTGATACTATCACGGGAGCCTGCAGAGAGTCCACAAGGAAGCAGTACTTGACCTACATCAGGAAGTGGGAAAGATTCTGCGTGACTACTAAAACTACATACGAAACCGCCACCATCACGGAAGTGCTGGAGTTTCTGGCTACCCTTCATTACGATGAGGGTTTAAGCTACAGCGCCATTAACTGTGCCAGGAGTGCCCTATCGTCTTACTTGGGCAAGGGGAGTGACCAATTGGGAATTGGGTCACATCCCCTGGTATCCAAATTTATGCGGGGAATATTTAATTCTAATCCCCCCAGGCCCAGATATAGCCATACCTGGGACATCAGCACGGTATTGACGATGCTGCGAGGATGGACACCGAACACGGGACTCCCTTTGGCCAAATTAACCTACAAAATGGTCATGATAATGGCACTGATCACGGCGCAACAGGTCCAGTCCCTGCACAAACTCAGTCTGGATGCCATGGCAATTACCAGTGGGAAGATCACATTCCAGGTGCAGGGACTATTGAAGCAAGATCGACCCGGAGTGTCTGGACATACTTTGGAGTTCCTGGGTTACCCAGCGGACACTCGTCTTTGTATCGTTACATTGATTCTGCGATACATTTCAGTCACTAAAGATCTAAGGGGCACGGAAACAGCTTTGCTTGTCAGTCACAAGAAGCCTCATCACAGGGTCACGGTGCAAACCATTTCCAGATGGTTAAGGGTGGTACTGGATGCGGCGGGGGTGGATACTAATGTGTATAAATCTCACTCCACCAGGGCAGCATCCACCTCGGCGGCTAGAAGGATGGAGGTACCACTGGATCACATCCTGGCCACAGCGGGTTGGAACAATGAGAGAACCTTCCACCGCTTTTATAACAAACCCGTGACCTCCCCTGACAATTATGCAGGGAGGATCTTAAGTGCTGCCAGTTAAATAACCCTTTTGGGACACAATATTGTGTTTGGTATGAATAAATACCTGTTTTGTTTTTCAGCCAGTGTCTTGTCTGAATCACGTCCATCCTCTTATCCCAGCTTTAGCGGTGTGTGAGCATGGAGCTTCCAGGGCATGAAATCACAGAGCTTTGAAATCTTCACGTAGTCACTCACGTGACTCCGAAGTAAAATAGTAAGATTAAACGAGAACTTACCAGTTTGAAGTTTGATCTTTATTTTATGAGGAGTTACGATGAGGGATTACGTGCCCTCCGCTCCCAACCCTCTATTATAAAGATCACCTGGTATGAAAGTTCTCTTTTTTCTCTTACTATGTCAGTCATTGAGACTGTTTTTTGTTCTGTGATTTCACACCACTGCTTTGAAGAATGTCGCGCATGCGTGCTGGCGGGGTCTTCACGTAATCCCTCATCGTAACTCCTCATAAAATAAAGATCAAACTTCAAACTGGTAAGTTCTCGTTTAATCTTACTATTAATGTTCATTAGCTCCATTGCACGCTCACAGTTGTAACACAGATGCAGACAGTACTCCATAGCTTTTATACACTGCCCACTATTCAACCATGACAGTCACATCACCCAAGTCCCTCATGTCACTCGCACACACTTTCATAAGTTCACAGGTTCCAGGGGCAGAATTAGGGCCTTCGACTCATCAAGTCTGCGCCGCCATTCAATCATGCCTGATCTATCTTCCCTTCTAGACCCAATACTCCCTCTTTTACCCGTAATCCCTGACACCCTTCACACGTCACGGTGGCGCAGCGGTAGAGTTGCTGCCTCAGAGCAAATGCAGCGTCGGAGACCCGGGTTCGATCCCGACTACGGGTGCTGCCTGTACGTTCTCCATGTGACCTGCGTGGGATTTCGCGGAGATCTTCGGTTTCCTCCCACACTCCAAAGACGTACAGGTTGGTAAGTTGATTGGCTTGGTAAATGTAAAAATTGTCCCTAGTGTGTGTAGGATAGTGTTAATGTGCGGGGATCGCTGGTCGGCGCGGACCCGGTGGGCTAAAAGGCCTGTTTCCGTGCCGTATCTCTAAACTAAAACTGAAATAAACTAAATCAAAAATCTCTCACTTCCTTCCCTTGCATGAAAAATAACAAGGATACTGCAGCATAGCAGTTAAGAAGGCCAGATGATTGACCCAGAGACAAGCTCACTTCTCAAAATAGCAACCAGGGAATTTAAATTCAAGTAATTAAATCAACCTGGAAATTAGTGGATTGTCATCCAAAAGCCATTGGGTTCACTAATGTCCTTTAGATTTGGAGTTCAGTTTCGTATAGAGATACAGTGCAGAAACAGGCCCTTCAGCCCATCGAGGCTGCACTGACCAATGATCCTCGCTCATTAACACCACCAACACACTTCAGGGATAATTTACGCTTATACCAAGCCAATTAACCTACAAACCTGTACGTCTTTGGAATGTGGGAGGTAACCCATGCAGGCCAGGAGGAGAACGTACAAACTCCGTACAGACAAGCACCCATAGTGAGGATCGAACCCGGGTCTCTGGCGCTGTAAGGCAGCAGCTCTTCTACTGCGCCACCTGGACCAGCCTAGACGAACAATGACCTGGGACTCATCACCACTGTTGATGAGGTAATTAAAGTGTGGACATAACTGCTGGCATTGGCTGGCAACATTCTAGCAACACCCACATCACATGAATGAATAAATGGGGCGGGAGATTGCAACCTTCACGTGGCGCACCCTGTTTCGACTAATGCAATCAACCTGGCGTGCACAAACAGAAGATCAAACAGAACAAGTTGTCTTACAACTTTAGGCTGTGCACGCCACACGCGAGAAGAAGAAGAATGAATAATTCAAATGAAGCAATTACGTTTGGCAGTAGATTTTACCATCTGTTAACCACAGATAACAGTGATGTCCTTGGTTGCCGCAGTTGAAAAAGGAGGTCCAAGGGAAGGTGAGGTTACAAATGTACTTCAATGCTGAAGATAGACACAAAGTGCTGAAATAACATAACGGGTTAAGAAGCATCTCCGGGAAAAAAGGACTTGGTCATAAGCCTTCTCCAGACCACAGCCTGAAGAAGGGTTCAAACCCAAATACTCACCCATTTATTTTCTCTACATATGCTGCCTGACCCGTTCTGTGTCACTCCAGCACTTTGTGTCTTTCTTCGGTATAAACCAGCGTCTGCAGTTCTTTTCTACACATCCAATGCTGAGAATTCAGGTGAGGGCTATTGATGGAGCACATATTCGGAGACCACTGGTGAACTTATACATTCACCTGTCTTGAGCTATCAGCCCAGTGGACAGAGAGCCTTGGTAGAATGTTAAAATGGTTGAATTTGGTTAGTCAAAGACATTGCTCTGAGGAAGTTATGGAGCAATGCCTGACACTAAGACGATTAACATCCAACAAGCACAAGCTTTCCCTCTCTGTGCCCTTTCCTTATTCTTTCTGCCATGGTGTCCCCCACAGGAGAAAAAAAAGGTGCATGTCCAGGGCATTAGGACCTGAAATGTAAGGAATACTCCCCACTTCTCTCAATGGCTCCAACATGACTTGGGAAGCCTGACAGACTGGGAGCCTGCCTGCCTGGAGCCCCAACATTCATTCCAGTGCAGCTTAGCTGCCGAGCGCAGTACCACAAACATGCCCCGGCTACACCAACAGCTCCTCCAAAATGCCCAAGTCTGCCATCACAAAGGACAAAGACAACAGCCGCAAGGAACCATTGACACCCGCAGGTTTCCGCCCAAGTCAAGCGTCCTCCTGACTTAAAAAATATATTGCTGATCATTCATCATGACTGGTTTAAATCCTGGAGCTCCCTGGAAGCAGCATTGTGGCTGTACCTTCAGCAGAGCTTCTGCAATAGTCCAAGCATGCAGCTTTTTACTCCTTTTTTCAGGTTAATTAGGGTTAAGCAATAAATGCTGGTCTCAATTGCATTGCAAACCTCAGGCACCTGCTACTCCAAAATGGTTTGGATTATGCGTGAATTCTAGTCGGTATCTTGAAATCTCCAAAAGAGTGAAAAAACCAAATGCTTCTTTTCTTAAATCAATATGCTGCAAGAATCCACAATGAAATGGTAACCTCTTTAAATGTGTGCGTCCGTGTGCGTTTGTGTTTGTTAGTGTGTATGTGTTTGTATGCACATGTGTTTATGTGTGCGAGTGTGTGTGTGTGCATGCATGTGTGTGTGTGCATGTGTGTGTGAGTATGTGTGCGTGAGTATGTGTGCGTATGAGTGTGAGTGCGTGCGTGAGTGTGAGTGTGTGAGTGTGCGTGAGCGTGTGTGTGCGTGAGCGTGCGTGAGCGTGTGTGTGCGTGAGCGTGTGTGTGCGCATGAACAAGCACGCGAGTGCGCACGCATTAGTTTGTGTGTGCGTGTGTGCATGTGCGCGAGTGAGTTTGCGTGTGCGAGTGCGAGTGCCAGCGTGCAAGTGCGCGTGCGCAAGTGCGCGTCTGTGTGTGTGCGTGCGTGACTGTGAGCGTGTATGTGCGCGCGTGAGTGTGTGTGCATGCATGTGAGTGTGCATGTGTGTGCGTGTGTTTGTCTGTGTGTGTAAGTGTGCGTGTGTGTGCATGTGCGGGTGTGTGTTTATGTGCGTGTGTGCGCGCGAGTGTGCTTGTGAGCGTGCACGAGTGTGCGTGCGAGTGCGCGCGCGAGTGCGAGTGTGCGCGCGAGTGCGGGGAGAGAGTGACAGAGATAAGCCATCGGTGTATGATGAACATGGACTAAGTTGCATTGCAGAGGGCCAATTTGAGTCAGCATTGCACGCTGCTGCAATCTGCCTCCTCTGTATGAAATACCAAATCAGCAAATGCAGAGCCCGATAGAAATTAGATTTTACCAATATTTGATTCACTAAATCTTTAGCTATGGCCTCCATTCAAAAAGGGACCCACCAAGAAATCACAAATTTGGTGAAATGAAATTGTTAAGATTGTTTGCCCAGATGTTTCCTGATGACAAACAGAGTGTGCAAGTATGAGGCTTCTCTGCCCTGACCACCGGGCTGCTGATCAAATGCAAGTACATGGAATTTGTGTAGATAACTATCATTGTCAACATGGATGTGGTGGGCTAAAGAGTCTTTCTGTGCTGTACTGTAGTTGGGTAATTAAAATGCCATTTTCTATGGTAGCCATACTACAGCAGCAATAAATTAGTTAAACGAGTTTGGAAACTAGTGCTGGAACTAAGGGTGGGGTAATCGGCAGACTTATTTCCCTCCGGACAGGGCCGGCCTTAGGAGGTGCAGGGCCCAACTGGGAACAATTTTCATAGAAATAGAAATATATAATTATAAATGAGTCATATTCAGGCACGTGTCGTGAGTAATTACTCAGGGTAGGCAGTCAGTCGGCTTTAAAAAATATTTTAACCGCGCATGCGCAGATTGTTCTCCTCTCCGTAAAAATTAAAAATAAAAATAAAGAAAGCAATTTGCCCAAGGCTTCCAAATCTCCTTCTTTCTGAATTACTGAAAGGGTGGGGGGGTGACGGCAGGTGGAGAGATGGTGGGAAAAACGGGAGTACGCCGGGACAAGTTGAATCAGATGTGATCTTATTGAATGACTATACTAGATCAAGGGACAAATTGGGGGGAAGAGTTCCTTTCACAGCATGTGGGTAGTCTAGCCAGGGGTAAAGTTGCGGGGAGGGCAGGAGCGTTGAGAAGGATGGGGTCGGGGATCATGCCAGTGACCCACTCACTCACCGCTGCCGCAGCGCTCTGGGCGTGGAGCCACCATATTGTGGCTGGGGAGGGAAGCAGCTCGCATGGCTACGAGCGGCTGCCGAGACCGGACAGCGGAGCCGACCACCATCTCAGCGCCTTCTGCCGGCCCGCTCACCTCTGGCTGTGCTCTCCGTTTGAACAGTGAGGGGACCAGCTCAAGAGCAAAGATCATAGAGCTGAGTGGGTCAGCGGGTGATGGATAACAGGACAGCGGGCGGTGGAGCTTACTCCTGTGTCAGCGCGAACAAGAGACCAATTGAGGTTACTCGCACTGACATATGGAGTAAGCACCACTGCCCGCTGTCCTCTTAACCATCGCCCGCTGACCCACTCTTGAGCTGGATTCTGGCATGATCCTCAACCCCCTCCTTCTCAACGCTCCTGCCCTCCCCGCAACTTTACCCCTGGCCAGACTCCCCACACAATGTGAAAATAACTCTTTCCCCCCCCCCCCCCCCCCCCCATTTTACAGCCGCTTCCCATCAGCTGCTAGCAATGAGGGATAGACTTGGCTATTCTCAATACAGCAACATCGTTCTTGATCTATCTTTCTTGGCTAACAACCTAACCTTCAGCCTCCAAGATGCAGGTACTTTTTCGTGCCTTATTTTTGGGTAAAAAATAGCATAATTGCCGGGAATGTGGTGTTACATATATAGTGCAATCAGTGATGGAAATGAGTTTTAGGAACTAGGGGTACGCTAATGTCCATGAGGCTGAGGTTGGGAAGGGAGTTGGGGGGGGGGGGGGGGGGGGGTAGATGCTACAAGCCCCCCGTGAGAAATTTTATTTAACTCTGAAATTGAAGATAGACATAAAGTTGGAGTAACTCAGCAGGACAGGCAGCGCAGCGACTCTGAGAGAAGACCCTTCTTCAGACTGACCTGAACTCTCGTCGGTGAGAGTACTTGTGATTGTCTGAAGAAGGGTCTCGACCAGAAACACAACCCTCTCCCCAGAGCCACTGCCCGTTCCGCTGAGCCACCACAGCCCCCTGTGTCCACCTTCAACTCCAGAGCCGAACAAAAAACGCTGAGTGCTGGAGGAACTCAGCGGGCCAGGCAGCACCCGCAGAGGGAATGGACCAGGAGCCGCCACGGGCCAGGACTCCCACCCCCCCTAACAAAAAGGAACCGCAGATGCAGCAGTCACCGCAAAATGTCAAATGATTCCAGGAATGCCGAGGCGACAGGGTGAGAGAGAGAGGGAGTGAGAGAGCGAGAGAGAGACGAGATGGGAGCGGGAGAGAGAGTGCGCGAGAGGGAGAGAGGGAAAGAGGGAGGGGGAGGGCGAAAGACAGAGATACACAGCATGGGTCGGTAGCTGAATGACTTTACCTGCACACCAAGAAGAAGCCCGTGCTCACGGTCCAGAGCCCTCAATCATGAAGTGAGTTTTACGAAATTCTCAATGTGTCATCAATACATCGATCTACATTCCTCAGTAAATGTAATTGTGTTTTGAATAAGTATTAATGAGGCCGCGTGCCTTTTAATAAAATTCACAGGAATGCCGTGAATTTTATTCAAAGGCACGCGGCGTCATTAATACTTGGTCAAAAAACAATTACATTTATTGAGGAATGTAGATCGATGCGTTGATGGCACATTGTATCTCTACGTGCAAACTACTGGCTGCTAGCAAGTGCTAACAGTGGTAGTTAACAAATTGTTTTAATTGATGGCCGGTGCACCGGTTTTTATCAATGTTCGTTTTTTTTAAAAATCCGTATTTGACAAGGCGAATGGGTTTTTTTTTAAATCTGTATTTAACAACGCAAAATTCATATTTCCGTACAAAATTAGCGCGGGGCTCCCAATTGGGAGCAATCGGTCCAATCGGCTTAAGGCCGACCCTGCCTCCGGGGATGAATAAAATGTTATCGTATCGTATTGTATCATAATCAGGCACAGGGGCTGAAATTCATCTGCACACATCCTCCACCCACACCTCTGTGACTTCCCCTGACCCTCTCTCCACCGCTGTGGTAGTTAGTATCTGTGATTGTACGCACACATGCTCAGAGTCACTATCACAGACAGGATGATAATGCAGGTGAGATTCACAGCAATTACTGTTTGAAATTAAGCTGGCAAGTGCACCAGAGCTGACCTGCCATTGACGCAAAAGACTCATCATTCACACTCAATGGGAGATCAAAGCATCAATGTCCTGCAGGAACATCTTCATTCATGTATGATTTGCTGAGAAATGGGATTCTATAAAATTAAATATCTGTTATTTTGTGGCCATATCACATAAAGAATGATTTGCATGTGCTTTGAAATGTCCGTGCCTTTTCTTTGCAGAAGTTTGGCCTGTATGAAAATTGGACTTCCCGTTGCAATTTACCCAACCCCTAATGTCATTTCTCTTTGTGTTTCATGAACATGATGATATTCATTGCTTGGGAAGGAACTGCTGATGCTGGTTAAATCCGAAGATGGAGTAATTCAGCGGGACAAGCAGCATCTCTGGAGAGAAGGAATAGGTGACATTTCAGGTCGAGACCCTTCTTCAGACTAATGTCTGGGGGGGGGGGGGGGGGGGGGGGGGGTTGGAAAAATAAAGGAAAAGCCAGAGACAGTGGGCTGTTAGGGGGGAGGGGGGAGAAAGCAAGGACTATCTGAAATTGGAGAAGTCAATATTCACACCGCTGGGGTGTAAACTACCCAAGCAAAATATGAGGTGCTGCTCCTCCAATTTGCGCTGGGCCTCATTCTGGCAATGGAGGAGGCCCAGGACAGAAAGGACATGAGGTTGGAGGAGGTTCCGGTGAACCTCTGCCTCACCTGGCAAGACTGCTTGGGTCCGTGGATGGAGTCGAGGGGGGGAGGTAAAGCGACAAGTGTAGCATTTCCTGCGGTTGCAAGGGAAAGTACCCGGGGAGGGGGTGGTTTGGGTGGGTCAGGACAAATTGACCAGGGAGTTACGGAGGGATCGGTCTCTGCGGAAAGCAGAAAGAGGAGGAGATGGGAAAATGTGGCCAGTGATGGAATACCATTAGAGGTGGAGAAAATGTCAGAGGATTATATGTTGTTAAAAACTGGTGTCTGATTAGTTCCCAGTTGGAAAGTAAGAGGAAAGGACATGATATACGTGGAAAATGAACCAATTTCAGTCATTATTACGGAAATGAGAATAGTGCACAATGCTAAACTCTTCTTGTACATTAATGATATTGAGAAAATGATACCTGTGTTCATCTGATTCAATCACAACAGAGACAACAATCGCAGGTTCACAGCAGGACGTCACTTAAGGGAGTCTGACAAGGTAATTTCTCCCGTTAATACTTGTATAACAATATTTTATCAATGCAAATATCCATTTCAAATTAATTAAAATTCTAACTCTTTCTCTTCCACCTATAATAGTCAGAATTTCCTTGCCAATATACAAAATCATGCGTATAAAATCATGAGAGGAATAGATCGGGTAGATACACAAAGTCTCTTGCCCACAACCCCAATACAGAACTGATTATCTTTGGATCAATGGAAGAGGGAAGTAAACTAACTATATTCCAAGAAGCTTTTCTTGATTATGGTCTAATAACAGCAAAAAAACTTATACTCAAATTTTGAAAACACGCAACTACGCCAACATTCAAAATGTGGATTTCAAATACGTCTGAAACGCTTCATCTTGAAGAAATGAGATTTCTCCTAATAGGCAAAGTAGACCAATTCTCAAAGACTTGGTCTCCTTTTATCAACTTTTTGAAAGCATATGGTGCAACATAACATAACCTCAGAAATTAAATGGTTTAGAACCGGGTGACGGATGGGCAAAAATATGAAATAGGTAGATCTCTCCTAATCTCTCTTTTCTTTACTTTCTCCTTCTATTTCAATCTTTTCAACTTCTCTTATATGCCCTTTATTTCTTTTGCTATCTGTTTCTACTCGCTGTTCTATAAAATTAAAAAAAAAAAAAAAAGTCTCTTGCCCAGAGTTGGGGAATCGAGGATCAGAGGACATAGGTTTAAGGTGAAGCAAAAAAGATTTAATAGGAATCTGAGGAGTAACCTTTTCACACAAAGGGTGGTGGATGTATGGAACGAGCTACGAGAGCAGGTAATTGAGGCAGGGACTATCACAACGTTTAAGAAACATTTAGACAGGTCCAAGGATAGGACTGGTTTTGAGTGATATGGTGGAACTAGTGTGGCTGGGACATGTTGACCAGAGTAGGCAAGTTGGGCCAAAGGGCCTGTTTCCACACTGCATCACTCCATGACTCTAACAAGCTTGGCACCTGCAACAGCCTTGCTGTTATAGTCAAAGAGCTATACAGCATGAAAACAGACCCTTGGGCCCAACTATTCCATGCTGACCAAGTTGCCTTAACAAGCTCATCCCATTTTTGTGCACCTGGCCCATATCCTTCCAAACCTTTCCTTTCCATGTAACTGTCCAAGTCTCTTCTAAATGTCATAATTGCATCTGCCACTGCCACTTCCACTGGCAGCTTGTCCCATATACACACCAGCCTCTGTGAGAAAAAGTTGACCAGGTCCCTTCTAAATCTTTCCCCTCTCACCACAAACCAATGCGCTCTGGTTTTAAACACCCACACCCCAGTGTAATGAGTATGGAAACAATGGGTCGTCTGGGCTTGCATTCACTGGAATTTAGAATGATGAGAAGGGATCATAGAAGCATATAGCATTCTTATGGGATTGTACAGGCTAGATGCAGGAAAATATTCCCGATGTTGGGAGAGTCCAGACCCAGGGGTCACAGTTTCAGAATAAGGGGACAGCAATTTAGGACTGAGATGAGGAAAGATTTTTTCACCCAAAGTGTTGTGAATTTGTGGAATTTTACTTCGGAGTCACGCGAGTGGTTCCGTGAAGCAGACCCGCCAGTCCGCATGCACATTATTACGTCTGACGCATGGCGCTCTGACGGGCTGGCAGGGCGCAGCTCCACCAGTGGTAAGTTCAAAACCCTGAGGCAAGATTTTAAACTTAGCTGAGGTCTTTCTCCGGGCAGGAAAACATGTTTTTCAGGAGCGAGACCGCAATGGAGAAAGTAATGAAAGGAAGGTCGTGGCGGTCCGCTAGGAAAATAGCTACGGAAGACCACGGGAGTGCGGGTAGCGGATGGCCGTTCCTCTCGCCTTCAGAGTCTCTGGCAGCACAGCCAGTGGCTTCCAACTTGGGGCCGGTGGAAGGCACCGTGGCTACTCAGGTGGGTCAGAAAGCCACCAAAAAAATCAAAAAGGCCCATTGACTGATGAGCCGGGACAGGAGGATGGTCCTCCCTCAATGGATGCCGTTTTAGGGCGGCTGTCCAGAATGGAACGCCTCATGGAGAGGATGTTCCATCAACAAATGCTCGAGGAAGACGAACTTTATATCCATGGGTCTCCACAGGAGCCCGTGGCAGCAGCACCTGTAACAGGGCTGCATGATGGCTCCCTCTTGGAGGAGGTGAGCCCACGGAGTCAGTTTTGTTCTGACTCCGAGATCGGAGATATAGCTGATGAGCATACCTCCAGGCAAGGAGACCAGGGGTCAGGGGTGCCAAGCATGGCATCCAAATATACCATACCTGCCAGAACGGGTGAGCCAATAAATGAGGATCTGGCCAGGACCATCAATTACATGGTCTCACATCAACTGCAGGACCTCACCATAGAAGAAACCTGCATGAAATACCAAACACCGGGTAATTACGCATCACTCAAAGTCCCAGCTGTGAACCACCCAATCTGGGGGCACATGGCAGCAGGAATCAGAGCCCAAGAGTTAAGGCTCCAGAAGATCCTCAAGCTCCTGTCTTTGGGGATAACAGCTTTTGCCAGGTCAGTATGGTGTACCAGACATTAATTTGTTTGCGTCCAGATTGATTCACCAATTACCAAAGTATGTTTCATGGGAGCCAGACCCAGGGGCAGTAGCGGTAGATGCATTCTCGCTACACTGGGGTGGAATGTTTTTATATGCATTTCCTCCATTTTGCCTCATCAGTCGGTGCTTGGTCAAGGTCGAGCAGGACTCTGCCTCAGGCATTTTGGTAGTTCCCGACTGGCCTACACAACCATGGTTCCCACTGATTTTAAGATTAGAAACACAGCCTTTTATGGTTATCCCCCAAAGCAGTAGTCTGCTGGTTCATCCTGTAACTGGGGAAAATCATCCATTACATGACCGTATTAATCTGTTGATTTGCAGATTCTGAGGAGACCGTTCCTGGGGCTCGGACGATCAGAGCGTGCAGTGGATGTGATTACTGCAGCCTGGAGGGATAGTACTAAAAAACAATCTATTTCTCATATCAAGAAATGGGAGATGTTCTGTTTACAGTCGAACATTTCATATCATACGGCAAGCATACCTGATGTGTTGGAATTTCTTTCCACGTTATTTTTTGATGAGTGACTAAGCTGCAGTGCCATCAATAGCGCCAGGATTGCCTTGTCATCCTACCTGTGCCAAGGAATGGGACAACACCCTGTTGGGTCTCACCCTTTAGTATCTCGGTTCTTGAAGAGCATTTTTAACTGCAATGCCCCCAGGCCTAGATACACGGAAATTTGGGATGTGAGCGTGGTTCTTGAGTTGCTTCGCCAATGGGCTCCAGCAACATCTCTGTCATTGGCCAGACTGACTCTCAAAGTGGTCATGATCAAGGCGCTGGTTTCAGCACAACGCGTCCAGACGTTGCAGAAGCTTCGACTGGACAGGATGGTTTCGTCCGTAAATAACATAACCTTTTATGTTTATGATTTACTTTAGCAGAGCAGGCCAGAGATGTTAGGGCTTAGACTTCATTTTATGGCATACCCCATAGACCTTCGCCTCTGTGTAGTCACGCACTTACAGCAGTACATCGAGGTCACCAAGAGCATCAGAGGCTCTGAATTGGCTATATTCGTCAGTTATAAGAAGCCTCATAACAAGGTGGATAAAACAGGTTCTGGTTTATGCTGGAGTAAACACTGATGTGTATAAATCTCACTCCACCAGGGCGGCTTCAACGTCAGCAGCAAGGGCACAGGACGTCCCTCTCGACCAAATCCTCCCGGCCGCAGGATGGTCCAGTGAATTGACGTTTCAGAGGTTTTATCACAAAACCTCTTGCCACACTGGGGGTATTTGGGCACTCGATTCTAAATTCTGTTTTGTAGCTTCCCCCTGGGACAGAGGGGTCGCTATTTTTTCTTTCTTTGTTAAATAAAGCACCAATTTGGTTAAGTCTGTATCATGTCTTGCAGTCAGAAACAGGTGAATTGATCATGGGGAACAAGGACATGGCAGACCAATTGAATAACTACTTTGGTTCTGTCTTCACTAAGGAGGACATAAATAATCTGCCGGAAATAGCAGTGGAATGGGGGTCAAATAAGATGGAGGAACTGAGTGAAATCCAGGTCAGCCGGGAGGTGGTTTTGGGTAAATTGAACGGATTGAAGGCCGATAAATCCCCAGGGCCAGATAGTCTGCATCCCAGAGTACTCAAGGAGGTAGCCACAGAAATAGTGGATGCATTAGTGATAATTTTTCAAAATTCCTTAGATTCTGGAGTAGTTCCTGAGGATTGGAGGGTAGCTAATGTAACCCCACTTTTTAAAAAAGGAGGGAGAGAGAAAGCGGGGAATTACAGACCAGTTAGTCTAACATCGGTAGTGGGGAAACTGCTAGAGTCGGTTATTAAAGATGGGATAGCAGCGCATTTGGAAAGTGGGGAAATCATTGGACAAAGTCAGCATGGATTTACGAAAGGTAAATCATGTCTGACAAATCTGATAGGATTTTTCGAGGATGTAACTAGTAGAGTGGATAAGGGAGAACCAGTGGATGTGTTATATCTAGACTTTCAGAAGGCTTTCGACAAGGTCCCGCATAAGAGATTAGCATACAAACTTAAAGCACACGGTATTGGGGGTTCAGTATTGATGTGGATAGAGAACTGGCTAGCAGACAGGAGGCAAAGGGTAGGAGTAAACGGGTCCTTTTCAGAATGGCAGGCAGTGACTAGTGGGGTGCCGCAAGGCTCAGTGCTGGGACCCCAGCTATTTACAATATATATTAATGATTTGGACGAGGGAATTCAATGCAACATCTCCAAATTTGCAGATGATACCAAGCTGGGGGGTATAATTAGGTGTGAGGAGGATGCTTGGAGGCTGCAGGGTGATTTGGATAGGCTGAGTGAATTGGCAGATGCATGGCAGATGCAGTATAATGTGGATAAATGTGAGGTTATCCACTTTGGTGGCAAAAACATGAGGGTAGACTATTATCTGAATGGTGGCAGATTAGGAAAGCGGGACATGCAACGAGACCTGGGTGTCATGGTACACCAGTCATTGAAAGTAGGCATGCAGGTGCAGCAGGCAGTGAAGAAAGCAAATGGTATGTTAGCATTCATAGCGAAAGGATTTCAGTATAGGAGCAGGGAGGTTCTACTGCAGTTGTACAGGGTTTTGGTGAGGCCACACCTGGAGTATTGCGTACAGTTTTGGTCTCCAAATCTGAGGAAAGACATCCTTGCCATAGAGGGGGTACAGAGAAGATTCACCAGACTGATTCCTGGGATGTCAGGACTTTCATATGAGGAAAGATTGGATAGACTCGTCTTGTACTCGCTGGAATTTAGAAGATTGAGGGGGGATCTTATAGAAACTTACAAAATTCTTAAGGGGTTGGACAAGCTAGATGCTGGAAGATTGTTCCTGATGTTGGGGGAGTCCAGAACAAGGGGTCACAGTCTAAGGATAAGGGGGAATTCCTTTAGGACCGAGATGAGGAAAACATTCTTTACACAGAGAGTGGTGAGTCTCTGGAATTCTCTGCCTCAGAAGGTAGTTGAGGCCAGTTCATTGGCTATATTTAAGAGGGCGTTAGATGTGGCACTTGTGGCTAAAGGGATCGGGGGTATGGAGAGAAGGCAGGTACGGGATACTGAGTTGGATGATCAGCCATGATCACATTGAATGGCGGTGCAGGCTCGAATGGCCGAATGGCCTACTCCTGCACCTATTTTCTATGTCTATGTTGGAATGCTTTATTTGTTATTACTCATCCTGTGTCAACCAAGGCAGTGTGTCGCATGGACTCATATCCACGGCATGAAATCACAGAGGTTTGAAGTCTTCACGGATTCACTCACGTGACTCCGAAGTAAAATAGTAAGATTAGACGAGAACTTACCAGTTTGAAGTTTGATCTTTATTTTATGAGGAGTTGCGTTGAGCGATTACGTGCCCACCGCTCCCAGTCCTCATATCCCAAAGGTCATCTGGTAGTTTCTAATCTTACTATATTATGTCAATTACTGTTATCTGTGATTTCACGCCGCTGCTTTGAAGATTGACGCGCATGCGGACTAGCGGGTCTTCTTCACGTATTCGCTCATCGTAACTCCTCATAAAATAAAGATCAAACTTCAAACTGGTTAGTTCTCATTTAATCTTACTATTTTCTGCCATGGAAGGCAGGGGAGGCCAATTCACTGGATGTTTTCCACTTTAGTTTTTATTGCTTTTATGTATACACAAAAAAAACACAAATATAACAACGAAACATACAACATTACAGTGAAATGTACAACAGTGCAGCGGGGTGTTCAGTATACAATTAATGATGTAGTATACAGAACTATTTTCATATTAAAACATTTTCCAATACATTGTCAGTAAAATTATACAGTGTTGATGTTTTTATTTCTATACCTAATCCATTTTTCCCATTTTCTGTTAAACTCGTCTTCTTTAACTCTTAGAGAATATGTCATTTTCTCCATTACAAATATTTCCTGTACTATGTCTAACCATTGTCTAAGTCTGGGTGTGTCCACTCCAAGCCAGTTTCTTATAATGGCCTTTCTGCCAGCTGTGAGTAGGATTTTAACCAAGTAATGGTCTTCCTTCAGCACCACTGTATTTATATTACCCAGGTATAAAATGGAACACTTCTTGCAGACTATATATCCTAATACCTCAGTTAATTCTGAATTCATTCTGTCCCAAAATGGTTCTATTTTTGGGCAACTCCAGAAGATATTTTCACAATGGCAGGAAGTGACTAGTGGGGTACCGCAAGGCTCAGTGCTGGGACCCCAGCTATTTACAATATACATAATGATCTGGATGAGGGAATTGAAGGCAATATCTCCAAGTTTGCGGACGACACTAAGCTGGGGGGCAGTGTTAGCTGTGAGGAGGATGCTAGGAGAATGCAAGGTGACTTGGATAGGCTGGGTGAGTGGGCAAATGTTTGGCAGATGCAGTATAATGTGGATAAATGTGAGGTTATCCACTTTGGTGGCAAAAATAGGAAAACCGACTACTATCTAAATGGTGGCCGATTAGGAAAAGGGGAGATGCAGCGCGACCTGGGTGTCATGGTACACCAGTCATTGAAAGTAGGCATGCAGGTACAGCAGGCAGTGAAGAAAGCCAATGATATCTTAGCTTTCATAGCAAAAGGATTTGAGTATAGGAGCAGGGAGGTTCTACTTCAGTTGTATAGGGTCTTGGTGAGGCCACACCTGGAGTATTGCGTACAGTTCTGGTCTCCAAATCTGAGGAAGGACATTATTGCCATAGAGGGAGTGCAGTGAAGGTTCACCAGACTGATTCCTGGGATGTCATCATCCCCATCATCCTTGGAAATGAGGTGCTTACTTCCGTGGGATACATCATTACATCATCTGCAAAAATGTCAATTTTATGTTCTCTGTCTCTTATAGTTACTCCCCTCAGTTCCCTATCTTGACGAATCGCTTGAGCCAATGGTTCAATATATATAGTAAACAGGGTAGGGTTAAGACAACATCCCTGTCTCGTTCCTCTTCCTAACACAAATCTCTCAGTTAAGGACCCATTCACCTTTACTCTTGCAGTAGGTTGCTGGTAAATTGCTTTAATAACTTGAATTGAATCTTCGGTAAAGCCAAATCTTTCTAGTGTTTGATGTAAGAATTCCCAATTAACCCTATCAAAAGCCTTTTCCGCGTCTAGACTCATCAGGACAGCACGCGTACTTTCCTTTTGAATCTTGTGTATTATATGTGGGGTTCTTCTAATGCTGTCCTGTGTTTGTCTACCTATTATAAAACCAGTCTGGTCTTCATCAATTAAATCTGGCATGAACTTTTCAAATTGTTTGGAGATAATTGAAGAATATAATTTATAGTCCACCTTCAGAAATATAGTTCACCTCCCTGAACTCACACATGCACTGACTTCACAGCCTAACCCCCGGACTTTCAACTATCCACCTACTGTAATTTGTACTGTAACTGTAATTTCCAATATGTGCAATAACCCATACTGGATATAGGAATCCTATTTATCCATTGTCTTTTTATAGATATGTATATAGCGCCGCAGAAACTGTGCACCTTATCTTCCCCCCCCCCCCCCCCCCTTTTTTTGTTTTGCACTGAGTAGGAGCAGCTTTTAATCTCATTGTACATGTGTATAGTGACAATAAAAGGCATTCTGATTCTGATTCTGAAATGATATCGGTCTGTAGTTGGTACAATTTTCTTTGTCTTTGTTCTCTTTGGGGATTAATGTTATAATTGCCTCTTTCCATGACGGGGGTGTCTTGCCTTCTTTGATAATCCAGTTAAAGGTTCTCAGAAGAAGTGGGTTCAGCTCATTCCGAAATATTTTATACCATTCTATAGGGAAACCGTCGCTGCCTGGGGCCTTGTTTGATTTCATCCTACCAATTGTCTTCTCTATCTCCTCCAGTGATATTTCTGATGTGATTATTTTATTTTGTGTCTCTCCAATACAGGGCAGACCTATTGTACTTATTGATTCCCCATCTACTGTAGAGGTTTGTGTATATAATTCTTTATAATATTCCTGGAAGATATGTTCTATTTCTTTTGGATCACTCTTCAAATTCTGTGTACAGGGGTCCTTAATTTTGTTTATGGTGTTGTCAGCCTGTTGTTTGCGTAGCCTTCGGGCAAGTATTTTAGTGGATTTAGGGCCAAGCTCATAATGTGCCTGTTTTACAAATCTTGCTTTTTTCTCCACCTCTTGACCCAATATTCCATCCATTTGTCCCCTCAAATCTTCTATTTGCTTATAAGTTCTCTGGTGCTTATTATTTTTGTGCTTCTGTTCTAAATCCTTCAGGTCTGGTATCAACTTATTATATGTTTTCATTCTGGCCTTTTTAATATGTGATGCCCTCGCTATTAACCTACCTCGTATTACAGCCTTCAATGAGTCCCATAGTATGGATGGGTCCACCTCCCCATTGTCATTCTCCTCTAGATAGGTTTTGATTTCCAATTTAATATCATTAACAGTTGTTTTATCATTCAGTATTCCAACATTTAATCGCCACAATGTGTTTTTCCTTCTACTGTCCATTTGAATTGTTAAGTATATGGCATTATGGTCTGATACATCTGCCACACCAATTCTGCAATCCGTTACCCTATAACAGTCTCCTTTCTGCATTAAGAAATAGTCTATTCTGGAGTAAACTGAGTGCGGTATTGAGTAATGTGTATAGTCTCTTTCTAGAGGGTGAAAATTCCTCCAGACATCAAGAAAATCAAATTCTTCACAGGTAGTGTTTAGTAGTTTTGTTAACTGGTTCCTATTCTTCTTTTTACTTGTCATATCAAGCCTATGATTCAGCACAACATTCAGATCACCCCCACATATACAAATTCCTTCTGCTTCCATTGCAATAATATCAAATAGGGATTTGAAAAAATGTTTATCACTATCTGGGGGAGCATAGATATTCACCAGTGTCAGGATATTATTATCAACTTTGCCCTTTAATATGATATATCTCCCTTCTTTGTCTTTTATTTCTTTAAACATTTGGAATTTAACTGAGTTTGATATCAAGATTGCCACTCCTCTTTTATGACTACAAGTATGTGAGCTATAACATATGTGTTTTTATATCCAAATCTTTTCAGCTTCTCATGCTCGTGTCACGATAAATGGGTTTCTTGTAAGAAAATAATATGTATCTTCACTTTTTTCAATTTAGTCATGACTTGAGCCCTCTTAATTGGATTACCCAAACCATTAACATTTAGAGACATCAGCTTAAGTCCTTGACATTGCATCATTACACTTAGTGTGATTGATTTCACTGTATCCCCTCAACTCAACAC
This sequence comes from Raja brachyura, assembly GCA_963514005.1. The sequence continues at coordinate 51,102,024 of OY740795.1, forward strand.
CCGAACCATTCTGAATGACAAACCAAAACATATGAACAAACAAAGGTGTTTTACCTGGCAAAACAAAACATCAAAACATATATGGACTCCCAAAAAAGGGTAATCTCTCTCCTCCATAGATCCAGAATCCCCTTGTAAATTGAGGGGGGAAGCCTAACACTAAGAAATGACCCTCTCCTAGATAAGGGGGGTAACCCTCTATGGGTCCATCCATTCATTCTAGCTCTAATATTTCGCTAATCTCCCTCACTGGATGTTTTCAAGAGAGTTAGATATAGCTCTTAAGGCTAATGGAATCAAGGGAAATGGGGAGAAAGCAGGAATGGGGTACGGATTTTGGATTATCAGCCATGATCATATTGAATGGCGATGCTGGCTCAAAGGGCAGAATGGCCTACTACTGCACTTATTTTCCATGTTTCTATGCTAAGCACCTTACATGTGCCGTCAATGGCTTTACAAGCCCCTGTAAACTCACCCTCAGCCTCCGGCACTCCAGGCAAAAAAGATTCTGGCTTCATTCCTTATAACTCAAACCTTCCAGACGCAGTAGCATTATCAAAACTCATTTTTGAATCCTTTCTAATTTAATGATATCTTTCCTGTAGCTTGGCAGCTGGGACTGTACATGGTATACCAAATGTAGCCCTATCATTGTCGTGTCCAGTTGTATTATGACATCCTAACCCTGTACCTAAAGCCTTGGCCAGAGAGTGCAAGCATGTCATATGTCTTCTTTGTCACCCTGCTCACCTGTGCCCTTATTTTCATGGAACTATGAACCTGCACCTCATGATCTCACTACTCTACAACACTCCCCAGCACCTTAGCATTCACTGTTCTCGTTTGTCTAATACTTCACGCTTATCTGAATTAAACTCCATCTGCCATTCTTCGGCCCACTGGCCCAGTTGATCAAGACCCCATTGTAAACTTAGGAAACTTTCTTCACTGTCCAATAGCTATACAATCAATTTTAGTGTTGACAGAGAATCTCTCAACACTAAAATTGAACTTCCTGCGGGAATTCATTCCACTTATAAATGTCAGGAATGTTTTATTGCCACATGCACTGGGAACAACAAAACTCTTCCTTGCTGCAGCTTTACAGGCACATTAAATGCAACAGCACTACAAATAAATATGCAATCAATTATCAGCATTACAGTGAACAAGCCCATGATAGTGCAAGCCAGAGTACCTGGTGCAATCCTTGTAGTTCAAAATGCTTAGTAGTTCAGAGCTGAGATACTGTAGCATTGTGGTTCAGGTTTAGTTTAGAGATACAGCACGGAAACAGGCCCTTTGGACAACCAGCAATCCCTGCACATTAAGACCACCCTACACACGCGAGGGATAATTTAACATTTATACATTTATACCAAGCCATTTAACCTACAAACCTGTGCATCTTTAAAGTGTGGGAGGATGATCTCTGATCATCTCGGAGAAATGATCTCTGAAGATCTCGGAGAAAACCAATGCAGGTCACGGGGAGAACGTACAATCTCTGTAGAGACAGCACCCGTAGTCAGGCTGGAACCCGGGTCTCTGGCGCTGTAAGGCAGTAATTCTACCACCACGCCACAGTGCCACCAGGTTGTGCAGCATGGTTCAAGAACCTGATGGTTGTTTGGAAAAGGCTGTTCTTAAAGTAGGTATGTTACAATACTTACCTTCAGCGGCGCTGCAGTTCTGCCATTGGCCGTGTGCGCAACTTTTGTGCCTTTGCGGGATTAAAATGCTGTTTTCTCCTGTCTGTCCCAGATATACTTTCTCGCGCTGCCAGCTGATGCTGAAAAATCGTTCTGCTTTGCCTTCTCTGAAGTTTTGTTTTTAAATCGCGGGACAATTTAATTGCTGGAGTAAAATTGTCAAGTCTCGCGTTTCATGTCGTTTCTAGTTATTGGTTTTTAGTATTAGAGTTTGCATTCTTGTTTTATTTTGGTGTCTCACATCTCCTCTTGTTTCAGGTCCAATTTCCTGTCAGGTCGTTTACCCTCATGTGATTGTTGGCCCCACCCTGATGTGTTTCACCTGTGTCTCATTATCCCCTGTTAAGTCTGTATTAAGCCCTTTGTGTTTTAGTTCTCATTGCCAGTTTGTTGTGTATGTTACTTGGTATCACTGTGTTCCAGCTCTAGAAATATTGTGAGTGGAGTTCCACAGGGATCTATATTGTTTGTGATATAGCAATTAGTTTAACTTGGCACCATGTTTGGCCTGGACATTGATGGCCAAAGGACCTGTTCCTCTGCTGTAATGTTCTATGAAGTGCATCCCAATCATTCCCAAGGCAGCAGTTGATTAACGTCTCAATCAACCTCTTGACGTACTTCATCATGACGTACTACCGATCAGTAGTCATTGGTCATTTCACCTTTCTCTTCTTGGGCACCAGTATTGTGGATGTCCTTTGAAACCATGTGGGGACCATGGACTGGAGTAGTGAGAAGTTGAAAACTCCTGCCTGTTGTGCTGCGCAGGTGTTAAGAATGCAGACCGTTACACCATCAGGGCTGGATGCTTTCCCAGTGTTCACCCTCAGGAAGGGTCTTCGGACATTGGCCTTGGAGACTGATGACGATAGTGTTGTCGGAAGATTTTTGGGGCTTGTGAAGCTACGTCATAGTTGTCCATTTTGAAGTTGGTAGAGAGAGCATTGAGCTCATCCAGGGAGTGTTGTGTTGTTTTAACTTGAGCTTCTTTGTCGGATGTAATGAAATAATGAATAGACAATGATTAGAGGGATATGGACCAAATGTGGGCAAATGGGACTAGCTTTGATGGGGCATCTTGGTCAGCATGGACAAGTTGGGCTGAGGGGCCTGTTTCTATACTCTATCACCCAATTGTCGAACATCCATTTAAGCCTCCACCTTAAACCAGAAATACCTCTTTGCATTCTCGATAGTCTTTTTGAGGTCATGCCTGGACATTTTGTATAACTATACATACAGCGACATGCATGCCACAGATCTCATCCTCAATAGATTGTGGGCCTCCAGCGATAGTCTCATGGGCCTGTCCCACTTTGGCGATTTCTCAGTGGACTGCCGGCGACTGTCGCGAGTGGAACACACACACACATCGCAAAGGCAGGGGCCAGGGCAAATGGAGGAAGTGTTGTCTGAAACTCACATGGTGCAAAGCCAAGGTGATACAGACACACACCGCGATGAACAGGAAGGTTGGCGCTGTAATTAAGATGGCTAAAGCACAGTGTACGGTAAGTCCTTTAAAAGAGGGGGGGAGAAGGGGAGAGAAGGAGTGGAGACAACTTTTAATAAGCCAGAGATACACGGCTGTGAAGTTTGGCGGACATTTAACATTACCGGTCGGTTATCCTTGGTTCTGAAAACTACTGCTTTCGGTTTCTTTTCCCCCAGGGGCCAATGAAAATGCCTGGTCAGCAAAGGTAATTAACTAAAGCTACCTACAGATAGCTCGACTACCCATAACTACATGACGACCCCACTAAAACTGCACCTATGACTACAGGATTATTGATTATCTCCATGGCGACCAATTTCTGGTCGCAGAAAAATTGTCAACATACTGAGGCCGCGACTAGTTCCCAGAATGCGGGAACTCCTCGCGACCATGAAGAAGGCTCACCACAGACCACCAGCGAACATGTGGTGACCATGTGGCGAGCGCAGAGTCTCCTGCACTCGCCTAAAAAGTCACCTAAGTGGGACAGGTCCATCAGTAGGAACACATCCTCCACACACTTTCTCCAAGGCGGTCATAATCGTGGCGTATTTGATCTGGTCCAAAATTCAATTCAACTTTAATGTCATTGCACAAATACAAGTATAGGTACAACGAAATGCAGTTTAGCGTCAGTTCGTAGTAATAGCAATATAGAAAATAAATACAGAATGCAGACAATGTTGACGAAGAGACTGGAGAAATCTATCGGAGGGACTCTGAGTTCAGCAGTGTGATGGTGTTATTGTAGAAGCTGTTCCTCATCCTACTAGTGCAGGACCTGAGGCTCCTGTACTGCCTCCCTGATGGTAGGAGGGCAAACAGTCCATGGTTAGGGTGGGAGGGGTCTTTGATGATCTTCCCGGCCCGTCTCAGACACCGTTTTCGGTGGAGGGCATCCATGGCAGGGAGTGGGGCACCGATGTACTGGGTGGTTTTCACCACCCGTTGTAGTGCCTTCCTGTCTGCTACGGTGCAACTGCTGTACCATACTGTAAAGCAGGTGGTCAGGATGCTTTTAATGGTACAGCGGTAAAAGTTGGTCAGGATCTGGCGGGACAGGTGTGCTTTTTTGAGCCGCCTCAGAAAGTAAAGGCGCTGCTGCGCCTTTTTGATCAGCTTGGAGGTGTTGAGGGACCAGGACAGATCCTCCGAGATGTGTACCCCGAGGAATATGTAGTTGGAGACCCGCTCCACCTCAGTCCCATTTATATGCATGGGGGCGTATCTGCCCCCTCTTCTTCCTAAAATCAACAATGATTTCCTTCGTCTTCTGGGAGTTGAGGACGAGGTTATTGAAGAAGAGTCTTTGAACATCGTCCAGTCCCTCCACTGGGATTCTGTGGGGTAACAAGGAATTGTGTGACAGAAAAATTGAGGTTTGCACAGTTTTCTGGGCATGCAACCCCTCCAGGATGCATAAAAGTGGCTGCAACTTTCCTGTCATGGACGCGCACAGCAAATTCTGCAATTTCAAAATCACTCCTCCCAAACCAGAAGCCGTTATTGATGTTGGCAAGTGAAATCACCAAAGCGGCCATTTCAATCCAGCTGGAAGGAGCGGCACTGGTACTTTGAATGATATTGACAATGTTTCATCATGCCTCACTCTGACCCCTATTCCCAGAGGTCCTCATCCTCCTCCTACATTCAGAGCTTCATTTCCCAATGATTTCCTCCTTTCAGTCCCTCCATTGCCTAATGCCACCATCTGTCTCTGCATCTGAATTCCAGTTCTTTATTCAGCAGCATCTCAAGACTAATTACTACCTCCAATTTTAAAAAACAATTATCTGCCTCGGACCAAAACACAGCTATGCTGTTTCATTTTCTAACGACTGATAAGAACTGACAAGCCGGTCGACAATTTTCTTCCATTATAAATGTCACTGATGCTCAGAAACCGATGCACACACAGGATCGAGCTCGGCCTTCCCTGAAGAGAGATAATGACTTTGCATTCATATTGCTACTTAAGTATAGTAGCACTCAATTTAATTGGGCAGAACAATGTAATTTGCTGTTTTGCCTGAGTTGTTTTTATATGATTGTTTTCCCACAGGTTCTTAACTAAGATTATTTTGATGCTTATTTCTTGTTATCAAACTAAACATTCACTTCTTTCACCACGCGTTTACTGTGACTGCAGTATAATGTAGTGTACAGTCTACTTTGACAACACTTCCCAAAGCCACGATCTTTATAGTCAAGAAGGGGAAGAGTGGCAGACATATGCCAACACCACGATGTTTGGGTTCCCCTCTTAGGCATACGGTATTTAGGTTAGACAAACCTCAACTCACAATATCTTCAAATTGTCTCCTTATCTAGGGTAATATCCCCAAAACAGCTATGACTGACCAATTTTATACATCTTTGCCAGATTTGTGAATGGTTGGAAATTTACTACTAATTTGTTGAAATTCCAAGATATTGGTGTTCCTGCAGCATTACTGGATCCAAATCCTGGAAATCCTGTCCCAATAGCATTGCCGGAATTTCTCCATCAAAAGAATTGCAATAGAAAGTACAGCACAAGAACAGGTTCCTTCAAACCACAATGTTTGTGCCAAACATGATGCCAAGACCATCTCTAATCTGCCTGCACATAATTCATATCCCTCCATTTCAACTATTCAGGTGCCCATCCAAAGTTCTCATGAATTCCACTGTCATATCTGCCTCAACCACCAACCCCCGCAGTCTGTTCCATGCACTCACCACCCTCTGGGTAAACAAAGTTGCTCCGCACAACTCCTTTAAACTAGGCCCCTCTCAACTTAATCCTGTGCCCTCGAGTATTTGATTTTTCCATCCTGGGAAAAAATATGCTGACTGTCCACCCTATCCATGCTTCTCATCATTTTATATACTTCTATCGAGTCTCCAAACAACTTCTAGCATTCCAACGAAAACTATCCAAGTTTGTCCAATTTCTCCCTGTAGCTAATACCCTCTAACCCAGGCATCATTCTGGTAAACCTCCTCTGCACCCTTTCCAAGAACTCCACTTCCTTCCTTCAATGGGGCGACCTGACTTGCATGCAATACTCCAAATGCAGCCTAACCTAAGTCCTATAAAGCCACATCAGGACTTCCATCCTGCATCTTATATTCAATGCCCCGACCTATGAAAGCAAGCATGCCATATGCCTTCTTTACCACTATCTATTTGTATTGCCACTTTTATGGAGTTATGGACTTGAACCCCAAGATCCCTTTGTATCTCAATGATGTTGTGTCATACCAGCGCAGCAATCTTGGTGACATCAACGAGCTTACTAACCAACCCATCCACATTTACATGTCACAAACAGCAGTGGTCTCATCACGGATCCCTCCAAAATTCCACCAGACATCCAGCCAGAATATTGTCCTCCCACCACAACCCTCTGTCTCCAATCAGTAAGCCTGCCCTGAATCCATACTTCCAAGCCACTTTCTTATCTGCCTCCTTCACCTATCCTGGCAATGCATTCCAGGCCCCCACCACTCCGTGTAAAAACATGCCCCGCACAGCTCCATTGAACTTTCCCCCTCTCACCTTATAGCTTTGGTCGGCACGGTGGCGCAGCGGTAGAGTTGCTGCCTCAAAGCGCCAGAGACTCTGGTTCGATCCTGACCACGGATGCTGTCTGTGTGGAGTTTGTACGTTGACCTGCATTAGTTTTGTCCGGGTGCTCCGGTTTCCTCCCACACTGCAAAGATGTGCAGGTTTGTAGGTTAAAGGGTTTGGTAAAGATTGTAAATTGTTCCTAGTGTGTGTAGGATAGTGTTAGTGTGCGGGGATCGCTGGTCGGCATGAACTCGGTGGGCTGAAGAGCCTGTTTCCGCACTGTATCTCTAAATTAAAGCTATGCCCTCTAGTGTTGGACATTGCCACCCTGGAAAAAAAAGGTTTTGATTTCTGCTCTATCTATGTCTTTCACAATTTTATATACCTTCTATCAAGTTTCCCCCAAGTTGACATTCCAGAGAAAACAATCCATCTATCCAAACTCTCGCTGTATCAAAGCCCTTTAATCCAGGCAGCATTCTGGTAAACTTCCAATGCACCCTCTCCAAAGCCTCCACAACTCTACTGTAATGTGCAACAAGAACTGCACATATTACTCCAAACCAGCCTAAATAAAGTCCTATTGAGCTGCATCAAGTCTTCCTGACTCTTATCTTCAATGCCCCTGTTTGCTGTCAGCCTGGCAATTCCTTGCTGATTTGTTCAGCTGCATAGAGGCAGTGTATGTGACTATAGAGTGGTCATCTCAGACTGGAGAGATCATCGAGGCTTATATGTCCAAAGAAGTACACGTTTCTCGGTTAAATGGCTCCGGTAAATTGTAGGATAATGTTAGTCAACGGGGTAATCACCAGTTGGCATAAACTCGGTGGATGGATGGCCCAGTTTCTGTGCTGTATCTCCAAGGTCTAAAGTCTATGTGTCATTTATCTTCTCTCATCACACTCATTGCTTATGCCACAATATCCTTCGATTTCCAAGATGGAAGCTGTGTAATCATATATCACACTTTCTGCTCCCTTACCCTTGTGCCCACCTTTATGTCGTTCCTCTTTCATAATGCAAACAAATCCCATCTGGCCAGACGCAGGCTACTGAGTAGCAAGAGTCAAGAGTAAGATTGAAATAAGTGGTCATCAGTTCAATATCGAGGCTGTGCAAGTGGCAGAGAATAGTTTTGCTCGGTTGCATCACAGCCTGGTTCAGTACATCCAATGTCCAGGAAAAAGTAGTGGACATTGCCACGTCCATCATGGGCACTGACCTCCCCACCATCGAAGGTCCATCACAGGTACTGACCTCCCCACCATCAAAGGAGTCTGCAGGAGATGCTGCCTCCAAAGGCAGCCAGTATCATCAAGGACCCACACCAGCCTGGCCACACACTCATTGCAGTCCTGCCATCAGGAATAAGTATAGGAGTCTGAAAATGGAGTCTCCCAGGTTTAGGAACAGCTTCTTCCCAACAATTATCAGCTATTGAACACTACAAACATCAACTAAACTTCGAACTACAAACTGTCTTGTTGCATGGAGGATCTCAAGCTTTTGTTTCATTTTGCACTAATATTGGTTTTATTTCTTGAATTTTATTCTGTTAGTTCCCTTGGAGGTCCCCCACTAGAGAGCCGAGAGGGTCAGGAGTGCTTAATTGTCCTATGTGCCAAAACAGAGCAATGAAGTGTTATGCTGCTGCAAGTAAAGGGCCTGTCCTACCAGCATGCAACTCTATGCGATGAACGCGATCAAACTAGAAGCGGGGGCCACGCGGAGGTCGGGTGATCCCCTGTACAGGGCCGTTCCCACCAGCATGCGTGTGCATGCGGCAAGCGCAACCAAACCGGCAGTAGGGGCTGTGCGGAGGTCGGGTGAGTGGCGCAACGCGGCGCAAAGTGAGGCGAACTTGGAGCGAAGTCTAAGGTAAGTTCGCCAGGACAGAGAGGCGCAGAGACGCACACACACAGAGGGCCACGGAGCCACACACATAGAGGGTCACGGAGGCACCTACAGATAGGTTCACGGAGGCACGATGTCGGGGCGGTGTGTAATGCGTCGAGGCGACTGCGAGCCGACAAGCCGTTGCCACGCTGAATTTTTGGACATAGTCAGTTTTTCGGAGCCCCGCGCGGTGTCGGGACGAACTCGGGACGAATTCCGCACGGCTCTGGCGATCGAAGTGGGACCGGCCCCGCGACGCCGGACGGCTCAAGCGACCACGTTAGGTCGCACTAATCGCATAGAGTTGCATGCTTGTAGGACAGGCCCTTAAGAATTTCCTGGTTCTGTTTTGATACATAGGACAATTAAGCACTCCTGACCCTCTCAACCCTCGAGTGGGGGACCTCCACGTGTGATGGGTCATGTGTATGGGGAGTCTGCTTCAGAAGCAGGCGTAAGAATCCCTGAAGGGGGGTAATTAATTTCTCTTTGGGCCGGCAGTGGGCCAGAGGCTGGATGCTGGTCTTGCCAGCACCAGCCTGCAAGCAGCCAGAGGTGAAGATCGCTGTGATCTTTCATTTCATGTGCGGGGAGGTTTTGGAATGGCTGTGTGGTTGCAGCAGATCTCTGACTTGGGGAAGTGGAGTCTCTGATCTTCAGGCTGGTGGCATATACTTGCTGACTCCAGCTGGACAGAGACTTCTCCTCTCCCCCGTCACACAGGAGCGCTGTGGAACAGCCACCATTCATCCCGCATATAAAGGCAGCGGAATAGGGAAGGAGCCAAATCTGTCCGAGCCACGGCAATCTGTGTGACAGATTTTATATAGCAATGTTACAAAATTTTGAGATTTTAAAAATCAAGTCTGCAATTTATCCCATCAGATAAAGCATAACAAGAAGTTTAATTTGACACCTAATTTACTTTCATATCTTCAGTATTAAGACAGTTATGGCCATTTTCATGCTCGGAAATGAGTATCTTGCTTCCCATTGCCTTTCAATTGACTTAACTCAAAAGCTGTGATCTGGAAAAATTAAAAGCCCATAACTTTATTAAAAATTAAGAGAACTCAATGAAATTTTCAGTCATTATAGATTGAAGCATTCTGAAACAAATATTAAACAATCTTACTTGGATTACCTGAAATTAAAGTATATAATTAGTTAGTTATCTAATTGTAGCTAATTACAAAATTCAATGAGTAGATCTAAACATCTATGAATTTCTTAAGAAAAGATAAACTTTTTTTTAATTGCCTAAGTGTCCAAATAACATTCACACAATAATCCACAATATAACATAATTTTTAAATCTCATTTTCATGAATTTCTGGGCCAAATGGAAGGAATTTAGTGTTTTATGCTGTAAATTAATGGCCATTTAAATCAACTAGCGAGTGGGTTTTAGCGGAATGCGGTGGATTGGAACGTTGCGGTTAGCGGTGAAGTCGGGGGGGAAAATACTGGGGGTTCATACATTTTTTGGGGACCCCATTTCGCAACATAAAAATAGTATTTATGCCTCCCGAAAAACCAACTTTTAATAAAAAAATAAAGTATTTACCTTTTTTTCTCCCCTACGGAAAATGCTTCCGGTGGTCTGCGGTCACGGCTTTTGAAGGTGATTTTTAAATTACTCTAGTTAACAAATAACTTAGAGTAATTTAAAAATACCTTAATGGATGAAATGTCGGAGCGATTTTTCTTCCGCAATTAAATCGCCCGACATTCATCGATTATCCTGGTCTGGTAAAAATCGGCACTTTAAGCCCGCCCCCCTCTGACAGGCGCTAAAGTCGCGCACACGGGGAGCGGCAGAAGTGCAGCGCCGCTAAAGGTAAGTTTTGTAACATACCTATTTTATATTCTCATTCCAGCGAATTAGCACAGACTCCCAAATGAACTGAAATCCTAATCACCCACAAGGCTGCAATTTGCTGAGAATCGGTGTAACCATTGGAGGTTGGGACAGGATTCCTCCGCAGCCTTCATGGGTTCCCCATGGACATCTGGCACCTGCTGTCAGATGCATCACCAGGACCTTGCTCAGTGGGAATGGTATCAGATCAGCAATCCACGGAAATCACTACCACCAGCTGCTGCGTGAGAACATCACGTGTCCATCAGCACTAACCAATTGGTCACGCGGTGAGTGTCCTACTAATAATGTTCACTGTGATGAAGGAAATCAACAATTATAACATCAAAGAAAGTCACTGCTATGTGCCTCAATTTCACTGCTATGCAGCTCAGGCCTAAGGTGATACATTTCCAGTGTTGATGGTTTAATCAAGTTACTATTACAAATACCTTCCTTTGATGTACGCTTGGTAGAGTGGCCACTCCTAAGTAAAAGGCACATGACTGCCCGCTTGGAGTTTGACAAACGGCACCGAAAAGACTCTCACACCATGAGAAACAAGATTCTCTGATCTGATGAAACCAAGAATGAACTCTTTGGCCTGAATGCCAAGTGTCACGTCTGGAGGAAACCAGGCACCGCTCATCACCTGGTCAATACCATACCTACGGTGAAGCATGGAGGTGGCAGCATCATGTGTGGGGATGCGTTTCAGCAGCAAGAACAAGAACTGGGAGACTAGTCCGGATCGAGGGAAAGATGAACGGAGCAAAGTACAGAGAGATCCTTGATGAAAACCTGCTCCAGAGCGTTCTGGTCCTCAGACTGAGGCGGAGGTTCACCTTCCAACAGGATAATGACCCTAAGCTCACGGCCGAGACAATGCAGGAGTGGCTTCTTGACAAGTCTGTGAATGTCCCTGAGTGGCCCAGCCAGAGCCCGGACTTGAACCCGATCGAACATCTCTGGAGGGACCTGAAAATAGCTGTGCATCGACGCTCCCCATCCAACCTGACTGAGCTTGAGAGGATCTGCATAGAAGAATGGGAGAAATTACCCAAATACAGGTGTGCCAAGCTTGTAACATCATACCCAAGAAGACTTGAGGCTGTAATCGCAGCCAAAGGTGCATTCAACAAAGTACTGAGCAAAGGGTCTGAATACTTATGTGATATTTCAGTTATTTATTTTTATTTACTTTGCAAAAATGTCTAAACACCTGCTTTCGCTTTTTTATTATGGGGTATTGTGTATAGATTGATGATTTAAAAAAATAATTTAATCAATTTTAGAATAAGGCTGCAACATAACAAAATGTGGAAAAGGTGAAGGGGTCTGAATACTTTCTGAATGCACTGTATCTGTGTGAAGGTACAGAGCATAATTGTGACTGGGTAATGTTCACATGTGGTTATTAGTTCCTTTAATGTTGACATTGTAGACTGGCTGTTGTACTGGACCCGTCAAGTCGAGTTGAAACCCATAGTCAGGATGTCAATAGAACTGTATAATTGTATATCTCGGTTCTGCCCTGCTGTTCAGTGGCTAATGTTGAGCTGCCCACGTTCTGCTCAGCATGAGAAAATAAGAACAGGAATAGGCCACAGCCCTTCAGGCCTGCCCCACTATTCAATATGATCATGGCTCATCTGCCCCATGACACATCTCTTTGTCTGCATCAGCTCACTCTAGCCCTCAGTGCCCTGATCTTTCAAAAATATTCCTCTTTAAATACATTAGTCAGCTGGCTGCACAACTCCCTAGTGTAGAAAATTGCAGTGATTCATCACTCTCTGTCAGAGAAGTGCTTTAGTTTTTAGTGACCATCCCCTAATGTTGTAACAATGTCACTTGCTTTGATACCAAGGAATTGCAGATGCTGGTTTACCTCCTGCAATCAGTCTGAAGAAGGGTCCTGACCCGATCCGTCACCTATCCATGTTTTTCAGAGATGCTGCCTAACCCGCTGAGTTACTCCAGCATTTTGTGTCTGTAAACCAGCATCTGCAGTTCGTTCTATCTTCATGTGGATAAGAAAGCTTTCGAGGGACATGGGCCAAATGCAGGCAAATGGGGCTTTCTCCGAGATTCTCCAAATTGTGACACCATCTTGACATCTACTTTGCCCCCTAAGGAACTAACATGTTTAAATTAGATCACTCCCAGCTTACTTTAAACTCCAGAGAATATAGAACTAAATTATTTGGCAGTGAATAAAAAGCCTCATGCATTGTCATATTTACAAAATTGGAGGATAAGGAAGTTTGAAAATGCTGCAAATGCCGTCTTTGTATTAAATTCCCCATTAGGATAGAAACTAAGTTATATGACACCTGTTGGAAGCATACTGCTTGCATTTTTGTTCCGGTAAACCAGAAAATAATATTAAGGTTGCTCTATTCATCCTTTGAGTTTCAAAGCATTTACTGAGAAAACTGGGAAAGTAGAACTCTACTTACAAATGTGACCATAGATTTGAAGCAAAGTAGTAACCCGAATGTACAAGCATAAAAGTAATATGATGGCTGATCTGATTTATGTTGATATAACATATTTTTCCACCAAAGTAATGTATTTTGGTTATTATTTTTGTTTTTGGACAGGATTATTGGACAGTCCAATGATCTGTAAATGTATTAGTCTCCATAGACAGTCTAAAAGTTGGACTAGAAATTGTATTTGATGTTGATCTAGCCTTCTTGGTAAATGCCAATAATTCTGTGTAGAAAGACAGTCATTTCTCAATTTAAGTGCAATGTTGCCGTAGGTCTCCACTATGAATGTAGAAAGCTGTAACTTTCTGGCTGAGTTTCAGTAGCTTTTACTGAGCTGTGCATTGCATTTTTTCCAGCAATAGAGCAGGAACATACTAAAACCCCTGTCTCACGTTGCGAGTTGGCCCACGAGTGACCCCGAGTTTTCACTCGTGGTGATCACGTACAGCCAACGTAGCCGGAACGTCGGACCTCGCGCGATCAACTTGTCCACTCGTGGCGCTAACGGCAGGTACCCGTGAAACTTGTGAACTCGTGAAAAAAGTCAAACATGTTTGACTTTTTCCACGAGTCAAATTTAGTGTTCAAGATTAAAACTGAAACATTTAGACTCGTTGTAAGAACGTAGGGCCCGTGCGTTTAACTTAGTGAATCGTGAGTCTACCGTGGGAACTCTTTAAATTATTTCAGTGCCATTCACGCTCGAGTCTTAATCACAAAATTTAATTCACCCTAGATAAATATTCTTTGCTTTTTGGTCATTTTCGTCTTATTTTCCCATGTGTACACTTTTATATATAATGTATATCCTAAAAATATGTTAAAAAAACTAGGAGTGAAAAAAAGGTTTAATTACCACAGGAGTGGAAAATCATTCTATTAGAATGATAAAAAAAAACATTCCAACGTCTAAACACTGGGCTTCAGCCCTATCCTACCCTTTCTAGGGGTGATTACTGCAGTTATTTATTGGAAAATTAGCTATAAAAACCATGGAGATGAATCAATGGATTTTCCTGACGCGTAGATCTGGTGCTGCGATCCGGCCAAGAGGAGGTGATGTGGACACGGTTTCAGTTATAGTTCTAGAGGAACATTGCTTCGGATCGATGTCTCTTATGCACTCCTCAGAAGAACTGGGTGTGCTCTTCACCATTATGGCTCCCAGCCTACAGGTTTCTGATCTGAACAACTAACTTCTTCCCTATTTCTCCTCCACCCACCCCCCCCCCCCCCCCACCCCCCCCTATTTCCCTCTCCTCCTCGGCGCTCTTGTTCACTCACACCTTCCCTCCCTCCCTCCCTCTCGCAGGGCTTGGTTCAAAGGGGGCAACGAGCTAAGCGGGGTCTGAACCCTTTCTGAAAACGAGCGCAAAGAGAAAAAAAAGTATTGTCAAGCGCTCCAAACTTCGTTTAAAATAAGTAAATCTGACTTTGGCTAATAATTTAATAATAAATCCTTATACAAAACTAACACCCTACAAACTCTGTGTCTCTCACGCTGCCTGTTGCCTTGTGGGGGGTGTGTGTCGGAGAGAGGGGGTGTGGGTGTGGAGGGGACCCGATGTGAATGTTACCACTATAGGATGGCGAGGTTGGGCTCTGAGCTGCAGTGAGAGAGAGCAGAGAGAGAGAGAGAGAGAGAGGGAGAGAGAGTGGGTGTGCACGTCAGCAGCAAAGTTATATACAACGGGGGTACACAAAAGGCTGGAGAAACTCAGCGGGTGCAGCAGCATCTAAGGAGTGAAGGAGTAAGGAGATAGGTGACGTTTCGGGTCGAGACCCGAATGTACAAAGGGCTTGTACGCGCTGCCAAGTTAGGTTTCCTTTGTTCTCGTCCGGGGCTTCAGAGAGATCGGAGGGAATTATGCCTCCCTTGCACACCACTCCCTTGCACACCACTCCTAACCCAAGAGACTTGTCACCCCAGACAGATTAATGACGCCCCCCCCCCCACCCTCCCCAACCTCCCTCACGCCTGGGGACCAAAGCAGCTCAGGAGGCGAACCCTGAGCTCCGTCTCCCAACAATCTGATGCGCATTTTCCCTCTGTAAGTCATATTAATAGATGCAGCCGCGCTGATATCTATCTTTAACTCAAAGCCACAGGATGGAGATGTTTTCTTTAACATTGTTGCTTTATTAAAACATACCTTCATTCACGGTTGGCTCAAGTGTAACGGGAGAGGAACTTGGTAACATGGGAGAGCACCTTGGCACATCGTATAAAAACATGCCCGTGGGAACTCGGTTAAAAACATGACCATAAACTTTGAATCTCGTGCATAACCACGAGTCCGTTTTTTTTCTTTCACTTGGGGTCACTCTTGGGTGGACTCGCACCGTGAGACAGGGCCTTAAGATGGCCAAGTAAGGTCATTGATTTCAAAGAGGACTGAAGAAGAATGGAAGGGGAAGATTAAATCTCTTCCTTTTAAGTACTTTTGTATTTGGTGCATTTTATTACAACATTGTTTTCAAATGCTTGTAGTTAATTTGAGGTATATTCAACATATTTAATCATTTTTCACATTTTTCGCTTTCCTGTTTCATTAGCATCAAAGCAGTGGTTGCCTTGGACCATGCGGGGAGTGATGACTGCAAGAATAGATCTTGTGCCAATGGCAGGAAAATCCAGAATTCTCAACCTACCTGGATCCCAGCCTCTGCTTTGTTTAAAAGGATGAGAGGAGACCTCATTGAAACTTACCGAATAGTGAAAGTCCTGGATAGAGTGGATGTGGAGAGGATGTTTCCACCAGTGGGAGAGTCTAGGACCAGAGGTCATAGGCTCAGAATTAAAGGATACTCCTTTTCGGAAGGAGATGAGGAGAAATGTCTTTAGTCAGAGGGTGGTGAATCTGATGAGTTATTTGCCACATTCCGGAATTGCCATATTCCGGAAGTGGGGGCGCTGCCTGGCAGCTGCGGCTCGCCTGCAGTCCGTCTGTTTTTATTTTTTATTGTTGTTTTCTTTTGTCTGTTTTAGTTAAATTTTAGTTTATTAGGTTGTGTGTGGGGGGGGGGGAACAAACATGGTTTTAATCTCTTCCTTCGGGGTGATGCGACTTTTTCTTGTCGTGTCCCCCGTCTCCGTCTGAGGCCTAATGGCGAAGCTGGCGGCGGACCCGACTTTGGAGCTGTGGCGCCGTTCCGGCGGCGGCGCAGCTTCGGGGCTGTGGTGGCGGCCCGACTTCCGAAGCTCGGCCGCGGGCCCAGTGGACGACATCGTTGGGAGCTCGCAGGTCACAGGTTGGTGACCTGTTTTTCTGGAGCTCCCGCAACAACAGCTTTGTCCGCTGGACTGGAGGGCGGCAACTTCAGCAGCTTCGACAGCCCCGGGCCGCGGAGTTTGGGTTCAGCCGCGGGACTGACTTACCATTACCCGGCGGGGTCACAACATCGGAGGCCGGGATCGCCTCAGCGCAGAGGGAGAACAAGGAGGGAAGAGACAAAGACTTTAAGACTTTTGCCTTCCATCACAGTGAGGAGGTGCCTGGTGAACTCACTGTGGTGGATGTTAAATATGTGTTTATTGTGTGTTTTTGTTATTTTTATTATATGTATGACTGCAGGCAACGAAATTTCATTCAGACCAAAAGGTCTGAATAACAATAAAGAAGACTTTGACTTTGACTTGACTTTGACTTAGTTAGCTAATTCCTGACAAGATGCTGATCATTTTCATTCTTCCACATCCCTTATTTATTCTAATCCAACTTTTGTGAACCAGCAGCATTCCTCTCACTGAGAACCAACCACCAAATCATCATCTAGAGCACAGCATTTGGTGCATGCTATGATGTTTCAGCGACACTGTAAAAAGCAGAGGTTGGGTGACGTTATGCATTCGGTTCAGAGCTGGCGACCCCAAGCTTTCAGTTGCTTCTTTAATTCACCATCCCCAATCCCACTCGGATTCATCTGCCTGTGTTCTCCTCCATCGTTCCAACGAAGATCAGGTAGGCTTAAGGAACAGCACCACATCTTCTACCTGAACTGGCTGCAGCCTTCTGGACACAGTAGTGAATCCAACAATTTCAGGCAACTTGCTTTCTCTGGTTTTACACCTGTAATGTTAACTTATTTGTGAATATTATGAGCAGTTTTGGCACCTTATCTGAGGAAGGATGTGCTGGCTCTGAAGAGGGTGCAGAAGAGGTTTACAAGAATGATCCCAGGAATGAGTAGGTTAACATATGAGTGTTTGACGGCACTAGGCCTGTACTCGTAGAAACATAGAAATATAAAACATAGGTGCAGGAGTAGGCCATTCGGCCTCTTGTGCCAGCACCGCTGTGCAATATGATCATGGCTGATCATCTAAAATCACTACCCCGTTCCTGCTTTTCCCCAATATCCCTTGACTTCTTTAGCCCTAGGAGCTAAAGTTTAGCTGGAGTTTATAAGCATGAGCGGAACCTCATTGACACGTACAGAATAGTGAAAGGCTTGGACCGAGTGGATATGGAAAGGATGTTTCCAATAGTGGGAGAGTCTTGAACTAAAGGTCATAGCCTCAGAATTAAATGAAGTTCTGTTGTGAAGGAGGTGAGGAGACATTTCTCAGAGGGTGGTGAATCTGTGGAATTATTTGCCACAGAAGGCTGTGGAGGCCAAGTCAGTGGATATTTTTAAGGCAGAGATAGATAGATTCTTGACTAGTACGGGTGTTAGAGGTTATGGGGAGAAGGCAGGAGAATGGGGTTAGGAGAGAGAGATGGGTCAGCCATGAATGAATGGCGTAGACTTGATGGACCAAATTGCCTAATTCTGCTCCTATCACATGATGTGAAATTAGCTGTTCCCGCTGTGTAGACACTGTCCTGGTGTGCTGGATTTTTGCCATTCATTTCTGTTTTCTGCAGCAGCTTTCACGGCTTTTGCGTGTTCTTTGCTTTTTATTCCTCTCTCGCTACCCTCCATCATTAATCTATCTAGCAGGTGACTTGGTAAACACTGTACCATGACAGCAATCCTGCGTCCTTATGTCCTAACTAATCTTTTCCCAATCTCTCAGAAAACAAAGGCTGAAGACGGCCGGGCAAGAAGAGGGCTGATGGTGGTTCACGGGACAACCGGTATAGAGGAGGAGACAGCTGCAACAGGTTTTGTGGCCAGCTGCAGCTCTGGACTGTAAAAAAAAATGCATCAAAATGGCAACCCTCGCATATGGACTCGGTGGGCTATTCTGTACTGACTGGGTAATTGTGATTGTGCACTCGGATAGACTTGCTGATCTGTACGCACAAAAATGTATTGCACTGCACCTGGTACACATAACAATAAAGAAACCATGGACTTAAAACTAACTTTTTTTTCACTTTTCCAGGTTTGATGAAGGATCTGATCTGTGTGACCTGTAAAACTAACGTCGTCTCTCTGTCCACAGATGCCACCTGACCCACTGAATGTTTTATGAATTTTATTGCAATAAAACCAAGGCCAATGTGATTTGAATGTGGCAGAAATTTGAATAAAAACTAATAGGAGTTTGATGGATTGATAGTTAACCTACTGTCAACAAATAAAGTGGAGGATTATAAAAGTGGAAGTAGGTTTTCTTTCAGAATGAGGCAGGTAAAAAGTGAAGAGAAGTCACGAGTTCTTTTTCAACTTTTTCAAATGTTTCAACTTTTTCAAATTTCTACCTAATCATGAAGATGTAATTCTGTAAATATAGCATTGTTATGAAGAAAGGGAAAGATAGATTGTGAATTAAGATCTTGAGTTTAGTTTATTGGTACATGTGTTAGAGGTTAGAAACATAGAAACATAGAAAATAGGTGCAGGAGGAGGCCATTCTGCCCTTCGAGCCAGCACCGCCATTCATTTTGATCATGGCTGATCATCCCCAATCAATAACCCATGACTGCCTTCAACCCATATCCCTTGATTCCACCAGCCCCGAGAGCTCTATCTAACTCTCCTAAATCCATCCAGTGATTTGGCCTCCACTGCCCTCTGTGGTAGGGAATTCCACAACATTGGGAACATTTTTCTCACATCTAGCTTGTCCAGTCCTTTTATAATTGTATATGTTTCTATAAGATCCCCCCAGTTGTGGGGAGAAGGCAGGAGAATGTGTTAGGAGGGAGAGATAGATCAGCCATAATTGAATGAGTAGACATGATGGGCCAAGTGGCCTAATTCTACTCCTATTTCTTATGACCATATGACACAATGAAGAGCTTTTGTTGCATGCTAACCAGTCAGCAGAAAGACAATACATGATTACAATCGAGCCATTTACAGTGTTCAGTTGCCTGATAACAGCTGGGAAGAAACTGTCCCTGAATCTGGATGTGTGCATCTACACACTTCGATATCTTCTGCCTGATGGGACTGGGGGGAAGAGGGAGTGGCCAGTGTGCGACTCGTCCTTCATTATGCTGTTGGCCTTGCCGAGGTAGCGCGAGGTATAAATGGAGTCAATGGAAGGGAGGTTGGTTTGTGTGCTGGTCTGTGCTGTGTCCACAATTCTCTGCAATTTCTTATGGTCTTGGATGGAGCTGTTCTCAAACAAAGCTGTGACGCATCCCGATAAAAAGATTTCTATGGCGCATCTGTAGAAGTTGCTAAGAGGTGGTGAGGTTATGCCGAACTTCCTAAGCCTGGTTTCATAATGCTGATTTCATCAGGACATCAGAGGACCTGACACGTTGGCTGTGTGTAGGTACTTGTGCCATTGGAGTCTACATAGGACTGCGGGACTCATTCTTGGCATGGAAAGAAAGTCAATAAAGTAGAGTGTTCCAAAAATATAGGAAGGCAAGCAAACGAGTCCGGCACCCCAGATGTCAAGGAATATCAAGGGATGAATGAAGAGAATTCATCCTTCTTCAGGCTTAGAGCTAAAAATTATTTGGGCTTGGAGAACTAAACATCCAGGCTTAAAATTCAGGCTCGGAGAACTAAAAGGAGAGGAAAAGATCAGGGAGATGCAGATAATCTCTTGCCCAGAGCAGGTGAAGCGAGGACATAGGTTTAAGGTGAAGGGGAAAAGATTTAATAGGAATCTGAGGGGTAACTTTTTCACACAAAGGGTGGTGGGTGTATGGAACGAGCTGCCAGGGGAGGCAGAAGAGGCTGGGACTCTCCCAACGTTTAAGAAACAGTTCGACATGTACATGGGTAGGACAGGTTTGAAGGGATGTAGGCCAAATGTGGGCAGGTGGGACTACTGTAGCTGGGACATGTTGGCCGGTGTGGGCAAGTTGGGCCAAAGGGCCCGTTTCCACACTATAGCACTCTATGACAGGCTGTAAAAAAAGTATAACATATATAGTTATAAGAGCAACACAGAGGATAAACAGGAGGCACAAAATTGCACAAAGTCTATTTCAACTAATCTTGTTTTGCAATTATCCAAATCTTTTTCCAAACCATTGTCGATAAGTCACAAGAATAGCTACATGAAGGAAAAAAAATGTAATGTGAAGCTGTACATAATTGATAGTCCCAATGTAGAACAGACGGAGTGGTAGTGTGTGGAGGAAGGAACTGCAGATGCCGGTTTATACCGAAGTCACTGGAGTAACCCAGCGGGTCAGGACAAACAGAACAGGTGACATTTCGGCCGTGACTTCAGCATTTTGTATTAATCTCAGGAAGAATGAGAGGTTTCAGTTTCAGTGCAAGGTGCTCCTGGCTGACACCACATTAGCAAATGTGAGGATTCCCAGCATTTAGCGCTTTCACTTTTGATGATTTGCATCTATTGCTGACTGTCACTAACGCGGTTTAAGGTCTATTTTTTGCTGACCCTGTACCCGTGCGAGTGCAATCGGCTCGGCTATTTCTGCCCTTGATTTCCTCCCCTATTCGCGTGGTTAAACATTTACCGAACGTTCACCGCTTGCACAATCGTGACATAGCCATGGGGAAGGACCTTCACACAACCTTTCAACCTAAAAACTTCCGCCTTGTGCCGGGAATAGTATTTTAAAGGGACATTCGTCGGAGCGAGCGGGTCAGCTTGAAGGTGCGGACGAGCTCTCCGCTGAGTTGCTCCAGCAGTTTGTGTCTATCTGTCTCTCTCCGGTGTAAACCAGCATCTACGCTCTCTGCAAAACCAATGGCTGCAAGGTTGCCCACCCGGGAGGAGTGTGAAACGTGGAGGAGCTGGGATCTTGCCGAGTTTCTGCGATCGGTAAGACAGAAGTTTTCTCCCACTTGAAAGAAGCCTTCAGGGAGATGTCCTTCAGTAACCGCTAAAATCATGTTTAGCTTCATTTTCTACTGAACTTTGTACTTACAAAGTGTTGACAGCGTACACGCCGCCAGTAAGTGACATGACTTAAATGTCGTCCAGTGAATACAGGAATCATAGCAAGGCTGCCCTGTAACAAATTGATCAAATTGGGCAGCATGGCACAGGAGAACTCAGGAACATGTTCTCCATTGTACCCAGCATGATGCCAAGACTGATTCTTCTCTACCTGCACATAATCCATATCCCTCCCCTGTCTGCACATCCATAAGTCTCTTAAGACCCTGTCCCACTTGGGCGTAATTTGCACATCATTTACGTGACAACCTCAAAATTAGTTGGCGCTTCGTGACACACGTCTGTTGGGGAAGTCCAGAACAAGGGGTCACAGTTTAAGGATCAGGGGGAAGTCTTTTAGGACCGAGATGAGAACATTTTTCACACAGAGTGGTGAATCTGTGGAATTCTCTGCCACAAAAGGTAGTTGAGGCCAGTTCATTGGCTATATTTAAGAGGGAGTTAGATGTGACCCTTGTGGCTATGGATCAGAGGGTATGGAGAGAAGGCAGGTACAGGATACTGAGTTGGATAATCAGCCATGATCATATTGAATGGCGGTGCAGGCTCGAAGGGCCGAATGGCCTACTCCTGCACCTATTTTCTATGTCTCTATGTGAGGCGCGCGTGGTGAGGAGTGGTGGCATATGCAGTGACGTGCGGTAAAATTGCCTATGCTAATTTATTATGAGTCACCATGCGGCAACATCCATGCGCCGCCCGTATGCCGTTGGCGTGCCATTTGCGCGTCATTTGAGCACCGCACCACGTGACCACCCAGGTATAAAGCGTGTGTAGTTTTGAAAAATGTTCACCATAGTATCTTTGATATTTATTGGGAAAATCCTTGCCACGGAGATCGGACAAAGTACGAACGACATCGCAAATGGCTCCCAAAAGGAGCAGGGCCCTCAAGAGCACTTGGTGCGCGACGGTGGTACTGTTAGATGATTTTCGCGCGACTGTCGCTCGTCAGTCACTACTGGCCTGTCGCGTAAATGACGCGCAAATTACACACAAGTGGGACAGGCCCTTTAAATGCCACTGTTGTATCTGCCTCCACCATCACCCCCTGCAGCTTGTTCCAGGCACACACCACTCTCTGGAAAAATACTTGCTCCGCACATCTTGTTTAAACTTTGTCCCCCTCACTTTCAACATATGCCTCTGATATTTCATATTTCCATCCTGGTACGAAAAGGTTGTGAGTGTCTACCCTATCCATGCTTCTCATCATTTCATACACTTCCATCAGGTCTCTGGCTTTCCAGAGAAAACAATCCAAGTCTGCTGAACCTCTCCCTGTGGCTAATAATATATCCTCTAATCCTGGCATCATTCTGGTAAACATTCTCTACACCCTTTTCAAAGCTCCTCATCCTTCAAGTAATGGGGTGACCAGAACTGCATGTACTGGAACACAAAGCGATGCCTGCATTGTTACAGAATGAAACAAAATGTCAGTTTATAACATGCAGTATAACACTCAGTAGTAATTTAAAATAAATCTGTCGATTATGCAAATTCCTCTCTTAACCATAACTTGTTGCAACAGTGTCACCTGGTTTCTTCACTTTAATTTTGTTTAAGTTAAATGTTTTCCCATTCTGTCTTTATATATAGAATAATTTATACGACACTGCCATTGTTGTGGAAAAGCAAAGAATATCTGGTGCAGTATTCTTGGTAAGTCAATGGATTCTATTTAACTTTCTTTCAAGAAGTTGGACTGATATTTTACCTCTTAAGGTCACAGTAATGTAACATTGATGGGTGGAGTTTTAATTTGCACATGCCCTATACTTATTCTTCTTCTTTCGTGTGGCGTGCACAGCCTAAAGTTGTTGGACAACTTGTTCTATTTGATCTTCCGTTTGTGCACGTCGACTTGATTGCATTAGTCGAAACAGACCACGTGAAGGTTGCAATCTCCCACCCCCTATACTTATTCATACAGCATCTCACTGGTGGGGTGGGAGATTGCAACCTTCACGTGGTCCGCCCTGTTTCGACGAATGCAAACAACTTGGCATGCACAATCAAATAAGATCAAACAGAACAAGTTGTCCTACAACTTTAGGCTGTGCACACCATACGCAAGAAGAAGAAGAAGCGTCTCACTGGTTATGATTTTATAAAACAACAATAAAGTATAAACTTAAAGTAACCCTTGCTTTCCCTCTCTCTTCATCCCTCCCCTTCCCAGATCGCCAACCACTCTTGCTGTCTCCGACAACATTTTATCTCTGTTTGCTTTGTTGTTCCCTTCTCCCAGCTAACAATGATCTATTCTACGTTTTCCTTGATCTCCATTCCCTTTGTCCTGTTTTCACACCTTACACTTCTTTATCTGTACACGTCCTTAGTTATGCACCTTCCACTCCCCTGACATCAGTCTGAAGAAGGGTCCCAACCCGAAGCGTCACCCATTCCTTCTCTCCAGAGATGCTGCCTGACCCGCTGAGTTACTCCAGCATTTTGTGCCTATCTTCAATTTAAACCAGCATTTGCAGTTCTTTCTAACACAATCGAGCACAGTTAAGCCGATTAGAAATGCCTCATACATTTGGTATGTAAACAACCTAATGCTTCTGCATAAAAGAAGGCAAGGAAAGGGTTAAGTTGCTCTTTAAAGGGATAATAGTGATTGGCTACCTTATTGTTTTTGCCCTAAATTGTAGCCTTAAGAAAGGCAGACTTCCTACTTTTATACAAACGGGAAATGTTTGAAACATCAGCAAGGAAGGCAGCTGCTGATGAGGGGTAAATAGAGGGTTGATACTTAGCAATACTCACTTGCCTGAAATGTTCCGCTTTTCCCTCTGCATTTTCTGACTGATCCGCACAGTAGTTAGGGCGGCACGGTGGCATAGCCCAGGACGTACAGGTTGTAAGTTAATTGGCTTGGTATAAGTGTAAATTGCCCCAAGTGTGTGTAGGCTACTGTTAATGTGCGGGGATCGTTGGACGGTGAGGATTTGGTGGGCCAAAAAAAACTATCTCAAAAAATAACTACTTCCAGCAGATTTTGTTTGTTTTTTTACGTCATATTTTCTGTATGTGCAATGATTTGCCTTTAAATTTGTAGCTTATTCTATAAGTTGTTGCATATTATAAATCAAACATTGTACACAATGGTCTGCCAGTGTGAAACGCCTGCATTGCCTGCTTTATACCTGGACAGCCAAGTGAAAGCCCATGAAAACATTCTAGAGTAATTAATTCCCTTCATCTTCTAAAGTTTAGATAGTTGCCAACATTGGAAGTCTCAGAACACACCAGTGTGGTCACATTATCGGTAGCATTTCTGATACTTGACATTTCTGATGGAGATCAATAAAAATCTGATTAGACAACTAACCACATCTCATGATCTATGACTTCTGCTACCATCTGCAACCAATGGACTATTTAGTATGTAGACTTAGACAGAAAGGAACACTCAACAGATCATGTAGCACCTATGGTGACAGAAAACAAATTATGTACAGCTTGTAAATGATCAGAACTAGAAAGGTGTGGAAATAAGTCTGACTGGTTGCAGAGAGTAGGGGGGAGAGTTGGATACAACAAAAATAACAATAAGCTCATTACAACAGTGTAGGAGGCCACTGACAAGTGGGAAGGAGAATTGGTGGAAGCTCAATATTGTAAAAAGGGTTTCTTTAGTCATTAGTTTACTCATGGGATGCTGCAAGGGGGTGGGAAGAAAAATATGTCTGGTGGTGAAATCTCATGATAGATGGTGAAAATTACAGATGCTGGTGAGGTGGAAATTGAGGCCTGGTGAACACTGACCTGGTGACATTGGGGGTGAGAGCAGAGGTGCAGAAATTAGATAAGAAGCTGCCATGGCCTCTCTCACCTATGGTGGAGGGAAAGCTGAGGTTTAGGGAAAGAAGTCACTTTAGGGTATCTGTATGAAATACACCCTCAAAGGAACTGATGGTAGAAATGGAAGGAAATTGGAAAATGGAATGGTCCTTGCAAAGAGCAGAATGGATGAAACTGGGATTGAGAAGTAAATTGATTCTTATTTTTCAAATCAGTTCCTTCAGGAAATTGTGATGGGCACTTGAAAGAGAATAATTTGCAGGACTATAAAGGAAGGACAGGGGGAATGGAATGGTTTATTAGACACTCGAATAGGTTCATTGATCCAAATAATCTTCTGTACAGAGCAATTTGACATATCAGTTTTTCCGCAGAGACTGCTCTCTCCGCAATTCCCTGTCAATTCGTCCCTTCCCACCCAAACCACCCCCTCTCCTGGCACTTTCCCTTGCAACCGCAGGAAATGCTACACTTGTCGCTTTACCTCCCCTCTTGACTCCATTCAAGAACCTAAGCCGTCTTTCCAGGTGCGGAGGAGGTTCACCTGCACCTCCTCCAACCTCATCTATTGCATCCGCTGCTCTAGGTGCCAGCTGCTCTACATCGGTGAGACCAAGCGCAGGCTTGGCGATCGCTTCGCCCAACACCTCCGCTTGGTTCACGATAACCAACCTGATCGCCCGGTGGCTGAGCACTTCAACTCCCCCTCCCATTCCGAATCTGACCTTTCTGTCCTGGGCCTTCTGTATGGTCAGAGTGAGGCCCACCGTTAATTGGAGGCACAGCACCTCATATTTCGCTTGGGTAGTTTACACCCCAGCGGTATGAACATTGACTTCTCCAATTTCAGGTAGTCCCTGCTTTCTCCTCCCGTCCATTGTCCCACAGTCCATTGTCTCTGCCTCTCTGCCTCTTCCTGTCTTCTTCCTCCCCTCCTCACATCAGTCTGAAGAAGGGTCTCGACCCGAAACGTCGCCTATTTCCTAAGCTGCAAAGATGCTGCCTCACCCATTGAGTTTCTCCAGCTCTTTGTCTACTTTCGATTTTCCAACATCTGCAGTTCCTTCTTAAACAATTTGACTGCTGAAGCCTCTTTCAAAGTTGAACATCTCTATTTTTCAAATGCATCCCTCTAGGTGAGAGCTCTAGCGAATTGCTTATATTTTCATGGTCATTTCCAGTTTCATGTCAGGATAATAAAATTAAATTATCCACTCAGCAGTTTCATACACAAGGACAACTTTTGGGCCTATGAGAGATTTTTGGTACGTATATCGATTATACACTATTGGCCATTTGCACCTTCCCCATTCCCCAATTCATGTTTTCCTTATTTTCATTCCTCTAATTTTAGAATGCTATTAATTCATCCCATGAGATAAACATTTGCGTTTGTCATGAATATGATCATTCGTGGGAAATTCTAAGAAACACAAGTAACTGCTGACATTAGAAGAGGTGTAAGTACATGAGGAGGTTGACCTGGCCTCAAGAATATTTATTCTGAGAACATAGTCTGAAGAAATGAACCTGTAGCTCGGTGGAAAATGCATGCAGGAACAAAAAGTGTATTTGGACATAGAAGATTCAATATACATCAAAGGCCTTTCACACAGCTCATCAAAGGCCTTTCAAAAGTTTAAAATATCTTTGGAGGCAAACGGTCAATAGGTCAGCGGAACATGACAATGGGTCTTTGAGAACCACGTCCAGAGTGTTCAGTTTGCAGAAATTGACATGCACTGTCCCTTCTGATGCAACAGTGTAGTCTCAGGTGAACATAAGGAAAGTCATTTAAGTGCAGAACTAGATCAACATGAACAAATGAATACATCGGCAAAAACAAATGCAGAGTGGGCGATCGTTTCACGGAACACCTTCGCTCAACCCGCGTGAACCAACCTGATATCCCGGTTACTGGACATGTTAATTCTCCATCCCACAAACCTACACAATTCCTACACAAACCTTTCTGTCCTCAGTCTCCTCCATTGTCAGAGTGAGGCTAAACGCAAATTGGAGGAACAGCATCTCATATTTCGCTTGGGCAGCTTACAGCCCAGTGGTATGATTTTGATTTCTCTCACTTCAGGTAGCTCTGGCATTCCTTCTCTCTCTATTCCTCCCCCACCCAAGTCACACTAGCTTCTCATTTTCACCCTGTGTGTTTCCTTTATCATCGTTACTTTTTTTGCATATCTTTCATTCACTGTTCACCGTCTCTCCACATTTCCCTTATCCCTAACTATTCTGAAGAAGGGTCTCGACACGAAACGTCACCCATTCCTTTTCTCCAGTGATGCTGTCGGTCCCGTTGAGTTATTCCAGCTTTTTGTGTCCATCTTCGGTATCTGCAGTTCCTTCTTTCACATGAACAAACAAATGTTGTTAGATTTCTAAAATGGGTTATGTCAACATGAAACATGACGGAGCTTTGTTAAATCTTGCACCAAACACAAAAGACAATACTGTGATTTGATAAACCTGATGCAGTCAATTATTTCTGCCTCAATGTGATCATGCCAATAGTAAGCATTATAGTGCTAACACATTTGCTAGATCTTTCACCTAATGTTTACCCAATGCCTTCGGAGTTCCCTATCCACCCCATGTCTTGAGGTTGTAAAAACCTCTCTTTAAGGACTGGGCGATAGTGGCGCAGCAGCAGAACTGCTGCCTCACAACGCTAGAGAGTGCACCTGATCATAACCGCACATGCAGTTTGTGCAGAGTTTGTATGATCTCCCTTTGACCACATGCCCTTTTCTCCAGGAGATCCAGTTTCTCTAACACTCCAAAGATGTGCAGGTTTGTAGGTTAATTGACTTCTGCAAGTTTCCCCTTGCGTGTGGAATGTTAAAGTAGGATAATGCAGAACTGGTGTACAGGTGATCGATGGTCAACATAGACATGGAGGGCCGAAGATTCTGTTTCCATGCTGTATTTCTAAACTATAAATCTAAACTAACAAAAATGGAAAGGTTGTCAACCTCGAGGTACAAAATTAGTTGCTGAATATCCACTTGCTGCTAACAATATGGTCATTTGTGATTCTGTCCAAATCAGCTGTCCATTTTAAATGCATTGTATTCAGACCCCTTCACTTTTTCCACATTTTGTTATGTTACAGCCTTATTTTAAAATGGATTAAATTCATTTTTGGTATCATTAATCCACACACAATACCCCCGAATGAAGAAATGAAAACAGGTGTTTAAAATTTTTTGCAAAAATAAATAACTGAAATATCACATTTACATAAGTAATCACACCCTTTGCTATGACACCCAAAATTAATTGGACGTGGTTTGAAAAGGCACACCCCTGTCTATATAAGGTCCCACAGTTGACAGTTCATAAATGGAAGAACTTTGGAACCACCAGGACTGTTCATAGAGCTGGTCGGCCGGCCAAACTTAGCAATCGGGGGAGTAGGGCCTTGGTCAGGGAGGTGACCAAGAACCTGATGGTCACTCTGGCAGAGCTCCACCGTTCCTCTGTGGAGATGGGAGAACCTTCCAGAAGGACAACTATAGCTGCAGCATTCCACCAATCAGGCCTTTATGGTAGAGTGGCCAGACGGAAGCCACTCCTCAGTAAAAAGGCACATGACAGCCCGCTTGGAGTTTGCCAAAAGGCACCTAAAGGACTCTCAGACCATGAAAAACCAAGATTGAATTTGTTAGCCTATATGCCAAGTGTCACGTCTGGAGGAAACCAGCACCGCTCATCACCTGGCCAATACCATACCTATGGTGAAGCATAGTGGTGGCAACATCATGCTGTGGGGATGTGTTTCAGCAGCAGGGACTGGGAGACTAGTCAGGATCGAGGGAAAGATGAACGGAGCAATGCCAAGAGAGATCCTCGATGAAAACCTGCTCCAAAGCGTCCTGGACCTCAGACTGGGGCAGAGGTTCACCTTCCAGCAGGACAACGACCCTAAGCACACAGCCAAGACAACGCAGGAGTAGTTTTGTGACAAGTCTGTGAATGCTCCTGAGTGGCCCAGCCAGAGCCCGGACTTGAACCCGATCAAACATCTCTGGAGGGACCTGAAAATAGCTGTGCATCGACGCTCCCCATCCAACCTGACAGAGCTTGAGAGGATCTGCAGAGAAGAATGGGATAAATTACCCAAATACAGGTGTGCCAAGCTTGTAGTGTCATACCCAAGAAGACTTGAGGCCGTAATAGCTGATAAAGGTGCCTCAACAAAGTACTGAGTAAAGGGTCTGAATACTTATGTAAATGTGATATTTCAGTTATTTCTTTTTAATTACTTTGCAAAAATTTCTAAACTTCTGTTTTCATTTTTTTATTATGGGGTATTGTGTGTAGATTGATGATAAAAAAAATTGAATCCATTTTATTATAAGGCTGTAACGTAACAAAATGTGGAAAAAGTGAAAGGGTCTGAATATTTCTGAATGCACTGTATGCCACCTTTATCTCTATAGGGATTGTTCCTTTCAGCATGGCAATATCCCAAACAGTTTATACCTCATGAAGTCTTTTTGGCCAAGATACAGATAAGAAACATTTAGGCTTCTTCTCTGGAAAAAATGGCCCCAGTGTGTTTTCAATTTATCAGCTGTAACTTTAGGACGAGATCTAACAATTACTGGACCTAAGACCAGGCCATTTGGTGGTTTTAGTGATCTAATTGTACTTGCTGTGGGTAAACCCTTATGGTTCAGCTTCTCTAGTTTTCTGTGAATCCAACCACAGTTGTCACGCCTAGGATACGGGAAGAACCAAGGTGTGTGACGGAGAGAAAGGGTGGTAACCATGGAGTGCAGGAGACCCAGGTGGCCGTGCCTAATGAAAACAGGTACGCCCTCTTGGGAACTGTCCGGGGAGACGATGCTTCCAGTCCGAGCGGCGGACACGTCGGTGGCTCCAATCCTCGAGATGGGACTCGACCGGCGAGACCGACATCGGGCAGAGCCCTAGTGGTGGGTGACTCCATTGTCCGAGGAGTGGACAGGAGATTCTGTGGTGGCAGACGAAATGCGAGGATGGTATGTTGCCTCCCTGGTGCCAGGGTTCAGGATGTCACAAACCGAATTCAGAGCATCCTCGAGAGAGAGAAGGTGAACAGCCGGCAGTAGTTGTGCACGTAGGCACAAATAACATCGGGAAGAAGAGGAAGGAGGTTCTCCAACATGAGTTTAGAGAGTTGGGAAGAAGACAGAAAGGCCGGGCTTCTAGGGTGGTTATCTCTGGATTGCTTCCAGTGCCTCATGCTAATGAGGACAAGAACAGGGAGATGGGGGATCTGAATGTGTGGCTGAGGGGCTGGAGCAGGGAACAAGGATTTAGATTTATAGACCACTGGGGTCTCTTCTGGGGTAGGGGTGACCTGTACAAAAGGGACGGGTTACACATTAACTGGAGGGGGACCAACGTTCTGGCAGGCAGGTTTGCTAGGACTGCACGTGTGGGTTTAAACTAAATAGTGGGGGGGAGGAATTGACAAATTGGGAGTATAAAGATGGAGTTGAAGGGGAAGTGACTACAGGAAAAATTACAGAAGATTATCGAATTAATGGGAAGGAAAGCTCGAGAGGGACAACGGAGTAAGATCAGTGCCAATTGCAAGCGGTGCGAGGGGGGAAGTGAATACGGAGGCCAAAGTGCTGTATATGAATGCGCGAAGTATAAGAAATAAAGTGGATGAGCTTGAGTCTCAGTTAGAAATTGGCAAGTATGATGTTGTGGGAATTACAGAGACATGGCTGCAAGAGGGCCAGGGCTGGGAACCGAATATTCAAGAGTATACCTCCTATCGAAAAGACAGACAGGTGGGCAGAGGGGGTGAGGTTGCTCTGTTGATGAGGAATGAAATTCAGTCCCTTGCAAGGGGAGACATTGAAACAGGAGGTGTGGAGTCAGTATGGATAGAACTAAGGAATTGTAAGGGTAAAAAGACCCTAACGGGACGCATCTACAGGCCACCAAACAGTAGCCTGGACATGGGGCGCAAGTTGAATCAGGTGTTAAAATTGGCATGTAGCAAAAGTAATGTTGTGGTTGTTATGGGAGATTTCAACATGCAGGTAGACTGGGAAAATCAGGTTGGTACTGGACCCCAAGAGAGGGACTTTGTAGAGTGCCTTTGTGATGGATTCTTAGAACAGCTTGTATTGGAGCCTACCAGGGAGAAGGCAATTCTGGATTTAGTGTTATGTAATGAACCGGATTTGATAAAGGACCTCGAAGTTAATGAGCCATTAGGAGGCAGTGACCATAGCATGGTCAGGTTTAATCTACAATTGGAGAGGGGGAAGAGTAGATCGGAGGTGTCAGTGTTACAGTTGAATAAAGGGGACTATGGGGCCATGAGGGAGGTGCTGGCCAAAGTTGACTGGAAAGATACACTAGCAGGGATGACAGTGGAACAAAAATGGCAGGTGTTTCTAGGAATAATACAGAAGGTGCAGGATCTGTTAATTCCTAGGAGGAAGAAAGATTCCAAGGGGAGAAAGGGATGACCATGGCTGACAAGGGACGTCAGGGACAGTATAAAAATTAAAGCGAAGAAGTACAACGTAGCAAAGATGAGCAGGAAGCAAGAGGATTGGGTAATGTTTAAAGAACAACAGAAGATAACTAAAAAGACAATATGGGGAGAAAAGATGAGGTACGAAGGTAAGCTAGCCAAGAATATAAAGGAGGATAGTAAAAGCTTCTTTAGGTATGTGAAGAGGAAAAAATTAGTTAAGACCAAAGTTGGACCCTTGAAGTCCGAAAAAGGTGAATTTATTATGGTAAACAAGGAAATAGCAGATGAGTTGAACAGGTACTTTGGATCCGTCTTCACTAAGGAGGACACAAACAATCTTCCTGATATAGTAGTGGCCAGAGGATCTGGGGTGACGGAGGAACTGAAGGAAATCCACATTAGGCAGGAAATGGTGTTGGATAGACTGATGGGACTTAAGGCTGATAAATCCCCAGGACCTGATGGTCTGCATCCCAGGGTACTTAAAGAAGTGGCTCTAGAAATCGTGAATGCATTGGTGATAATTTTCCAATGTTCTATAGACTCAGGATTAGTTCCTGTCGGTTGGAGGGTAGCTAATGTTATCCCACTTTTTAAGAAAGGCGGGAGAGAGAAAACAGGGAATTATAGACCAGTTAACCTGACATCGGTGGTGGGGAAGATGCTGGAGTAAATTATCAAAGACGCAAAAGCCACACATTTGGATGGCAGTTACAGGCTCTGTCCGAGTCAGCATGGATTTACGAAGGGGAAATCATGCTTGACTAAGCTTCTGGAATTTTTTGAAGATGTAACTAGGAAAATGGACAAGGAAGAGCCAGTGGATGTAGTGTACCTGGACTTTCAGGGAGCATTTGATAAGGTCCCACATAGGAGATTGGTGGGCAAAATTAGGGCACATGGTATTGGGGGTAGAGTGCTGACATGGATAGAGAAGTGGTTGACAGACAGGAAACAAAGAGTAGGGATTAACGGGTCCATTTCAGAATGGCAGGCAATGACTAGTGGGGTACTGCAAGGCTCGGTGCTGGGACCGCAGCTATTTACAATATACATCAATGATTTGGATGAAGGGATTCAAAGTAACATTAGCAAATTTGCAGATGACACAAAGCTGGGTGGCAGTATGAACTGTGAGGAGGATGCTATGAGAATGCAGGGTGACTTGGACAGGTTGGGGGAGTGGGCAGATGCATGGCAGATGAAGTTTAAGGCGGATAAATGTGAGGTTATCCACTTTGGCAGCAAAATCAGGAAGGCAGATTACTATCTAAATGACGTCAAGTTGGGAAAAAGGGAAGTACAGCGGAATCTGGGGGTCCTTGTTCATCAGTCAATGAAGGTACAGCAGGCAGTGAAGAAAGCGAATGGCATGTTGGCCTTTATAACAAGAGGGATCGAATATAAGAGCAAGGGGGTCCTTCTGCAGTTGTACAAAGCCCTAGTGAGACCACACCTGGAGTATTGTGTGCAGTTTTGGTTCCCCAATTTGAGGAAGGACATTCCTGCTATTGAGGGAGTGCAGCGTAGGTTTACAAGGTTAATTCCCGGGATGGCGGGTCATATGCTGAGAGAATGGAGTGGTTGGGCTTGTACACTCTGGAGTTTAGAAGGATGAGAGGGTATCTCATTGAAACA
The DNA here is from genome assembly GCA_963514005.1 of Raja brachyura. The sequence goes on from OY740795.1 coordinate 51,135,300, forward strand.
TGTAAGATTGTTAAGGGTTTGGACACGCTAGAGGCAGGAAACATGTTCCCGATGTTGGGGGAGTCCAGAATCAGGGGCCCCAGTATAAGAATAAGGAGTAAGCCATTTAGAACGGAGACGAGGAAACACTTTTTCTCACAGAGAGTTGTGAGTCTGTGGAATTCTTTGCCTCAGAGGGCGGTGGAGGCAGGTTCTCTCCATGCTTTCAAGAGAGAGCTAAATAGGGCTCTTAAAGATAGCGGAGTCAGGGCATATGGGGAGAAGGCAGGAACTGGGTACTGATTGGGGATGATCAGCCATGATCACATTGAATGGCGGTGCTGGCTCGAAGGTCCAAATGGCCTCCTCCTGCACCTATTGTCTATTATCACTGAATTCTGCTTCGACGAGCTCAATGATGAACTAAGACATTGGTTTATATTGCAACATCCTTAAAAATAACATAACGTAACTGTTTGTAAACTAGTTTAATACTTTCTGTAACATCAAAAATAGATAATGCTAGAGAACATATGACGGGTGATATGGTTACATGGAATGCTTTCTTAAGGTCCGCTTCTCATTATGAATCAAGTCTGCGTTAGTTCTGACGTTTCCACCAATCTTTCCACCACCACGCACAAGAAGCGACAAGACAGATGCCGAGAAGTGAGTTCAGCTCTGGCTGAACAACTTCTAATCTTGTGTGTGGTCTGGATAAGAAGAAGCAGAATACTGCAGTTGCTAGACATCCGGAAATAAAACAAATGTCAGAAGTATTCAGCTGGTCAGACATTATCTGTGGGGAGAGAAACATTTGTCTTCGAATAGTCAACGGCCTCGATAGAGTGGAGAGGATGTTTCCACTAGTGGAAAAGTCTAGGACTAAAGGTCATAGTCTCAGAATTAAAGGATGTTCCTTTGGGAAGGAGATGAGGAGGAATGTCTTTAGTCAGAGGGTGGTGAATCTGTGGAATTCATTGCCACAGAAGGTTGTGGAGGTAGTCTGTACATTTGTAAGGCAGAGATAGATAGGTTCTTGATTAGTACGGGTGTCAGGGGTTATGGGGAGAAGGCAGGAGAATGGGGTTGATTGTGGAAGATAGATCAGCCGTGATTGAATGGTGGAATTGACTTGATGGGCCGAATGGCCAAATTCTGCTCCTATCACTTTTGAACGTGAATGGCATTTCATCAGAACTGGGAAATGTTAGAAATAAGCAAATTTAATGTTGCAGAGATGTTCACAGGGCAGAGGACGAAAGGATGGAGACCAGGAGGTGAAATAAAGCCCATTGTGGTGATGCTGGTGGAAAGAGGCCAGAAAAAGTAAGAGAGTAGCAAGTGACAGATTCTGGAGAGATGTTACTAGGAGATGAACAAAATCAAAAATTATTGAAAGAGGTGAGAAAAAAAATGGTAGAAAACTGACATACAAGCTCATTATCTGAAACTGTCGAATTCCACGCTGAGGTGGCGACAACAGAATAGAGAAGCGGCCGGTATCGGACACTCCAAGCCGCTGTTCCGACGCCGGAGCTCCGATCATCCCGGCGAGAGGGCCCGAAACATCGGACCATCCTTAGCAGCGACTGCGGAGGGCTCAAAGGTCCCGTCCACAGGTGAACAAGAGGAAGACGACTGAACTCTATTGCCTTCCCACACAGTGGGAATGGTTTATTCCGCTGTGTGGGGATGTTCATGTTAAATTCTATCGTGTGTTGTGTTCTTTTTATTCATATCGCTGTGTGGGAACTCAAATCTCACTGCACCGTTTGTTGGTGCATGTGATAATAAATGTGTCTTGAACTCTTGAGATGAGGAGGAATTTCTTTAGCCTGAGAGTGGTGAATCTGTGGAATTCTTTGCCACAGGTAGTTGTGGAGACCAGGTTGTGAGGCATTTTTTAAGGAGGAGATTGATAGGTTCTTGATTAGGAAGGGCGTCAGGGTTATGGGGTGAAGGCAGGAGAATGGGGTTGAGAGGGAAAAAAATCAATCAGCCATGATGACATAGTGCAGCAGATGCACTGGGCTGAATTACCTAATTCTGGTCCTGTGTCTAATGATCTTGTGAACTGCCAGATATTTTACAATTGTGAAATACAACAGTGTGATACTTTTAAATGGTTGGGATTAGATGCTGTGCCTTTCATAATCAGAGGTAATAATTTCCCAATATCAGTGCCTAACTAGTGCGATCATGTTTGCTGCTGCCCATATCACAGTTCAACAGTTTTGGAAGGGCTATGAACCAAGACGAGCATCCAACAACTGGATTTGTGATCAAGCATGTTCCTTGGTGGAGCTAAATCTGGATTTTCCAAGTTCTTTCTTGAAGTTTTGCAGGAAGCAGAGATTTTGTGTACATTTGATCCATGGCGAACTATCTTCTTAACCTTACATTAATGAAAACAGCACGAGTCAAAGAAAGTCAGGGAAATGGGTCCTTCGGCCCAACTTGCCCACGCCAACCTTGATGCCCAATCAACATTAGCCCTGCCTGCCCAAGACTGGCCCATATCCGTCCAAAACTTTCCTATCCATGTACCTGCCATAAGTTCATAAGTTATAGGCGCAGAATTAGGCATCGTCTACTTTGCCATACAATCATGGCTGATCAGTCTTTGCCTCAACCCCATTCTCCTGCCTTCTTCCCATAACCCATGACACCTGTACTAATCAAGAATCTATCTATCTTTGCCTTACAAATATCCATTGACTTGGCCTTCTGTGGCAATGAATTCCATCAGATTCACCACCCTCTGACTAAAGAAATTCCTCATCTCCTTTCTAAAGGAATGTCCTTTAATTCTTCAAAGGTTCAAAGATCAGTTTATTGTTACGTGTACCAATTAAGGTACAGTGAAACTCGAATGGCCATACAGCCATACTAACAAAAAAGCAACAAGACACACAACTACATAAAAGCTCACATAAACAGCAGATTCCCCAGATTTCTCAATGTGATGGAAGGCAATAAAGTCCAATCTTCTTCCTCCTTATTCTCCTGCGTCGGGGCGGTCGAAGGTCCTGCGGATTGGAGCTTCCGAAGTTGGTCTCTAACCAGGGAATGCGAGCTCCACAATGTTAAAGTTGGAGCTCCCAAAGTCGGTCTCCAGCAAAGGCCGCCAACTCCTCGATGTTAGGCTGCAGTGGGGACGGAGATACAATACAAAAAAAAAGTGCATCTCTGTCGAGGTAAGAGATTTTAAAAAGTTTCCACCAACCCCCTACGCCCTACATTAAACAAAGAGCACTAAAACATACATTTAACACTTACTAAAAAAAATCAACAAAGAAGGAAGGGACAAACAGACTGTTGGCGAGGCAGCCATTGCTGGCGCCACCCAATGTACATTCTGAGGCTATGACCTCTGGTCCTAGACTCTCCCACAAGTGGAAACATCCTTTCCGCATCCATTCCATCCAAGTCTGTCAGTGGTGACGTGTCTAAGATGGAGGTTGGAAAAGATTTAAACAGTGATGTAACCTGATCCAGAGGTGCTTTATTTTTTTCTGCTGCACAAGATTTGACAACTAGCATAGAAACATAGAAAATAGATGCAGGAGTAGGCCATTCAGCCCTTTCTGGCTTTCCCCCCATATCCCTTGATTCCCTTAGCCCTAAGAGCTAAATCTAACTCTCTCTTGAAAACTGCATACTTCACCCATTGCATTGTAAAAATTCATGAAGTAAGGAAAGCCCACCCAGGATAATGGTCCTTGCACATCCATGGGACACTTTTTTCATGTCAATCCCCTTCTACATTCTAATACTGATAGAGCAATGCCATTGCTGCAACCCTCACCTCTCTGGTGTATCTGCAGTGCAGCTCCCTAATCTCACTGAGTTAAATTTAGCATCAGCATCTGTGGAGCTACACCTTCACATCATTTTTTTTAACAACTTGCCGGTGTCGCAATTATCTCCTCGTATGTGCTACCACTTGTGTGTCATGTTATTGCACAAAGAAGCCTCGTTCCTCACCATTCTTAATGCTAATTGTGCGACTAGAGATTTGATGCAGCTGGCAGCTGTGCATCCATGCTCCCGGTTTACTGCCTTTTCTTGTAGTTTTGCTGAGCCTTGTGGACAATCTTCCCTTTGTAAAGTAGCTTTGCAGTTAGCGGTCATTACGCCCATTCAAGGATGATGACCATAAGAACTATTTCTGGATGTTTGGAAAGGTCAAATGCCAGGAAGGCATGAATCTATTATGTGAAGTGGGCTTCCACTGTTCATCGATTCTCCTCCAACTGCTTTTCTCCTTTTGCAGTGAGCGACGCTTAGATTGCTCAGGGAGGCAGTATCTGGAGTTATGGAATAATTCTTGAAATTATCTCTGACAAACTCTGATGCAGCCACTGCAATGGCAAGGTCAATTTAACCCTAAACATTGTTCTCAAACAGATTGCCTCAACAGCATGTCAACAATTCTTATATAGATTGAGCAGGTACCAGTACATCATCTAGAAGAGCAATCGCCTTTCTCCATGGGCAAACACTTAACAATAATTGGAAATGCTGTGAGTTTGTCCAGGTAGTTGATGTTTGTAAAGAACTGGCAGTAACTGATGGATCAGCTCTAACCTTGTGTTGCTGCATATAATCATCATCATCATCATCATCATCATCATTGTTGAAAACATTAGCGAGGCAGTGGAGCTGGTTTCCAACGGGAACGGTGACGGACGCACCGCACATCTCTGTCCTCCAGTTCCTGCGGACTTCCACCACTGGAAGTATAGGATTTTGGTGTGTGTGCTTTATCATCCTTCCTTACAATGCTATGTACGACAGTGAGCGTAACTTCTACTGAAGTGTGGATGGCTGTTGGCTCATTAGGAGCTCATCCGCCCTTTGACGGGTCTTGTTTTTGGTCCTGCTGGGGGTCTACAGCCCCCTCCTCACCAGGCAAGCCAGGTGAGGGGGTGGGGGGGGGGGTGGTTTAGTCGCCGACTTCACATAATGAAGCCTTTTTATGAACTGAAATAGCTATTACTAAATACACATACAGCCAATTGCTTGGAAAGATGTGCATATTGCTTGCCAAGAATCAGGATATACTTGCTTGAGGGTAGTATATGAATTTTCCCCTTTATTCGCCCAATTATCTACTTTCTCATATTGTGGTGCACATTGCCTCTAAAGCAGCCAAGTACCTTTGTAAGTATGAGTTCTGAATGGTGCAGACATCCATCAGACCAGTCACCCTGCACTGAAGCCACGATGAAGGAAAGGTTCTAATACTCTGGAGCTGGAGCATCCTCCAGTCCAGCCCTTGTAAGTATGCTTCACATGCTCTATAACATTACATTTCAACTAACATTAGCATGTGCCAATGCAAATAAGGGTCCCGAAATGTCCTTTTCATTTCCCACCAGAGAGGCAGCTGAGCTCCTCCACAGGGACTTGGTTGCCTGGCCTGCTAAGTTCCTCTTGCGTTTTGATTTTTGCTCATGAAGTGCTGTGCTCTGAACATCAGCAAGATGAGTTCCCTATCCAGTCAGCTGCATTACCACTTTTGGCAGTATAAAGAATTGTCATCATTTTCTCACAGAATACATCATTAATACGTCCAATTGACATGAACATTCTTTCCTCAGTCTTTCCCTAAACCCAAAATAGAGCAACCACATAATCTACCCAGAATGGTCTCTGCTCGTTCTGTAACACAAAAACCAACATGTATAACCCATTTTGGGATGTGCCTCTGCCTGTAATATTGTAACATCCAAGACCAGTGCCCCACCATTAAAAGGAAAAAATACCTCCCTCTTCGGATTAAACTTGATGCTTTGGCCTTTATGGCCTCCTTCTTGAACTGAAGTATTATTAATTATTATTAACTGTGGTATTATTTTTTTTATTCACTCATTTTATAATACCAACAGAAACATAATAAAGATGATTACTACTTCCCTTCATGGAACATGTGACCGTGCTCCCAATTGCAAATTGACAAATCAGATGTGGGCATCATATCTTGTTTGTGTGAAAAGCTGACTGTGGGATAACAGCAAGCTCACTATGTGCAAGGCTGACACCCCCAGGCTGACAAAGAACATCAATTCTACCCGGATGTGCTTAGCTTACTCCCTTGATATTTGGTCAAAAGTGTAGCAACTTCTGTTGGTAATTTTCCAAGCCATTTTTCAAAACTTAATGTAGTGTTTTATTAATTGCACAATTGGTTTAGCTTGCTGAGAGAATGGAGCAGCTGGGCTTGTACACTCTGGAGTTTAGAAGGATGAGAGGGGATCTCATTGAAACATAAGACTGTTAAGGGTTTGGACACGCTAGAGGCAGGAAACATGTTCCCAATGTTGGGGGAGTCCAGAACCAGGGGCCACAGTTTAAGAATAAGGTGTAAGCCATTTAGAACAGAGATGAGGAAACACTTTTTCTCACAGAGAGTTGTGAGTCTGTGGAATTCCCTGCCTCAGAGGGCGGTGGAGGCAGGTTCTCTGGATGCTTTCAAGAGAGAGCTAGATAGGGCTCTTAAAAATAGCAGAGTCAGGGGATATGGGGAGAAGGCAGGAACGGGGTACTGATTGGGGATGATCAGCCATGATCACATTGAATGGCGGTGCTGGCTCGAAGGGCCGAATGGCCTACTCCTGCACCTATTGTCTATTGTCTATTGCAGTCAATGAAACAATTTGTGACCTTTCAGTTACTTTTGTTAATAATCTCCGATTTCAACCTGTTTTCTGGGATTACATTGGTTCTAGTCTGATATGTTAAGCCTTGTTAGATGGTACCACAAACTACAACATTTCTCCCAGTTTTTTCCAAGCAAGCATGCCAAGTTAATACTGGGGCTTTAATTAATATGGAGTTATGGTAGATAATGTTTACAAGAGTGGTAAACTCTTACTGAATAGTTCCACACAACTATTGGAACACTGATAGGCAGTGCTAGGCTATTGACCAACTGGGTTGCAGATAACCCCAAGCATTTAAAAGTCCTCTGGGTCTTAGGTTTTCAGCCTGATGGATCAGTGCCATTCTGAGATTCCACTTTCTACAAGGGGCAGATTCAACTAGTAGAGCGGATACCCAGCCCAATGACATTACTGATTCCTTCTGCAGGAATTCAAGAGAGGACCCCAAGAAGACCAAAGTAATGGTGGAAATAATGCCCAATCACACAGACAATAAGTACAGTCTTGGAAGGAACTGTAGATGCTGGTTTAAACCACGGATAGACACAAATTGCTGGAGCAATTCAGCGGGACAGGCAGCATCTCTGGAGAGAAGGCATGGGTTAATTCTTTGCAGAGATGCTGCCTGTCCTGCTGAGTCACTTCAGCATTTTGTGTCTGTACACAATAAGTACAGATGTGTCAATAGCATGTTGACTCCACGTGACGCACTGCTGGCTGTAAAGTTTCAATAAACTTTCTTCTGAAGAAGAGTCTCGACCCAAGACGTCACCTATTCCTTCTCTCAAGACATGTTGTCTGACCTGCTGAGTTACTACAGTTTTTTTGTGTCTATAGGAAGTTGTATGCAAGGTTTAGAAAGATGAAATCAGACAGGCCCTTTGAGAAATAAAGAGAAAGCAGGGAAAAGCTTGAGCAGGGAATTGTGTGGCCTAAAAGTGATATGCAAGGGCATTTTGAAATCAAGAAGGTGGAGGTGGGTCTCTTAAAGAGCAAATGGATGGGATATATCCCAAGTTATTGAGAGAGGGAGGTTAAGAGATTGCAAGGGCAACTATATTCATATTCTCTCTAGCCACAGGCAAAGTGCAGGAAGACTCTAGAGTAGTCAATGTTATGCCCTTTGCTTAAGAAGGTTATGGATGCCAAGTCAATGGATATTCTTAAGGCAGAAATAGATAGATTCTTAATTAGTATGGGTGTCAGGGGTTATGGGGAGAAGCAGGAGAATGTGGTTAGGAGGGGGAGATAGATCAGCCATGATTGAATGGCGGAGTGGACTTGATGGGCCGATTGGCCTAATTCTGCACCTATCACGAAAAGAAAGAAGGGACGATGCGATAATTTGGGAAATTATAGGCTGGTGTGACTTCCATCAGTGATAGGGAAGCTATTGGAGTGGATTCTTATGGATAGGATTTACACACATTTGGAAGAAAATTGGTTAGTTCGGGGCAATCAGCATGGCTTTGTCTTGCACGTCATGTCTTGCAAACAGTTTTTGAGGAGGTGACAAAGCCTAGGACAACGTCGTTTATTTACAGCATTCATCAAGGTTCCTCATGGTAGGCTCATGCAAAACATTAAAATGTATGTGATTCACGGTGTTGGTAGCTTGGATTCAGAACTTGCTTAGAGTCCTATAATGCATTATGCAGGCCCAATTTGTGCATATTGACACAATGCTTCAACTAAGATAATCCAATTTATCTGCATCCGGCCTATATTCCACAGAAGGCAGTGGTAGAGATATAAATATGTCATTCTGCCACGAGCTCTGTGGCCAGTCTTGTTCCGCAGAGATCAGTGCTGGGACTTCTGCTTGTATATTTAAATGATTTGGATATTGATGAGTTGCTTAGTCAAGTTACAGACAACACTAAAATAGTAAGATTAAACGAGAACTTACCAGTTTGAAGTTTGATCCTTATTTTATGAGGAGTTATGATGAGGGATTTCGTGAAGACCCCGCCAGCACGCATGCGCGACATTCTTCAAAGCAGCGGTGTGGAATCACAGATAACAACAATGACTGAAGATAGTAAGATTAAGAGACACTAATATACCAGTTGACCTTATGATAGAGGGTTGGGAGCGGAGGGCATGAAATCCCTCATCGTAACTCGTCATAAAATAAGGATCAAACTTCAAACTGGTAAGTTCTCGTTTAATCTTACTATTTTACTTTGGAGTCACGTGAGTAACTTCGTGAAGATTTCAAAGCTCTGTGATTCCATGCCCTGGACCACGTCCATGCTCTTACACTGCCGCAATTACTGATGGAGGAAGTATGTTACTGCATTTCAGACTTGAACAAGCTGAAAAATAGTAAGTATTTATTAATACAAATAATAAACCCCTAACTCGGCGATAACGTATTTTGCGGAATGGTACTTAATACTGATTCTGCAAACGTTGCGGGAGCAACCACTGTCTTGTTATAGAACCATTGAAAGGTTGTCACACTGGCCCAGCCCGCGGTAGCGAGGACATGATCCTTGAACCTCCATGGTCCTCGCCGCTGATGTGGATGCAGCCCTGGTAGAATGAGATTTTAAAATGTTAGTATCAATACCTGCTGCACCCAACACGACCCTGAGCCACCTGGAGATAGTCTGCACTGTCACCCGGTGATGTGGTTTCTTGTGGCTGATGAATAGACCCTGCTCCATCTTCCTGATGGTGCTTGTGACTTTGATGCAATACCGTAGATGGGTGGCTATACAGTGGGTGGCATCAACGGGGTACTCATGGAATTCCGGTTGCAGCCCTGTAGATCCTGGTCTATGCTGCTTTAGTAACTCCTCTATAAAGAAGGTTACTTTCTCAGGGGTCGAGACCATACTGTCCAATTTCAGTTTCTGCAAGGTCTGGACCCGCTGAGCTGTGGTCAGTGCCATCAACATCACCACTTTATAGGTGAGTCTAGCGGTAACCCCATCATGGGCGACCAGCTCCTGAGTAGGGTCAACACCACCCCTACACCCCAGGTAATGTTGTATCTGGGCAGTGGAGGGTTAGTATTAAAAATACCCCTCATGAATTTAGACACCAGCTGGTGTGATCCCACTCCAATGTTGAGGTAGGTTGATAGCGCACTCCTGGCGCTATTTATGGCACTGTAGCTGAGTCCTTCATCAAAATGAAGGCCCACGAGGAATTCCATTACATCAGGGATCGTGGCAGAGTTGTAGGTTGTCTTCGTCCGATTGCAGTAGGCTTCCCACTTCCTGATTTGGGTTAGGTACTGCTTCCTGGTGGATACTATGCACGACGCCGTTATGATGTCCATGGCCCTGGATGACAGTCCAAACTCCAGCAGTGGCCTCTTCAGAACCTGCAAGGCAACAGGTTCAGATGACCATGGCACGGATGATACTCCCCAGTGATGGGGTTAGTGACCAGATATGGGCTTTTGGTAATTTGTAACCATGGAACTTTTAACATATGGAGGACCACCGGGTACCATGGTTGTGTAGGCCAGTCAGGTATTATCAGAATGCTTGATGCAGAATCCAGTTCAATTTTCTGCGATACCCGACTGATGAGGCAGAATGGGGGAAATGCATAGCAAAACCATTTCCCCCAATGGAGCGAGAATGCGTCCATCGCTACTGCCCCAGGATCTGGTTCCCAAGAGACATATGTTGGTAACTGATGGTTCAACCTGGACGCAAAGAGGTCGATATCTGGTGTTCCAAATTTAGCTATAATTTCAGCAAATATTTGGGGGTTCAACATCGACTCGATGTTGTCATTGAATACTCGTGACCTGGTGTCCGCCACTGCATTGAGCTTACCCGGAAGGTAAGTAGCTGATATCCAAATATTTATTTCTATATACCAGAGCCAAATTGTGTTTACCAATTCATCACAAGATACTGACCTGATACCACCCATATGATTTATATAAGCCACCACAGTGGTATTATCTATTTGAAGACGGACATGTGTATGATGTAAATTTGTGCAGTATGCCTGCAGCCCATGAAAAGCTCCTAGCATTTCCAAATAGTTTATACCTTGTGACTGAAGAAGAGTACACTCGTGAGAATCCCATTTGCCACCACAACTGGACATGGTGTCAGTTGCTCCCCAGCATTGGGCGCTTGCGTCGGTTTGTAACACGACTAATGGGTTGCAGATAATGATGGGTTTGTAACACTCACTAATATTTTATCCGACCATTGTAGCTCAATTTTAACCTTGATCGGCAGCTGCATTAGGTCTGTCAAAGTGTCGAGCATTTGCTTTTAATGCTGAAATTTTTGCTCTTTGCAAATTTTGATAATGTAATGGGCCAAATTGCGCAGCTGGAAATGTAGCTACGAGTTTCCCAATTACCTTAGCAGCGTGTCTGATGGTCGGCATCCTGGCGCAAGCAAGGCTGTTGCATGCCTGTTTTATGGCTAATGCTTTGCCGGCTGGGATAGTGACAATCATTTGATTGGTGTTAATAGTGAATCCCAGGTAGTCCATGACTTTAGACGGGGTGAACTTAGATTTGTCTGGATGGATACCAAATCCTAGTGTCTCGAATAATAATTTGGTAGCTGTTACTGCCAGTTCAGCCAGTTCAAGGGTTTTCCTCACTATTAATATATTGTCTAAATATGCCATGATGATATAATTTTGTTGTCTAAGGAATGCCAAGATAGGTTTAATAATTTTTGTAAATAGCCTAGGGGCTGTAGTAATTCCATTGGGAAAGGCAGTATATTGCCATAATTCACCCCTCCAGACAAATTTTAAGAATTTCCTGTGATGTTCTATAATAGGCACTGTATAGTATGCATCTTTTAAATCGATGCAGGCCATAAAGTACCCTTGGGAAATCAGCTGTTTAGCTGTTTCAAATGTTTCCATCTTGAAATGGGTATATTGTACCAAAGTATTCAAATGGGTTAGATCTATAATAATCCTACATCCACCATCTTTTTTAGTTTTTGTAAAGATGTTGGACACAAACTCAAGAGGTTCATGTGTCGTTTTTTCTATCACCCCTTTGGCTGACAGCCTTAAGATTTCTACACACCCTTCCTCTATCTCTTTTTGAGAGAGTGCAAACTTGCGATGAGGTACATGTTGCGTTGGGGGAAATTACCATTGATAAAGTCTTTCATAGCCCTGAATACTTTGTAGAATAAAGGGATCTGAAGTTACCGCACCCCATGCACCGCGAAATGCATGCAACCGTCCTCCTACTTGTGAAGTTACACGTGCTACTTTCTTGAAAGAACCAGACCCCCTTACCTCCATGGTTACCGGCGGGGCCTGGTGCTTTGTGCTTTCGGTGGACGTTGTGTTGCTGGGTATGGCTGTTGCCGCATCTTCCATGCAGGCCTCTGCTGGCCCTGCCCTAAAAAAGGCTTTTGCTGTTGGGGAGCGGGCGGCGGATAAGCTCTTGGCGCCCTATCCGGCTGACCCCGAGGCTTGGAGGTAGGGTATGGTTGAGGTCTTCGGTACGTCTGCACCCTGGTTGCTGATGGAGGTTTCATTAGCCCCACGGCTTTGGCCTCCTCATCCAGCTCCTTGACCTGTTTAGGCAGCTCCTCCCCAAACAGCTGTCTAGGCAGTGGTGTGGTGGGGGTTCGACACAACCCAGCGAACTTTGGGTTGAGGGTGGGCCAGATGGAGCTTTTCCTGAAGCAGTCTATCTCAAACTGGGTATTGCACAACAGGGCGAGAGCATCCTGCTGTTCTTTAGTTACATTGGCCCCATCGAGGGTTCTGGCGAACGCCGTGATGCCTGACGACAACAGTTTCAAGATTTTTTGTATTTTGAGGTCCTGGGCTCTGATACTGGGACTGATGTTCCCCCAGATAGGTAGGTTGACGGTCGGAACGTTCAGGGTGACACAATTCTCTGGAGCCTTGTATTTATCCATGGCACAGAGGCCTGTGCACCTGTTCTTGCAGCTGGTGTGTGGCCAGAAAATTGATACTCGCCGCCAGTTTTGGGTGAGGCAGTTTCCCTGAACGCACAGGGTTGGCAAACTTCGAGACTACGTCCAACAGATCTTCTTCTGGAGCTCCCGAGTGGGCTCTTCTACAGCGGCCTCCTCATCAAAGTCAGCCATCTGCTGACTTCTGGCACTGCCGGCGGATGAGGGAGAAATACTAGGCGGCCCCATAGTCTGGCTCCTAGATTGCTGGGATCCACGCTCGTGACGTTCCAGGTCTCGTTGGAGTAGTTGCTCCACCACAAGCTCCATCCTAGCCATGCGACCACCGCCGCAATATGCGGACGACATGTCGACTTCCCCAGGTTTTCCTGAAACACTGGGGCGTCTACCAGCGGACCGCACCTCATCGCGGTGATGACAAGTGTCCGTTGGCAGGTAATCGCCGGCTGCCGCTCCTGCGGGGCCGTACGACTCCCGCGCGGACATGCCTCTAGTCCGCCGTCGTTCGGACTGTAGCGGTCCGCCTGCCTGATAGGACTGCAGCAGAGATGAGTCGGTGCCGGCTGCCGCAGCAGGGCTCCCCGACATTCGCGCGGACTTACCGCCACTTTTGACCACATGGGTCTGTGACGGTGCATGGTCGTCGCTTATCGCGTCACGGGGCTGCACGACCAAAATCCGCTGCCTGCACTCTGGCAGCCTGACCCGGTGGTGTGCCGGTACCTCCTGCTCCTGCAAGGCTCCCCGACTCTCCAGCAGATCTCGCACCGGCCTGCAATCTAGCAGGTTTCCCCGGTGGTATGTCGATGTCTACCACAGCAGCGGGGCTCGACTTCGACGCAGCTCTCACCCGGGTCTGCACTCGGGGGACCTGTAAAACAGGAGAAGTAGAACGCGCCGCTGTGCGAGGCACGTTAGAACGTACCTGCTTACTGCCAGCCCTGGCTTTGGGCAATGTCAGTGCGAAGCCAGGGTCTGTAACACCCTTCTCCTGTGTGGAGCTCCGTCCAGCCTGCTGTGGAGGACAGTTGGGCCCTACTAACTCCGCAGGGTTCCTCAACTTCCGCACCTTTTTCCCCGGCCGTGAAGCGGGTGTTGCGGGCAGCTCCGAGGATGTTGGCCGCTGATGTCCTGAAGTCCCGCGGCCCTTGGAAAGTTTTGATTTTCCCTCCATTGTTACTGTAGGTAGAAAACACACTATCTACAGAAAACCAGCTTAAGGTTAGTAACACTTACCTTAAGCGTCTTTTTGAAGGAGCTGTTGGGGGAGCGCTCTCCCCCTCCAGCTGTCGACAGCAAATGCGAGCGACGATATGTCGCGCATGCGTGCTGGCGGGGTCTTCACAAAGTCACTCACGTGACTCCAAAGTAAAATGGCAGGTGTGAGGTGTTTCACTTTGAAAGGTCACATTCAAAGGGAAGGGCAAATACAAGAAGAACGTTTTCAGTTACTGGCAGGACCTTTATCAGCACTGAAGCCCAGAGGCACTGACACATTATCCACTTGCCCAACCTCATTTTCTATGAGATCCAGCCTAGCCCCTTTTCCAGTAGGCTGATCTATATATTGCGTCAAAAATCTGAACACACTTAACAAATTCTACTCTACCTAATCCTTTAGTACTAAGGCAATCTGTCAATATTCTCCAAGTCAATATTAGGAAAGTTAACATTGTTTACTATTGCAAGCCTATTATTTCTGCACTACTCTGCTTTCCCTACCTTTAATGCTCCACCAATTACTGCTGACTACCAACATGGAACCTACTGTAAATCCATGCAGAAAATCCCCACCAAAACAATTGTACAAACGGCACTAAACTGGAGTGGGTCTCCCATGCAGTACGCTGTTGAATTTCTGAGCTGTGATAGAATAACCATGAGCAGTTTAACTAGCTTCAAGCAGTGGTAAGATGAGGTTGCGAAAGGGGTATAGTGAATGGAAGTTTTCACAATGTATGCCGGACTCCTTTCTTGTAAACAAGGAGATGTGCGAGAGGCTACTAATAAGCGAGTTCGGTATTCCAAAAAACGTAAGGAATCATGGGATTTGTCAAAGGTCACTCGCAATAAACATTCTCGGCAACTGAACTGCTGCATGTATACAGACCTGCATTTTATCTGTAGTCAGGATCGAACCCGGGTCTCCGGCGCTGCTAGCTCTGTTGAATTGCTACTGGACTGTTCCTGTTCCATCCCGAGTGTCCCATCCCTGTCCAGGGGAGGCCGGAGATATCCGGCGTAACCCTGGACAGACGGGACACTGTCCCGGAGCAGTGGCGGCCCGGGCTTACAGCCAGCGCAGAGAAGAAACGCTAATTCCACTGCTCTGGGCTGGAGTCCTGTCAGTCCAGGGCTGTCGGTTAAGCCGGCGGGACAGGCAGAGTTGAGCTGGAGTTAGCTCTTCTTTTCCATGCTGGCTGTAAGCCTGGGCCGCCACTGCTGCGGGCCAGTGTCCCGTCAGTTCAGGGTCACTCCGGACATCTCCGGCTGCCCCCAGACAGGGATGGGACACTCGGGAGGGGACGGGGCTGGTCCAGTAGCAATTCAACACCTCTTGCAGCGCCGGAGACCCGGGTTCGATCCTGACTACAGACGAAACGCAGGTCTGTAGGTACGCAGTTGCCGATAATGCTTTTCACGAGTGACCTATGACCTGGGCATGCGCAGTCGGAATACCGAGCTCGCTTGTACTCTGGCAGGTCAAGGGATATTAATCAATACAGATGGAAGTTAAGTGCATGAGGAATATCTAAAAAGAAACAATTCTATTGTAAAATGGTTTGAGAAAACAAAGTCAAATGTTGTCATAAAACAGAAAATGCTGGATGTACTCGGCAAGTTCGACACTATCAATAAAAGGAGAAACCAGTTATGTTTCAGGCCAAAGATCCTTCATCAGAACCATCGAATATGAGCAATGTTCTGCATTCCAGAGATGTTGCCTGATCTCCATGTATTTCCACTAATTTCTGTTTTTATATAAATTTCCAGCATTGGATTTGCCCAGGAAAATACTGCATGGTATTTAATTAGAGGAGAAAAGGTTGATTTTGGGGTACTATAAGAGAACGGGGAAAAGTAAACAGGAAAAGTATTACTGAAAAGTGAACTATTAAAATAAGTATGAGAAATATTTAAGATGATCCAATATTTAGAATCCATGGGAAATGTATCCTACTGAAAAGCAAAAATAATTAAATAATTTAAGGAAAAGGCATATCACATATACTGCACAAAAAATAGATGGAAGGCAATATAGTAAGGTTGGAATAAAGGAGAGAAACTGATAATTTAAAGTATCATTGAATATTACGAGAATTGGCAAAGTATTAGTATTGTAGATGCATTATATCAAAATAAACATTAGCATTAAGACTCTGATGTGGCCACAAAGGGTTAAATGTAATAAACTCACAAGCAATGACAAAAAAGAAATACTGGATTCATTTCAGGAGTTATAAGATTGTAAATCATTGAGGCCATGTTATGCTTTTATAGAGTGTTGGTTAGCCCACACTTGGAGTACTATGATCTCTGTTGTAAAAAGGATGTTGAGACACTGGAGAAGGTGCAGAAGAGATTTATTAGACTGACGCAGGTAATGAGAAGTTATACCTATCAGGAAAGGCTATAGTTCTTTTCCCTAGAAAAGAGCATTGAATGATTTATTTGTGTTCTTGGCAAGGAATCAGGAACACATAAAGAATATATTTCAGCTCGCAGTAAAGGCTAGAGATGAGAATCCTATTTATATGGTCAATAATATATCCTGAGTAAATTTGTGTTGTGTTGTAAGGGGTGAGAACATGGAACTTGCTAGGTTTAGGTTTATTATTGTCGTGTGCACCGAGGTACAGTGAAAAGCTTTGTTTTGTATGCTATTCAAACAAATCAGATATACCATGCATAAATATATTCAAGACAAACTCAAATACAATACACAGAGCAAAGGGAAAGGGACAGAGTGAAGAATGTACTTCTCTACAGTATAGTGCTTCAGTTCCACACACAAAGCCCAATGTCCACAGTAGCCTAGCATATGGAAGGACCATTCTGATATGCATTATGATAGCAGAGAGGAAAAAGCTGTTCCTGAGTGGTTGTGCATATTATCCAGCTTCTGGACCTTCTGCTGTCGGTAGCAAGGAGAAGAAGGAGTGACCAGAGTGGGCCAAGCCTTTGATTGTGTTGGCTGCCGTTTCGAGGCAGTGTAGATAGTCAACGATGGGGAGTGTGGTGTGTGTGAGATGGACTGGGCTACATCTAGTACTCTCTGTAATTTGTTGCAGTCTTGGGCAGAGCTAATCCCAAACCAAGATGTAATGCAACCCAACAAGAATTTGTCGAGATTTGATTAGAAAGCTTAAGGTAAGGGAACCACTAGGAGGTAGTGACCATAATATGATAAAATTCAACCTGCAGTTTGAGAGGGAGAAGATGAAATCAGATGTATCTCTCCACATCACCATCTATATCTCTTGTTTCCCTTATCCCTAACCAGTCTGAAGAAGGGTCTTGACCTGAAACGTCACCCATTCCTTCTCTCCAGAGATGCTGCCTGTACTGCTGAGTTACTCCAGCATTTTGTGTCTACCTTGGATCTGCCCAGCATCTACCCTGTCTACCCAGAATCTGCAGTTCTTTCCTCCACTTGTCACTTGTCAGGTTGTCATACTCCACCAACCCGAAGAAGAGTCCCAACTCAAAACATTGTCTCCCCATTCCCTCCACAGATGCTCCCCAGAAATGCTGCCTGTCCAACTGAGTCACGACAGCTTTTTGTGTCTATCTTCAGTTTAAACCAGCATCTGCAGTTCCTTCTTACACACACTTGTTGGTAGTACTGTTGAGTAAAGGTAACTACAGAGGCATGAGGGATGAGCCCCCAATAAAACCAGCAAATATAGTTTGACTTGGTCCCCAAGTAGGTTATTTAGGATGGATTCAGGCCACACAGAGTAAACAAAAATATGCTTTTGTCTTTTTGTTTTCTGTCTGGCTAATATATTCATGACACTCCCATTTGAAATGTTCATTAGTATTTGTAACGCAAGGTCTCACAAAGAAGATGACCAAATAACAGTCACCTTTGAAAATTGAGTCCGAGGATATATAACTGGATTTGATGCAAAATTGGGCTTCAGCTGGGCTGTATTCTGTGCCAAGGAATGAAACTTCCAATGAGCAATGGAAGTCCAAAAGGTCATTCGGAAAGCAGGAAATATGAGTGATATTAGTGAGGTCACGGAGAACAGTTTGTCTGTGTCTTTATTTTTGGAGTAACCTTATTTTGTGCAAATAAGCCACTGCTCTGCTTAAAATTATCTCATTGGCTGTGATTCATTTAGTAAGTGTTGAGGTTGTGAGAAGTACTTTATAAAACCTAGTTGTTTTTTTTAAATGATCATACTAATGCAAATTACGATGCAAATGCAATGTTAAATATAGTGGGGAATTGTCATGAGATGATAACACTTTTCTTCCACATCTGGACATGAGTGCAGTGACCAACCCCCTTCAATACAGGTACTCATTTTCAGGTGCTGTGGGGGAGGTTGACATATCGAGGTTGAGCAGCAGTGCCAGGCAGGGCAGTGGCACCGAGCCTGGATCTGAGGCTCAGCAGGGTAGGGTACTGTCAGGCAGAGGCATAGTGGTAGGTGGCTCTTTAGTTAGGGGTGCAGACAGGAGATTCTGTGGCAGCAATCAAGACTCCAGGAGTTACTCCAGCATTTTTTGGCTAGCTCCAAAATTAACACAGGCTGCCTTCAGAAAGGGGATACAAACACTCACTGAATGTAAAAAGGAGTTCAGACAGACACAAAATGCTGGAGGCAGCATCTCTGGATAGAAGGACGTTTCGGGTTGAGACCCTTCTTCAGACCGAGAGTCAGGAGAGAGGGAGACAGAGATAAGGAAATGTAAGGTGTGAAAATGAGACATCAAAGGGGATGAAATTCAAGGAAAGTATAGAATAGATCATTGTTAGCTGAGAAGGTGACAACAAAGAATACATGCATTAAATGTAATAAGGGGGACAAACAGACTGGCCAAGACCAGGAAGGGGGAGGGACGGAGTGAGATAGTGTTCAGGTTCTCTTTTCATCTCTGTGTAAGCCTCAACTCATTGCTGTTTTCAAAACTTTTTTTATTTTTCTGACATTGATCAACATGAACTTGATTTCTGAGTTGTCAAATGTAAATATGCCAAAGTGGTTTCTTGTAACCCATTGCCTACTCAGCCACTTCAGTGGAATATTGATTGAGCATCTTGAAAAACTGGGGTGAGCTGAACATCTGTTCAAATGTTGCAACGTGATAGCTTAATTGTATAACATTTCCGTGCTGAGGCTAATTTCCTCTTCTCCTTTACGCTAATAGCCTGCAAGAGCAGAACTTCACTCATTTTAAAAATAGTTAAGGAAGCTGTTGAGCATTGGTATTCATGTAATACGTTATAGTCGGAGGCATTCAAGTTTCCTTTACATTGCAGATTTGAATTTGTAACCTAAATGTTGCGTACTTAGGTTAAGTTGGGGGTACTACTGCACTAGACAATTTAATGCAAGAATGTGAATTTAATGCAGTTGAATGTGAATAATTAGACGTACAAGTCGCACGTGTGCAAAATGAACAGGAATACATCTGCCTCACGTTTAAAAAAACCCAGGGTTACACAAAAAGCTGGAGAAACTCAGCGGGTGCAGCAGCATCTAAGGAGCGAAGGAGATAGGCGACGTTTCGGGTCGAGACCCTTCTTCATCTGCAGTTCCTTCTTTAACACTTTAAATAACCCAGGCTATTTTCATTTCTGATGAATTCCATGGTCAGTGTACACGGAGAGTTTGGAGGAACAGCATCTCATATTTTGCTTGGGCAGCTTGTAGCCCAGTGGTATGAAAGTTGATTTCTCTAACTTCAAGTAACCCCGGCATTCCCTCTCTCTCTCTATCCCTCTCCCACCCAAGTTGCACCCTATTCTCATTTTCACCCAACAGCTAACAAAGGCCTTTATCATCATTACATTTTTGCATATCAGTCATTCATTCTTCTTTATCTCTCTACGTTATTGTCTATATCTCTATTCCCCTTATCCCTAACTAGTCTGAGGAAGGGTCTCGACACAAAATGTCACCCATTCCTTCTCTCCAGAGATGCTGCCTGTCCCGCTGAGTTACTCCAGCTTTTTGTGTCTATCTTCAGTGTATACAATGAGTGAGTGAATGTGGGAACTCATAGTCAAGGCCTGTAATGGGAAGAGTGCATAATGGATGGGATATATAATGGGTTGATACAGGATCTGAGTGTGTAAAGTATGCGGATTGTATTATGTGAAAGGTGCATCCTAAACGGTCAAGTCTCTAACATCCAGTTTGCATCCTTATGAAAGTTGACAGCAAATCCTGACAGCACCCTGGAGATTCCGAGATTGGAAATTTGCGAGCCTAAAATAATTTCTGTACAATTCCTTTCCAAAACGACTCGATTGCACCAACATTTTCCTCCTTTTGCAACCTATATGTTCCACCAACACTGTGTTTCACCCAGAGAGCTGTGAATCTGTGGAATTCTCTGCCGCAATTCATTGGATGTCTTCAAGAGAGAGTTAGATTTACGTAGCTCTTGGGGCTAATGGAATCAAGGGTGATGGGGGGGGGGGGGGGAAAGCAGGAACGTGGCACAGATTTTGGATGATCAGCCATGATCATGTTGAACGGGGGTGTTGGCTCGAAGGGCTGAATGGCCTCCTCCTGCACCTATTTTATATGTTTCTAACATTAATTCTAATATCTCCTCATGCGGCTCGGTGTCAGATTTATTTATTACCATCTGATGAACTGACTTGAGCCATTCGACTATATTAAAGATGCTGTGTAAATACATTGCTCTGAATGTTGTTAGGTAAGGTAATGGGTGTCTACTGAAAGGTTTGGGGATTCAGCTTGTGGTGGGTTTAATGGCATAAGGTAGGATGGGGTGGGGTTGAATGGGGAGCAATGTGCAACAAGTTGGAGAAGTCGGAATGCTGAGGGAAGTTAACGATAACACAAAGGCTGAGTGAAAGGGACATGGGAGAATCTGCATTGGACGGATATTGCCAAGTGGTCTGATACGGCTGCTGACGGGGAGGGAATTGGTGAGAATGGTGGATGGAAGTAAGTGAAGGACCACGGTCTTCTGTGCTGATGGAATATTAATACACGTAGAACTGCCTGGTATCTCTTGCAATGCCTGGAGCAGCTTTCTGCACTCGATCCAACTTCTGGAGAGCAATCCTGGAGTTGATGGCCTTCGAGATCACTCACTTCTCCCACACGGGTGTCAGGGGTTACGGGGAAAAGGCAGGAGAATGGGGTTTAGGGGGAGAGGTAGATCAGCCATGATTGAATGGCGGAGTAGACGATGGGACAAATGGCCTAATTCTGCTCCCAGCTCTTATGAACCCCTTGCTCACGCCAATATCCCCCCTCCCCCCCCTCCCCTCCCCCCCTCTTTGAAAGGACTTACCATACACTGTGCTTCAGGCATCTTAATTACAGCGCCAACCTTCCTGTTCATCACGGTGTCACCTTGGCTTTGCACCGTGTGAATTTCACTCAGACAGCGCTCTCCCCTGCTTGCCCTGCATAACGAGCTGGTGAAGGAAGCGATGCGTTTGTGTGTGTGTTCCACTCTGACAGTCGCCGGCAGTCTCCTGAAAAATCACCCAAGTGGGACAGGCCCATTAGGCTCATCAAGAGAACCTCACTTTAAGAGGTTTATTTCCAAAAAAGATACTTTATTCATTAAAATTGTTGTTCATCTGTTGCCAATCACAGTACAAGTCGTATCATTCCATTTATTTGCACTATTTGCATACATCACCATGCTATAAATGTTTCTTCTTGATTTATATTCCCCGAGCAAATGGTTAAAGGGCTTTGTACATGAATTCAGCACTGCAGCATGTGGAGGTGACAAGTCGTTAAACAGAGGCCCTCTTTATACAGCCTGTGACCATTGCATCAAGCCCCGGATTGTCCATTGCTTCATCCTGCAGGACCATGGGTGTGTCAGCCTCTAATTTCCAGTTGCACACAGTTCTTTGCACTGCAAGCCCATGAAAATGAGGACAAACCAGGACTGTCATGATCTGATAATCTTTCAGCAGCAGTTAATGTGCTGTTTGTCAATGTGCGTGTGTTCTTGGCAGCAGCCCATACGCTATAAGTGCCCTTTCTCTCTTTTAGAAGCCTCTGATTGGAAAATCTGTCAGTAAGATTACATTAACGCCTATGGCTAAAGAAAGGATTGTTTCATTGGTATGATGTGTGAATTTTACAGTTAAATTAAATCGGACACACCTGGGGCTGAACCACATTTAAATTGGGGCATTTAAGTTGTATGCTTCAATGTTACATAGTTTTCCCAATGAAACCGCTCATTGTCTCTGTGTCGGGAACGGCATTCTTCAGATTTAGCGACGCTCAGCTTCTGGAGAGGCAGTCCTGGTGGTGATGGTCTTTATGATCAAACTTTCTTAATCAAAATATGGTTCTGTTCCTGATCGTGCCGCGTGAAATTAAAATTGTGGAGATTGATATATTTTCATGAACAAGCTTTTTCACCAGTGCATTTGTTTTGGAATTAAAATTAAAACTAACATTCAACAATTTTTAATTTAACAAAGGGAACTCAATTTTCTTGTGGATTACAGTCACATTTGAATATTACTTCCTCCACGGCAAGTAATTTTGTTAAACGTTACTTCCCCATTGAGGGAAGAGGTCACGGTGTTTATTGGAGGTTATTGATGAGGATTCCTTTCTTTATTCACTCATCATACTTAAACTTCTGTATTTTGCGATATTGTTAAACTCTTGCAGTTCCACTTGTACCTTGCCCAGGAATAGTGTTAAAGTGGTTAACATTTCTAATAATTTCTATAATTTGGACGTGAGAACCATCCCAAACTTGGAAAGGCACCAAGTATATAAACATATATGGTAATAAAGGATGTGAGACTATAATCATTTCTGGTCTGGATGTTTTTCTTTGAAACATGAGAATCACATTGCATATTTGCTCCTATCATAAGTAATGCAATCTTGTCTGGGCTTTGGGATCAATTAACCTTTTGTATCAGAATTCTAGATGTTAGAGTCATAGAGTCATAGAGTGATACAGTGTGGAAACAGGCCCTTCAGCCCAACTTGCCCACACCAGCCAACGCCCCAGCTACACTAGTCCCACCTGCCTGTGTTTGGTCCATATCCCTCCAAACCTAGCTAATTTTTTAGGTAACCATGTACCTGTCTAATTTTTCTTATATGTTGGGATAGTCCCAACTACCTACTCTGGCAGCTTGTTCCATACACCTCAGATTCCTCTTAAATCTTTCGCACTTCACCTTAAACCTATATCATCTGGTCCTCGACTCGCCTACTCTGGGCAAGAGAATCTGTGTGTCTACCCAATCTATCCCTCTCGTGATTTTATACACCTCTATAAGATCACCCCTCATCCTCCTGCACTCCAAGGAATAGAGTCCCAGCCTACTCAACCTCTCCCTACAGTTCAGACCTTCTAGTCCTTGCAACATCCATGCTGTACCCTTTCCAGCTTGACAGCATCAAAGTTGCTTGTAAGTTGTCATTGCTTTTGGTGTTCAGTAATAGGAAGAGTTACTTGAACATAACTCCAAGGTTTTATCCCCCACCAATACACACACCTTTCAAACTGACATTTGTTTTGCAGTTCACACCCTTGTTATCTCATCCATTCTTACACCCCTGTAGTCTTTTAAGTATTGCAAATTAAATCTATGGCTGCCCAGGCTAATTTTCTTTTGTATCTTGGGTATCAGATGTAGACACAACTGGCAATGTTGACATTTTATCGTAAATTCCTAACTGCTTCTGAATTGAGTGGTTCTGGACTTGCATGTGGGGATGGGCAAATTTCCAGCTCTGAGGAAGAATTGGGGCAACAGCTCTCTTGAATGTAGGAAGGGGATATACAGCCCAACTCACCCATGCCAACCAATATGCCCCTCTTAACTAGTCTCATTTCCATGTACTTGACCTACGTTCCTCTAAAATGTTTCCAATCCATGTACGTGTCTAAATGACTTTTGTCATTGTACCACTTTCTCTGACAGCTCATTCCATATGCACATCACTCTCTGTCTGCAAAAACGTGCCCTTATTAAATGCTCCCCTCTCGCCTTCAACCTCTGCCCTCTAGGTCTTCATTCCAAACTCTGGGGAAAGAGGTTAATTGCATGCCCATCATGATTTCATATACCTCTATATAAGATCACCTCTCAACCTCCTACACTGCAAAGAATAAATTCCTACCTCTTACATTTATGTATCTTCTTACATACTTGGCTAATACATTCTCTGTATCTTGTATCTTCTATGTGTAAGAAAGAACTGCAGATGCTGGTTAAAATCGAAGGTAGACACAAAATGCTGGAGTAACTCAGCGAGTGAGGTAGCATCTCAGGAGAGAAGGAATGGGAGACGTTTCGGGTCAGTCTGAAGAAGGGTCTCGACCTGAAACGTCACCCATTCCTTCTCTCCAGAAATGCTGCCTCACCCGCTGAGTTATTCCAGCATTTTGTGTCTATCTTGTACCTACTAACTATGTCGATCGAGTCCCAGCAACATCCTCATAAATCTTCTCTGCGCTCTTTCCAGCTGAATGGTAAGTTTCCAACTGCAGGGTGACCAACACTGAGCAAAATACTCCAATATCTTGTATAACTGCAGCATAACAAACCAACTTCTATACACAGGGCTCTAACTGATGAAGGTCAGCATGCCAAAAGTCATCTTCATCACACTGTCTAACTGTGATTGCATTTTCAATAAAATATATACTTCTATTCCTACATCAGTCTGTTCCTTGGGCCCGGCCATTCACCGTGAAAGTTCTGCCTTTCAGTTGCAGTTTAGATTATTGTCACGTGTACTGAGGTACAGTGAAAAGCTGACCAGTCTGGTTTGACTGCCCAACATGCAGCAACTCGCACTTGTCTGAATTGAATGTTAGTTGCTAAGATCACTTGTCTAGCTGATCAAAATGCAGCTGTAATTTTTGTCAAACATTTTTCACTGTCTGCAATACCTTCTACTTTAGTGTCATCAAACATACAAACAGTGCCTTGTACATTCTCATCTCATTGTTCATTTAGATGACAAGAAAATTGGCATGATGCACTAAGCGATCTGTGTGGTGTAGCATTTGAAGATGTGTTCACCATCCTCATTCTTGTTACAACTCCAAGTCATAAGTGTGCACCTTGACAGACACACAATGCTGGAGTAACTTAGTGGGACAGGCAGCATCACTGGAGAGGAGAAATGGGTGAGGTTTCTGGTCGGGACCCTTATTCAGACTGATGTCGGGGGAGAGGGAGATACATAGATCAGGAAGTGTAAGGTGTGAAAACAGGACAAAGGGGATGAAGAACAAGGGAAAATGTAGATTAGATCATTGTTAGCTGGGAGGAGGTAACAACAAAGCAAAATGTCATTCAGACTGATCAGAGAACTGGGAGGGGGGGGGGATAGAGAGAGAGAGAGAGAGAGAGAGGGAAAACTGGTTACGTGGTTAAAATAGTCAATGTTCATACCGCTGGGGTATGCGAAAGCTGCCCAAGCGAAATATGACTGCACACCTTGGTGCCCTATGACCTCTTTGTGTACCATTTCAGCACTTGCATGGACAAGCTGCACTTCTGCTTATGCGCAGAGTGGATCCGGCATGGCGTCACACAGGTCCCTGAGCACCAATGCTGCACCATCGCAGTTCAGGAGGGGCTTGTCCAGCCACTGTGTCCAGAATGATTCCCACTACTTGCTGCGGTCATAATACAACCTCCCATCAGACTGCCTTAACGTTACACAAGTCAATCGCTCTCACAAATAGACCCACCGATGATCCATTGTCAACATAGCAATTAGCACTGCCTGTCACCAAAATCCTGAAACAAGGTAATAAGCAGTAGAACAAATTGTGCAGGGAGAAACTGCAAATGTTGGTTTACACCGAAGGTAGACACACAATTCTGGAGTAACTCAGCGGGCCAGACAGCATCCCTGATGACGGGTCTCGACCCAAAACGTCACCCATTCCTTCTATCCAGAGATGCTGCCTGTCCTGCTGAGTTACTCCAGTATTTTGTGTCTATAAGCAGTAGAACAAATTCTCTAAGTCAAGTTAAGTCGACTTTATTTGTCACATACACAGGGCCTGTCCCACTTAGGCGATTTTTTAGGCGACTACAGGCGACTGCCGAAAAGTTTTCAACATGTTGAACATTTTTTGCCGTCAGCGGCGACAATTTGGGTTGTCGTAGGTTCTGTCCCAGGTTGTCGCCAGGTTAACGTCGGTGAATTCCATTGTCCTAGTCGCTGGCAGTCGCCTAAAGAATTGCCAAAGTGGGACGGGCCCTATACACATACAAGATGTACAGTGAAATGAAAGTGGCAATGCCTGCCGGATTATGCAAAACAACAGAACAGAACCAGTATTTACATTTAAAAAAAGAATGCACACAGTATTTACTCCCGGGTGAGATATGAATTTACAGTCCTGATGGACTGTGGGAAGAAACTCGGTCTCATCCTCTCTGTTTTCCCAGCGTGACAGCGGAGGCGTTTGCCTGACCCTAGCAGCTGGAACAGTCCGTTGCTGGGGTGGTCGGGGTCCTTCATGATCTTGCTGGCTCTGGATCTGCACCTCCTGGTGTATAGGTCCTGCAGGGGGGCGAGTGTAGTTCCCATGGTGCGTTCAGCCGAACGCAATACTCTCTGCACAGCCTTCCTGTTCTGAGCAGAGTTGTTGCCAAACCAGATCGAGATGTTTCCGGTCAGGATACTTTCTACAGCACCAGAGTAGAAGAATTGAAGGATCCTCAGAGAGACTCTGAATTTCCTCAGCTGCCTGAGGTGGTAAAGGCGCTGCCTTGCCTTACTCTCCAGTGCGGCAGTGTGTGTTGCCCATGTCAGATCCTCTGTGACGTGGACTCCCAGGTATTTAAAGCTGCCCACCCTATCCACAGTAGTTCCATTTATCTCCAGTGGCGTGTACGTCCTCGGTTGTTGAGCCCTTCTAAAGTCCACAATCAGCTCCTTAGTTTTTGTGACATTCAAGAGGAGGCTGTTGTTCAGACACCAGAGTGCCAGATCAGCCACCTCCTCCAGGTAGGCCTCCTCATCTTTATCGGAGATCAGGCCCGCTCTTGGTGAAGCTATCGTAGGTTAGTTAATTATCGTGATGGGCAGCATGTAATTTTGCAATGCAGTAATGTTGCCCAGGGCTATGGAGTGCAACACATGGGCTTATCAGCTAATTCCATCCAACCTGTTTCACAAAGTGACGTCTTCTGGGCTTCCTATATTCTCACTGGCAGGTGCACGCACGCATGCATGAACCTGCAACCTAGTCACTGCGGGCTATTACTAATATTGCCTTATTAAGCAACAGAAATTATGTGTTTGCACCAGTACAGATTGTAAAGACCAAATGAAGTTTTAAAGAAGTTAGGTGACAAGGAGAAGTGAGAAGGAATCTGAATCTTAGAGGGTTGATACGTTAAAAAAAAAAGTTGAGTATTCCTCAATGTGTGAATAAATGATTGTTATGCATCGCCCGTTTTCAAAAGACTCCTTGATGGATGTGGGAAAGGTTGGTGTTAAACTTCATTGTGCAGACTGCCTTTGCTCAATGTTGAGTTGCTTAAATGTCCAGTTAGGTTCTGTCGGGCATTGCTGGCTATCAAAACAGTTGAAAGATTAGCCTGTGAATGTCCCTAAAGGGCCTGTCCCACTTGGCCGTCATTTGCGTGTAATTTACGCGACATCATTTACGCGTCACGACGCTCGACACGCGCGAGTGGTGCACATTAGGCGTGCATGGTGCATGGTGACATAGGCATTGACGCGCGGTGTCCCAGGATTTTGGGTTGTACAAAATCTTCACGTGCCATCTGCGTGACACGCAAATGATGGCCAAGTGGGACAAGCCCTTAACATTAACCCAGCCCTGACTCCTGTCCTTCCAGTTCTGGCTCCCGTCTCCTCCGCACCCATCCTGTCCCCAGAGCAACTTGGCACCAGTGCTCAAAAGAAGGGGAAACACAGCAAGCGATGCTGGCGGAGTTCTGACATTATCAGACAGCTTCTCTGGTACAATTGGTAATTTAAAAATCGCAGCTTTGAAACGCACTATTTATTTGGCTTGCGAAGTTCATGCGTTAGGAGCTGAATTGGGCCATTTGGCCCATCAAGTCTACTGTGCCAGTCAATGATGTAGCTTGTCCTCTCAACCCTGAGCAGTGGGCTGAGGAAACTGCTCTGCAGAGCTATTTAAGTCTACGAGCTGCATGAACCTCACAGTTCTGATCAGAGTCCAGTTGACACATGTGTTGGAAGGAACCGCAGATGCTGGTTTAAACCCAAGATAGACAAAGAGAATCTGGAGTAACTCAGCGGGGCAGGCTGCAACTCTGGAGAGAAGGAATGGGTGACGTTTCGGGTCTAGGCCCTTCTTCAGACCTTACCTCAGACACATGGTCTACCTCTGGGGATCTATGCGTGTTCAGTCACTCGTGTTTACAGTGCGCTCAGAATTGTCGCATGGTTCCTCCCTCACCTCGACTGCACCTTTGGAGAAATTGCGACGAGACAGAAGGCGATTCCAAGAACTTGTTAGAATTTCACCCCTTACATTTTGTTGCTGAACGTCTGGCTGAAGGGAAAGTAAATGGAAAAACATCCAAAGTGCTTTTGGGGTGCCTGTTTTTTTTTTTTTTGTACTCACTCTCCGGACAGCCAAAGAACATGATATCATACCTCCAGCACCTAGCACCATCCCTGGGTTTTTTACAGAGCAATCTTGAAGGGAAGAAAAACAAAAGCCTTGCTCGGTCTTTTAATTTCTTACTGTCACTGGAGATGCCGTTGGTCATAATAATACACCACTATTCAACCTCATCTGCGTTCAGAACTGCTATTATATTAATTCCAAGTGCAATGAGCGGTGGCAAAGTACTGATGAATAATCGTTTGGCTCTGTTCTGCTGTTTATTATTTGTTCAACTGCCCTATTAAAATAAGAATTGTTGCCACCAGGTGGATGAAAAGTGAATGATTCGAACACATTCAGCAATGGAGTAACTAACACTGACTTTGAAACCAGGTGTATCATGTAAATACAGATATCATTTAACCTAATGTTATTGGATGTCATATGCAAGAAATGACTGCCGAAGGGGCCTTTCAAATTTGTTTTGTTACATTGGTCTTTTCCCTTCAATTATCCAAAAGACAGATTAATCTGTCCCAACCGCATTGGTAGTTTTCCTCAACCTTTTCTTTCCTGGAACTGGCAGCAGCAGACAGTTGGAATTTGGCTCCAGGGTGAACACAGCCCAGATCTGCCTGAAGACGAGGCTTCGATTTTATTACATGTTCAGCATCTGGCTGCAGCTGGAGAGGAGAGCATTTGTTACCCGTCCATTATTGCCCTTGAGAATGTGATGGTGTTGCCGCCGTGAAACGTTGATGATCAGCCCACTGCTCAGGGTTGCGAGGGAAAGCTACATCAGCCATGCAATATTGACTGGTGCAGTACGCGGTCACAGTGGCGCAGCGGTAGAGTTGCTGCCTTACAGCGAATGCAGCTCCGGCGACCCGGGTTCAATCCCCACTACGGGTGCTGTCTGTACGGAGTTTGTACGTTCTCCCTGTGACCTGCGTGGGTTTTCTCCTCCCACACTCCAAAGACGTACAGGTTGGTAAATGTTTTTAAAAAATTGTCCCTAGTGGGTTAGGATCGTGTTAATGTGTGGGGATCACTGGTCGGTGCGGACCCGGTGGGCCGAAGGGCCTGTTTCCTCGATGTATCTCTAAACTAAACTAAACTAAACTAAATAAACCCCTTTGGTGTCAGCGGGTCCTCAAGTTCAGTTTCTCCATCTCCACTGCATCTGTTCTTAAGATAAGGCTCTCCACTCCAATGTCCTCCTTGTTCAGAAAGCATGGCTCTCTCCCCACCCCCTTCCCATGGAGGCCTCGCCTGCATCACCGCCATTTCAGATAGTTTTCTTCTCATTCTTCTCCTCCTCGCCGGGGCAGGACAGAGAATGAGAGAACCTTGAGTCCTTTGCCTTTCATCCCAATAACTCCACCTCCCCCAATTACAGCATTATCCCACCATTCTCACAGCCTCCCCTCCCTGTTCTGTTTTCCATGCTCTCGGACCACTCCTTCATGCACCCCTTCCCCCATCCCTGGCGCGTTCCACTGCGACCATCGAGGTGATGCACCTGTCTCTACACTCCCTCCTTGCCTCCACCCAGAGACCTAAACAGCCCTTCACATGCACCTGCCCTACTGCATCTGGTGCTCTGTGCGGCCTCCGCTACCCCGGTGTGTTCACCTGCCGACCGGGTGGTCACTTCACAGAGCACTTGCCCTCTTGTCCACTGCAGTCACTTGCAGCTCCCAGTGGCAAGCTATTTTAATTCCTCTTCCCATTCCAACATCAACCTGTCTGTCCTCCACTGCCAGGGTGAGGCCAATTGCAAATTAAAAGATCAACACCTTACAGTTCAGCTCAGTAGTCTGTACCCCAATGGCATGAACATTGCATTCACAAATTTCACAGAGCCTGCTCTTTCTCTATCCCTTTCTCTCTCCTTCTTATTTACCCAAGTCCTTCCACGCATCACTGTCTTCCCAACACCTCCACAGCCTCCATCGCTCCAGTTCCTTCCCCTCCTTCATCTACCCCATCTGCCCACCAGCCATACACTCCTGCCACTGGGTGCTCTATTTGCTACCCTAACTGTGCCCATCTGCCCACCAACCCTCCCTGTTGTGTCTTCCTGTCTTATGGTTCCACAATCTGCCGCTCGCTCTTTTGGCTCCACATCTCCCGGCCTCTGACTGTATCTCAACCCTTCGCACCTCAACCTGACTCCTGCTGCCAACCAACCCCTCCTCACCTGGATCCGCCTATCGCTTATGAAGGACGGAACTGCATGTCATAAGTGACAGGAGTAGAATTTGGCCATTCAGCCCATCAAGTCCACCATTGAATCATGGCTGATCTAACTCTCCTGCCTAACCCCATTCTCCCGAATTTATCCCCATAACCTCTGACACCTGTACTAATCAAGAATCTATCTATCTCTGCCTTGAAAATATCCACTGACTTTATCTGAAGTATTGTGTGCAATTTTGATCCCCTAATTTGAGGTAGGAAATTCTTGCTGTTGAGGGAGTGCAGCGTAGGTTTACAAGGTTAATTCCCGGGATGGCTGGACTGTCATATGCTGAGATAATGGAGCGGCTGGGCTTGTACACTCTGGAATTTAGAAGGATGAGAGGGAATCTTATTGAAACATATAAGATTATTAAGGGTTTGGACACGCTAGAGACAGGAAACGTGTTCCTGATGTTGGGGGAGTCCAGAACCAGGGGCCACAGTTTAAGAATAAGGGGTAAGCCATTTAGAACAGAGACGAGGAAACACTTTTTCTCACAGAGAGTTGTGAGTCTGTGGAATTCACTGCCTCAGAGGGTGGTGGAGGCCGGTTCGCTGGATACTTTCAAGAGAGAGCTAGATAGGGCTCTTAACGATAGCGGAGTCAGGGGATAATGGGGAGAAGGCAGGAACTGGGTACTGATTGGGGATGATCAGCCATGATCACATTGAATGGCGGTGCTGGCTCGAAGGGCCGAATGGCCTAGTCCTGCACCTATTGTCTATTGTCTATTGTCAATTGCCTCCGCAGCCTTCTGTGGCAAAGAATTCCACAGATTCACCACCCACTGACTAAAGAAATTGCTGGTTTAAACCTAAGATAGAGACATAAAGCTGGAGTAACTCAGCGGGTCAGACAGCATCTCCAGAGAAAAGGAATAGGTGATATTTTGGGTCAAGACCCTTCTTCAGATTACCATCCTTTGCTGCACCCCTCTCCCTCACATCTTTATAGGGCCATCTCCTATCTACTCCAGATAAAAGGTTTCAACCTAAACTGTCAACTAACCATTTCCTCTGCAGATGCTGTCTGACCCTTCCATCTACTCTTTCAGTCAAGATCAGTAGCTGCAACCTAAATGCCACTATTAATTCCCCTCCAGGAGTGATGCCCGACCCACAGAGCTCCTCTTGCAGTTTGTTTTTGTTTCCACAGAGCTGTTGGAAAGGCTTTTCAAGGATGGAGCTTTAGCAATGATGAAAATACAGCAAAACGGATAATGTCAATCAGTCTGAAGCAGGGTCTCGACCCGAAACATCACCTATTCATGTGCTCAGAGATGCTGCCTGAGTTACTCCTGCACTATGTCTTTTTTTGTGAACCTACATCTGCAGTTCCTTGTGTCTCAAGGATTCCAATCCTATGAGTTACTTTATCTTACATAGTGTTGACCTTCATGAGTATTATTGGAGCTGCACTCCTGCAGGCAGCTGGAGAATATTCCATCACATTCCCAGCATTCGCTGTAAAAGATGGACAAGCTTTGGGATGTCAGGTCATGAGTCGGTGACCTTGGGATACCCAATCATTGACACGCTCTTTAGTTTTGTTTAGCTTGGAGATACAGCGCAGAAACAGGCTATTCGGCCCGTCCAGTCCGCACCGACCAGCGATCCCCACACACTAGCACTATCCTACACATACAAAGCACAATTTCACAATTGTACCAAGCCAATTAACCTACCAACCTGTACGTCTTTGGAGTATGGGAGGAAAGTGGAGATTCCGGCAAAAACCCACGCAGATCACCGGAAGAACGTGCAACCAGAATGGGCGGCACGATGGCACAGAGTTGGCACACGATGGCACAGAGCGGTAGAGTTGCTGCTTACAGAGCTTGCAGCGGCAGAGACTCTGGTTCGATCCCGACTACGGGTGCTGTCTGTACGGTGTTTGTACGTTCTCCCCGTGACTGTGTAGGTTTCCTCCCACTCTCCAAAGCCGTACACGTTTGTAGGTTCAATGGCGTGGGTATAAATGTAAAAATAATACCTAGTTTGTGTGCAGGATAGTGTTAATGTGCGGGGATCACGGGTCAGTGCGGACACAGTGGGCCAAAGGGCCAGTTTCCGCGCTGCATCACTAAACTAAACTAAACTCTGTACAGACAGCACCTGTAGTCAGGATTGAACCCGGGTCTCTGGCGCTGTAAAGGGCCTGTCCCACTTGGGCGTCATTTGCGTGTCACGCAGGTGGCGCGCGAAGATTTTGTGAATCCCAAAATCCCGGGGCGACCGTGCGTCAGTGCCTACATCACCACGTACCATGCGCATGTAATGCACGCCATGCGCGCGTCGTGACGCATCAATGATGTTGCGTAAATGACCCGCAAATGACCCGCAAATGACGCCCAAGTGGGTCAGGCCCTTAAGGCAGCAACTCTACCGCTGCACCAACATGCCACCTCTGAGAGCATGATATTTGTCTGTCTGGTCCAGTAATATTTTTCATGATACAGGTGATTTTTTGTTTCCCCATCCCCCCCTGGAATGTTAACAGTGGAGGATTCAACATTGGTAATGCCATTGAAAGCAGGCAAACTCTCCCTTTTAATGGACCTAGCATCAATGTTCATGCGATTATCGGCACGTAGCTGACTGTTATCTTGGGTCTTACTGCATGCAGGCTTAGATTGCTTTATTTGCTGAGCAGTGGTGACAAGAGTTGAACATTGCATGTCCCCAGTGAACACCTGCACGTCCCACAATGAGGGTAGACACAAAATGCTGGAGTAACTCAGTGGGTGAGGCAGCATCTCTGGAGAGAAGGAATAGGTGACGTTTTGGGTCGAGACCCTTCTTCAGACTGAGTTACTCCAGCATTTTGTGGCCCGCTGAGTTACTCCAGCATTATGTGTCCTTCTCTCCAGAGATGCCGCCTCACCCGCTGAGTTAAGGGGCTGTCCCACTGCGGCAACCTAATCCGCGCGTTCTGGCGAGTTTGCCGTTGACTCATATTTGCAGCATAGTCGACACGGGGTCCTAGGAGATCCTTGTAACTCTCCTTCATGCTCGAGAGTGGTCCCCGCAATCTCAAGGCCTCAGCCAGGTCGCGGCGTATTTTTCAGCATGTTGAAAAATGCCCACGAGTAAAAAAAGGTTGCCATGGAAAAAATCTATACTTTTTTACTCATAGGTTTAGTCGAAGTAGGTCGTACAGGTTTGTAGGTTGATTGGCTTTGGTAAGTTGTGAAATTGGTCCTAGTGCGTGTAGGTTGGTGTAGGGGGTGATCGCTGGTCGGTGCGGACTACATGGGCCAAAGGGCTTGTTTCTGCGCTGTATCTTAATGGACGCCATGCGCGCATCTTGACACGTAAATGATGTCGCGTAAATGACCCGCAAATGACGCCCAAGTGGGTCAGGCCTTTAAGGCCTTAAAGGAAAATTCATATTTCTTTTGAACAGTCTCATCAATGGGTTGCTGGGCACCATTAATCCCTAGCAACTCTTTGTTGCTCTTTGACTGTGCGTCTTGCCCATGCAAACCCAGCAACAGCTCTCAGTGAAATTGAACAGGGGTTGACTCTGCTGCCTGAGGTTGCCACTGGTAGGCCTCTGCTCAGCCCCCTTGCCCAAATAATCGGCAGTGACCCCTAAAAATTCAACCTAGGTTAGTAACGTTTATGAGTAGCTTCACGTTCCCTTCCCCTTTTCAAATGAGGTCCCATTATCTTCAGTGTTGTAGATGGGAGGCAAAATGGCACAGTCCATAGAGAAACGACCTCATGCCTGCAGTGGCCGGGGTTCAACCTTGATCTGCACAGTTGTCAGTGCGGAGTTTGAATATTCTCCCTTTGATTGCCGGGGTTTTCCCTGGATGCTCCAATATTCTCGCACATCCCCAAACCCCCTGGTGTGTAGATTAGTGGGAGAATCGGAGGAGAAGGGAGCTGATGGGATTATAGGGAGATTAGAATGGGTTGGGGGAGGATCAGTGTAAAGCTAACAGTCAGTGCGGTTTTAGGATCAGTGTAACAATAGGGGCTAATGTTCAGTGTGGGTTTGGAGGGACAAATATCCTGTTTCTATGTCGTACCCAAAGCTCTGTATTGGAAGCAGAGTAAATGCCCAAGTACCTTATCTTTACAGTGTTACACGTACCCCACCTATGGACATCCTGTGCACACAAACTAGGTTTTGGGATGAATAGGATGGCTTTCCTGCCATTTCCACATGCCATCGCTTTCCCACCTCCTGCAAGGACTGTCTCGGGCTGGGGCTGTGACTGGGGCTGGGGCTGGGGCTGGGGCTGGGGCTGGGGCTGGGGCTGGGACTGGGACTGGGGCTGGGGCTGGGACTGGGGCTGGGGCTGGGGCTGGGGCTGGGGCTGGGGATGGGGCTGTGGCCGGGGCTGGGGCGGGTCTGGGACTGGGGCTGGGGATGGGGCTGGGGCGGGTCTGGGACTGGGGCTGGGACTGGGGCTGGGGATGGGGGCGGGTCTGGGACTGGGGCTGGGACTGGGGCTGGGGATGGGGCTGGGGCGGGTCTGGGGCTGGTTTGGGGCTGGGGCTTGGGATGGGGCTGGGGCTGGGGATGAGGCTGGGGATGGGGATGGGGATGGGACTGGGGCTGGGACTGGGGCTGGGGATGGGGCTGGGGATGGGGCTGGGACTGGGGATGGGACTGGGGATGGGGCTGGGGCTGGGGCTGGGACTGGGGCTGGGGCTGGGACTGGGGTGGGTCTGGGGCTGGGTTGGGGCTGGGTTGGGGCTGGGGATGGGACTGGGGCTGGGCTGGGGCTGGGGCTGGGACTGGGACTGGGGCTGGGACTGGGGCTGGGCTGGGGCTGGGACTGGGACTGGGGCTGGGGATGGGTTAGGTTGAGGAGCACTGAGGAACTCCCTTGCTCACTCACTCACCAAGGCAGTGAGGTTGGCTGGTGGCCACTCTTCCTGCACCCACTTACTCTCCCATCTCAGCTGATTCTGTAGATAGACACAAAATGCCGGAGTAACTCAGTGAGGCCTGAAACATCACCCATTCCTTCTCTCCAGAGATGCTGCCTGTTCCGCTGAGTTACACCGCCATTTTTGTGTCTATCTTCAGTGTAAACCAGCATCTGCAGTTCCTTCCTACACACTTCAGCGGATTCTATGATTCTTTCCCCCACATTGATTTGTTTATTACCGACCAACAAAGAGTTTGTGTTACGCACAGCATTCGGGAACGAAGTCCCGGTTAACCCGGAGAGGGAAGTCAGTCATTACTAGATAGCTTACTAACTAGGGAAAGAAGGGTCTCAACCCGAAGTGTCACCTATTCCTTCTCTCCAGAGATGCTGCCTGGCCCGTCACCCGCATAGTTATTCTAGCCTTTTGTGTCCATCTTTGGTTTAAACCAGCATCTGCGGTTCCTCCCTAAACTTTTTCTGTACTTGGGAACAAATTTGTAACAAGGTGAAACAACTGTTCTGCAGTGCCTTCCCCTGTCCTTGACACTGTTACATTAAAACAAATGGATACAAAATGATTTTGTGACCAGGATTTTATTGTGACTTTGAATGTATCAATTTGATAATCATCCTTTCCTTGGCATGCTTTCCATTCACTGTGATTCCATGGTACATTTAAATATTCAACTACGATTATAATAAGCAGATCTGTAGATTTTCAGGCCCTGGAGCCTAATTCTATAAAAAAAATCCCAAAGTAAAGCGGAGACGTTGGAATGTGATTGCTCCAGTCTGAACCTATTCCTGCATATTCTAGTAATCTGTTAATAAAATGCAGACAGCAAATGTGTTTTCCTAAAGAAACTTGTTCCCAAGACAAAAGATTGGGGAAAAAGTAGGTTTAGTTTAGTTTTATAGATTCGTTTAGAGATACAATGTGGAAACAGGCCCTTCGGCCCACCTAGTCTGCACCGACCAGCGATCCCCACATATTAACTCTTGTGGCGGCACCTGATAGTAACCCAAGGTCACGACGAACCATCGGCTCTAGAGGGCGCCGTCTTGGTGGGGGAGATGCGAGTCACGGGGTCGGTATCTGAGTTGTTATTTAAGGCCGGGCAACACCGGTGTCAGGTGAGGAGTAGGGAGCTGTATTGCGGAAGAATAAACACGTCCAGTGCACACAACTTGTGTCCAACTAGTTTTTGGCCACACACTATCCTACACACACTAGGGACACACACTATCCTACACACACTAGGGACAATTTTACCTTTTGCCAATACATACAATTTTAACCAATTTTAACTTTGGAGTGTGGAAGGAAACTGGAGATCTCGGAGAATACCCAGAGAGCACGTACAAACTCCGTACAGACAGTACCCGTAATCAGGATCTAACCTGGGTCTCTGGCGCTGTAAGGCAGCGGCTCTACCCCCGCGCCACCGTGCCCTCCGAGAATTTCTTGAACGTTCAAATGTATAGCTTTATAAGAGAGGATTGAAAAATCATGCAACTGAGTTGCACAATCTGCTTT
Organism: Raja brachyura; assembly: GCA_963514005.1. The sequence goes on from OY740795.1 coordinate 51,172,330, forward strand.
GTAAGAGATTGTGTGGCCAATTTAAACTGATATAATCTGTGTTACAGCAATCAATGCTGATAAGAATGGATAATTTATCTCATTTTAATTTCATATGCTGTTTAATATTGTCACCCACTGACGTCTTTAATCTTTATTGAATTGTTTGGGACAAAGAAGTTGTTGACGTGGAGGTCGCATCTAACTCCTATCAGCTATTCTTTTTGAGAATTAGTGCAGTGTGTCAAAAAAACCACTAGGGGGTATTTTTGACCGGGATAGCATAAATCAAGTGAGGTGTAACCGGCAGCATTTTTTATTGCCTATTCAATGCCAAACTATTTTAGTAATTGGATAAATTGCTCCTTTGTGTGTGGGACAGACGTAAAAATGCTGCAGAGCATTGACTACTTCACAACATCTCTTAGATTCAACTAATTCGACTAGTGGTGGTGGTTTCATAAAGCTTATTTATCTACATTAATGCAAGTGGTTACTTCAGTTACTTCGGCCCACTGAGTCCAAGATACAGCACAGAACGCCTCAGGAGATCCTTTTTCCCCTGTGGCTATCAAACTGTCCATTGCATTGTCCTTATGTAAATAAGTTGCCTCGGGAAAGGAAAAGCACAAATGTTTGAAAGAAATAGTCACTTTTACCAAGAAGATTCATCAAATTCATCGTTACAGTGTCTTAAATAAGGAGACTTTGCAAACAGATTTGTTTCGCTATCACGATCACTAAAATTGGATCCTCGACTCCCTCATCAACAGACCACAGTCTGTACGAATTGGCAGAGACACTTCTTCCACAATAACTATCAGCACGGGAGAACCTCAATGCTGCGTGCTCAGCCCCCTGCTGTACTCACTCTGTACTCATGACTGTGTAGCCGGACACAGTGCGAACTCCATCTTCAAGTTCACTGACGACATCACCGTTGTTGGACGAATTACAGACGGTGATGGGTATGGAAGTAAGATCGACCGACTGACCAAATAGTGCCAGCAATCTGGCTCTCAATGTAAGCAAGTCCAAGGAACTGATTGTGGACTTTGGAAGAGGAAGGATGAGGACCCCGTAAACCTGTCTATATCGATGGGATGATGGTGGAAAGAGTGAAAAGCTTCAAATCTCTGGGAGTGCATATTTCTGAAGATCTTTCCTGGACCCAGCACACTTTTGCAATTATAAAGAAAGCACATCAACGCCTCTACTTCCTGAGAAGATTACAGAGATTCGGTATGTCAGAGAGGATTCTCTTGAACCTCTACAGGTGAACAGCAGAGAACATATTGACTGGTTGCATCATGGCCTGGTTCAGCAACTTGAACGTCCTGGAGCGGAAAAGGCTGCGAAAAGTTGTGACCACTGCCCAGTCCATCACCGGCTCTGACCTCCCCACCACCGAAAGGATTTACAGGAGTCGCTGCCTCATAAAGGCAGCCAGCATCATCAGAGACTCACACCACCTTGGCCACATACTTATTTCACTCCTGCCATCGGGAACAAGATATAAGAGCCTGAAAACTATAATGTTCAGGAACAGCTTCTTCCCATCGGGCTACTAAGCACGACAAGCTCCAAAAAAGCTCAAACTACAGTATTGCGAGCATTGGTTTTGTCTTTTTGCACTACTATTGCTTGTTTACGTGTCAGTATGTGTATATGTACACAGTATGTGTATGTATAAGCATGTGTATGTATATGCACACTGAAGATTTTTTTTCATTTATGATCTTGTTTGGAGTTACAATGCTTACATTTCATTATTCTATCTGGGACATATGATAATAAAACTCTCTCTGCAATACCTTTGAGTCTGATCAATGGGTTATTCAAAATATGGCAATAAGTTCCATTTATATGGTTCCGTTAACATTGTAAAATCTCCCAGGGTATTCACATTAATTTGTAACACTAAGTATGTTGGAATAATTTGACACGCCCCGTCATTTTGGAAATGGAATGTGACTTATTGCCAGAGTATAGCTTGTTTCACTCAACCACACAGAAGAATTTGGAGGCAAGAAGGAAATGATGAAAAGCCAAAGAGACAAACCAAACACAGAAGGCACAGTTGACATTTTGAGGGAAAAGGAAACAAAAAGGGAATATCGAGCTAATTATCGAGCAATTATATTTATTTTAGCTATACTTAAAGCATTCCAGGAGCTGCCATGTCAAAACATGAAGGCCAATGGTTTCTGGAAAAGATGGACCCAAAAGGCTGGAGTAAATCAGCGGGTCAGACAGTATCTCTGGAGAAACGGAATAGCTGACGTTTCGGTTTGAGGGCCTTCTTCAGACTGAGAGTCGTGGGGAAAGGGAAATGAGAGACAGTGATGTAGAGAGATATGGAATACATGAATGAAAGATATGCAAAAAAAGTAACGATGATAAAGGAAACAGACCATTGTCGGTTGTTCTTCTAGAAAACTATAGCTACCTGCAAAGTGTTAAAGCCTGTAAAATGTTTAACTACTGTGCTGAGCACACTGCTCAGTCAGGTGTGCTCGGTATATGCATGCACTAAAGCTGGTAAATTCCACTCAGACCAAGATTCCTATTAAAGTCAATGTTGTCCTGGCTTTGAATCTACTTGTTACTAAGTAGGATCGAAAGTTTAATAACTGGACCCTTCCTGCCAGTCGGTGCGTTGGCCTCAAAACTACTTTTTTAATATTGATTTTTCACCACAGAGCAACAAACTGACATTCAGACTCAGGAAGAAATCAATCATTCATGCCTTTTCAGTAATTGGTTTAACATTTGTCTCTCAGCAGACATTGTTTCACTTCTCGGAAAACTTAAAGGCTCAAGAAATGTTGAGAGACAAATAGGTAGTGGTTTCAAATTTCCAAAGTTTGTTCCCGATGTAGGTAATTGACTCGTATTTCAATTTAGCTGAAGTTAAATTTTAATTTAGTCTTGTATCTTACTTTAGCTTGGTTGTATGTAATCAAAAATGCATTTCTAATTTTGATTCAAGTTCAAGTTCAAGTGAGTTTATTGGCATGTGTCCCTGATAGGACAATTAAATTCTTGCTTTACATCAGCACACAGAACATAGAAGGCATTTACTACAAAACAGATCAGTGTATCCATATACCATATATAAATATATACACACATGAATAAATAAACTAATAAAGTGCAAATAACAGATAATGGGTTATTAGATATCAGAGATTTGTCCGAGCCATGTTTAATAGCCTGATGGCTGTGGGGAAGTAGCTATTCCTGAACCTGGTTGTTGCAGTCTTCAGGCTCCTGTACCTTCTACCTGAAGGTAGCAGGGAGATGAGTGTGTGGCCAGGATGGTGTGGGTCCTTGATGATACTGCCAGCTTTTTTGAGGCAGCGACTGCGGTAAACACCCTCGATGGAAGGAAGGTCAGAGCCGATGATGGACTGGGCAGTGTTTACTACTTTTTGTAGTCTTTTCCTATCCAGGGCGTTCAAGTTGCAGAACCAAGCCACGATGCAACCGGTCAGCAAGCTCTCTACTGTGTTCCTCTAAGATTTTGGCGTCAAACTTATTAGAACATTATCTTGCTTATTTTAGCCCATTGAAAACCATCTCCTCTCGGTGACGTTGTTGTCAACTTGCAATCGATTTATTTAAAAAAAAATCTAATCCTTCTCATAAACTGTGTGTTGAAAACAATAATTTCTTAGTGAATTTATTTATGTGGACCAATACTGCACTGCCTTCCGTATCATTACATTTCCATGGATTTTGACTTCTTTTTTGAGTAACTTCAAAGCAGGAAGCATAGGTCAAGAATCATGAAGATGTCAGTGTCTAAAAATTAAATACCATGAGTATCCCTTCTCAGATACTTTTCCAGCTCCACCTTGAATCTTCTAATACTGGCAGCGACCGAATATTTTATTTTGGACCGCTCATTACATTTTCCAAGTGCAGAGGAGCTTGCAGGTAGAGGTCTTCCCATGTGACAGCTGAACTTGCCCTGGTGTTAGAGATGCATAGGAAAGAGCTGCAGATGCTGGTTTGGACCAAAGATAGACACAACATGCTGGAGTAACTCAGAGGGACAGGCAGCATCTCAGGAGAGAAGGAACGAGTGACCTTTCGGGTTGCGACCCTTCTGTTTAGAGAAGTGTTGTCGGAATAACCCAAAGGAATAACCTCATTTTATAGATGATGCCAGGAATGAACATCTAGGCAGTTAGATGTGCCCAATATGTTGATGATTAAACTACTTGCAGCAAAGTATGAACTAAATCATATCATTCATTTTTTTCAAAATCAAGGAACCTTTTTATTCTGTAGGAAGGAACTGCAGATGCTGGTTTACACCGAAGATCGACACAAAATGCTGGAGTAACTCAGCGGGACAGGCAGCATCTCTGGAGAGAAGGAATGGGTGATGTTTCAGGTGGAGACCCTTCTTCAGATATCTGCCAGGGGTCTACAGAAGGGTCTCGACCCGAAACGTCACCCATTCCTTCTCTCCAGAGATGCTGCCTGTCCCGCTGAGTTACTTCAGCAGTTTGTGTCTACCTTTTTAATCTCTCACGTAATGCACAATTACAAATAATTATATTTGGTTTTGATAAGAATGTAAATGTTATATAACATGATATTAATGTACAAGTAATAATAAATAAATGCCTTTTTCTTTTACAGAATTCATGTGATAGTCTCCAAAACCGATTCAATGTCATAGATTGCCCGTAAGTAGATTTTTTTTTTTTTAATAATGTGTAGCACAAATAATAATGTAACATGTGTAGGAAAGAACTGCAGATGCTGGGCTAAATTGAAGGTAGACCCAAACTGCTGGAGTAACTCAGCGGGACAGACGGCATCTCTGGAGAGAAGGAATGGGTGACGTTTCGAGTCGAGACCCTTCTTCAGACTGATGTCAGGGGGATGGCAGGTACAGAGATAAAGTGTAGTCGGAGACAGTAAGACTGGTGGGAGAACTGGGAAGGGGGAGGGGGGATTGGACAGAGAGAGGAAAAGCAAGGGCTACTTGAATTTAGTAAAATCAATGCTCATACCGCATGACCTGTGGCAAGGACTATGCTCTTGTTTCCTGATGGTTTATTTTGAATGGCACAAGGTGGAATAGCTTTATTGACAAGGGGCTGGAATCTGAAGAAGGGTCTCGACCCGAAACATCACCCATTTCCTTCTCTCCAGAGATGCTGCCTGTCCAGCTGAATTATTCCAGCATTTTATGTCAATCTTCGGTGTAAACCAGCATCTGCAGTTGCTTCCTACAGGGGAGTTAAGAGTGAGTTGTAAGGTAGGCAGCAAGAGTTAAAGTTGGATTGACTAAGAGCATTCTGATAAAGAGTTTCCAATCTAGTGGTTTGGGTATAAAAAATTAAGAGCTGATTCATTCTAGAGTGAACCAGGCCAATTCTAGCCCAAGCCAAGCCTATTTAGTAATATTTTTATACTTGTCAGAGCTATCACCATTAATATAACAATCCTAAACATGCAATTGAAACAACAGTGTGAAAGGGTGCATTGTCAGAGATGACATCTTAAAGTGGTGCTTTCTATCTTAAATCCAAATGGCTCTATTGAAGAAAAGAGGAACGTATGCAACAAAACTACACTCATCATTCTGGCCAGGATAAAGTATTCAGCCAGGGGACTAGCCCACGCCAAAGGTATTATCAGAATATGCGCCTACCCATGACCTCCTATGTAGACTGGAGAAATTGGGACCTGAAGATGACGAGGTTCCACTTCAAAGAGGAATTGAACCATTTCGGGCAGAACCCATTTTTTCCGTGTGAGCTGCCGACACAAACACACCAAATACTTGCTTTACAAGTTTAGCAGCTTGGACTTTAATCAGCGTGTTGGCATTTCATAGGGGGGGGTACGTGACCATTTAGGATGGAACAAATACCAAAAAGAAGAACATTTCTGAAAGGTCTTCAAGGGCCTAAGAATGCCGACTTCAGTAACTTGTTTTGAATGAATGAATGACTGAATGAATGAATGAATAAGTTTATTGGCCAATAATGTACACATACAAGGGATTTGCCTTGATGCTCCACTTGCAAGTAACAAGACGACATACAGGAAACAATGAAGAATAAAACATAAAACATTAAAACATTAAGAATAAAACATTATAGTTTAAACATGTGAATGAAATAAAATACCAGAGCAAAAGCAGGCTATTTGGGTATTTGTGGGAGCTAGCCATTTACAATTATGCCAATCAATTCCTCTTTTATGGTACAGGTTCATCACTGATTTGTCCGGCACCCTCGGTTCCAGAGCATTTCTGGATTATCCATTTTTCTGGACCAACAGAGGTCATGAGAAACAACAATGCACCCCTGGTCTCCTAATGACACCCCTCTCGTGTTTCTAAAGCACCATGGAGTGCCAAAAACGGTTTTGTAGTGGCTGTGTAGGGAGGAGAGGGAGGAAGAAGTGTTCGACTCGACTGAGTGATGGGAGAAGCAGGTGGCGGCGGCTGAGCGGATAAAGTCACTGCTTCACGGGTGAGAGGGGCTCGCCGGTGCCACTTGCTAGTCGGGAGTGGGGTCGCAAACCGTGGCTCTAAATGGCCGGGGAGACGGTGGGAGTCAGGGATAGGTTGGCCGATCATTCCATTCACACTCAGTTTATAACACCATCTGTGGCCGCTCAGGGAATTTCAACTGGGTTCCCATTTGTCCGGAATATTGGGCGGGTGTACCGGAAAATCTGTGTTCAACCTGTACCTCTATTGTCTGTGGGAGAGACTTATGCCAGTACAATGAGACATATCTCTTTTTGGTTTGTTTCAATTGTTGCTCACCATACCTTGTTTCTACATTATTATAGTCTAGTTCACTGAGGATCACTGAATATTATTTTTTTGTTGCAATGAATGTGCTTTAAACCTGCAGCAAGTCAGAATCTTATTGTCCCAGCGCAAATGACAAACACCCTTAACTCTTGAATCAGTCCTGTGATGCTTTCACTCTTTGGAAATACTTCACAAGTTAAAGGAGTGGAATTGGGCCATTCGGCCCATCAAGTCTACTCGGCCATTCAATCATGGCCTCCTAATCCTGCCTTCTCCCCACAGTCCTTGACATCCATCCTAATCAAGAACTTGTCTATCTCTGCCTTAAAAATATCCACTGATTTGGCCTCCACTGCCCTCTGTGGCAATGGGTCCCACAGATTAACTACACTCTGACTAAAGAAGTTCCTCCTCACCACCTTTGTAAAAAAGTGCCCTTCAATCCCGAGGCTATGACCTCTGCCCCCTAGACTCTCACACCAGCGGAAACATCCTTTCCACATTCACTCTATCTATGTCTTTCATATTCTGTAAGTTTCAATGAGGTCCCCCCTCAATCTTCTAAACTCCAGCGAGTAGAGGCCCAAATTTAAATAAATTGAGTGTGGCACACTGGCGCAGCGGTAGAGCTGCTGAAGAGACCCGGTTCGATCCTGACTACGGGTGCTGTCTGTCCGGAGTTTGTACGAGCTCCCTGTGACCTGCGTGGGTTTTCGCCGAGATCTTTGGTTTCCGCTCACACTCCAAAGACTTGTAGGTTTGTAGGTTAATTGGCTTGGTATAAATGTTTTTAAATTTGTCTCCCGTGTATGTAGGGTAATGTTAATGTGTGGGGATCGCTGGTCGGTGCGGACTCGGTGAGTTGAAGGGCCTGTTTCTGCACTGTATTTCTAAACTCAACCAAAATTAAATCACAGGTTCTGTACATACGCTGTTAAATGCAGAACTCAAATTCCACTGTACCTTAATAGGTGCATGTGGCAATAAATGTGAACTTGAACTTGAACTTTGGACTTGAACTTGAACTTTGGGGAGCTACTAACAGACTTGGTGGGGATGAGGGTGCAGAGAATCACTACTTGACTCTGACCCGACACAGGATTTGAGAGCAGACACAGAATGCTGGCGTAACTCAGCGAGACAGGCAGCATCACTGGAGGAAAGGAATGGGGGTCGTTTCGGGTCGAGACCCTTCTTCAGACAGGATTTGCGAGAGTATTGATTTCAATGGGTATGATTTAGGAGGACATGTGGAAGGTAAATGGAAATAAAATTACATATTGAGATGTTTCTAAATATCAGTAACATTTAGATCCTACTTCTTACCAACAACTCTCGTAGCTGGAGGACCTCCAGCTTTGCCAGCTGTCAAAGGCTGGCTGCAGTATTTCAGCTGCACAATGCCACCTTTTGTTGTCTAGACCTTGCCATTGGGTGCTGTGGTGCAGAGGGAGGATCAGCAAGATGGGCTCCCTGCAGCCAGAGAGCAGAGTAAGTGGACAGTATGTGGTGCTTGCAGACATCTGTCTGGAAGCCCAGCTCAGTGCAGCAAAAACATTTATATAATGCCCTCCTGGTATGATACGATAGAACTATATTTATCCCAGGAGGGAAATTGATCAGCCAACAGTCATAAAGCACAAATTATATCAAACATGAAATTAAAGTGACGAGTGGAAAGGATTGGGGTGTGCAAAGATTTTGGGGGGTGGGGGGGGAGGTCAGTCTACCCCCTGCTCGAAGGGGAAGGAGTTGGCCAGTGTGTCATGGAGGGGGTGAGCTGTATTATCCAAGATGGTCTGAAGTTTGAGCATCATCTCCTCCAAGACCACCTCCCATGAATCGAACTCTGCCCCCAGGGACGGATCCAGCCTTCCTTGATGAGTTTGTTAATCCTACTGGCGTCCGAGGCCTTCGCCCTGCTACCCCAGCTCACGGCAGCAAAGAAGATGGCACTGGCCATTGGTAGAACATCTACAGCATCTTACTATAGACGTTGAAGGAGTGGAGTCTTCTCAAAAAGTACAGCCGACTGTCCCTGCTTGTACAGGGCCTCGGCATATGTAGGAGGACACAGCGTGGGAGGAATGCCGCGAGGGAGGGGGAAGGGCAATGGAGGACCCGGCGTAGGGGGGAATGCCATGAAGGGATGGAGAACGAAGGGAGACCTGGTGCGGGGAAACTTTGTAACTTTGTAAACGCCATCAGTGGCGACCATTGCATACCTTGGGTAGGCAAAGAAGTTCACTGTGACTTGTCACATGTGACAATAAAGTATTCATTCTTTCAGTTTTGTATTTTCAGACCCACAAGTACCATGCCCTTGGCCATAGCTCAGTAATACATGTTCAGTGATCCATCATCCAGTGATCTGTCAGAAAATCCAGGGGAAAAAGTACACAATGAAATTAAAATGTAACGGGAACCTGAATCCTATTCTTCCACCGCATCCTTAACTGTGATGCTTTTGTTTACACTTGTTTGAGTAGATGTTTAGCTTGGCTTGTGTCTGACTGATGGAGATCCTCCTGCCTAATCTTCAGTTTCACTGATTTCACATTTCTCATGCCACTTTCTAAGGAAAGCACACAATGCTTTCAAGTAAAAAAAATTACTGAAAGCACTTTGAGTCGGGGAGCATTCCAGAGAAAGGAACAGAGTGAACATGACAGGCGATAAACTTCCATGTACAAAAGCTCACATGCTGTACACTGAAAGTTTCACTTTTCAGAAGCAGCCACGTCAGCTAAATGCAGAGTAGTTTTTTTCCCCCTTGTTTCTGATTTCATGAGACTTTACTTTCCCACAGTCTGCCTATTCCTTCATAATTTCTTGACATTTGCTGGCAATTCTGCCTCGAGCACATGTCAACTCATTGGGATCCGGGGGCTCCTACAATAAAACTCCTTTCTTGCACTGCCTGGTCTGTGATGTGACTATCACTCAATATTATTCGGTGCCAATTTTGGCCTGCATAGGACGGGAATGAAAATGATGAGTTGCAATGGACACAAGTATCCTCCAGCATTTCCGCTTCCAAAGGTCGAACATTTCTGATCCTGCTCTGCCAGCGTATCAGTGGAGGAGTAAAAAAATCATCTGGGCACCTTAGTTTTGCAACAGATTCTGTTAGAACAAGTGATGCTACTGGGAAGGTATCTGGATTGTCACCTGTATCTTGACCAGTCAGCGCAGGTTGGATAGAGAAAGAAGGGGAATTGCCCACTTACTGTAACTCAGCGGGTCAGACAGCATCTCTGGAGAAAAGGAATAGGTGACGTTTCGGGTCGGGACCCTTCTTGTGTGTGTTTTCAGTTTTTTACCAGCATCTGCAGTTCCTTCCCTGCCCCATATCCACACAGAGCCATGAGATTTGAGAATGCGAGTGAATGGAAATACATTACTAGCATTTCATGGAAAAAGCCAGGTTTGCAAGGTAGTCACGCAGATTCTGAATTTTAATGCAGTGAACTTTAAAAGTGTTCCAAATAGGTGAAATGTCACTGATACGGTCACCATGAGACTGCCTTGAATATTCTCTCAATGCCACGCCCATAATTATCAACTTAAATCTCGCTTCACCTGTAATCATTAACATAATCAACACGGAAGTTTCAGACAGAGCCACAGAACCAACAGAGGCCGAGTACTGTTTTGATTCTCACGTTGGAAGAAAACGTAAATAATTTGTTTTCTTTGAAATAATACTGAATGCATGTCGTGGGAGATGCATAACTAAAGCATGTTCAAACATCCTTCTACTGGCTTTCCACAAACGTTTGTCTTTTGTCTGAGAATTTGCACAAAAAAGCTAGAGGCTACCGAGTGTCACCGGCAAATATTCAAATAGCTGTCAGCTAAAGGATGAAAGGTGTAAGGTATGCATTATTTCTCTGGTTTTTTGCTTTTTTTTGCGTTTGAGCAAGTTGATGACATTAGTGAACCAACGCAGTGAGTTCTGATTACTATTACAATTTGTTAGCCGAGAACCTGTTGCAACCTGTTGGACTCAAATGTATCATGTTGAGTTTAATCGTAATCTCAAAGTGAAGCCTATGTAATTTGAATTCTAAATACCGTGGATTTAGAATGGAATGAAATACTTTATTTAAAATACTTTAGAATACTTTGATTAGTACGAGTGTTAGGGGTTATGGGGAGAAGGCAGGAGAATGGGGTTAGGAGGGAGAGATAGACCAGGCATGATTGAATGGCTAATTAGACGATGGGCCGAATGGCCTAATTCTATCACTTATGATCTTTATTGTCACATGTGACAAGGCACAGTGAAATTCTTTGCTCGCATAAGCAAGGTATCCAAATACCTTCACGAAGTTTTAATTTTAAATACTTATTTAACTTCAGTGTTTCTTCATCTCCAGAACATGATTTAATCTGTTTAAATTTTTCATTGGAGGTTTCTTGGTTGTCTATCTGGAAACAAAAGGAAGATTTAAAGTCGTAGAGAGACACTGGTAGAAACAGGCCCTTCGACCCACTGATTCAGCCCTGGCCATCAAGAACCCAGACCCAGGCTGGAATCTGGACCAAATTATAAATTGCTTTTAGTACTCAACAGCACTGGAAGAGGCAAAGACATGATTGAAGTTTTCGGGTCAAGACTCTACATCAGCATGGTGCTTGTCCTACTGAGTTCTAAAAGCAGTTGTTTTGTTATTGTAAAAAGGCCCCTTGTTTACACTAATCCTCCCCTAACCCATTATATTCTCTTTTCATTTAATCAGCTCCAACCCCCCCACCCAGCCCTGATTCAATCACTCATCTTCACACTTGGTCAATTTACAATGGCCAATCATTCTGCCAAATCCACATTTTTTTTTTGGATAAGAGAGGAAACCAGAGCACCCAAAATAAATCAGAGCTCTCTCCAGATAGGTGGCACCCGAGGTCAGAATTGAACCTGGGCCTCTGAACCCATAGCAGCAGCTCTACCACCTGCCCCTCTGTCTCTACAATGTTACATTTCGACGGCCTTGTGAGGAGTGGATGTGCACCCTGAGCTTAATAGCGACTGCAGAGGACTGTTTAATATCCTGCCAGGTACTGGCTTGGGTATGGATGTAAGATGTGCATTTGTAGGGGGAAGCCAGGAATATCGTCATGGAAGAAGGGTCCTGACCCCAAAACGTCACCTAGCCATTCCCTCCATAGATGCTGCCTGGCCCACTGAGTTACTCCAGCATTTTGCATTTTGCTCAAGATTCCAGCATCTGCATTTCCTCATGTAGCAATTGATCTTGTTGGTTTCATCCCAATGGTTTCAGTTGGGAGGTCCTGATTGATACTATTTTGTATTTTCCGTAATTATGAATGAATGAAAATGTGCTCTTTTTGAAGGGTTATCTTGTAATTCAGAAAATAGTACCAAAGGTACCTGGACAGATTTCTTCTTTGAAGTATGAAAGATATCTTTTATTAAGATATTTAATTGTCTAAACATTCACTCATTCCAGCTGTCTGGTTAGGAAATTTGATATCATTGTGCAATTTTCCAGTAGTTCGTTGTCACTCCAATAAATTAGAAGGGACACATTTCAGAAAATTATGAACTCGATTTCTTGAAGTGTAAAACTACGGATGATAGATATATGAAAAAAAAAACATTAAAATGCTGTATGCAACATTGTCAGGGGAGAGAAATGGAGATGATATTTTAGATGCATGTTTAAGAAAGAACTGCAGATGCTGGAAAAATTGAAGGTAGACAAAAATGCTGGAGGAACACAGCGGGTGAGGCAGCATCTATAGAGCGAAGGAATAGGTGACATTTCAGGTCGAGACCCTTCTTCACTGGTGCATGACCCTTTTATCCTAACTGGGAATTATTATTAATGCTATGCTTTACTTTGCAGATAAACAGGTAATGGGCAGAAGGAACAAATAGAAATGAAAGGGGAGAGACCAGGAGAATGAAGGACATAATTAGAGGTGATAGTTTAGTTTAGAGATACCGCGCGGAAACAGCCGCTTCGGCCCACTGGGTCCGCACCAACCAGCGATCCCCACATATTAACAATCTCCTACATCCACTTTTTTACATTTACGAAGCCAATTAACCTGCAAACCTGTACGTCTTTGGAGTGTGGGATGAGACTGAAGATATCGGAGAAAACCCATGCAGGCCACGGGGAGAACGTACAAACTCCGTACAGACAAGACCCCGTAGTCGGGATCGAACCCGGATCTCCGGAGCTGCATTTGCTGTAAGGCAGCGACTCTACTGCTGCGCCAACGTGCCAACTGAGAGAGTCTGGTAAAGGCTAGCGAATAATGAAAGGTATGTTTGGGGGGGGTACAAAAAGGAGGGTAGAAAATATATTGGGTAAATTAGGAGACAGAAAGATGAAATGAGGTATGGGTGATCACTGAGTATCTGAAATGTGTTTATCCCCAGAGCTGTATTATGCCCTTTCAAGACGTGAGCTGCCGTTTTCATTTAGTTTGGTGGAAGAGCAAAGGCTAAAGATGGTGAGGACAGATGGGAAAAGAATGGAATGGAAAATTAAAATGATAGGTCACTAAGCACTCAGGTTCATGGTGGTAGGTTGTATAAAGGTGCGCACAATCTTTGTCTGGCTCTCCCAATGTAAATCAAGTCGCTTTGAGAAATACAATACAATCAATTGAAAGAAGCATAAATACATTTCTGCTTCACCATTGATTGTTTGGGTCACTGGACAATAGCTAGGGAGAGTTAAAAAAATGTGTGTTCCATCGCCAGATGACTGATTGGAAGGTGCCCTGAGAATGGAACTAAGTATGGAGAGAAATGGCAGATGAAGTTTAATCTGAGCAAGCGTAAGGTGTTGCCATTTGGAGGTCAAATATAAGGGGAAAATATGTAATTAATGGCATGACCCTTAATTGATGCACAGAGCCATCATGGGGTCCAAATCCTTAACTCCCAAACAATGGCAACACAAGTAGATAGAGTAGTAAAGAAGGCATACGGTGTAGGAAGGAACTGCAGATGCTGGTTTATACCCAAGATAGGTACAAAATGCTGGAGTAACTCAGCGGGACAGGCAGCATCTCTGGACAGAAGGAATGGGTGACGTTTCGGTCCCAGATCCTTCTTGAAACTAAGAGTCAGGGGAGGGGGAGACACAGAGATAAGGAAGTGTGAGGTGTGAGAAGAGACATCAAAGGAGGTGAGGCTCAAGGACAGTATAGAATAGATCATTGTTATCTAGGGGAAGGTTACAACAAAGCAAACACAGATGAAATGCAGTCAGGGACAGTCAGACTGGTCGGAGAATTGGGAAAGAGGAGGGACGGGGAGAGAGGGAAAGCATTTTGTGTAATTAACCTTTGCATTCCCTCCCTCTCCATCCCCCCCCGTCCCAGTTCGCCGACCAGTCTGACTGTCCTTGATTACATTTTATCTCTGTTTTCTAACAATGATTCCCTTGATCTCCATCCCCTTTGATGTCTTGTTCTCACATCTTACACTTCCTTATCTCCCCCTCCCTTGACTCTCAGTCTGAAGAAGTCTCTGAACCCGAAACATCACCCATTCCTTCTCCCCAGAGCTGCCACCTGCCCCGCTGAGTTACTCCAGCGTTTTGTGTCTATCTTAGGCATATGGAGTGCTTGCTTTGGGGCATTGAGTACAAAAGTCAGGAAGTCATGATGCAGATCTCTAAGATTTTTGTTCGACTGCATTTGGAGTATTGCATGCAGTTCTGGCCGCCTCAGTATAGGAAGGGTATAGAGGCTTTGGAAATGGTGCAGAGGAGCTTTATTAGTAGGTATCAGCTACAGGGAGAGGTCGGACAGACTTAGATTGTTTTCTCTGGAATGTCGGAGGTTGTATGAGGCCTCATAGAAGTATATAAAGCTATGAGAGGCATAAATAGGGTAGAGAGTCAGAATCTTTTCCCAAGTTGGAAAAATCAAATACGAGAGGGCATTGCTTTGAGGCAAGGAGGACAAAGCTTAGAGGATATGTGAAGTGCAAGTTTTTTTACACAGAGGGTGATGAGTGCCTGGAACATGCTACCGGGGTGGTGATTGAAGCAGATACGATAGTAGAATTTAAGAAACATTTGGATCGGAACGTGGATATGCAGGGAATGGAGGGATATGGATCATGTGCAGGCAGATAAGAGTTGGTCCTGACATCATGTTCAGCAGACATTATGGGCCAAATGGCCTGTTCTTGTAAGGCAAGGCAAGGCAAATGTATTTATATAGCACCATTCGTACAAGCAGCAATTCATAGTGCTTTACAGGAAAAAAAATAGTAAAACAAAGTCACTAAAACAATAAAACAATTTTATAAGCACGTAAAAGGGTTAAGATTAGTAGGTTAAGATTACCTGCATGTTGGGTTATGGAAAAGCTGCAGTAAACAACAGTGTTTTTAGGCCTGATTTAAATGAGCTTACAGTCTGTACACACCTCAGGTGTTCAGGGAGCTTGTTCCACAGGTGTGGAGCATAAAAACTGAACGCTGCTTCAGCCTTTTTAGTTCTGACCCTGGGAACACAGAGTAAACCTGTCCCTGAAGACCTGAGGAGTCTAGGTGCCTCATATACAACAAATAGGTCAGAGATGTATTTTGGACCCAGACCATTCAGTGCCTTTTACTGTACTGTTCCCTGTTCTAATGTTGGAAATTGAAGAGTGGTGAGGAAATAATGGAGGAAGTATTCTCTTCAAAAAGTTGAAATAATTTTGAAATCTGAGTGAAACATTATTTCCACATCTCTCCCCGACAATGTCTTCATAATATGAAACGGCAAATTTCTGGTAGTGGCAAGGCCATGAGAGATGACCTGTTAAATGTGGATCTAAGTGGGGTATAAAGCACTGTTCTGCAATGTGACAGATGTGAGATGTGAGAAAACGGAACAAGTATTGGTGGGAGTTCTTTCTACTATGATAGAGGGGAAATAGGTAAAGAAAAATGAAGTGCTTCAGGAGTTTTAAAACCTGGATACAATTGAATATTGCAGGGAGTGACACAATAAATGTGTTCCCCAAAATTGTTGCAAATGGATAGAAATGCCAGTAGTGGGAACACTAAGGGTTCTCACTTGGTCCTTGGAATAGGGATGGCACTGATCTCTTCTAAATACCATGGCCATTGAATGAGAGGAAATAACTGCTCATGGTCCCGATGTTTAGTTCAGTTTAGTTTATTGTCACGTGTACCAAGGTAAAGTGAAAAGCTTTTGTTGCATGCTAACCAGTCAGCAGAAAGACATGTATGTTTACAATTGATCCATTTACAGTGTGTACTATAGATACATGATAAGAGAATAATGTTTAGTGCAAGGTAAAGCCAGCAAAGTCCGATCAAGGATAGTCAGAGGCTCACCAATGAGTTAGATAGTAGTTCAGCACTGATCTCTGGTTGTGGTACGATGATTCATTTGCCTGATAAGATACTGTCCCTGAATCTGGAGGTGTGCGTTTTCACACTTCTATACCTTTTGACTGATGGGAGAGGGGAGAAGAGGGGATGGCCAGTTGCGACTCATCCTTGATTATGCTGCTGGCCTTGCCGAGGCAGAGTGAGGTATAAATAGAGTCAATGGAAGGGAGGTTGGTTTGTGTGATGGTCTGGGCTGCGTCCAGAATTTGCTTCAGTCTCTTGCGGTCTTGGATGGAGCTGTTCCCAAACCAAGCTGTGATGTATCCCGATAAATTGCTTTCCATGGTGCATCTGTAGATGTTGACGAGAGTTGTTGGGGACATGCCAAATTCTCTAAGCCTTCTAAGGAAGTAGAAGCATCGGTGTGCTTTCTTGGTCGTTGCTTCAATATGGGTGGTCCAGGAGAAGTTGGTGATTAGAATTTGAAGTTCTCAACCATCTCTACTTCGTCACCGTCAATGCAAACTGGGGTTTGTGAGCCGCTTCACTTCCTGAAGTTGACACTGTCTCCTTTGTCTTGCCGACATAGGGAGAAAGGTTGGTGTCTCAACAATCAGAACACGAGGTTCTCAATCTACCTCCTGTTCTCCGTCTCATCACTACTTGATACCCGGCCCACAATGGTGGTGTCATCTGCACATTTGAAAATTGAATTTGATTTGTACGTGGCTGCACAGTGGTGGGTGTACAAGGAGTAAAGAAGGGGGCTGAGAACCCATTCTTGCGCAGTCCCTGTGTTTACATCAATAGCTGTGCTTCCAGCAATAATCAAACGAAATATAACCATTGGAGCTAGGCTGGGTGCTGGACTGGGGATTGCGACAGTGGGCATAGGGGGAAAAGATCTAAATACAAACCTGTATTACAGTATGTTTCTGCTTTTTGGTTCTCTGCTTCAATAGAGCACAGCGTGCTTCATTGTACCGATACTCAATGGAGACAGACAGTTTAAGTGTTAAAACTCACTGGCTTCCAGTGTTATTAACAAGCAGGTGAATGGGTAGTTCATCTTCATTTATTGCAGCTTCATTAAAATTAAGCTTAAGCTGTAAGAATACAGTTGTCACAATGCAAGGGTGAAAAATCCAATCTAAAATGACCTTGCAGTAGAGGCCGTAAGAATATAAAAAAACTTTTGAGTATAATTTCCGCGGGGGTTTGCGGCAATTCTGCCTTAATTCTAACTGAAAAGCAAAAATAGAATTAAAGATATGGAGGTCTTTAACCTAGGGATCTGTTGATGTCTTATTGAAGTTAAGGTTGCTGTGAAGGAGAACTTCAGAAACCACCATCCCCCGCTCACCCTAAACCCCCCAGGCATTGCAGATGTATGTTTGCCTTGTGCACACTTTGTTTACAAGGCTGTAAGGCACACTTGTTTATGCGTTGGCCATGGTTACTTGAAACAATATATGGTTGAATGAACAAACAGCGCATTACATCTAATTTCTGTTAGGAGTTTATTGAGGAATAAATTGGGTCGATGCACAGAGTTTCTTGCCCAGAGTAGGTGAATCGAAGACCAGAGGACATAGGTTTAAGGTGAAGGGGAAAAGACTTAATAGTAATCTGAGGGGTAACTTTTTCACACAAAGGGGGGAGGGTGTGTGGAACACGCTGCAAGAGGAAGTAGTTGAAGCAGGGACTTCCCAAATTTTAGATACATTTAGACAGGTACATGGATAGGACAGATTTGGAGGGATATGGGTCAAACGCGGGCAGGTGGGACTAGTGTAGCCGGTGTGGGCAAGTTGAGCCGATGGATATATTTCCACGCTGTATCACTCTGACTCTTTGAATATGACTCTATTTCCAGTGGAAGAATAGAAGGTTAAATGTTTATGGAATCTAATATTTGAATGATAAAAATGGGTCTAATTTTGTCAGTAAAATTGTCACATTGAGTTCAGTTAGAGCTGAAGAGTACCCGAGTCATAGAATGTGTGCAGCTAACACAAGGAAAACCTGTTGCATAGAAAGAGGAGAAAGGGCGTAGTGTGATAAACATGTACGTGGAATTTTTAATACAATAAAAGTTGGGTTAATACAATCACGTTTGGTATTATGTAGCTGTTTCTCATGCTTGCAGAGATTGGTTTAGTTCCAGGAGGAACTACAAATTATCACCTGTTTTGGAGAATGTTGTGTGACTGCCTGTCTGTTTTATTTTCATGCACAGCATATATTTAGTTGTCAGCATGAACATTTAGGGGGACATATAACATAATCTAATGGGCTGTAGTGTGTGGCCAGGACTACATTCCTTCTCTCCAGAAATGCTGCCTGTCCTGCTGTCCAACTTGCATGACCTAATTCACGACCTTTTTAACTCGTGGACATTTTTCATCATGTTGAAAAAATGCCCCGACCTACTTGACGCCATGAGTACCTACGACCAGCATCACTACCTACGACCTACCTACGACCTCCTACGACCTCGTGGCGACCATGCTGCGAGTATGAGTCAAGGGCAAACTCGGCAGAGGTCGTGAATTAGGTCGTGAAAGTGGGACAGGCCCTTTACTTCAACATTTTGTGTCTATCTTCTACTGAAAGTTCAAGTCTGCTGACACCATCGAAAATCCATGATGATTTGTGGGAGTTGGGTTTTACAACCAATCCTGTTGTGCATTACAAATCACATAAAGCTAAATATTTGTGTTTGTTCCTGCAAGCTGTTACTGGTACCATATACTTTTTGGATTAGTTAAGCAAGTAGATGGAGAGAATATTTCACTTTGGTTAGACACAAAAAGCTGATGTAACTCAGC
The DNA here is from genome assembly GCA_963514005.1 of Raja brachyura. The sequence goes on from OY740795.1 coordinate 51,191,279, forward strand.
GGGTCAGACAGCATCTCTGATGAAAAGGAATAGTTGACATTTGGGTCTCAACCTGAAACATCACCTATTCCTTTTCTACAGCGATGCTGCCTGACCCACTGAGTTGCTTTTTATCCTGTCTATCCTCGGTTTAATCCAGCATTTGCAGTTCCCCCCTACACACATACTTCACTTTGTAATGCTTTCCAATGCAGTGAATTAAATTAATGTTTTCCTGTATTTCACAGGAGGAATTGTGTTCACATACTTCCCTTCCAATATTTTGAATATAATTCTGATTGGTGTGGTAAATTTTATATCAGAGTCAGGAGAATGCTAGCTTTTCATATTAAAATGCAATGATGTTCCTCATTCTGCACCTCATACGTAGCATGTGTGCAAATGGGCTGTTGGGTAAAACTAGAGGTTAACTTAAATATGTGCCACAGATAGCAAATACTGCTTCTGTTTACAAAGCTCAAATCTTCTTTGTTTCCTGCCTCACGCCTTTCATAAGGAAAAGTCTGGAACAAAGTCTCCAAGTTGTTACGATGAGTCAGCTGATAAAAGCATTCAATGTCACATGCGTTGATCTGGTTTGTCAAGTTTGCTGCCTTTTCTATTGCAAGTTTCCTGCAAACAACAGGTGATGCATGTCTGGAAAATACCGTACTGTCTCGTCAAATCTAGAGCCACTAATAACCAATTCTGTTTTGATTCAATATGTAAATAAATGGACCACAAGTGTTTGGATAGAGTGAGCTGTGTTGCACACAGTTTAAAAACTGTAGTCATACAGCATGGAAACAGGTACTTTGGCCCAATTTACCCACGACCTTTACCAACATGTCCCATCAACACTAGTCCCATCTGCCTGCATTTGGCCATATCCCTCTAAACCTATCCTATCCATGAATCTGTTCAAAGGTTATTTAAACTTTTCGATGGTATGATTAGTGTCTGTATGAATGTTTTATTCACTTGGACTTTACTATGCAAATGCAACTGTCCTTTGACCTTTGATCTTGAACGTGCCTGATCACTGCATTAGATAACATCTGCTTTGTTCAATACATGTATCGATAAACTGATCATTTATCAATAGTTTAGTTCGAACGTCCTTGCCTTGGCTGGTTGTAGGCTTATCGATGTTGGTTGCATCAATGGTGTACAGCCCATCTGGGTTCATCTCCAAGCTGTGAACTCCTCTCTGGTATTGTCGCTTGTTTCCTGCAGATTGATGGTTTCCTATTTTAAGCTGGGCCCGACATGCTGAGGCAATATGGCCTTTCTTCTGGCAGTTATAGCACTTGGCCATTTTGAACTGACAAAATTGGGATGAGTGATTACCGTTGCATCGATAACAACTGGATGAACTCGGCTCCCCGCCATGCTTTGGTTTTGGTTTAGCACCTCTTGGTTTGGCCATAGCCACTGCCTTGTGGCTGTAAACGGCGACTACAGTCCGTGGTGGACGAAACTCGCGAGCATTCTTTGATGCCATCTCCATTGTGGTAGCAATCTCGCATGCTTTCTCAAATGTGAGATCTGGAGTGTTCATGAGTTTGGACTGAATTCGTTCATCCACTAGTCCACAAATAAATCTGTTGCATAGTCCGCGTCCGAGAAAGGTTCCAAAGTTACAGTGCAAAGTTACGTTTTTCAAGGCAACAATGTACTCCTTGATTGTCTCATTCTGCGTCTGGTTTCTAGTGCCAAATTTATACCTTTCTGCAATTTCTAGAGGCCCTGGGTTGAAATTCTCCTCCAACTTCTTCATAACGTCTTTTGCCTTTGTGGGCGCAAGGAGATTCACGAGTGTGCCGTACACTTCAGGACCGATCTCCATGAGCAGAATCGCTTTCATGCATTCACAAACAGCCTTATTTGTTTCAGTCAATATCTCTCCTTCCCCACTAATCTCCATTATGTTGTTGGCTGTGAAAAACATGTTTGCTCTCTCCATATAGGAGCTGAACGGCTCTCTACACTTGTCAAAAGTGCCAAGGTTTCCAATGTGGTGTAGCATCGTGTCGTTCTATATTTTTTTGTCCATTCAAAAACCCCGATTTCCTGTCTGTTCTGGTGTAACAATTCACCTAAAACTTAGCTGTACAAAGGCTATACAGCTTGAGGAACTCGACAAAATAAAGATCTTACACAATCCCAAGGACGGCATCCTGCCATGTAGACACAACATTGAGATAGCCTGACAAACTCTCGATGATTTGTCCAGCTGCTGTTTTAAACTACAGTCCCCTGCATAGAAGGATCTGCGGCCTATCGTGTCCAGCTCGCAAACAACTGCGACACAACTCCGTATTTACTGTTGAAAATGTTAAACAATATTGCATGTTTCAAAACATTCCTGCACTGTATTTAAAGGATGAGTTCACAAACTCTATCCCATCCTCGTCGCCAATTTTGTTATATTCCGGACGGCATATGCGCAGGTTGCCTGGATCACGAGAGAGAGATTTATTACCCAACATTCCCTGCTTATATTGAACACAAACTCATGAACATATACATGAATATGTATGAATACATTACAGGGATGAGTCAGAGTATAGAAGTGAGATCGACCGGCTGACCAAATGGTGCCAGCACAACAACCTGGCTCTCAACATCAGTAAGACCAAGGAACTGATTGTGGACTTTGGTAGGGGAAGGATGAGGACCCACAATCCTGTTTATATCAACGGGATGATGGTGGAAAGGGTCATCAGCGACTCTACTTCCTGAGAAGATTACGGAGATTTGGCATGTCAAAGAGGATTCTCCTAAACTTCTACAGGTTCACAGTAGAGAGCATTCTGATTGGTTGCGCATCATGGCCTGGTTCGGCAACTTGAACGTCCAGGAGCGAAAAAGACTACAAAAAGTTGTGACCACTGCCCAGTCCATCACCAGCTTAGATGTCCCCACCGTCGAAGGGATCTATCGTAGGCGCTGCCTCAAAAAGGCAGCCAAAGTCATCAAGGACCCACACCATCCCGGCCACACACTCATCTCACCATTGCCATCAGGAAGAAGGTACAGGAGCCTGAAAATGTCCAGGTTCAGGAACAGCCATCAGGCTATTAGAACTGCAAAATACTTTATCATTATTTGTTATTTACACTATATTTGTTCTTTATTGAACTTTTTCTTTTTTTTTCGCGTTATATACAATGTTTACATATTCACATATTCTGTTGTGCTGCAACAAGTAAGAATTTCATTGTCCCGTCCGGGACATATGACAATAAAACACTCTTGACTATTGACTCATAAAGCTAATACAACTGAGGTCACTGGTCCCAAAGGGCTCATCCTCAAACTCTTCAGCCACTTATTAATTTCCTAAGACGAGATCAAGCGTTGCCCTCTCCTGTGTGCTGCTCTCAACAAATTGCCGGAGAAAACGTTCCTGAACAAATTTGACGAATTCCGCCCAATCTAAACCTTTTGCATTATGACAGACGCAGTTAATATTGGAAAAGTTAAAAGCTCCTACAATGGCAACCTTATTAGTCCGACAGGTGCCTGCAATATCTTGGCATGTTTGCTCTTCTAATTCCCAGTGATTATATAGGTGGCTGCAGTACTTTCATAACAACATTTTTTATTTCTCAGCTGCACTCCTATAGCCTCACTGGACAAACTCTGTGAGGTAAGGGAAAAAAGTAGAGTAGCTATGGAAACTATGAGATTCAAAGAGGAGGAAGTACTGACACTTTTGAAAAATATAAAAGTGGGTAAGTCTCCAGGTCCTGACAGGATATTCCCTAGGACATTGAGGGAAGTTAGTGTAGAAATAGCAGGGGCTATGACAGAAATATTTCAAATGTCATTAGAAACGGGAATAGTGCTGGAGGATTGGCGTACTGCGCATGTTGTTCCATTGTTTAAAAAGGGTTCAAAGAATAAACCTAGCAATTATAGACCTGTTAGTTTGACATCAGTGGTGGGCAAATTAATGGAAATTATACTTAGAGATAATATATATAAGCATCTGGATAAACAGGGTCTGATCAAGAACAGTCAACATGGACTTGTGCCTGGAAGGTCATGTTTGACAAACCTCTTGAATTTTGTGAAGAAGTTACTAGGGAAATTGATGAGGGTAAAGCAGTGGATGTTGTCTATAAGGATTTCACTAAGGCCTTTGACAAGGTTCCCCATGGAAGGTTTGTTAAGAAGGTTTAATCTTTGGGTGTTAATGGCGGAGTAGCAAGATGGATTCAACAGTGGCTGAATGGGAGATGCCAGAGAGTAATGGTGGATGGCTGTTTGTCAGGTTGGAAGTCGGTGACCAGTGGGGTTCCTCAGGGATCTGTGTTGGGTCCACTGTTGTTTGTCATGTACATCAATGATCTAGATGATGGGGTGGAAAATTGGATAAGTAAGTATGCAGATGATACTAAGATAGGTGGTGCTGTGGATAATGAAGTAGATTTTCAAAGTCTACAGAGAGATTTGGGCCATTTGGAAGATTGGGCTGAAAGATGGCAGATGGAGTTTAATGCTGATAAGTGTGAGGTGCTACATCTTGACAGGACAAATCAAAATAGGACGTCCATGGTAAATGGTAGGGAATTGAGGAATGCTGTGGAACAGAGGGATCTAGGAATAACTGTGCATACCCTGAAGGTGGAATCGCATGTAGATAGGGTGGTAAAGAAAGCTTTTGGTGTGCTGGCCTTTATAAATCAGAGCATTGAATATAGGAGTAGGGAAGTAATGTTAAAATTGTACAAAGCATTGGTAAGACCAATTCTGGAGTATGGTGTACAATTGTGGTCGCCTAATTATAGGAAGGATGTCAAAAAAATAGAGAGAGTACAGAGGAGATTTACTAGAATGTTGCCTGGGTTCCAGCAACTAAGTTACAGAGAAAGGTTGAACAAATTAGGTCTTTATACTTTGGAGTGCAGAAGGTTAAGGGGGGACTTGATTGAGGTCTTTAAAATGATGAAAGGGATAGACAGAGTTGACGTGGATAAGCTTTTCCCATTGAGGGTAGGGAAGATTCAAACAAGACGGCATGACATGAGAATGAAGGGACAGAAGTTTAGGGGTAACATGAGGGGGAACTTCTTTACTCAGAGAGTGGTGGCTGTGTGGAATGATCTTCCTGCAGAAGTGGTGGAGGCAGGATCGATTTTAACATTTAAAAGTAAAGTGGATAGGTATATGGACGGGAAGGGAATGGAGGGGTATGGTCTGAGTGCAGGTAGATGGGACTAGGGGAAAATAAATGGTCAGCACGGACTGGAGGGGCCGAGAAGGCCTGTTTCCATGCTGTAATTGTTATATGGTTATATGGGTATAAACTATCAGTAATGTTATCCCAGTTATCCTACTTCTGTGACATTTTACTTGATCAACAAAGCAACACCAAATCCTCTTTTGCCCGCACCTTTAGCTCTCCTGTGGCATCTGTCCCTTGCAACATTAAGCTGAAGCTCTCCAGTCCCGTCCCTCTCCCCACCAGGTTTTGGTAATGGCTACAATGTCCCAGTTGCGCGTCCCCTGTCATGGAGAGTGGCATCAGGGGTAGGACATCATGGGAGGGAGACTTCAGTGGTATTGGCATTTACGCATCAGGTCATTGAGGAAGGGTAGACTGTGAGAAGACTTGAACACAAGCAAATAGTACTTAAATAGCACTGTGCGGCAGGCTGGTGCAGCAGTAGCGTTGCTGCCCTACAGCACTTGCTCCAAAGCTCCAAAGACCTAGGTTCGATCCCGACTATGGGTGCTGTCTGTATGGAGTTTGTATATTCTCCCCCTGACCGCGTGGGTTTTATCCGAGATCTTCGTTTTTCTCCCATATGCCAAAGACATACAGGTATCTAGGTTAATTGGCTTGGTGTATGTGTAAATTATCCCTGGTGTGTGTAGGATAGTGTTGATGTGCGGGGATCGCTGGTCAGCACGGACTCTGTGGGCCAAAGGGCCTGTTTCTGCACTGTCTCTCTAAACTAAACTAAACATGCGCATGGTGTTAGAATATCAAGAGATAGGGTATTAGGTTGGGCATATGGAGTGAAGGAAAGTCAGTGGCTAAGCGACCTTGCGAGGAGGAAGCTGGAAAATATTGCAGTGATCAGGATGCATGGAGAATGGGAGAGCATTGAATGTCAAACACATAATCAATAGGCCACAACAAAATCAGCAGCTGGGGAGAGATAAGGCCGAGTGCTTGGAACAGTTAGAAGGACATGCCCTTTTAATCATTGGCATAGTTGGCAAACAATAATAGCCCAACACTAACTTCTGAGGCACACCACTAATCACAGGCCTCCAGTCTGAAAAACACCTTTCCACACCAACTTCTGCTTCCTATCTTGAAGTCAATTCTATGTACAGTTAACTAGCTCACCCAGTGCCCCATGCAGTCTAACCTTGCAGGGCAGCCTATGAAAGCTTATCAAAGGCCTCGCTGAAGTCTATATAAACTACATCCACTGCCCTACCATCATCAGGTTGAAAAGCTAATACAGCAGGACCAGTTCCTGTGATACGCCGTGCGTTATATATTTCCAACCCAAATGCCTATTTTCTGAAGGTAGACACAAAACACTGGAGTAAGTCAGTGGGTCAGACAACAGCTCTGGATAAAAGAAATAGGTGATGTTTCAAGTTGAGACCCTTCTTCAGAGTATTTTCTGAATGCTTATTTTCTGTTTCTTGGCAGCTGGACAATCTGCTATCCATAGCAACATGTTGCCTCCGACATCATCAGCTTTTATTTTATGTATTAATCTTTAATTTGGCATCTTACCAATGCCTTCTACACTTACATCTCCAGTACATCCACAGGCTTTCCATTATCCACAGCACATGTCACTCCTTCAAAGATCTCCAGTAACTTGGTCGAACAAGATATGCCTTTCACAAAAGCACACTGAATTCTCCGATGCGTCCCACTGCAACTTACACGGTCTCTCACATTTTGTAAATGGCAGATGTTAAACTAATTGGTCTATGATCTCCTGCTTTCTACTTCCCTCCCTTGCTGAATAAAAGAGTTGTATTTGCAACTTTCCAATCTAACAGTATTTCCCTGAAGCAGCTATCTCAGTCGCCATTCAATTACAACCCATGGATGAAATCTAATAGGGTCCAAAGACTTGTCAGCCTGCATTTCAATCCCACTGCTCTAACATTTGGAATTTTCCTGAGTTCCTCCCTCATTCCCACTGACCAATTTAGAAATATCTCTGGGATCTTACTTAGATACAAAGAATTAATTAGCCAAGTATGTAAGAACATGCAAGGAATTTGATTTGTCAAACCAAATAAACAGCACAGACAATACGGTCGGGGCAGTTGAACCATTTGCAGTCGGGGTGATTGAAGCTCTCACAGCCAACGATCGAAGCTCCCGTGTCATGGCAATCGATGCTCCCACGATCGGGGCGATCAAAGCTCCCGCGATCGGCGCGATCGAAGCAGTTGGAGCTCCATCCCTGACAAAGAGATCGCAAGCTCCACGATGTTAAGTCCACAGGCTCCCGCGATTGGAACTCACAAAGTCGATCACCAACTCCACGATGTTAGGCCACAGTGCGGACGGAGATACGATACGGAAAGTCGCATCTCCGTGGAGGAAAGAGATTTTAATAGTTTCCCCCCCCCCCCCCCCACATAATACAAAACTAATGATACACAAAAACAAACATTTAACAACAGACTAAAAACAACAAAAGAAGAAAATGATGAGACAGACCATTGGCGAGGCTGCCATCGCGCGGCGCCACAGTGAGTGAATGAATACTTTTTTGTCACATGTGACAAGTCACAGTGAAATTCTATGACAAGGTATGCAAAGAGTCATCACACAAAGGGCGCCGACATCCCTTATAGCGAGGACTAATGCAAAGGAATTTATCAGTCATCTCTTTATTTTCCATTAATATTCACCACTCATTTCCATTAGGATCAGTGTTCATTTTTGCAGCTATTTTTAGATATTAATAAGAACTTATTCTTTGTTTTTACATTTAAGGCCTAGCTCTATCTCGTACTCTCATTTTCCTTCATTAAACATTTTTAGTCATTTACTGCTGTTTTTCATATTCTGTCCAACCTTCTGCCCTGCCATCCGACTCCGCTGAATTATATTATTTTTCTTTAAGTTTGATACTATCTTTAGTTTTTAATTAACCACAGATAATGAATCATCAGCTAAGACATTTTCCTTCTCAACAATTTTTTTCTTTGTGTTCTGAAAATTTCTCTAATTTGTCTGTAATTGTATCTCAGCTGGCTGATTCCTTCATAGAGTTTTTCCGTTTTTCACCCAGTTTTCTCATAGCTGGGCTTTTTAAAGTTTAAAATGTTCGTTTCAGACCCATTCTTCTCAACCTCAGTCATATCTTGATTGATGCTACCTAGATGCTACTTGAGGTAATTAATGACTCCAATAACATCAATCCTATCTCATTGCACACAAGCTACAAAATGTGCTGTTGCAACAATCTCATATAAAAACTGTAATAATTTCCTCTTCTATGTTACCCCCGCCAACTGAATTTTCCAGATACAAATAGAATAAAGTTCCCCAAGATTATCACCATTTCTTTCTGGCTCCCATTATTTCTTCCTTTATACTCCGCTCAACTATGTAGTTGCCGCTGATTGGGCAGCACACCATTCCCCCATGAAACTTCTTGTCTTTATTATTTTTCTTCTCCTTCCCAATTGTTTCTGCGTCTCAGTCTCCTGATCTTGTGTCAGCCAGCCCTTTCTCCAGCACGGAGACCATCACTAATTAACAGGGACTCTTCTTTACCTGTTCCAAGCTTCCTGTCCTTCCTAGTATCACCTATCATTCATTATCGGCACAATCTATACTGTCCTGCAATCATGTCTCTGTAAAGGGCCAGGAGGTCATATTTATTTCTATTTGCACGCTTAGTTTGTGGAATGTTTTGCCACAGAAGGCTGTGGAGACCAAGTCAGTGGATATTTTTAAGTCAGAGATGGATTCTTGATTAGTATGGGTGTCATGGATTATGGGGAGAAGACAGGAGAAAGGGGGGGGGGGTGAGAGAGAGAGAGAGATAGAGAGAGAGAGATGGAGATGGAGATGGAGATGAAGATGGAGATGCCATGATTGAATGGTGGAGTAGACTTGATGGGCCGAATAGCTTAATTCGGCACCTATCACTTATGAACTTAGTTTATGTATTTTGATTGGAATGTTGCATGCATTCAGATACAGAGCCTTAGTTTTTTTGTTTAAATTATTTTCTTTCCTTTTAACCATATTTACTGATTCCCTCTTAGATTTAAACTCCAACCTGCTAGTCGGTGCATCATTTCCCATGTCATTCCTAGTCTCCATTCTGTGATTTCCACACCTTCACAACTTTAATCCTTTGACCCCACTCTGTAAAGTGCCTTTTGCATTAATGCAGCTCACCAACGTGGTACAGGTATTTAAAAAATGAGCACATAAAAGATGGAACCACACTTTGTAATTTGCATTTTTTAAATTAGAAAATACAAACCAAGAACTACGGAGCAGGACACAAAATGTTGGAGTAACTCAGCGGGACAGGCAGCGTCTCTGGAAAGAAGGAATGGGTAACATTACGTGTCGAGACCCTTCTTCAGACTGATATCAGGGGAGTGGGCGGTACAGAGATAAAATATATGATGAACTCTCGTCAGACGAGCAGGAGTAGGCCATTTGACACCTCAAGCATGGTCCATTTATTCATGGCTGAAAAAATCTAGTCATGATATTAGATCTAGTTTTCCTTCTAGAGATTAAGCTGGTGCAGATGACAGCTAGTGTAGATATGTATCATAAAAATCAGTTAACATTTTTTTAATGATTAATAAAATAATAGATTTTTCTCAAGAAGACTGGATTACAAAGAGAGCTGTCGCTTCTTCAGAACCTTTGTTCTACCCTTTGGACTTTGGGAAGGATTGGCATTGTAAAGCGTACTGTTAAATAATGTCAAGGGATTAAATTACTGGTGTGTGTTGCATAATTTCCTTGATTACAAAATAATGAGGGGAAATCTAATCAAGTATTTTAAATGAGAAAAAGGACTTTGTCAAGTCCTTTTGTCATCCACTTTGTCGATGAAGGAATAGTATATCCTCAGGTGGAACAGATAAAAAATACGAGACATAATGCAATTGGACCCAGTCCATTCAAGAGTGAAATCAGGAAGGATTCTTTCATGTTAGAAATTTGAGTGTGTACCCATGACTACGGAATAATTCATGTTTTCAACACGGAAATTGGTCATTTTCACTGAGCATCGGTACACAAAGAAAAGGTGGGTTTGAGCATGTCAGACATGCTTAATGTTGTGCAGAATAAAATGAAAGAAATTAAAGATCCAGTCCTGTGGTTAGGCTATCAGGGGATATGGAGAGAAAGCAGGAATGGGGTACTGATTTTGCATGATCAGCCATGATCATGTTGCATGGCAGTACTGGCTCGAAGGGCTGAATGGCCTTTTCCTGCCCCTATTTTTATGTTAAACACTTAACTCATAGAAGCTTGACACTAATATCACAAGTGCAACATTAAATTGGATTTGTGTCTATGCTGTGGGTCATAATTACTTCTCCAGAGCCACTCAATTACGTTTAGAAATTATTGAGCGTTTGAGCTTTTTTGTATGGTGTAGATTTTCAGTTTTTGGGTGGCACAGTGGCGCAGCGGTCGAGGTGCTGCCTGACAGCGCCAGAGACCCGGACTCGATCCGGACTATGGGTGCCTGTCTGTGCGGAGTTTGTACGTCCTCCCCTTGACCTGCGTGAGGTTTGTAGGTTAATTGGCTTGGTACAAATGTTAAAAAAAATGTCCTTAGTGTGTGTGAAGCAGTGTTCATGTGCGGGGATCGCTGGTTGGTGCAGCCTCGGTGGGCCGAAGGGCCTGTTTCCGCGCTGAATCTCGAAACTAAACTAAAACCGCTGTCAATTTAGTGGCAGACAGGTCTGGTCCCCCTGATTTCCTCTTCTGTGATGATATTTTCAGTTTGTAACACGCTTTGCATTTTGGCCCCAGAATTAGAACAAAATGAGTTCCTTTAAAAGTCCCCAAAACTACTTTCCACCACAAAACCAGCTACATTTTGAGACAAATTAAATGTACATCAATTTTAAAGCTTTGCATTATTAAAGCTGCAACAAACAAGGTGAAATATTGAATGTGAAGATTTGCATGGGCATCAGTATCATCTGACACAGATTTAGTCCTTTGTACAGTTGGTATTGTGGAGAGTTACAAAGGGGAATGGCAGGGCTGCCAACATTGGGGGAGAGCGGAGAGCGTGAGAACATTGGGTAAGGAGCGGAGTACCTGGGGGGAGGGGGGACATTTGCATTTTTCAGCTTGCAATTGTGCAATATGGTGCATACTGTATTCATATGGTGCATCTTAGTGTGCTCATGTATGGATATCAGGTTATAATCAAACACTTGGCTCATGCTTACCAACCTGGGTCTCACTGCACACCTGGTACTACTCCTGGCCCTGACTCCAGTTGCATACCATCTCTCATTCCTGATGCTGAGTCCATCCTTACACCTGGCCCCCTATTCTACCCTGATCATAGTTGCTTACCTGCTTAGGTTCCCAGTGCTAAACACTCCCATTGTCCCAGCTTTGACTGCACACCTAGTGCTATTCCAGACCTTGACTCTGGATGCACACTTGGCCTTGCTCCTAGCCCCTTAGCACTGACAATATATCTGGCCCACACATAAAGCCCCATATCTGATCCCCTGGACTTAACCTATTACGTTGAAGCCCACAGGTGCTTATCTAATGCAGTAATCCTTTATGGGGCACTTCACAGACCAAATTATGGATAACAACATTTGCTACATTCATTGGCTTCCTTGTTATCTAACATGCTAGTTACTTTGTCAAAGAAGTCATCAATTGGTTGAACACAATTTCTCATCCATAAAATTAAGAATAAGGAGTAAGCCATTTAGAACGGAGACAAGGAAACACTTTTCCTCACAGAGATTGGTGAGTCTGTGGAATTCACTGCCTCAGAGGGCGGTGGAAACGGGCTCTCTGGATGCTTTCAAGAGAGAGCTAGATAAGGCTCTTAAAAATAGCGGAGTCAGGGGATATGGGGAGAAGGCAGGAACGGGGTACTGATTGGGGATGATCAGCCATGATCACATTGAATGGCTCGATGGGCCGAATGGCCTACTCCTGCACCTAATGTCTATTGTCTATTTCTTTCATTTTTGTAACAAACTGTCCTGAAGTCAATTTCACCCCCCATATTTTCAGTATTTTGTTGTCTTCCTCTCAGCTGGGACTTTTCCGAAATGCAAAGTCCAATAACTATATATTTAAGCAATATTATTCTATTAAATGTGATCTTGAGAGTACATAATATTTTCTGTGGTATTCAGTATTTTGTATGAAGTATTTTTAAGAGGTAACTTTTTAAGGGGTAACTTTCTCCACAGAAAAGGTGGTGGGTGTATGCAACAAGCTGCCAGAGGAGGTAGTTGAGGCAGGGACCATCCTAACATTTAAGAAACAGTTAGACTGATACATGGATAGTACAGGTTTGGAGGTATGGACAAAAGCAGGTAGCGTAGCTGGGACATGTTGTCGGGTGTGGGCAAGTTGAGCCGAACGGCTTGTTTTCACACTGTATCACTCTATGACTACATTATACCTCCACCATGCATGAATGCTTCAAAATCAAGTGATCGCGTTTTATTGCCATATACTCAAGCATAGAAACATTGAAAATAGGTGCAGGAACAGGCCATTGGCCTTTCGACCCAGCACTGCTATTCAATATGATCATGGCCATTCATCTAAAATCAGTACCTCTTTCCTGTCTTTTCCCCATATCCCTGGATTCCGTTAGCCCCAAGAACTAAATGTAACTTTCTCTTGAAAGCATCCAGTGAATTGGCCTCCACTGCCTTCTGTGGCAGTGAATTCCACAGATTCACAACTCTCTGCGTGAAGAAAGTTTGTCCTCATCTCAGTCCCAATTGGCTACCCTTTATTCTTAAACTGTGCCCCTGGTTCTGAACCCCAACATCGGGAACATTTTTCCTGCAGTTACAGTAAGTGAAAGTCTAGCAGGCACGCAGGATGCTTTCTCCAACCACCCCCATTTGAAGTCCACTATCTTCCACCGTTTCTACCCAGTGCTTGGTACTTACTTCCAGCAGCCACTGGTTGTCCTCCAGGATGCACCGAGCCGCCGCCTGATCCGTGCTGGTCACCTGGGCGAATTTGGCACAGAGACTCTCATGGCAGTGGCGCAACGCTTCCAACGCCTCCGATGGCCCGGGATACTTGCATTGAGGCTGCTCCATGGCCGGAGCTGCAGTGAGCGACTCTCCAGCCCGGCAAACACTCGCCAGCCCCGCTCCCCGTCCACATCTGTGCCCGCCGCTGCTTCTGCTTCCAACACCCATGGCCCATGCAGTTGATGTGAGTTTTGAAATTTTCGTTGATCACAGAATTTCTCCCGACAGAGCGTGAGAACTTTGTGATCAGCGTGAGAATTTGGTGAAATACGTGATTCTCACGCTCAATGCATGGGAGTTGACAGCCCTGCCTCTCTATCCCCCTCTCTCTCTCCCCTCTCTCTCCCCCTCTCGCCCCCCCCTCTCTTCCCCTCTCCCCCCCCCTCTCTCTCTCCCTCTCGCTCTCTGTCCAAACACTCTCTCCCCTCTCTCTCTCTCCCTCTCTCTCCCCCCTCCCACCTCACTCTCCCCCTTGCTCTCTCCCCTCCCTTTCTCCTCTTTCTCTTTACCTCCCCCCTCTCTCTTTATCTCTCTCTTTCCCCCATTTCTCTCTTTCCCCCTCTCTCCCTCTTCCCCTCTCTTTTCCCTCTTTCTTCCCTCCCTCCTCTCTCTATTCCTCTTTCCTCCTTTATCTCTCTCCCCCTCTCCCTATCTCTCTTCTCTCTCTCCATATCTCTGTTCCCTACCTTTCTCCCCCCCTCTCTCTCTCTCATCACACTCCCCCCCCTCCAACTTCTCTCTCCACATTCTCCCCCCCCCCCCCCTGTCTCTCCCCTCCCTCCTGTCTCATTGCCCTCTCTCTTTCCGCCTCCCTTGGAGAGTCTCTGTCTCTTCGGCACAGAGACTCTATCGGCAGCGGCGCAATGCTTCCGACGCCTCCGATGGCCCGGGACTCTTGAACTGAAGTTGCTCCATGGCTGGAGCTGCGGCGAGCGACTCGCCAGCTCCACAAACACTCGCCAGCGCCGGCAACCCGCACCTGCCCCACCGCAGGTTCTGCTTCCATCCCTCCCTCAGCCTCGGCTCTCCAACACCCGCGGCCCATGCAGCTTATCTGAGTTTTGACATTTTCAGTGATCACAGGTATTTCTCACGACAGAGCGTGAGAAATTTGTGATCAGCGTGAGGTCGTGAGAATTTCTCGAAATGAGTGAGTCTCACGCTCAAAGCGTGAGAGTTGGCAGCCCTGCAATGCGGAGAGGATAAGTTAATTTGCCTGCTTTTATTCCCTTTATCTTGGGGACATGGGGGATTATAGCCCTGTCCCACGGTACGAGTTCATTCCAGGAGTTCTCCCATGTTTGCCCTGATTCGAACTCAGAGACTTACGGTAATGGCCACTCGTCGTGCTTACCTGCTGTTAGCTAGTCTTCCCGAGTACCTGCCGTTAGCGTTACGAGCCGCTAAGAGACGTCCCCGAGCTCCGACGTACCAGCTACGTTCATTCTCCGTGCTTACTACGAGTTTGATTTTTTTTTAACTCGGGAGAGCTCTTGGAATGAACTCGTGCCGTGGGACAGGGCTATTACTTCACATCATACTGATTTGTTTGATGGTTTTGTTTTGAACTATTGGTGAATGCAAAAAATCTGCATTTTGTAATGTTTTAACAACATAATAATAGGCAAAAGTGGAGTGTTTGCCACATATGTAACTGCACAGTGAAATTATTTTTGCACGCATTACACTTGCGGCGGCCGCCATATTTGTCGCGTTATTCAGAGTCCATTGTTTATTATCAATTTATGTTTGGGGGAAAAATGCATTTTGAATGCTGTTGTTTTTTTCCCTCTCACTTGTCCCATTACGCCAACACACATTAAACAGTTCAAGGGTCAAACTGCTCCAGGCTTTTACAATATTCCTTTCGGTGATCTCCTCTCCATGTTCTCAGCACTGTGACAACGGCTACACAACCCAAGAGATTGCAGTCAGTAGCAGGATGGGCTCAACATGCTGAAGTTATAGTTACATGCAATAAGTTTCTATTGAAATGCCGAGAGGGCATCAGTAATTAATTTTATCTCCTCTGGCAGGAGTTGAGACCAAGTCAAATGTTTTTCCAACCACCTGCGCAGTAATGCCTGACGGGGAATTGAATCCCTAAATTTTCTGTTAGGGTATTTTATATGTCGCACGTACCGAGGCACAGTGAAATTAATTTCATTTTTGTATGCAGTTCAATACAAGTATCACTATACATAAGCGCTTAAATACATATTAGATAAGCATCTCGGGTACAGTTCAAGTGTATAGCAGTAGTGCACAGGTACAGTATACAGCGTCGCCAGTTTGGCTCCATTCTCAAGCCCCAGTTGTTGTAAGTGCAGGGATCTTGATCTGACCATGAAGGTCCGTTGTCCTGGTGGCGTTGCAGGGTCGGCCTGGCCAAGCGTAGCCGCGGTGTCCTCCACTGCTGCTCCACAAGACTATGCCTTGGGAACCCAGCAAGGGGATATTTGACAAACCTGGTGCTGCAACAATAGAGAGTGATCGTCAAGCAACATAATGAAGCAATTTATCATTTAAAAAAAATGCAATTTGAATAGATTCTTCAACATACTTAGCTCTACTTGTAGTTTGTGGACAAGGAGATAATTTTCAGATTAGTGGTCTGTCCAGTAACATGGTTAAATTCAATGGCCCAGTGATACTTTATTGTCACAGGGAAATTCTTTGTTTTCCAAACAGTTGAGTAAAGTCAGACCATACGTAAACACAATCATAAATACACCAAGTACAAAAGTGCAGCGATTGTAGTGTGAAAATGAAAGGTTTCACTGAGGCAATATACGGAGTCACCACATTTCCGGTGCCATCTTTTAGCGATTGCATTTCAACTTCTTAAAAATATTGAGTCTTATCTTGGCCTTAAACACCCGTTGTCTAGGCGATGATACTGGCTCGGTGTTACAGGACTGGCCTAACGATGCTATTGATGTCCTCCACCACTCTCTGTGCCTCCGGCTGCAGCAGGGCCTCTAACGCCCACTCCACCAACACCCTGACCAACGAACATGCCACGCCCTCTCCTCCATTAGAATCTGTGTGGTATTGAATAGTAATGGGCCTGTCCCACTTACGCTATTTTTAGGCGACTGCCGCCGACTGTCATAGTCGTAGCAGGTCGCAAACACACAAAAAAACCGAAGTCAGCACCTGGCGATAACCTACATTAACTTGGGACAACCTAAGTTAGCGTGCCAACAACTATGACAGCACCTACGTCAGGAGAAGTCAAGCTGCGCTCATTGGCGTCAAACCACTGTCGTCGACTGTCTCCGTAAATGTTTCAACATGTTGAAAATGCAGCGGTGACTAGAAAGATGCTACAACTCTTTGGGCGACTGAGGAGACTAATCAGGACCATACAGACGGCCATGTGGCGACAGTCTAGTCCCCTGTAGTCGCCTAAAAAATATCCTAAGTGGGACAGGCCCTGTAGAATGTGCATTGGAGGAGATATCAGGAGAGCCAACACGAAGGGGTAATGCTGGACAGTTTTGATTAATGTAAGTTGAAAGACTTGCTAGTGCCAGCAGCCAATTGCAACGACATTCACCACAGCAATTTGTTATCAGTATTCCAACAATTGCCTTATTAAAAAAAAACAAGCATGTAAACAAGAAGTTATAGTGATAACAAATTGCTGTAGTGCATGTTGTAACAATATTTGAAGTAGCTAGAACGCAAACAAAGTGTTGCCCAGTATTAACTCTGCCTATATTCAGAGAGCCCTCACTCTCATGCAAGAGAGATGCATTAATCTATTGCCCAAGGTGTAGGGCCTTAGTCAAAGGCAGAAGCCAGCTTTTAGAACATGTTTGTGCAGTGGGGGCAGGCCAAGGAGAGCACTGAGGGGGGGATCCTGATGGAGGAAGAATCGGGAGAGAGTGGTTTTGTATGTGCCAAGCACATGTATGCGTTCCACAAGGGTGTGGCTGAGCCTGATCTCCAGACCAAAACCTCACTCTCCCGGAAACTGGTGTGCATCGGCCACCCTAAGTTTAAAAATAATTTTCACACACGGGCATCTGCCTGACCTCCAAACTGAAGTGGAAGCAAGTCATTCTCAACCCCTCCGGCACTGGAAAAGAAGGAGGGAAATGTGTCCACCTCCGTCCAGAAAATACAAGCCGACACGATTGACAACTCCGAACCTGAGAAGATATTTGCAGCAGCTCTGAATTTAGTGAGAATTGATTTTATGTTTTGCAAAATTATCAGTTAAGCTCAGATTCTATGTACAGGAAATTATGTTTCTAAAACTGGTATGTTTTTAGTTTTGAAGCAATTGCAACCATAAACGTACCAGTTTTAGAAACAAAACTGCTTTGACGCAGGTCTGTGTTTTTCATTTAATTTAGACAAAAAGATGAAATGAAGCCTTTTTCTGTACACAGCTGTATTTTTTAAAATCTATTTTTAATTGAAGAAGTAGGGATATTTCATGTCCTATTAAATCAGCATTATTAATCCAGAAGTCAGGCTGCTCTCATCAGTAATGTGTGTTTCATTGATTCCAGCACAAGGGGTCAGATTCATTTCTGATAGATGGTAATGTTACTCTGTGACACCATTCTAAAATGAGAGGAATGATGGCACAAAGGCCAGGGTACATGACGCA
Organism: Raja brachyura; assembly: GCA_963514005.1. The sequence goes on from OY740795.1 coordinate 51,209,148, forward strand.
GGAGAATGGGTCAAACTGGGAAGATCTAACAAACATCCCAACAGTTGGGTAGGGAATTCCAGGAAAACAGTATCATAACACAACGCTACGGTTGTGTAGGACGGAACTGCAGATGCTGGTTTAAACCGAAGATAGACACAAAAGCCTGGAGTAACTCAGCGGGATTGGCAGCATCTCTGGAGAAAATGAATAGGTGACGTTTCAGGTCGAGACCCTTCTTCAGACTGAAAAAGGGCCTTGACCCAAAACGTCACCTGTTCCTTTTCTCCAGAGATGCAACCTGACCTGCTGAGTTACCCCAGCTTTTTGTATCTATCCCAACAGCAGAGTTGGGTCGGAAATTCCAGGATTATAGAATCATATCACAACACTACAAACAGTTGATTTATTACTAAATCTAGTTTTTGAATAGATTTACGCGATTGGGGATTTTGCCCAGGAATAGACATGACTTTATGTACTGGGGGTCAAATCCAATATCAGAATCCTAGTTATGGGCTAAAAGATGTGATGTACCTGAGTACTTATAGCAGAAACACATAAGTAATGCTTTGGCTTGTGACAGCCACTGCCTAGTGTGTGTTTCACAGCTTATGCATAATTGGGACCTGACATTTGGCCAGCCTTCAGATCAGTGAGCAAGGAGCAGGGGGTAATCAGCATGCAACACTAGAATTGGAGAGGTTTGAGGGTGATGAATGCGTAAGTGGCTGAAGGAGAGGAGTTTAAGCCTTCATCAATGAGATCGTCCATCTAGAATGAGATCAAGGATGTTGGTAGAAAAATTGTATAGGAAGGAACTGCAGATGCTGGTTTACACCAAAGATAGACACCAAAAGTTGTAGTAACTCAGTGGGACAGGCAGTATCTCTGGAGAGAAGGAATGGGTGACGTTTCGGGTTGAGGTCCTTCTTCGGACATTCTTCAAACTCATTGGACCAGGAACGTTTGGGAGCTTAGGCATGAGATCGCAACGTCTGCAGTCAGATTTGGAAAGCAAGGCTGTGGGTGGTTGGGGAACCAGAGTGAGATCAGTGGGGCAAGAGTGAGGTTGGGCGTGTGAGGGCTAAGACTGGGGAATTGGGAGAAACCTTCAGGGTTAGGAACCAAGGTTGGAGTGAGATCAGAAGTGAAAGAGAAACAAGATCATGGGAATGGAGAGGCGAGCTCAGTGGCTGAGGACAGACACAGAAAGCTGGAGTAACTCAGCGGGTCAGGCAGCATCTCTGGAGAGAAGGAATAGATGACGTTTCGGATCGAGACCCTTCTTCAGACTGGTTGAGTGGCTGAGGAATGCGTTTTGGGCCTCATTAAAGTGTTTGGGGAGATTGGCAGAGAGGTTGATGCCTTGGCAGTGAGTCTGGTATTTTGAGAGCAAGATGGGGAGTTAGGGATATTCCGAGTGAGGTCACAGGTTTGGGAGACTGAGATCGGGAAGAGAGGAGTGAGATCAGGAGGTGACACAAGGGAGGCTGGGGAATAAGTTCTGCAGAGGTTGGTTGCACATTTAGGGATGGGAGTGAGATGGAGGGTTGGATAATTCTCCGACTAGTTTCACTGTCCTCCTGATTAATTTTACTGTATGTACGCCTCGTTGTCGCCTTCCCCTCCACCAACAATGAACCATTCTACATTTCCTTGATCATCCTATGCTTTGATCTGTCATTTGCACACCTTGCCCATCCATATCTCTAGTTTCCCTCTCCCCTGTCGATCAGTCCGAAGAAGGGTCTCGGCCGGAAAAGTCACCCATTCGTTCTCTCCGGAAATGCTGCCTGTCCCGCTAAGTTACTCCAGCATTTGGTGTCCAATTTAGATAATTAGGGGATAGTCCAATGGGTTGAATGTGAGATTGAGGATTCAGGAATGAGATAAACAGTAGTGAGAGTGCGACTAGGAGCTCAGGCACATGGGGGCAGGGGTGAGTAACACTGTATGATTTTCAGAGCATTTCCAACATTTTCTGTCTTCATTGTCCCCTTGTCTAAGGCAAACCTTTAGCTTTAGTTTAGCTTAGAGATACAGCACGGCAACAGGCCCTTCGGCCCATCGAATCTGCACCGACCAGCAATCCCCGCACACTAACCCTAACCTACACACACTGGGGACAATTTATACATACACCAAGCCAATTAACCTACATACCCGTATGTCTTTGTAGTGTGGGAGGAGACCGAAGATCTCAGAGAAAACCCACACGGTCACGGGGAGAACATACAAACTGCGTACAGGCAGCACCCGTAGTCGGGATCGAACCCAGGTCTCCGGCGCCGCAAACGCTGTAAGGCAGCAACTCTCCACTGCGCCCCCGTGGCCGCCCATATTCTAAATTAGTTAGAAGATAACTAAGTTGGGTTATTCTAACTTGCACAGATTTGCAGTCTCAGTGCAACAACCCTGAGTAACAGGTCATGGAGTTGTATAAAGTGAAAGATAAGAGAAAGTGAAGTTTTGTTATCAACTAGTAAATAATAAATCCCTTTCTCTGGCAACATCACTCGGCCTATTTATAATATTAATATATAATTTCTGTTCCACGAGTGAACATTGCTGATGTTTGAATCATACCGCTAATATTAATGTACTAGACTAAGTGGGACCCATTGGGTCCCATGTTCACACGGGAGGGCTGGTCCCCCAACGCAATATTCCACCTCTCCACCAATTCCAATATTGGTGGCCAGTGGGAGGGGGAGAGCTTTCTGGAGCGCTAGTACGGGTATTGTGGGCTGAAGGGACTGAATTCAAATTCACCAAATCCACCAAATTCAAGTGCAGTTTCTTACCACTTCACGCAGGGTGCAAGCCTACCAAATTCAATTGCACTTTCATAGCACTTAAAGCACGGTGCAAGGCCACCGAATTTAGGTGCAGTTTCCTGCCACTTCAAGCATGGTGCAAGGCCACCAAATTCAAGTGCAGTTTCATGCCATTTCAAGCAGGGTGCAAGGGCACCAAATTCAGGTGCAGTTTCATGCCATTTCAAGCAGGGTGCAAGGGCACCAAATTCAGGTGCAGTTTCATACAATTTCATGCAGGGTGCAAGGCCACCAAATTTAAATGCAGTATCATACCATTTCATGCAGGGTGCAAGGCCACGACATTCAAATGCAGTTTCATACCATTTCAAGCAGGGTGAAACCACCATAAAACCACACAAAACAACACATAAGCACCACACTCACAGTTCAGTAGACATTCAGTGTGTTTAGTTGATTCACAGCTCAGACAGAGCCGTGACCTCTCCCTCCCCCATCTTGCAGAAACTGAGCCACACCCACACTTCCGGGTTTCATAATCCCTCCCCCTCCCACCAGAAGGGGCGTGGCCTTCATGCCATGATTGACATGAGAGGGATTCTCAACATTTTTTAAACACTAATAACACTTTTATTTTTCATTGATGGGAAGAATCCTCTGCACCTGATGAGCGGAGGGGGACTGAGTAAGATGGCCATAAATCACAGCCATAAGTGGTAGCATTTTATCTAAAATCAATATAGAGTGCAAACAGGGAGTTGTCAAGTTTAGACCAACAACCATTTGCAGTGCATCATTTCAAAGCAGTTTCCACCACCAACAACCATTTGCAGTGCAGCATTTCAAAGCAGTTACCACCACCAACAACCGTTTGCAGTGCAGCATTTCAAAGCAACCACATTTTCATTTTCAACCACATTAAGGGCACTCACAGTTGAACAGACATGTGTTCAGTGTTATTCACAGCACAGAACGATGTGACCCTCTCGCTTCCTCCATCTTGCAGAGACTGAGTGAGACACAACATTTCCGGGTTTTATAGTCACTCTCCCGTTCCACCTGCAGGGGCAGCAGAGAGAAAATCAACATTTTTTAAACATTAATAATTCTTTTATTTTTCTTCGATGGGAAAAACCCTCTTGTTCTGCGCAGTGGAGGGGGACTAGATGGCCAGAGATCACAGCCGTAAGTGGCAGCGTTTTTTCAAAAATCATGAAACAGAAAAACAGGAAGTGGTCAAGATCTTACTTTTAGTAATATAGATAGATAGCAGTCAATTTATTTCAACAACCAAAGTAGAAATAAAATATACTTTTCAAATGTATCTTGAGAGAAAAGCAACAAATACAAAGTAACTAAGTAAGCAAGTTATTTTTTTATTGATATAGCACTTTTAAATCAAATCTCGTTGAAGCCAAAGTGCTTTACAGAGAAGAAATTAGATTGCCATGCATTCATATAAAAGAAAAAAAGAAAAAAGACGCAACACACTATAGAGTTTAACAAGAAATGTCCCCCCACAGCAGAATAAACATTTTCCACTGTGAGGGAAGGCACCAAAAAGTCCAGTCCTCCTCCACAAAGTTGGTATTATCCATTTTTAAAGCCATGCTGTACTTTTATTATTACTTGCTGTCTGCCCTGTTCCTTCCACCCACATATCGTTTATTGACGTGTAAAGATTGTTATTAATGAGTCTATTTAAATTCCTGGAAAGGGTCTGCATGATGGGGCTGCTGGAACACAAGGGGGAAGACACTGTACCGAATAGTTATTATTTCTCAGTCTAACCCATTGAACTGGATGTAAAATAATAAAGCGGAGAACATATTCTGTTAGTCTGTGTCAAAAGCCAAACGCAAGAATTAGGCAAGACGTACTAATGATACAAACTGTTACAGAGGAGCAAAACAGCTGGTTCAGTCTCACAATTTGATTTGTATCCAGGTGAAACCTCACCTTGGTTTCAAATTAATTGCCCGATTTATGTTTCTTGACAGAATTCCTTTTGAGTCCAGCTGGAAATTTATCTTGGCTCAAAATTAATTGCCAGCTTTACATTCCCTGACACAGTGAATGATCAGCTTTTTTCTGTAAAACCGACACAATTCACGTTGTGTGTGTCTCTCCAGTTGTGCAGACTTGAGCTGGAAGTTTAACTTTGCTCCTTGGAAATGCCACATATAATTGTAAAGTTGTTGGCTGAAACTGTCCTTGACATGACAACAGCTTTAAAATAGTACTCGAATACATCGATAAACTGCTTTATTTCGAAAACTTTATTTCCCACTCATTCTTTCATTACTATATATTCATAAAGAACAAGTGAAAAGTAAGAATATGTGAAAATATATCAGGTTCCAAAGCCTAGGATTTGCCCAGCAAAATACAAAATGGGGAATAAGTGTTGTTATTATGGTCAATTAATAGTTCTAGAAAAGAGGACCTTCCTCTTAAAAAAATATTTAAAAAACAATCTAACTCATTGGAGACCCTCGAGCTATATTTGATCAGACTTTACTGACTTTATCTTGCACTGAACGTTAGTCATGCTATTCCCCTCATCATCGATCTGTAAACTGTGAATGGCTCGATTGTAATCGTGTATCGTCTTTCTGCTGACTGGTTAGCACGTGGCAAAAGCTTTTTGCTGTACCTGGGTACTGCACTTGACAATAAAATAAAATAAAATAAACCAGTACAGTTTAGTATTAGTTTATTGTCATGAGTACCGAGGTAAAGTGAAAAAGGTTTTGTTGCATGCCAACCAGTCAGCAGAAAGACACTACACGATTAGAATCGAGATTATATTCGTTGTAAAGTTTCTCGAGGATGATGGGGGAAAGGGCAGGAAAGTGTACAAGGAAGGTGGGCTCTATTTCAGGGCAGTTGTGACATGTACAATTAGAATAGATTGTACCGAATGGATGCCTGCGAATGAGCCCATGCCTTAATATGACTGAAAGATTTGTGTGGATGTTGGGATTTATCTTAATATTCTCCTATTGGTTTGGGTTTTTCTATGTGTGGGCTTCATAAACACTTGATATTCAGAATGGAATGGAATATCGAATATCGTTCAGGCTGCAGTTGTTTATAGAAAGAAGACATTGATTCTGATGATTCAGTATGTCTCAAAATACTGCACAATCAATTAACTACCTAATGGTGTGTGGTGACTGATGTAATGTAGAGAAACTTTAAATTAGGTAAATAACCATATAATGCGTTTTTGTGTGTTATTGGTTAAGGGATAGAGGTTAACCCAGATGGCAGGAGTACATTTTATTACAAAGATCTTTTACATTTATTTGAAAAGCTAGGTTGAAGCTTGGTTACCATCTCAACAGAACGACAACTGCTCTGCCAGTATCCTCAACACTACATGGCATCAATCCGTACAGTGCGCAGGTTCTGAGCATGGAGCAATGATTAGGTTGCACACAGGAGGTTAGAACACATGGGGGGCACGGTGGCGCATAGTGGTAGAGTTGCTGCCTTAAGGGCCTGTCACACTAGCGCGCGATTAGACGCGACAAGCGCGACCTACCGTGGTCGCTTTAGTCGTCCGGCCTCGCGTGACCCTGTCCCACTGCGATCGCCGGAGTCTCGTGGAGTTCCGCGGACTCGTGTGGAGCTGGTGTCGACATCGCGCGTAGTGTCCAAAAACCGACACTGCTTAAAAATTACGCGCGGCAAAATCCTGTCGCGCGGAGCGTGATGACGTTTTGACGTTGTGCGTCTTCAGCGTGGCGTTGCGTGATGACGTCACTGCCCGACGTCGTGCAACGCGCATGCTCATGCGCATCGTCACGTGATGAAAAATAACGTCCTTCCTTCGGACGTCGCGCGTGTAATCGCGCGCTAGTGGGACAGGCCCTTCACTCGCACCGGGATCGCCTGACCCCCACTCGACCCCCGCGTCCGAATTTGTCGCGCTTGTCGCATCTAATCGCGCGCTAGTGTGACAGGCCCTTTACAGCGCTTTCAGCGTCAGAGACCGGGGTTCAACCCCAACGACAGGTGCTGTCTGTACGGAGTCTGTACGTCCTCCCAGAGACCTGCGTAGACTTTCTCTGAGATCTTTGGTTTCATTCCACACTCCATAGACATACAGGTTTGTACATTAATTGGTTTGGTATAAATGTAAATTGTCCCGAGTGTGTGCGTAGGATAATGTTAATGTTGGGGATCGCTGGTTGGCATGGACTAGGTGGGCCGAAGAGCTTGTTTTCACACTGTATCTCTAAACTAAACATGGGCTTTAGAGTATTAGACTAACAGTTTGGGAATTTGTTATCAGACGGAGAACTGAGGGTGGGGAATAAACAGAACTTTTGCAGGTTTGCAGTTGGGTATCTCAGGGCTCGTAGTTACTCAAGGATTTGGCTGAACATGTCATGTCTCCAAGTTTGCTGGTAATCTTGAGGCCTTAGAAGTAAAGGGCTAATAGCAGCATTAATTAAAAAATGGCTTGGAGCAGAAATTGATGAGTAAATAGTGGTTGTTTTTCCACAGTGGAGGACAGCAGGCAGTGTGGTCTACATTGTAATAGGCATGAACTAACTCCATCGTGACACAGTGTTGGGAGCCACAGCTCACCATGCTAGAGACTCTGATTCAATCCTGATGTCTGGAGATTGTACAATCTGCAGGTGATCAAGTACATTTCCTCAGGGTGTTCTGATTTCTTCCCATATCACATTGGGATCAGGGTTGTTAGGCTAATTGGCTGAATCTGGGGGAGTTGATGAGAAGATGAAGAAAGTCAAAAGTGGGATTAATGAATCATTTTGGTTAGTGGGTGGTTGATAATCCAAATCCAAATGGTTTCTACATAATTGGTTGATAATCCAAATCCAAAGGGTTTCTACAGCTATGTTAATAGCAAAAGGATAACAAGGGATAAAATTGGTCCATTGGAGAGACCGAGTGGACAGCTATCTGCAGAGCCAAAAGCGATGGGAGAGATATTGAACAATTTATTTTCTTCGGTATTCACCAAGGAGAAGGATATTGAATTATGTGAGGTAAGGGAAACTAGTAGAGTAGCTATGGATACTATGAGTTTCAAAGTAAAAGAAGTACTGGCACTTTTGAAAAATATAAAAGTGGATAAGTCTCCAGGTCCTGACAGGATATTCCCTAGGACATTGAGGGAAGTTAGTGTAGAAATAGCCGGGGCTATGACAGAAATATTTCAAATGTCATTAGAAACTGGAATAGTCCCCGAGGATTGGCGTACTGCGCATGTTGTTCCATTGTTTAAAAAGGGTTCTAAAAGTAAACCTAGCAATTATAGACCGGTTAGTTTGACTTCAGTGGTGGGCAAATTAATGGAAAATATACTTAGAGATAATATATATAAGTATCTGGATAAAGAGGGTCTAATTAGGAACAGTCAACATGGATTTATGCCTGGAAGGTCATGTTTGACTAATCTTCTTGAATTTTTTGAAGAGGTTACTAGGGAAATTGACGAGGGTAAAGCAGTGGATGTTGTCTATATGGACTTCAGTAAGGCCTTTGACAAGGTTCCTCATGGAAGGTTGGTTAAGAAGGTTCAACTGTTGGGTATAAATGCAGGAATAGCAAGATGGATTCAACAGTGGCTGAATGGGAGAAGCCAGAGGGCAATGGTGGATGCTGTTTGTCGGGTTGGAGGCAGGTGACTAGTGGGGTGCCTCAGGGATCTGTGTTGGGTCCTTTGTTGTTTGTCATGTACATCAATGATCTGGATGAAGGGGTGGTAAATTGGATTAGTAAGTATGCAGATGATACCAAGATAGGGGGTGTTGTGGATAATGAAGAGGATTTCCAAAGTCTACAGAGTGATTTAGGCCAGTTGGAAAAATGGGCTGAAAGATGGCAGATGGAGTTTAATGCTGATAAATGTGAGGTGCTACACCTTGGCAGGACAAATCAAAATAGGACGTACATGGTAAACGGTAGGGAATTGAAGAATACAGTTGAACAGAGGGATCTGGGAATAACCGTGCATAGTTCCTTGAAGGTAGAATCTCATATAGATAGGGTGGTAAAGAAAGCCTTTGGTGTGCTAGCCTTTATAATTCAGAGCATTGAGTATAGAAGCTGGGATGTAATGTTAAAATTGTTCAAGGCGTTGGTGAGACCAAATCTGGAGTATGGTGTACAATTTTGGTCGCCCAATTATAGGAAGGATGTCAACAAAATAGAGAGGGTACAGAGGAGATTTACTAGAATGTTGCCTGGGTTTCAACAGCTAAGTTACAGAGATAGGTTGAATAAGTTAGGTCTTTATTCTCTGGAGCGCAGAAGGTTAAGGGGGGACTTGATAGAGGTCTTTAAAATGATGAGAGGGATAGACAGAGTTAATGTGGACAAGCTTTTCCCTTTGAGAATAGGGAAGATTCAAACAAGAGTACATGACTTTAGAATTAAGGGACAGAGGTTTAGGGGTAACATGAGGGGGAACTTCTTTACTCAGAGAGTGGTAGCGGTGTGGAATGAGCTTCCAGTGGAAGTGGTGGCGGCAGGTTCGTTGGTATCATTTAAAAATAAATTGGATAGGCATATGGATGAGAAGGGTATGGAGGGTTATGGTATGAGTGCAGGCAGGTGGGACTAAGGGAAAAAAGTTGTTCGGCACGGACTTGAAGGGCCGAGATGGCCTGTTTCCGTGCTGTAATTGTTATATGGTTATAATCCGTGTGGACTTGGGCAGATTCAGGATCCATGCTTTATCTCTCAATGACTTTATGATATACCTGTGCAGGATAACGTTTCCACATTTGCAGATGACAAAGCTTGGAAGTGTGTTTAGTAGGAAGGAGGGTAATAGACTGGAAGTAGAAATAGGTAGAATGCTGAAAGAAGGGAGTGCAGTTGATGGTTTACAAAGGAAAAGACACAAAGCCCTGGAGTACTTCACCAGCATCTCTGGAGAATTTGGATATGTGACCTTTCGGGTTGGAACCCATCTTCAGACTGATTGTAGGGGGAGGGTGGGGAGAAAGCTGGACGAGATGAAGGGCAGGACACAGCTTGGCAAGTGATACTTGGATGCAGGTAAGGGGTGGTTTGTATCGGCTGATCGTTGGACAAAGGCCAGAGACGAAAGGACTAAAGGTGTGAGAAGGATCGAAGAATTATGAAGCGAGAGGAAGGAATGTAGGTGGAAGGGGAGGGAAGGAAAGTCCATGTGGGACACTGGGAATTGGGGGGGGGGGGTGGTGGGAGGTGGGAGATAGGGGAGTGTGTTTGTAATTTACCTATGAATTGGAGAATTCAGCATTCATACTATTGGGCTGTAAGCTGCCCCAGCAAAATTTGGGAAGGAGAGGAGGGGGGGGGGGGGGGGGGGAGGGGGGGGGGCAAGAAAGGAGGAAGAGTTTGTGAGTTAACTATAATTGGAGAATTCAAAGTTCATACCGTTGGGTTGTTATCTCCACAAGTAAGGTGCTGTTCCTCCAGTTTGCATGTGGCCTCGCTCTGGCAACAGAGGAAGCCTGGGACAGAAAGGTCAGTATGGGAATGGGAAGGGGGGTTAATAATGGATAAAAACCAGAAGAACCAGTAGCTTGGCGGACCGGGCACAAGTGTTCAGCGATTAAGAACAAAGAGGCACACTGGCTAAATAGGCAAATGTTGATGATGTCATTTAATATAGAGAAGTGGGAAATGTTACAATTCATCAGAAAGATTAAAGAGCGACAGTATAGACTAAATGGCACAATTTTATAGGGTGTACAGGTAAAGGGTCAGAATACATTTGACGAAGAGTGCTTGAAAGAGGCAGGACTTTGTGAAAGATCAGTTAGTACAATCAGCGCACACATGCAGCAAGAAGATATTGAATATTGTTATTCTCTTTAAACGGTAGTAGATTATAAAGTAGGGAAGACACAGCATCTGTGCTACTGAATGCAGCTATATTTAGACCACTGCAAATACATTTGGTCTCCTTCCTATTACATAAAGCACCTAGTTCATTGAAGGCAGTTTGGTGAAGGTTCACAATGATTGTCCTGAATACAAAGGAGCTATCCTTGTGAGAAAAAGTTAAATATGTTGTGACTCTATTCGGTGGAGTTTAGATGAAAAAAGGAAATGATCATAAAGTTATGTCATAGTCATGTCATAAGTCATAAGGTTTGAGGCTATGACCTCTAGTCCTAGACTCTCCCACTAGTGGAAACATCCTCTCCACATCCACTCTATCCAAGCCTTTCACTATTCTGTACATTTCAATGAGGTCCTCCCTTATTCTTCTCAACTCCAGCGAGTACAGGCCCAGTGCCGACAAACGCTCATCATAGATTAACCTACTAATTCCTGGGATCATTCCTGTAAACCTGCTCTGGACCCTCTCCAGAGCCAGCACATCCTTCCTCACATAAGATGCGCAAAATGGCTCACAATGTTCTAAATGTGGTCTTACCAGCACCTTATAGAGCCTCAGCATTACATCCCTGTTTTTGTACACAAGGCCTCTTGAAATAAATGCTAGCATTGAGTTTGTTTTCTTTAGACATAGACATAGAAAATAGGTGCAGGAGGAGGCCATTTGGCCCTTCGGCCCTTCGAGCCAGCACCGCCACTCATTGTGATCATGGCTGATCGTCCCTATTCAATAACCCGTGCCTGCCTTCTCCCCATATCCCTTGATTCCACTAGGCCCTAGAGCTCTATCCAACTCTCTCTTAAATTCATCCAGTGATTTGGCCCACACTGCCCTCGGTGGCAGGGAATTCCAGAAATTCACAACTCTCTGGGTGAAGATGTTTTTTCTCACCTCAGTCTTAAATGACCTCCCCTTTATTCTAAGATTGTAGCTTTACTACCGATTCGACTTGCAGATTAACATTTTGGGAATCCTGCATGAGCACTCCCAAGTCCCCTTACACCTCTGATTTCTGGATTTTCGTCCCATTTAGAAAATAGTCTACGCCTTTATTCCGACAACCAAAATGCATGACTCCACACATTGCTACACTATATTCCATCTGCCACTTCTCTGCCCACTCTCCAAACCTGTCCAAGTCCTGCAGAATCCCAGCTTTCTCTACACTACCTGCCCTTCCACCTATTTTCGTATCATCCGCAAACTTGGCCACAAAGTCTTCAATCCCCTCGTCCAAATCATTAATATACAACGTGAAGAGTAGCGGCCCCAGCTAGTCACTGGCAGCCAACCAGAAAAAGCTTCCGTTATTGCCAATCTGTGCCTTCTGCCATGATCAGATTTTTAAGCGGGACAAGACAAGGTAAACACTGAGTGAGATTCAAGAAACTGCAGATGCTGGAATCTTGAGCAAAACACAAAGTCCTAGAGGAACTCAGCGGATCAATGGAGGAAAAGGACAGATAACGATTCGGGTCGGGAGCCTTCAAACTGATTAGAGATGGGGAAAAAAAAGATGGAAACGGAAGGTAGAAGGGACAAAGTCTAGAAGGCGATAAATGGGTACAAGTAAGTGGGGGGGGGGGGGAGGTTATTAGCAGATGCATGAAGTGACAAAGGCTTGTGGTGAAAATAGGACAAATGGATGTCAGATAGAAGAGAAGAGGAGGAGTGAAATGTATAGCTGGAGGGAGAGATACAGGAAGGAGGGGAGAGGTATAAATGAGAAATGGGGTGCAGAGAAGAGAGATGAGTGTACAGAGGAAGGGAAAGAGGCAGGTCACCTCATGTTCTCTTGATCTCGATGACATAAAAGAGGCCACACCGGGAACACCAAATGCATCTGGTCTACTGGAGATCCTTGCCACAGAGAGCTAGCTGTGTGGGGACTGTCCTTGTGTACATTGAGGGACAGAAAGAAATAGATTTCCAATCAGCAAGGGAATCGAGGATTATAGGGAAAGGGCAGGAAAGTGGACAAGGAAAGTGGGCTCTCTTTCAGGGCAGTTAGGACATATATAATTAGGACAGATTGTACCTCAACTGGAGAGGCACCAATATCCTTATGGAGAAGAATGCTAGTGCTAATTGTAGCTTGGTGGGGTGGGGGGGGGGAACTAGAGTTTGTTCCCCTCAAGAACAAAAAGTGGATTGAGGGGAAGGTAGGGATCAGACCGAGTAAGGCTGATAGAAAGGACGCGCAAAAAATAGAAAGGGGCATAGTAATGGACACAATGGGACTGAAGTGTCAAAGTCAAGGTCAAAGTCAATTTTATTCGTCTCATACACCCGAAGGTGCAGTGAAATGAATTTGCCAGCAGCGATACACTTAAAAAGGACACACAATATACAATAGAATTTAAAACAAAGATCCACCACAGTATTCTTAACTGTGGTGGAAGGCAGCAAAGTTCAGCCAGTCCTCCTCCTTTGTTCATCCGTGGTCGGGGCCCGATGTACTGGCCCTCTCGTCGGGATGGACAAACCTCCAACGTCGGGATGGTCAAACACATTATAAACACAAACAAACACACAAGTGTGTTTATTTCAATGCAATGAGTGCACTGCTGAAGATAGACACAAAAAGCTGCAGTAACTCAGCAGGACCGGCAGCATATCTGGAGAGAAGGAATGGGTGACTTTTCGTGTCGAGACCCTTCAGACTTTAGAATGTCAGTCTGAAGAAGGCTCTCAACCTGAAACATCACTCATTCCTTCCCTCAAGAGATGCTGCCTGTCCCGCTGAGTTACTCCGGCATTTTGTGGTTACCTTCCGTGTAAACTGCATCTGCAGTTTCTTCCTACACAATGAGTGTTAAGGTCCCGGACTGACACATAGTGCAGAGACTTGGTTGAGAGATGGGCAGGACATTGAGCTCATCATTCTAAGGATTCAATGATTTAGACATGATAGGGAGAGAAGTGAAAGAGGTGGGGGAGTTGCATAACTAATCAGGGAGAATGTCGCAACTACACTGGGCCATACTAGACTTTGTATTGGGTAATGAGCCTGGCCAGATGACTGGGGTTTCAGTGGAAGGGCACTTTGGGAACTGTGATCACAACTTTTGTTTTGAAATAGTTATGTGTAAGCATGATCCTGGACATCAAGGGACAATGCTAAATGGGGAAAAGGCAAACCAAAACAGCATTAGGGAGGAGGTGGGGAGAGTAGATCTTCTTATTGAGTCCACATCACAAGATTAGAAATTGTTCAGCCAGAGCTGAACACCCTTCTCGTAGCAATGTTACAAAATTTTGAGATTTAAAAAATCAAGTCTGCAATTTATCCCATCAGATAAAGCATAAAAAGAAGTTTAATTTGACACCTAATTTACTTTCATATCTTCAGTATTAAGAAAGTTATGGCCATTTTCATACTCGGAAATTAGCATCTTGCTCCCCATTGCCTTTCAATTGACTTAACTCAAAAGCTGTGATCTGGAAAAGTTAAAAGCCCATAACCTTCTTAAAAATTAAGAGAACTCAATGAAATTTTCAGTTATTATAGATTGAAGCATTCTGAAACAAATATTAAACAATCTTACTTGGATTACCTGAAATTAAAGCATATAATTAGTTAGTTATCTAATTGTAGCTAATTACAAAATTCAATGAGTAGATCTAAACATCTATCCATTTCTTAAGAAAAGATAAACTTTTTTTTAATTGCCTAAGTGTCCAAATAACATTCACACAATAATCCACATATAACATAATTTTTAAATCTCATTTTCATGAATTTCTGGGCAAAATAGAAGGAATTTAGTGTTTGATTCCTGTAAATTAATGGCCATTTAAATCAACTAGCGAGTGGGTTTTAGTGGAATGCGGTGGATTGGAACGTTGCGGTTAGCGGTGTAGTGGGGAGAAAAATACTGTTTGTTCATACATTTTTTGTGACCCCATTTCGCAACATAAAAATATTATTAAAGCCTCCCGAAAAACCAACTTTTAATATAAAAATAAACTACCTTTTTTTCTCCCCTACGGAAAATCCTTCCGGTTGTCGGTGCTCACGGCTTTTGAAGGTGATTTTTAAATTACTCTAGTGAATAAATAATCTAGAGTAATTTAAAAATACTTTCATTGATGAAATGTCGGAGCGATTTTTCTTCCGCAACGAAATCGCCCGACATTCATCGATTTTCCAGTCTGTCGAAAAACGGCACTTTAAGCCCGCCCCCCTCTGAAAGGCACCAAAGTTTTGCAACATACCTACTTCTCGGTATCTGCTTCTTGTGCTTCTTGTGCGTGGTGGTGAAAACAGGGCCGCGACGTGCACACTCTTTCCTTGTCCCCGGGAGAGCAGATAGGGAGTGGCAATGATGTGGTTAGTGCAACACGACACATCTGACATGAGGGTGTCGTTCAAAGACCAGCTGATCAGAATTCAGACCCAATCATGTTCCTGTGAGTAAGAAAGAAAGAAAGAAAGATAACGAAGGCAAGTTTCAGGAATCATGAATGACAAGAAACTTCCTAAATTTAATCAGAATGGTGGCACGGTGGAGCAGCGGTAGAGTTGCTGCCTTACAGCGCCGGAGACCCAGGTTCAATCCTGTCTACGGGTTCTGGTTTTGTACGTTCTCCCCGTGATCACGTGGGTTTTCTCTGAGATCTTTGGTTTCCTCCCACACTCCAAAGACATACAGGTTTGGAGGTTAATTGGCTTGGGTGTGTATACTTGGTATAAGTGTAAATTGTCCCTAGTGTGTGTAGGCTTGTGTTATGTCCGGTTGTCGTTGGTCGGCGCAGACTCGGTGGGCCGAACGGCCTGTTTCCACGCTGTTTCTCTAAACTAAACTAATGAACTAAAATTAAAAAGTTAATGGAAGCTTTAAGAAGCTTAGATGAGGCCCTAAAAGGAATATAAAGAAAGCAGGAAAGAACTCAAACAGAGAATTAGGTGGGCCGAATAGGACAATGGATATCCTTGCCAAGTAGGATTAAGGAAAATCCAGTCATTTTAAACAAACATTTGAAAAAAAGAGGGTGGTGAGGAAGAGCATGGGACCTCTCAAGGAGAAAGGAATGAACATAGGTATGGAGCGACAAGAAGTGAGTGAGGTAGTGAACGCATTGACGAGTAGTCTTCAAATCCAACAACAAATCCTCATTGCACAAATATGTTGAATACAGCTGATTCTCAACGGCTTACATGTATGGTGGATCAAAATCTGATGCACCTTGTGAATATTTCATTAATAACCACTGTAAATTTCTAATGTGGGCTTACTGAAATTCTGAATGTGCATGTTATAGACAATAGACAATAGACTATAGGTGCAGGAGTAGGCCATTTGGCCCTTTGAGCCAGCACCGCCATTCAATGTGATCATGGCTGATCATCCCCAATCAGTACCCTGTTCCTGCCTTCTCCATATATCCCCTGACTCCACTATTTTTAAGAGCCCTATTAGTTGGTTAATCAACGTGCAATTAAATACTCCCTACTTGTTGTATTAAATATACTTTGGGTTCAAACAGCATCTCTGAAGAACAGGAATAGGTCATGTTTCAGGTCGAGAAGGGTCTCGACCCAAAACACCACCTTTTCCTTTCCTCCAGAGAAAATGCCTAACCTGCTGAGTTACTCCAGCTTTTTGTGTCTATCTTCAAGATAAGTTGGCCTTGTGTTTCCTGACTTCCAGCATTTTCTTGGATATTCAGAAACACTATGATGGCTCCTCACTCACTTAACAAGAGGTATATATTTGCTTACTCTTCCATTAACAGTTCTTAAGGCCAAAGACTACCAAGGGGCAAAGTTTGTGTTTCACATTGACGCCCTGTGCAGATGCAGCCCAGCTTTCCAATGCATTCTGATCAGTACAACTACACTGCTTGCTCAGAGTACTGAAGAGAGGAACTGGTGTCAAATGTGCCCAGCTTGATACCCACGGATGGACGCAAAAAGCTGTAGTAACTCAGCGGGTCATACAGCATCTCTGGAGAAAAGGAATAGGTGACGCTTCGGGTCAAGACCCTTCTTCTTCAGACGGGAAAGTGGAACGAGAGATATAGACGGTGCTATGGAGAGATATAGAACAAATGAACGAAAGATATGCCAAAAAGTAACGATGATAAAGGAAATGGACCATTGTTAGCTGTGGGCTAGGTGAAAACGAGTTACAGACAATGAAACTCGCCAGGACGACAGTGAAACTAGTACAACAACTAGTTTGGGGGAGGGACAGAGGGAGAGGGGATGCTGGGATTTCTTGAAGTTAGTGAAATCAATATTCATAACGCTGCCCAAGTGAAATATGAGGTGCTGTTCCTCCAATTAGCGTTGGGCCTCACTCTGACAGTGGAGGAGGCCCAGGACAGAAAGGTCTGTATGGCAATGGGGAGGGGGGTTAAAGTGTTTGGCAACCAGGAGATCGCGTTGGCCCAGGAGGACTGAGCAGAGGTGTCGAGCGATAACCACAGCAACGTGTATTTACTAATTTTAATAACACCATTTGGTCTACCTTAGCATTTACATGAACATTTCTAAATCGACTTCACTCACCGTGGATAGCACCTCCCGCACCTTTCTTGTTGTTATATTAAACTATTTTTACTTGTGATAAATTTTAATTGTACTGTTCTTGTAGTCAATTTCCTGACAATCACGGATGCTGATGGTATTTTCCAAACATCAGTATTTCACTAGGAAGTTGAGCTTTGATGCATATTGTGTGATTGCAAATGGCCTGTGCCTGAAATCAAGCTGCATTACTAAAGGAATTTAATTGTACTTTCTGATCCTCTACGCCTTTGTATTCAAGTACATTATTTGTGAAGGAAGCTATTGCAATTGACTTGTGAATTGACAGCTATATTCTGAGAGGATATTATTTTGAACATGAAGGCACTGTTGTTTAGTTCGCTGATGAGCATACTCCAGTTCTAGGATGTGTAGGAAGGAACTGCAGATGCTGGCTTATACCGAAGATAGACACTTAAAGGTTGAGTAACAGCGGGACAGGCAGCATCTCTGGTTATCGGATGCTGGATGGGGAGAACTGTAAATGTGCAATCAGTGTCTGACACATTTGGAGAGCTAGAAATGGAAAATTCGGATGCTGGAGAGGCACTGAAGGCCAGAGATGACTACTGCCATCTGGCTGGAGCTCAGGATAAAAAGCAGAGGCCTGTAAGGGTTTTACTCAGGCAATGAAACAAAGATGTTCATGACCTATGTTGGTAAGTGGATCCAAAAGGCAAAGTAGCGCGGAGTGTGGGGGGTTTGGCGTTCTGAAAGAGTACAAGGAGTAGCGTGGCATAGAGTTAACAGATGGGAAGTACAAGCATTGCTGTTCCCTGGGGTCTGTTTGCAACGAATGTCTCTCTTAATTTGATATCACTCTGAAGGGTAAATATTGACTTGACAGAACCATCAGATCTGCTAAAAATGAAGCATATCCTTTACTGCAGCTAAGTACAACACTCACAACTACATATCTCATTTACTAATCATGGGAAACCACATACAATATATGGAAATGGAGAATTGTACATGTTTATTTTGTTGGGATGAGACCGAATATAGCGAATTGATATTTTTATTCAAACTGTGGCAAATAAGAATTTATTTTAATTTCAGATTATCAATATTCTAGCTTGACCCAGTCTGAAGAAGGGTCTCAACCTGAAACGTCACCCATTCCTTCTCTCTAGAGATTGTGCCTGTCCCGTTGAGTTACTCCAGCATTTTGTGTCTATCTTCAATTTAAACCAGCATCTGCAGTTCTTTCCTACACAATATTCCAGCTTGTTGTCCAAGTTTAGCTATTTTGGTGAAGAGCTCAGAGTAACATTAAGGTGGATGTCCAAAATAAACAAGAATCAGTGTAATTAGTAGACCAAGTTTGCCATTCACTTGTATCGTGGCTGATCTGTTTTCTACCTGTGTGGGTTCCCTAACCCTGAATACCCTTAACTAACAAAAAAACACCAAGCGGTTTTCAATTTTCTACTGACCCTGACAGAATAGTATTTCTGAGCAAGTTCTGTGAGCAGCTGTGATGGAGAAAAATATTAGTCAGGAGATGCGAAAAATCTGTTGGCTTTCTTTTCATCCAATTAAGATCACATCAACTTAAGAACATAGGAATAGGCAGTACCACCCCTTAAACATTAGATGTCATTCTAAGAAATGATTACAATGTAAACCAGCCCCACAGGCCTGTGTTTTCTCCTCATTCCTTAATATTTTTGGTAAACAAATGTCTGCAGATCTCAAGATGTATATTTACTGGTTGATATCATATCAATTGCCATTCATGCAAAAGTCTGCCAAATTTCTGCTGCTGCCTCCAGATAACAGGGAATCCTGATTTTACTCCTTAAAAAGTATAATTCTAATATTTAAGCCTTGTCCAAATTCCTTGACTCCCCAGCTGAAAATAAATTATCTCCAGGAATCATCTTCATTCTCTTTGTCTCCAAAACTTCAATCAAATAACCTTCAACTTCAGAAAAATACAACTCTAGTTTGAGTAATTTCTTCTCATAATTTAACCCATGGAGACCAGTTTTTATTCTGGTAAACATATCTTACACTTAGTTTAGTTTCGATTGGAGATACAGCACAGAAACAGGACCTTCGGCCCACGCCGACCAGCGATCCCCGTACATTAAAACTATCCTACACACGCTCGGGACAATTTACACATACATCAAGCCAATTAACCTGCAAACCTGTATGTCTTTAGCGTATTGAAGGAAACTGAAGATCTCGGAGAAAACCCACACGGTCACGTGGAGAATGTACAAACTTGGTGCAGACAGCACCCATCACGTCAACTTAATGTGATATTAAGTCGGGATCGGGAGTACTTCCTCCAGCACTGTTAACTCTACAGATGTAACCAAACCTAGGATTTATTCAGCTGAGGCTACGTTTCTGGTTGATAATACTGAACCATTTTTTAATAATAATAACTGGTAAATATTCCAATGCAGCAATATTTGTAATACCTCCTTCGGGTGGCACAGTGGTGCAGTGGTAGAGCTACTGCCTTACAGCACATGGGACCCGGGTTCAATCCCGACTACAGGTGCTGTCTGTACAGAGTTTGTATCTTCGCCCCATGACCTGCTTGGTTTTATCTCCGATATCTTTGGTTTCCTCCCACACTCCAGAGATGTAGAGGATTATCGGTTAATTGGCTCGGTTTGAATGTAGAAATGTCCCTAGTGTGTGTAGGGTAGTGTTAATGTGCGGGGATCACTGGTCGGTGCGGACACGATGGGCCGAAGGGCCTGTTTCCGCGCTGTATCGCTAAACTAAACTATACTAATTCCCAAGAAATACACCTCACCCTCTTTATGTTTTAAACAAATGCTGTATATGGTGTGGTGGTAAGGCTGGCTGGTGGCAACACCTTCTTGCTGCACACATGCTGCCAGACCCTTTGAGTATTTCCAGATTTTTCTGCTTTTACTTAATGCATCCTTTATCTTTAACTGCTAGCTGCAGCTGTTGTTACTTTTTTCTTGGGTGTGACTAAGTTTGTGAGTTATTTTGTGTTATATGTTATGAATCGGTGACCCAAAACCAGAAAGCAGAAGTGTTTCTTTCCATGGTAGATGCTGCACTGCAAGGGGATTTATAATAAACTAGATGGTCTGAGCACATCTGTGCTCATTCAACTGATTTTCCCATTTGTTTTCTTCACTGCTTTTTTTTTGTTTGATTGGCCCACAATTTGAAAGACACTTGACAACCAGCAAAAGCACCATCCCCACATTCACTAGGCACGCAAACAGTGGTCAATCTTTGATAGTTTCTTCTTATTTTTATGTCCAGCAAAGTGAAGTAACAGGTTTGGTATCCTGAATCTGTCAGTGAATCTGGGATTTCTGACATGCTTAGAAGTCCCCGATTTATTGCTGTTTAAATGTTTTCATTCAAAGCTGCCAGAATTAATAAATGAGGCTCTGCCCATTCGCCATATGCCCCAGGGAAATTAGTTTGCGTGGTTCCAAGGCACAACCACGGTTGATGATTTTGTTGCTGTTTCTCAAGTGCTGTGCAGAAACGGTAACATTACGACCAACTGTGGGCGTGCCTTAGAATCAAATGAACACACTTCCCTGGGGAACATGGTGAGCGGTCAGAGCCTCGGGTATTAATAGTGGCGGGTCGCAGGTCTGTGCTGGGAGAGCTGCCTGAGTAAGCCCTGTTCAATATCTTTCTGATCCGTTTAACTGCTGCCCCACTCTACACTGATCTCGAGCTCACCAAACCTGCACGAACAACCAGCCCACCCCCACCCAGCTCCAATCCAACTCAACCCAGATCCAAATGCTCTGACACCAAGCCTCTAACTCATCCTGCAGCTCCCAGCTCCAATGATCTAGTGTGGCCTGACCCCAGCACTGATGGCTGACAGGAATGATTCCATCCCACCAGGCCCCAATCCAGATGCCCGGCCACAAGCCGCCTCTCTCCTGCTACTTGCCTAGGCTTGCTTGGTCCTTTCCTTTGTGGAATCTACACATGTTGCGCGAAGAAAAGTTCTTCTCTATGCGCAAGCCCCATACAACAGTGCATGCTATTGAAATTTTCAATGATCGGAACCTTGGCCAAAATGCACACAGGTATCCCATGCAACGATGATTCATCTTGCCCCAATGGATACTGAAGAATGTCTAAGTCTTCAAATGTATGAATGTGAAAATTATTTCAGGCTAGTAAGAGTCACCATTTTTATCTTCCTAGAGGTCACTCCCATTCAAATGCAATAATAATTGTTTTACAGTCTAGAATTTCCATATGATCAATATACGTCAAGACGTTAATAAAGATAGAACTTTAATTTTAAAATGTAATTTTAATGTAAGTGAAGTGCCACAGATGAAATCAATTTTTATATGTGCCGTGGATTCAAAACAGAAAATGTGGAGTTAAAATGAGCAGAAAACCCCCTTTTCACTTATTCACATGTCCGTTTAAGATTACATTATGTGAGTTCTGCATTATTGGTTCTTGTGAAAAATTATCTAATGGGGTGAGTTTAAATGATTTGTGACTTACCAAGTACTGGTTAAATTCGTCAAACATACATCTCGTGATCATACGATTTCATGGAATAATGTTTAGACAGCGTTAAAGGTTGTGGTAGGAGATGTCATTTGTCACTCATACGTATGAAAAACATCTGATATGATGCAAACAATATACTTCTGCCTTGGCTGACCTGATGGTAGCAGCTGCCTTTTACACACAGATGCAAACAATTTTCAAAACTTTATTTTTTCGTCAGAGAACATGGAAACCTTTAATAAAATTGTTCAGAGTGAGAAAATAAGGTGAGTGTTAAGATTCTGGATAAGAAATGGGCCATTAGAGTTGAAATATTTTAAAAGGTTACTTACATAACTAGACCTTTCAAAGATTCTTTTGTTCTTGTTTGTTTGAAGTCCAGAATGTGACCTGACTATATCAATTATTTGCAACTGTAATTAACTGTGAAACTAAGGAAAGTGCATATGTGGCAATGTGTAATTCGACACTGAACCTCTGACAACATGTGTTTGCTGGATTGTTTGGCACAACACTCCCATAATTAGATCTGATTACAAAAGTGGAATGATCCTGCATAAATATGAAGTCTTTGAACTCAATGGAAATGAAAAGTGGAAAAGCATAACTATTTTATGTTGTTAGCAAAGGAAAGTAACCTGCCTTTAAATCAGAATTGTGCAGTATACAGTTAACATGTTGGCAAGATGTGTAATATCCCAATATCTGAAGTGAAGATGTTTAGATCAGACAACATTTGTTTTGACAACATCTGCTATTACAAAAATGTATTATAGCTGTGAGACATGAGTGAGTGTTCAGTTTGGTTTGCATGGAATTAACATGGGAAGGGGGAACGATGTGAATTTGTATTAATATTTGGTTAATACGATGAGTATGCAGAAGTTTGATGCCATTCAAAGTTCAAACCCATTTTCCCAATTGATTCTTTTTCACAGCAATCATCTAAAGATTACAATTACAAAGGCTGTGAAGCTTTTGTACAATTTCAAGTAATAACTATTTTGTTGAACTTTACCTCCTCACTTTTCATTGAAGATATTTGAATGTTTAAGATCTGATGCTAATTACTACAGGCAGCCTTGGCCATGATCACACTTTGCCAGTAATTCATCAGCCACTGATCACATTTTATGTTACGAAAGAAAGACCTGAGAAAAACTGTTCTCATGCCAATCAAATGTGAACTCTATGTGAATTATAACTTTTTAGATCTTGAATATTTGGGCTGACAAAGTCAAGAGTCCTTCTTTAGATGATTTCATGAATGTATTAAAACAAATCTTTGTTCTCTGGATCCTGAAAGACATTTTCATTTCATCAGAGAGAATTGCATTCAAATGTAAATAGTTTTTACATTTGCATATTCTGAAAGTAGAGCTAATGTACATTATCGGCAGTCTCTTGCAATCAAATATGTAATTAACACAGAAGGAATATCTCCTTTAGATGCTGATTGATGATGATGATTTCTGATGGTTTTGTACTGGGTCACACAGCCTTAAGGAATGTTTGGTAAAATACCAATGGCTGGACCATTGTAAATTTCACCAGTGATTGCAATGCAAGTAGATTGTTACAAGTAAGTTCTGTGCTTGTATGTTTCCCATTCAAAGATGTCCAGAATGCCTCTTAACTCACCTTTTAGCTTCAGTACTCATGACAAAAAATAGATCTGTGCACTTCACACCATTAGCAAATCACTACATAAAAGCATAAAGTATCTAAGCGTAGTATTCAATCATAAAGATTAGTTACAGGAAGACATGTGCAGGCTGTGGAATGACCAGCACGTGGCAGGTTGAACTGTGGCAACTTCATCTACTAAATGCCACCATTTCCAAGTAGGTGAAAGAAGAGAAATTTAAAATAGTTCAGCAAAGAAACAAAAGCAAAATTAGGAAAATATATTTAATGCAATGAATGGCTAGGATTCAGATTACAGTGCCAGATAAGACAGAAAAAAAGAGATTTGTCCCTCAAAATATTTAAAGAGTAAATTAATCTGGGTTCTGGAAGTAAACCTTGGTCTTTGACAGAATCAGTATAGCCTCAATAGGCTTCTAGCTTTTTTGTTAAACTATTTTGCAATTCTATCTGCCTCTTTAAAGAGTTTTATCTGTTGACAGATAACTGCTGGGTTCAGAAACTAGGTTTATTCATGATTCTTAACGCGTATAGATCCAACTTATCCAAAATCAAAATGTCTTTTACCCTTCAAGTATATTAATTAGTCTGCCTCTATTTACTACCAAGACACTTTGTAATTTAAAATGTTATTCATCTACCTTAAATCATACCTGCTCCAATATATTTCCTAAAAAGAAATAGCATTTAATATCAGTTCCTAATTGCTCTTGGAAGGCCATCTCTCTGAAGCGCTGCGCTGAATGTGAGAATGGTCTCTGATGCTGCCTTTCGGAGTTCTATGAATTTGATGATGGAGCAGCAATATATTTTAAACTCCCGACGATGTGTCTCCTAATGGAGAACATGCAAGGTCTGGTGTTGTTACGTGCCTGCAGGTCTTGTCCTCTGAAGCAGTGGCAGCTTTAGGTTTGGGAAAAGGTGCCCAAAAACCATGGACAAAGGATTTGCAGTGCATTTAGCAGATGGTACGCACCCACTGCCACAGTGTATGGTTAGGCGGCAGTGCATCAATTAGAGGTTGATGTAGATAGTCCATGGCTCCCGATTGCTGGAACTGCACTCATTCATATGAATAAGGAATACTCCAGCAAGTTGTATCTTATAGTCGGTGGAAAGGCTTTGGTGAGTGAGGTGAATTATTGTCACAGCCCATCTGCTGTGGTAGACATTATAAATGTTTCTGATCAGCTCTAGTCTTTTCTTATATATAGTTTTATCGTCCTTTCTGTGGTGATGTACCACACCGTAAACGGTATGCCAGTAGTCTAAGCAATAGTTTGAATATATTTTCATGACATTTTTACTTTTACACTCTGTGTACACTCACATTGAGGGGAATAAGATGTCAGGTATGGAGTATAGGCTTTGGTGGCAAGATGACCTTTTAATAATATAATAATAATAATAATAATAATATCTTTTATTGTCGTTACACATACATGCAACGAGATTTGGTTTGCAACTTCCATCCGATGTCATAACTAACAACTAATAAAATTTAGGTTTAAATACCCGGAGAACAAGGTTTGTAAAAAGAACACTGGAACAGTAAACCAGTCAAAACAGACTAAAGTGCAGATGTGTCTGTGCGACGTGACCATCCGAGGGAGACAGTCCATGGGGGTGGGGGGGGGCACTCAGCAGGGCCGGTTCAGAGCCGCTATAGCTCTGGGAATGAAGCTGTTCCTGAGTCTGGAGGTGCGGGTGTAGAAGGCCTTGTAACGTCTGCTGGAAGGGAGTAGTTCGAACAGTCCATTACAAGGGTGAGAGGTGTTAAAGAAGGAACTGCAGATGCTGGAGAATCGAGGGTTACACAAAAAGCTGGAGAAACTCAGCGGGTGCAGCAGCATCTAAGGAGCGAAGGAGATAGGCGACGTTTCGGGACGAGACCCTTCTTCAGACTGGTCAGGAATCAGGGAAACGAGAGATATAGACAGTGATGTGGAGAGATAAAGAACAATGAATGAAAGATATGCAAAAAAGTATCGATGATAAAGGAAACAGGCCGTTGTAAGCTGTTTGTAGTGTGAAAATGAGAAGCTAATGCGACTTGGGTGGGGGGGGAGATAGAGAGAGAAGGAATGCCAGGGCCCGAGAGCTGAGGGAGAGGTGGGAAGGGGAGGAGACAGCCTGGGTTAACAGAATTGTGAAAATTCAATGTTTAAGCCCAGAGAATGCAGATGCCCCAAGTGGAATATGAGGTGCTGTTCCTGGGTGAGAGGGGTCATTTATTGGCCAACTCAAATCACCGGAGAGAAATTGCTGATGAAGCATCTTCCTAATCAGCTGAGGTTAAGGTGTACGTTTAGATGGTGATTTTCAGAATTTTTAACTCAGAGAGGTGGAAGAAATGGCAGTATTTTTCTATGTCAGGGTGGTTAATGCTGCTGAGAAGAACTTGCAGATGAGGACATTTCCACGTGTGGAAGAGGTCCCGGGATTGTGAGGAGTCGACAAAGGAGCCGGTGGCAAATTGCAGCACTGTATCTTGAAGATGTGCGGGATCAGCAGCCTTCCCCCCTGGACTCGCGGGAATATTCTAGAGCCTTACGCTGGAAAAGAAAGAGGTGGAAAGGCTGAGAGGTTTTGGGAAGAACTGCAAAACTTTCGTTGGCTCTCTCTCCTCTCTGTGAATCTGGCGAAGTTCAGCTGAGCACATAGTATTGGCACCTAGCCAGAACAAACATCATTATTTTGTGGCTGTGCAAATCCTCCCAAGAGCGAGAGACTATTATTGCTGATCTTCAAAGGATGGACATTTCAACAGGGAACTCAATCCCCGATGCAGAAGTAGTAGCAAATGTCACGCTATAACGTCATGCATGGAAGTACACCATTATTCAGCAACCTTATCAATAACTCGACAACATGGCTTGCATTAAATTAAAATGCATTACTTCCAAGTTAAATATTCTGCATGATATTTTAGGATTTTGTCACAAGAGCTCACTAAAACTACATATTATAATATGGTCTATGCATCCACTGTTGTACTACAATTCCTTGTGCATCTCCATCATCTTATTCAATGTATGGTCATCCCATTTTCTTTGTTATATCCCAGCGTCTCCATTCATCCAACATTGCAGCTTGTGTGATTTATCCCGGAGAGTATAAATCCAGAAAGCTGCCATTAATCTGATGTTGAATTGTGAACTGATCCTTTGAGCCCAGAACGTCTATGCTCAAATTGCAAATTAAATTAAATGTAAATGAATTGGAACTTTCCAGCATAGAAATCCACCTTGTGTTGCAAGCACTGAGAACGCAGTTTGGTATTGTGGACATGTAACATTCAGCTCAATTAACCTCAGTGCGACCAAGTTTCAGAAAGGACTGAAAATCAATGAGGATGCGTACACTTCCATATCATGCGGTTAGTGCATGTAGGCAAAGACAAATATCTACCCGAAGAATATTTTGGAAACAAAATTTGCAAACACTTTATGAGGAGGCTAAAATTATCAACAGACGAATTAAAAGGAATTATTCTCATTATTTGTTGGGAATAAAACGTAACTGTTTCATGTGAGAAATGAACAGAAATAGATTGTTGAATTATATTGACAAATCAGCCAAAACTGGCTGTAAGTCCCATGAGATATGCACAGTGCTTTGGTTGTGCACAGCCTTGCATACTTTGTTCAGTACTATTAGAAAGCCGGTTACACTGCAGGCACAACGTGGGGGACTTGCCAACAGCATAGGGAACAGATTTAGAGCAGTGAAGCCTCAACAGATGCCATTTAGTCACATATGAACATGAATTACGGTAGAAAGCTCTATTTTAATGTAGTAAGTAAATTACCCTCAAATTATTCACATGCATTCCAGACAAAGCAACTAAAACCTCACAGGTACAAATCTGGTGGTATTAGTTGAATGAAGAGTGCTGCAGGAGACCAGTGTATAACTCTGTCCTCCTGTTCATTTACAACTGAAATGCTCCATTTGTCTCTATCTTATCTTGACACAAGTACTCCATGGATCATGGCTTCTCATCATTCACCTTCTTTAAACATAGTTGCAACTTTTTGAGAGGTGGGTGTGACAAGAGGACATTGAGCTGCACTGTTGAGTATGGAGCTCAAGGTTTTCTTTCTCTATTTAACATAATTGGTTTGATGCAACTGGCCGACTTGCTGGCCTCTTTAGAGTAACTGTAAGAGACCTCTGCGTGAGTGGCCTCATAACAGGCCTTAACGGGTGAATATTCAATGAAATGAAACAATTATAGTAAGTGTTTGCTGAGCAATAAGATGTAGATAGCTCTGGAAAATACATGTTTCTGACACAGAGAAATCAAATTATAGACTCACTGAATGGAACCCTTGTGTATTGTAGGAACTGACTATATAAAAATATTATCAAAACAAAATGTAGAAGAGAATTTGACAAATGATTATTCATAAACAAGAACGTATTGTCTTTTTAAATTGCTGATTAATTTTTTATCCATAATGAAGCATTTCACAACATGGAGTAAAATATTACTGTTAGTAATAAAAACATTTTGTTGTTTGATCAATTGACATAACCTTCCGCAGAATACTGGTACAACATGGCGCTAATGCATTCAAATTAAATGGATCAATGCCTTCCATTAAAATAGCAGACCGGCAAAGTTGCTCAGGCTGGTTAATCATTTATTTGTTTGTTAAATGAATTATCAATTCTGATCCCAGTTGCCACTTTAAATCCTATGGAAAAGATTTTCCTTCTTGTCTTATTTGTATTTATACTATCACTGTGATAACCATCATTTTATAAATACTAAAATATACATAAAACATGAAGGCCGTTTGTTTGCTAACTGAAGTCAAGATGAATAAGGTTGGCAGTGGACTCTAAGGAAGATCAGTGATAGCAGGTAAATAACAGAACCATTTCAGTCAATTATAAAAGTTAGTGTGCCAGTTTGTGCACTTCCTTGTTATACATATATAGCCTTTCTATGATGCGCTTTCAATACCATAAGAAATAGGAGCATTATTAGGCCATTCAGCCCATCAATTCTTCTCCACCCTTTAATCATGGCTGATGTAATTTTCTCTCTCAAGCCCATTCTCCTGCCTTCTCGCTGTAACCTTTAACACCCTTCCTAATAAAGAATCTATCCATCTCTGCCTTAAAACCTCGCAATGTCTTCACCTCCACAGCCATCTGGGGCAAAGAATTCCACAGATTCACCACCCTAGAGAAATCTGCTCATCACCATTTTGAAGGTACTTCCTTTTATTCTGAGGCTGTGCCCGCTGGTTCCATGACTCAAAACATCCTTTCCACGTCCATTCTATCTAGGCCTTTCATTACCTGGAACGTACATGAAATTGCCTCTCATTCTTCTAAACTTCAGCAATTACAGGCCCAGAGCCTTCAAACACTCCCCACACATTAACCTAATCATCCCTGGGATTATTCTCAATAAGCATCTATGGACCCTCTGGACAGCCTTCCTCAAATATGGGACACGCAATCTTCCAAATGTGATCTCACCAGCGCCTGATAAAGCCTCAGCTTTAGATCCTTGCTTTTATATTCTAGTCCCCTCAAAATCAATGGCAGCGTTGCATTTGCTTTTCCTAACACTAACTCAACCTGCAAATTAATGTTTTGAGAATCCTGCACCAGCACTCCAAAGCAAGATTTGCTCCAAAGTCCCTTTGCACCTACAATTTCGGAATGCTTTCTCCATTTAGAAAGTGGTCTCGACACGCCTTTATTCCTCCTACCAAAGTGCATGACAGTACTCTCTGCTACTCTGTATTCCATTTGCAGATGCCACTTGTAGTTTTGTGGGATGTATGGGGAACGTGGAATATGTGCTTTCAGGCCACATGCCAGAGAATCGAATGGTTTACCAAAGAACGGGAGTATTGCTGCTTTTTTTTTATAGAGATAAAGCGCGGAAACAGGCCCTTTGGCCCACCAGGTCCGCACCAACCAGCGATCCCCGCACATTAACGCTATCCTGCACATAATAGGGATATTCATTACATTCATACCCAGCTGATTAACCTACAAACCTGTACGTCTTTGGAGTGTGGGAGGAAAGCGAAGATCTTAGAGAAAACCCACACAGATCTCGGGGAAAATGTACAAAATCCGTACAGACAGCACCGGTAGTCAGGACCGAACTCGTGTCTCTGGCGCTGCAAGCGCTGCAAGGCAGCAGCCCTACCCCTGCACCACTGTGCCGCCCCCGTGAGCTTTCTACACAAAAGCACTCTACATGTGTGCTCACAAAATACTTGTCTCAAAATGACATGGCCCAGCACTTGGACAGAGTGCTAGTTTACTACTTGACTGTTGAAATCAGCATCGCTATTTGAAAGAATATGTTGCAGATGTGCTGCTCGATACAAGCAGCCTGACTGGCTGCCTCTGGATCTGGTCTTGTTACCTATTTTTCCAATGTCGTTACTTACATCTTCTCACGGACATTGATCCTTCTGAAGCTACAGTGTAATAATGCAACCCCCGCTATGCTTGTGAAATATATATTTTTAAATACCTTCAAATTAGCTTGGTACTGTAACGGATACACTGAATATCATCATTATTCATGCATACATCACAGTGCAGAATTAAAAGTCTAAGCTTTGGACATCTCATCAAAATTATTTAAATGAAATAAAATTCATCTTCCTCAAGCCCTGTCTTTTTTCTTTAACCAGCTAGTGTCACACGATAATGAGATTTCTGTTGAAGTAGCATTGAAGAAACAAAAATAGCTCCAAAAATTCCCCTACCTCTCATCTTCAGGAAGTTTCTGACACAAGGAATTGATGTCAAGGAAAGTCTGGTGAGGAAAATGAAAAGCCAACAGCTGCATTTGAACAGTTTACCTGTCATGTATAACGTCTTCCTTGGAGATAAGTAAATGCTAAATGAATAAATCACTAATTCCCTGAAATCATCCGCTCATCTAAATGTAACAACACAGATTGTTGTGTTATTACAAATGTAACAACAACATCATTGGGATTGGCTAGACCAGTGTTATGCAAGCAGAAATGTCAACATGCTCACAATGAGTGCACCTTATCCCTTCCATCCATCCAATGCACCATGAATGCTGACGCCATTTCTACGTTGACCATTAAGGGCCTGTCCCACTTACGTCTCCTTGGTATGCAAATTACGCGACCTTGTCGTCGCCTTGAGGCGCATGGGCATCGTATGGCCGCGCGGGGCCAGTCCCAATGAGAAGCGCGGAGGGGTATGGAGTAGTGCGCGACATCGCGCGGGGCTCCGAAATTTTTGTAGCGAACGAAATCTTCGCGCGCTAACGGCCTGTCGCATAACTGACTGCCAATGTGGGACAGGCCCAAGACCCTGGCACGACGCAAAGTCTCACCTCCAACAGCAGCAGGAGCAGGCAAACGATCGCCGAACTTGGCCTGGGGCTCACGGCCGTTGCGGTCCGGATCCGCCACCACCCCCACTTCTACTCCCAGAGCGGGGCCAAGGAAATTGAAGATGGACACAAAATGCAGGAGTAACTCAGCGGGACTGGCAGCATCTCTGGAGAGAAGCAGTGGGTGAGGTTTCGGGTCAACACCCTTCTTTTCAGACTGAAGAAGAGTCTCGACACAAAACATCACCAATTGCTTCTCTCCAAAGATGCTGCCGGTCCCGATGAGTTTCTCCAGCTTTGTGTCCATCTTCAAATGACGTCACGCGCTCCAGATGGCTGTGTGTACGCATGAAATTGCGTGCGGCCTTTGTGGGACCGTCGAGTTTCAACGCGACCACGAGTTTGCGTAATTTGCGTGCCAAGGACACGTAAGTGGGACAGGCCCTTTAAGCAATAGACAATTTGCCACTTCCTATTCCCTAAATTCTTCTCCTTCTCTCTAATCTCTTGAAAGTTACAGTTGATGACCTTTGGGGCTGTTATCTCGACTAATGCCTCTCCTCAATCCTTTTGGTGGAGGTTGGCTATACTATCCATCACTACCATTCATTTCAGAGTCCCTTGCCTGTTTCCACTTTTACCTTTTCATTTATTTGTTAACAAATACCTGCACTAGCTCTTCCACACCACTTGACTTTGGACTTTAGAAATACAGAGCAGGAACGGCCCGACAGCCCACCAAGTCCACGCTGGCCTGCCAGTATACACTATACACTGGGGACAATTTAACATTTTTACTGAAGCCAATGAACCTACTAACCTGTACGTCTTTGGAGCGTGGGAGGGAACCGGAACACCCAGAGGAAACCCATGCTTTCACAGGGAAAATGTACAAACTCCGTACAGACACGCACCCATAGTCAGGATTGAACCCAGGTACTTTGGCGCTGTAAGGCAGCAACTTTACCGCTGCGCCACTGTGCCGCCCAGTCACGCCCACATGACATGGCCATTCCATTATAAAAACAATTCCTTTCCATTTTCACCTCTGCCTCAGTTCAATATCTACAGAAACTCTTGCACATGCTTTTTATGACGACTTTACAATTTCAATGCAGCCTGCTCTCTGTTTGTTAAAACTTGCCTCTTTGGGCAGGATTGCTGTCACTTCTGCTGCTTGATTCCGGGAAAATACCTTGAGATATCATTGCAATAAAGCTGCTTTATAAATTATGCTTCTTGTATGTTCATTCCCAATCTTAACTCTTCAAAATCTAAAAGCAATGTGTTCTTATCCAACCCGCCTCAATCACATCATTTTTTAGTCTCAATAATATTTTTTAGTCACACCAGGTAATGACACCTTTTCTAAAGCCATTATGTATCATCTCACACACTCATTGTAAACATTTATGCTCTACATTTGCAATTGATATGACACAGTGATCTTCTTCCAATGACAAATTCTCAATTAAAGTGTAAACAAGAGTCCCCTCATGCCTTGCTACCTCCTACTGTAACCATTTTAGTTTAGAGACACAGCGCGGAAACAGGCCCTTCGACTCACCGAGTCCGCGCCGACCAACCATCCCTGCTCACTAACACAATCCCACACACACTAGGGACTATTTACAATTGTACCATGCCAATTAACCTACAAACCTGTATGTCTTTGGAGTGTGGGAGGGAACTGGAGATCCCGGCAAAAACCCACGCTGTCACAGGGAGAACGTACAAACTCCACACAGACAGCACCCCTAGTCGGGATCAAACCCGGGTCTTTGGTGCTGTAAGGCAGCAACTCTACCGCTGCGCCGCCATGGTGCCCTAATAACCCAACAAATAACCTTCAATCTTTAAGAAACAAAGATGGTGTGTAATTAAATGAGAATATCATTACTCATTATTATATGTGTGTATGACTGTTTGAATTGTATGTCAAAATTGAGACTCTATTCAATGTACACCACAGCTAAAGGATATTTTAGCTCATAATATGAACAATAAGGTGAGACTAAACCTCAGCAGCGTTTTTCTTACTTACGTAGTAATTGTGTTCATGATAAATGTGCAAGGGATGTTGGGCCAGGTGTAGCCTCTACAACTCCTCATCCTACTCTGCCTTTTAATATGGTCGTGGTTGAACTGATCTGGGCCTCATTCCTCTTTTCCTGCCCAGCTCCCATAACTCTGGACTTCCTTTTGGTGCAAAAATCTAACTTGACCTTAAACATATACAATGGCAGCCTATTATCTGGTCTACTGGAAGCAATTGATGTTGAATAGTTCAATAGTTAACAATGAGGAGCTGCACACTGGTAGATAAAATAAGCTGCTCACATACCATAATTTAAGGGCTTCCACAGATACCCCTCAATAATACATACACCAGCATTGAACACAAAGTCTGGAGTAACTGAGCGGTTCAGGCAGCATCTCTGAATAACATGGATAGGCAACACTTTGGGTTGGGACCTTCTTGAGCCTGGAGTTTGTCTACCCAACCCTGACCCACTGAGTTACCAGATTCCAGCATCACCAGTATCTCCTCACATACATTGGTAAACAAAAGTGCTGGAGAAACTCAGCGGGTGAGGCAGCATCTATGGAGCGAAGGAAATAGGAAACTTTTCGGGCCGAAACCCTTCCTCAGACTGATGTGGGGGGGGGGGGGGGGAGGGGGGGGGTGAGAGAAAGGAAGAGGTGGAGCCAGTGGGCTGAGGGAGAGCTGAGAAGGGGAGGAGAAAGGGCTACCTGAAATTAGAGAAGTCAATGTTCATACCGCTGGGGTGCAAACTGCCCAAGCGAAATATGAGGTGCTGCTCCTCCGAAATATGAGGTGCTGCTCACTCTGGCCATGGAGGAGACCGAGGACAGAAAAATCGGATTCAGAATGGGAGGGGGAGTTGAAGTGCTGAGCCACCGGGAGATCAGGTTGGTTATTGCGAACCGAGCAGAGGTGTTCAGTGAAGCGATCGCCAAGCCTACGCTTGGTCTCACATACATTGACAATCAAGCCATTAGCAGCCCATCCTAAAGATCTTGGTGATAAGGAACCAGCACAGCAGAGCCAGATGGTCTTAGAACTGCCACCCAGACCATAATCTACCTGACCAATGCCGAAGCCAGAAGGAAACTTGTGTAGGAAGGAGCTGCAGGTGCTGGTTTACACCAAAGATGGACACAAAATGCTGGAGTAACTCAGTGCATCTCCAGAGAGAAGGAATGTGTCAAGACCCTTCTTGTGCTGGGAATGGGTCAAGACTGAAGTTTAAGAGTTGTGAATGACAAATCTAGAAGTCTGAAGAAGGGTATTCCATTCCTTCTCTCCAGAGATGCTGCCTGTCCCACTGAGTTACTCCAGAAAGAAACTCAACAGTCAGTTGGTCTGAAGAAGGGTCCTGGCCAGAAACCAAATGTTCTCCATAGATGCTGCCTTCCCCATCTTACTCCAGCACTTGTGTCTCTTTTTATTAACATCAGCATCTGCAGTTCCTTCTGTCTCCATTGACATTTAGTTGAGACATTATCAACTGTACGTTGACAAGGAATTTTGGGATTAGAATTGACCTACCGACTCCTCCAGTAATGACCTATTACAGGTCATGCCTAGCGTCAACCTCGTTTGAGAATCAGTGCAGAAGATGAGGCAGTAAAGGCTTTGCTGATTTGTCTTTTATTATCTGTCACACTACAATGCACTCCAATCTGAATACATTCCTGCCATAGGTTGTATTCAACTAACAATTGGAGAATGTAATATCTGTCCGACTGATTCAATCAAACTTGCACCCTACCATCTAAGTAATTTAACAAGTTATCACTGACAGTTTCCAATTTCACTGACAAAGTTTCATATTTTCTACAGAAATATTGACGGATTTACTGGTGAGTGAAAACATTGGTGTCAATTTAAACAGCTGACAGTCAATATGTGTGGGGCAGGATGTGACTGCAAGTATGATAGTTGTGAATGACAAATCTAGAAAACACAACAGCAACCATTATATTACATTGACGATCACAGACTGGTAGAATTGCTTGTAAATTGAGTAGTTCAGGCCAGGACATTAAAATCGTGCTGAAGTGGGAAGATATTGGGATTGTCCTCAAAGGGAGTAACTACAATGTGCCCATGTTGTGAAAAATACAATTACAAACTCTAACCCTTCTCTTCTACACCTGACAACAGGAGGTTGTGTTGGTTTTATTTCCATATTATTTTCTGGGCTGATTCTGTTAACAAAGGCTCATTTCTTTGTGGTTAATTTATCATCTTAATGAAGATTGCTTTTTCACTTGGTTCCCATTATAATTTTTCAGGTTGTAGGAAGTAATCATTTAGTGCATAAATTTACATTCTATTTTATTTTTCCAAAAAAAGACAGTTTCAAAACTCAGCTAATTTTTCCTTGCACTTTTTTGATTCATTCTGGCAAAAATCACTGTATTCAAATTACAATTGAATTTTCAGCCTTGGCTTCTGACACCAAGTTCCTATTCTTTAGACCTGTTCTAAGGTGACTGTGCCATGGAGAACGTGACAAAAGAAGGCAGATCTATTTTCTCACCGCATCCACCGTTTCTAAAAGATGTCAGCTGGTATTTGCCAGTGTCATCATCTTCGCTGCAGCAGGGCAAAAGTTGCAGACGGCAACAGGATTAACAAGCTCATCAGGAAGGCTGGCTCCGTCCTGGGAGTGGAGTTGGATTCATTGGAGGTGGTCTCGGAAAGGAGGATGCTCCTCAAACTGTGGAGCATCTTGGACCATACAGATCACCCCCTCCATGACACACTGGTCAACCTGAGGAGCACCTTCAGCAACAGACTGGTTCCACCAGGGGTGGATATCCCGGGGGGGCCAGAGGGGACACGTCCCCCCATGTTTTGAGAGGTGGGGGACATCCCCCCCCCCCAAGTTTTTGTCATCCGGATTTTAAAATCTCCGCTTTCCACGAGACAGTGGAGGTGGGACTGCTGATCGAGGGTGCCGATTGGATGAGAAAGACGTCGGTCAGCAGGCAATGGGGGCACGACATGATGATTCAGTGCGATGATTGGAGGAGGGAGGAGTGGGGGGGGGGACTGAGGATAGAGTGCTGTGATTGGAGGAGGAAGGAGTGGCACAGACCTGCGCCTCATCCACAGCCAGGATTGATCCCGGCCGGCTCTCCGGAGCTGTCCCGTCCCCACCCGAGTGCCCCCCCCCCTCACGGGTGGCCAGAGAGGTCGGGAGTCAGATACGAGCTGTACCCCCAGGCCCACAGCCAGCGCAGAGAAGCAGCGCTAAACCCAGCTCAACTCTGCCTGGTTAACCTGCCCGGACTTGCGGAAAATATGGGCAGCGCGGAGAAGCAGCGCTGGTGTCCCGTCAGTCCAGACAGGGCTGTAGGTTAACCCGGCGAGACAGGCAGGGATGAGCTGCATTTAGCACTGGATTGAGCCTCCGAAGCCTCGCGCATATGTGTGTGAGTGCGCATGCGCACGCCCGCGGCTGGCAAAAAATTGTGTCCTCCGGTCTCCTCGATATTTTGATAGCGAGTTCCGTGCCTGGGCTCCACCAAGATGCAGCACGGAATGCCACAGGAGATCCTTTTTCCCTGTGGCTATCAAACTGTACAACTCCTCCCACTTCTATTGTGGGGTAGACTGACTCCCCATCTTTGCATATCCCTCATCCTGGTCTTTTCCACTCAATAATTTAATTTCATGTTTGAGCAATATTGTGCAGCGAGAACTGGTCATTATTATTATAATACACGTGCCACTTTCAATGCCTTGTAGCCATATATTTTGACTACTGGCATTGTAATCGAGTCTAGGATAAATAAAGTGGTATTGTATTGTATTTATGAGCAACAGGAAGCTTGGATCACTTTATGCCTCCCTTTTAATACTCATTTTTATTATAATTGTGCTCGCTCCTTAGACAAAATTAGATAGTACACCAATTAATTTGAAGTCTTGTCAAGTGGTATGGTTATTATTATCCTGACCAGAATCATCAGCTCTAATTCTTTGGAGAGCACTTTTTCCTTCACTGAGGTACCTCTGCATTAATATTAGAGTGGACCCAGCACACCGATGCAATTATAAAGAAGGCACATCAGCAACTCTACTTCCTGAGAAGATTACGGAGATTCGGCACGTCGAAGAGGATTCTCCTAAACTTCTACAGGTGCACGGTCGAGAGCATTCTGACTGGTTGCATCATGGCCTGGTTCGGCAACTTGAGTGTCCAGGAGCAAAGAAAGACTATGAAAAGTTGTCACCACTGCCCAGTCCCTCACCGGCTTTGACCTCCCCACCGTCGAAGGGATCTATCGTTGTCGCTGCCTCAGAAAGGCAGCCAAAATAATCAAAGACCCACACCATCCTGGCCACCCACTCATCTCACCACTGCCATCAGGAAGAAGGTACAGGAGCCTGAAAACTGCAACATCCAGGTTCAGGAATAGCTTCCTCCCCACATCCATCAGGCTATTAAACACAACAACAAATATGCTCCGAACTGCAAAATATTATTATTATTATTATTGCACTATATTTCTTATTTATTGAACTTTCTTTTAAATCTTCCCCCATTATGTACTATGTTCACATATTCTGTTGTGCTGCAACAAGTAAGAATTTCATTGTCCCATCCGGTACCTATGACAACAAAACACTCTTGACTCTTGACTCTCAATTTAAGATTAAATGGTCAATGCTCTGCATTGTACCTTTATGTGACTAGAGAAAGATGTATGGACTAACAAGTATTTCTTGTCATTTCCTTTTCACAGGCAAATACAAAGAATAGTGCATGACATTAAAAAGAATGATGGTGGGATTATCAGGAAGATTAAAAAGTAAGTTTATGTTTTATTCTAAGCAACTATATAATTCATAAACCTACCTCTCATGTATTGCTGCTAATGTTAGGAAGGTTATAAATTAACTGCAATATCTGAACGCCTCATTTTCCTGAACAAACGGTGATGCACAGCTTTTTTTATTTCACTCCTTCTTTCTCGGTGAAGGCCTGAGCATTCTTGGTTATGCTGAGTGCAGTATATTTAATCTCACAAGATTCATAGCTTTTTTTAACTTCCAAGTAAATGAAGACTTGAACTTTCCGATCATGAAAGCAAATGTATCAAATATAGTGATGTTGAATATCTGCTGTTAGCTTATAATTGTTTTGCTAGAAAATGATATCGCCCTCCTTGATAGACCCAAAACGTTGCCAATTCCTTCTCCCCATAGATGCTGCCTCACCCGCTGAGTTTTTCCAGCATTTTGTGTCTACCTTCGATTTTACCACCATCTGCAGTTATTTCTTAAACTTCTCCCTCCTTGGTCTTTGGAACAAATCGAGTTTCCTTTGCGCCACATTAGCTGATCATGTCTTCAACTGCCTACACCCTACTACCCTAGTGGATCTTACCACTATCAATCTTTCTTATTTCTCTGCCTCTTTATCCCATCTTTCTCCTCTGGATACCATATGTTTTAATCTTGCTTCTATTGTCTAATTATTCCTCTCAAATGCCCTTTTCACACATTAGGGACAAATTATTCTGACATACTTTTTTTCTGATTGAGAATGCACATGATTTTATGGTCAGTATCCTAAAATAAAATGATGCATTATATGTGGAAACTTGTAACCTGTGTTTATGCAGTATTGTGTATCAGCTGCATTCATATATTTTCCAATGTTTAAGGGGCTGTCCCACTTGGGCGACCTAATTGTCAAGTTTAGAAGAGTTTAAAAAATGACATGTTGAAGACCTCCTTCGACCTCCTTCGACTATGTTGAAGATCAGCTTCGACTAACGTCAGGAACATTGGACACCGAATAGTGGAGAGTGAAGACGACCTCCTTCGATCTCCCTTCGACTATGATGAAGACTATCTACGACTACCTTCGACTACCTTCGACCACCCTCGATTACCTACGACTAACATGCCGACCTACTATGACCTACTACGACTAAACCGACGAGTAAAAAAAGTATTGATTTTTTCCATGGCGACCTTTTTTTTTACTCGCGGGCATTTTTTAACATATTGAAAATAACGCTGCGACCTAGCTGAGGCCTCAAGTACGTGGAGACCACTCTCGAGCATGAAGGAGAGTTACAAAGACCTCCTACGACCTCGTGCCGACCATACTGCGAGTATGAGTCGAGGGCAAACTCGCCAGAACTCGTGGATTAGGTCGCCCAAGTGGGACAGGCCCTTTAGTTTCATGGAAAAGCATATTTGAAATGGATTCCCTTTTGGAGTCAAAAATGGTCTTATTGGTGTTACAAGGTTGTATGGATCCCTTTTTCACTCTCTTCCTCTGATTTATACATTTCAAGTGGAGCCTGGTTTGAGAATATGTTAGATCCAAACACCATTATATTCATGGATTACAATTATTGCAATGGCCTTCACATAACCCTTCCCTTCACCAGACTCACTGGCATTGGAGCTGAATATTCCTGGTAATTCTTCTGCAATAATTGGGGAATTAATCCTATGCATTTAGGAGGCATAGATCATGCGGGTCTCAGCTTATCCTGACAACAAATGACCTGGCCAAGCACCTTGACAGTAACGTCATCATGGATTTAGTTGTACTGGACTTTTCTAAAGCATTTGATGTCATCCCACACCAGAGACTGCTTCGGAAGCTTGACTTCTACGGTATTCGTTCCAACACGAAACTATGGATTTCCAGTTTCCTGGCAAAACGTCTTCAGCGGGTGTGTGTGAATGGAAAGAGCTCCAATTGGCACCCAGTGTTGAGTGGTACACCCCAGGGCACAGTACTTGGCCCACACCTATTTTTGCTTTACATCAATGACATCCATGAAAAAGTCGCAAGTACGACCAGTCTATTCGCTGATGATTGTTTGCTGTACCGTCCAATTAAGTCAGCTGATGATGAAGATGCTCTCCAAAAGGATCTCGATACTATGGTCGAGTGGTCACAACAATGGGGCATGCAGTTCAACCCTTCCAAATGTGAAACCATGCATGTCACCAGAAAGAGGAATCCAGGCGTCACATCTTACAACATACTTGGTGTCACCCTTGAGGAATCCAAACAAACCAAGTATCTTGGCATCAAATTGCAGAATGATCTACGTTGGAATGGTCAGACTCATCATGTAACAGTGAAAGCAACAGGTGTCCTAAACTTCCTGAGGCGCAACTTCCATCATTGTTCAGCTTCTGTCAAGAAGAAGCTGTATTTCACCCTCGTTAGACCTCATCTGGACTACGCTGTTCCAGCTTGGGACCCATACACAGATAAAAACATTTCATCCATTGAACATGTCCAAAGACAGGCCGCTCGATTTGTTACTAACACCTACGAGAGAGAAGCGAGTGTCACCAAACTTCTGAATTCTCTGGGGTGGAACCCTCTCCAAGACAGACGTGAAGCTCACCGTTTGACCTGTTTTTACAAAATGTTAAATGGGCAGCTAGACATAGATCACAAGGCCTACACCAACCCCAAACCAATTAGGAGCAGATGAGGGCATTCAATCCAATTTGTGGTCCCAGCCTCAAAGACAGATGTGTACAGCAACTCGTTCTTTCCACACACTATTAAAGCATGGAATAATCTCCACCTAGCCACGGTTTCCCAGCCAGATGCAACTAAATTTAAAGTGGCACTTTCTTCCCAATAACCCTCTCTGGCTAAACCCCTCCCTTCACCAACTCCAGTTTAAATTCTAGTTGGAATATTTTGGAGGACCAAGTAACCAAGAACCAAGAATGCCACCTCCATCTGTTTGCCTACTGTTTTTCTCTAAGGAGCATCGGCCTAACAAGTTATTCCTGTGGGTCCTGATAGTGCAGGTCAATCATGGGGTTTCAAGCCTATCATTCCCCACATCGATATTTCTACATTACAGGAAGGATAGGAAACAAGAAAATAAAGCTGCTTTGCTTTGTTCTGAGGGGAATCTGAGTGTTGGATTTAATTGCTAATTGATTGCTCACTGACCATTTTCGGGTCATTATTCATGGCACAGATTGCTTTACAAATGTGAAAGGATTGCAAATTAAGGAATTGCAGTATATTTAGAAATTGGAATGCTAATTCAGCATTCTGTGGGATGCTTATTTTCAGGAGTGATTGGTTATGAGAGAAATGCTCATTGTTATCAAGCATATTTGAAATTCAATACAATAATTTTCACTCAAAAAATCAATATAACTAAGTCAGTCATTATTTGATCCATTTAATATGCTCTTTCAACATATTTATATTTTAATTATTGTTTCTGAAATCTAGTGCTGATGATCATCGATGGTGGTCATTTGAAAAATTGAAATTTTCTCTTTGTCTTTCCAGGTTTCAATCTTATGACTCCTTTATCTATCTCACAAATCTTTAACTAAAACAAATAGTTTTGTTATAATCTACCTCATTTAAAAAGTATATCGTTTTTTTTTTAATGTTTAAGAAGGAACTGCAGATGCTGAAAAATCGAAGGTAGCCAAAAATGCTGGAGAAGCTCAGCGGGTGCGGCAGCATTGATGGAGCGAAGGAAATAGCCAACGTTTCGGGCCAAAACCCTTCTTCAGACTGAGTTTCTCCAGCATTTCTGTCTACCTTTGTTTTTTTTCATGTTTCTTTACAACTTATTTCATTTTCCTGTTGAAAAGATGGCAAAGTGATTGATGAGACGGAGTTATTTAATGGCCATTTAATCTACCCCAAATTTAACAAAGCTGCTTCCTGATTTGTCCCGTGAGAAAATGTATTCCGAGAAAAAAAAATCATGTTTTGGGATTGTGCTAATTAATAAAACCACGTTTGTTAAGCTGTGAGCCTTTCCTCCGACTCATAGGTTCCAAAATGTGCAGGTGGCAGCGATGCGTAAAACTGGGAAAAATACTTGGGATCGGTATGAATGAACACAGAAAGCCTGCTTATTCTTGCCAATTTCAGTGTGCTGCAGGATTTGTCTGTTGCAGTAACCAAGAACGTTTTAAAGCTGTGTTTCTAACTGCAGGCATTTAGTCTGTGTATCTGTTTTTAACTTTACTGATACTAATACATATTGTAGAAAAAGGAATAATCACAGCAGATAAGTATTATGAGGCCTATTTCTCGAAAAACTTTCATTCACAACGCCAAAAAGTATACATTTGGAATTGAATCAAAATACTTCATTTATGTCCCTCTGTCTAAAGATATCATATTTCCTTGAGTATTGTTTTCATTGCATGCCTCTTAAAATATACTTGAAGGCTCAAAGCTATACAACATTTCACGTCTTCAATTTAAATGCACATTTAGGGTTAAGTTTGACTGTTAGGTAGACTGCAAATTAAAAAAAAAAAAATTTGTTCATTAACATTAGTTCCTTCTATCTTACCGTACAAAGTTGGCACAGCCAGAAGCAAAAGTATATTTTTGATGGTATTATTGCTACTTCCTCATCAGTGAACAACAGGTGCATATTTACAGGATGGGGAAGTGATCTTTTTAAATATTTTAAACTTTGCTAGTGCATAGTTTCTATTCCAGGAATAAAGACATAACTGATCTGCCTACATGGGTTGGTGTACAGACTTGCCTATTGAATCAAAGCTCTATAGTTGCATGGCAACACGAAGCTTAAGGTACAACTCGTTATATGCATTCATAGAACATGTACAGCACAGGGACAGGCCCTTCGGCCCACAATGTTTGTGCTGAACACGATGCCAAGAGGAACTGATCTCACTTGCCTGCACATGAACCATATCCCTCTATTCTCTGCACTTCCATGCGCGTATCTAAAAGCCTCTTAAATGTCTCAATCGTCACTGTTTTCACCTCCAACCCTGCCAGCACATACCAGACAATCACCACTCTCTGTGTAACAAAAATGCCCCGCACTTCTCCATTAAACTTTCCCCCTCTCGCCTTAATAGCTGGGCCCTCTAGTGTTGGAAATCTCTAGCCAGGAATAAAGGTTCTAACTATCTACCCTATCTATGCCTCTTAAGATTAGACATACTGCCTCTCACTATTTTACATACTCCTTTCAATGTATATATTGGTGATCATGTTATTGAATGATAAAATGTCATTAATGACCTGTAAATCTTAAAAGAGTAAAAAATGTAGGTAAACAAAAAATACCCCAAATATGTGAGCTACTGTTCGTTTACCTCTGAACAGTGAATATTGAAAGGAGTTGCTATTCAAGGAAATATGGTACATTTGGACAGACACTTGGGAATTCAATAAGATGCTGATTTTGTGAGACTGTCCACACATTGTAAAAAGAAAAATAGTTCTGCTAATTTTTCAAGAAATTATTATCAAAGTCTTTTGGTGGATTTAATGAGATCCTCCATGATTTAACGAGCCTACATTTCTTTGCCTCTTTCAAGTTGAGTGATTATTCCTTTGTACAATCAGTATAGCGTGGCGAAGCTAACAGTTCTGTCCTATTCACAGTGAATTCAGCAGCTCAGTATTTGCCGGGCATTGACAACCTCATATCCATCGTGCCAGAAATGGGTGGGAGTCTGTTACATGCAATACTGTAGAGACCTTATGTCCCAATTCAATGCTCTGTGACCTCTTTTAAAATTAGGCAGGTTTATTTAATCTATTACAATGAGTTTCTAGAACAAGAACACTTTGGTTAGAAAAGACACTTCAGTACCGTCATTTTGGGCACATG
Organism: Raja brachyura; assembly: GCA_963514005.1. The sequence continues at coordinate 51,252,521 of OY740795.1, forward strand.
GTGCCTATTTTTCTGGTCCTTATTGGTCAATGCCGTATAAATTGCTGAAGAATTATGATTAAATCATAAGCACAAATGCTTGAGCATAACAGCATGACAAGAGCCACGTCATTTGCATCATAGGTAAAAATACTAAAATTAATTATTGACTGGCATACTTGAAAAAAAACAAGTTGTCACTGGTTACAGCTTGGTGGCGCAGCGGTAGAGTTGCTGCCTTACAGCGCCAGAGACCCCGGTTCGATCCTGACCATGGGTGCTGTCTGTACGGAGTTTGTACATTCTCCACGTGACCTGCGTGGGTTTTGTCCGGGTGCACTGGTTTCTTCCCACATTCAAAAGACGTTCTGGTTTGTAGGTTAAATGGCTTGGTAAAATTGTAAATTGGCCCTCGTGTGTGTAGGATAGTGTTAGTGTGAAGGGATGGCTGGTCGGCACATACTCGACATAACAATTTCTTCCTTTCACAGTCGGTGGGCCAAAGGGTCTGTTTCCACGCTGCATTTCTAAAATCTAAAAAAAATCACAAATTTGTATTAGTGTTGGCTCAGTTGCTAGTGATCCTACCTTGCGGTTGGGATCTTGAGAACTGAGCACTTTACATCAGATGGCACTACTTTGTGTAATTGGAGGTGCTGTCAGTGTAGTGCCACATTAAACCAAGGTCCAATCTGACTGCTCAGGTGGATAGAAAGTAACTTGGTGCAGAATTCAAACAAACAGAGACGCTCTCCAAATGTTCAGACAAATATTTATCTTTATACTAACCGTAATTAAATAGTTTAATTGAAGATGTATTTCACAACAAATTACTGGCCTCATGTTCCTACATCAGTATCCATGACCATACTTGCTTTGGTGCTTTGCAACATCCGCTGTTCTGATGTACCAGGAGATTCAATAAGGTGATCTATATGCCTCCTACCAAATCACTCTGCAGAAAAAGTAGGATCCCATGATGTGAAGCCAATCTTAATGCAAGGTGGGACCACTTTCCCAGCATGCTCTGCCTATTAGAACCAATTCCTAAAATTAACTGACTAAATTCATTTCAGTGGCTAAGCGAAGGAGAGGTTTTGGTAGTTTAGGTTCCAAGTGACACATGGGAGTTATTAATATCTCAGTATTCCTTTTTCCCATTTATATTACCTGGCTCCTGGCTTCAGCATCAGCTGTTGCTGTGTTGATGGGAAACAGATGAACTGCAGGAGAATGTTCATGTAATCGCTGAATCTTCCCTGTAGTGACAGTAATGGTCCTCAAGGTGAACCAACAAATCATTTGGGAAAGGATTAGTGCTCGTCGTCCTATAACTGGCGTTAGAACCTCCATCATATTCTCTTGAAGGTCAGGTCAGAAATCTGTAAGCATATGTATGTAACATCAATGGCTCATTTTGTTTACTCACCAGGTGCTATTCAAAGAGCTAACTTCACTCACATGACCTCTGACAGTGATCCAAATACTGTCATGCTTCTAGCATGCATGGACTAACTTAGAATCGCTTTTACAGCTGAATAAGGCCTAGTGTATGTTGTATTGAAAATACTAACAATTTTAAATGTAACATTCCCTGCCATCGAAGCTTATGGCCTGATGATTAATTTGTCTATTTTTCTCTTAATTGCTGCAGCATCACTAAACAAGCACCACCTACTGTTCCTCACAGAGATTATACAGGTAAAGTTGTCTACAAAAATGTTGATCAGTTTCGGTTTCTGTTTCAGGTTAGTTTATTGTCACGTGTGCCGAGATACAGTGAAAAGCTTTTGTTGTGTGCAGTCAGCAGAAAGACAATACATGGTTACAATCAATCCATTTACAATGTACAGGTACATGATAAGGGGATAACGTTTAGTGCAAGGTAAAGCCTGCAAAGTCCGATCAAGGATTGACTCTGAGTCATCAATGAGATAGACATTAGTTCAGGACTGCACTCTGGTTGTGGTAGGATGATTCAGTTGCCTGATAACAGCTGGGAAGAAACTGTCTCTGAATCTGGAGGTGTGCGTTTTCACACTTCTGTACCCTTTGCCTGATGGGAGATAGGAGAAGAGGGAATGGCCAGGGTGCGACTCATTCTTGATTATGCTGCTGGCCTTTCCGAGGCAGCGTGAGATTTCAATGAAGTCAATAGAAGGGAAGTTGGTTTGTGTGATAGTCTGGGCTGCGTCCAAATTTATACATTTAAAAGGATACATTTAAAAGGAATAGGATGTGTTTTCTTTCTTGACTCTGAGAGGAAACATGCGGAGCAGTAAGAGATATTTGAAGATCATTTAGTTTTGCTTAGTTAATTCAAAAACTTTCAGGAGTGAAGTCCTTGATCATAGCAAGAACAACAGCATGAATATTTATCACAGCTTTCGCAGCAGGGAATGATAACATTAAGATTTATGAATTTTGAAAAATGATATCATGATTGAACATACAAAGCCCTATTTATTTTTGAGTGAAACATATTAAAATGTAAGTGATTTTCATTGCAACTGATGCTTGGCAGGTCCTGACGAACGCACATATGCATAACATAACAACCAATTCCCCTGCCTTCAATCACTTTGGAAAGAATTACCACAGATTTACAATGGATATAACATTTTGATGAGTTGTTTGTGAACAAAGCTCAGTGTTAAATCAGGTTTTTCATTTCAAGCCACCTACAAGTCCACTGTGCAACTGCAGCTTAAACTTGTATTTTCTTAACATGCTAGGTTTTGTTTGAAACTTATAGGAGATAAGTATAAGATTTTAAGCTGCATTATTAGAAAATGGAAGAAGTCTTGTCCCTATATGCATATAAAAACTCATCTTGAAGACGTAAAATACTGTACATATTGGAATCTGGATCAATCTGCTGGAGGAACTCAGCAGGTCAGGTAGCATCTGTGGGGAGAATGCAATTGTTGACATTTTGGGTTGAAACTGTATCAAAGATGTCCTGCTGGTGGTATTTTGCATATCACTGTACCTTAATTGATACACGTCACAATAAAAGACCTTTGAAACCTTTGTTATCAATCCAAGATGTAACAATTTCTTCCTTTCACAGTCGCTGCCTGACCCATGGAATCTTCCAGTGGATTGTTCAAACGTTCCCCCATTCTATGTTCCTTGCTTGTAATACATGTATAGACACTTTACCACATTCTAGCCACGTTGGAACTTCCAGGAAATACCATGGATTATCAGTTAAATCAGATCTTACTTATTACTGTGAAAGGCTCACTCTAGCATTGGCTTTGTTTATAATTGTTGCTTCAAAATGTAAATTTTTGACCAGAGGTTTTCCATTTCTCAATGGGCTATCAGTGAACAATTGATTAAACTTGTAAAGGAAGGAACTGCAGATGCTGGTTTACACAGAAGACGGACACAGAATGCTGGGGTAACTCAGCGGGACAGGCAGCATCTCTGGAAAGAAGGAAAGGGTGAGGTTTCTGGTCCAGAGTCTCTCAGTCTGAAGAAGGGTCTCGACCTGAAACGTCACCCATTCCTCTATCCAGGGATGCTGCTTGTCCCGCTGAGTTACTCCAGCATTTTGTGTCTGTCAAAAGATTAAACTTGGTTCTCCAGAATCTAAATTGCAGCCCTTCCACCCTACCAATGATTTGTTTTGCTTCATGTCATTCCAAAGTAAGGAATAACAACATTCATTTTGGTTACTGAAAATATATTTTCTTATTCTATTAATTAGAAGGAGCTGAAGGACAAGGTGGTGAACGGTGGTCCGACAATGAATTTGTAAGTGTTTAAAACTATTTGACTGGAATGTCACTAATTATATAAAACATTTCAACTGAGAGGGCTCCTAATGTTGGAAGGGGGCTGTAAATGTTCTTGGAGGATATGTAAAGTAGGATATGTTCTTGATTAGTGTGCGTGTCAGAGGTTATGGGGAGTAGGCAGGAGAATGGGGTCAGGAGGGAGAGATAGGTCAGCCATGATTGAATGGCGGAAGAGACATGGTTCGGCCTAATTCAGCTCGTATCACATTATATTATGATCTAATCATAGTTCTGCCCACCATCAAGAATCACTGCCTGTGGTGTTTCCAGCATACACTATACATCATGTACAGGCATCGCATCCAACAGGCACAAGCCACTCCACACTCCAAATGCTAAATGGTTTACAGAATAAATCTAATTTCCCCTCCCCCATAAATATGAACTTGAATAGACAGAGGTCGATTAGGGATCATCTACGTGGTTTTGTCTGTGAAAATCATGTCTCATTAATCTGATTGAGTTTTTTTTTTAAGTAACAAAAAAGGTTGGTGAAGGCAAAGCTATTTTCTACATCCGGCACGTGCCATGAGTATTTACTCAAGGTAGGCAGTCAGTCGGCTTAAAAAAAACGTAAACCGCGCATGCGCAGATTGTTCTCTCCGTAAAAAATAAAAATAAGTAACAATTTAATTTTCCCAAGGCTTCTAAATCTCCGTCATTTTTTAATTAATGAATGGGTGGGGGACGGAGTACGAAGGCAGGTGGAGAGATGGTGGGGAAAATGGGAGCACACCGGGATGTTGAATCAGTTGTCATCTTATTGAATGACAATACTAATTCAAGGGTCCAATTGGAGGGAGAGCTCCTTTCACAGTGTGTGGAGAGTCTGTGCCAGGGGTTAAAGATACAGGGAGGGCAGGAGTGTTGAGAAGGAGGGGGTTGGATATCATGTCAGACTCACTCACCGCTGCCGCAGCGCTCTGGGCACGGACAGCAGAACTAGCCGCCAATTCCGGGGAAGGAAGCAGCTCGGGTGACTGCGAGCGGCCGCCGGGACCCGACAGCAGAACGGGCTGCCACATCAGCGCCTTCTGCCGGCCCGCTCACCTCTGGCAGTGCTCTCCGTCTGAACATCTCTCACCTGCCGCTCGCCGGCTTCACTCATGTCAGCCGCTTCCCGCAAATCCTTAAATTCCCACAGCCGAGTAACCTCAATTGGTCCCTTGAGCGCGCTGTCGGAATTTAAGGATTTGCAGGTAGCTGGCCGGCGAGCGGCAGGAGAGAGGTGTTCAGACGGAGAGCACTGCCAGAGGTGCGCGGGGACCAGCAGAAGGGCTGAAGTGGCAGCCGGTTCTGCGGTCTGGTCCCAGTGGCCGCTCGCAATCACCCGAGCTGCTTCCTTCCTCGGAAGTGGCGGCCAGTTCTGCTGTCCATGCCCGGAGCGCTGCGGCAGCCACCCGAGCTAATTCACTCCCCAGCCACAATGCGGTGGCTCCGTGCCAAGAACGGCGCAAGTGGGTTACTGGCCCCGACCCCCTCCTTCACAACGCTCCCGCCCTCCCCGCAACTTTACCCTCGGCCAGACTCCCCAAACACTGTGAAAGGAGCTCTCCCCCCACCCCCCAGCCCGGGAAATACGGTATTTAAAAACATAAAGCACCAAGAAATGTACTTACCACGTTATTGGTACACAAACTCCATTCTTAAATCTTTGTTTCCTAAGATACTCTTAAAATAATGACAATCCATATTTGAAAAACCAGCAGAAGGCTGATGCGCATGCGCAGTACAACAAAGGCAGAATTTCAGCTGCCTTCAGCCCCGCTTTAAATTGACTGCTTGCAGCAGCGCTGACAGCACGTGGGCTGCACAGACCTTCAAGGGTTACAAGTGCTGCGATCGATCTCTTAGATAGGCATAATTCTCCCATGCCTTTACTATTTATATTTAATAATTGCCATTTCATAATTTTAGTCAGTGTAGGCAGTGCCTACCTTGCATACCCTGACAGCACGTGCCTGGTCTACAAGGACTTCAGCAAGGCTTTTGATCAGGTTCTGCATGGCATGCTGCTCTGGGAGGTTAGATCACATGCGATCCTGGGAGAGCTAGCCAAGTGGATAGAATTGGTTCCATGCAAGGAAGCAGAGGGTGATGTGGAAGGTTGTTTAACAGACAGGAGGTCTGTGACCAGTGATGTGACTCAGGGATCTGTGCTGGGCCCATTGGTTTTTGTGATTTATATCAATGATTTGGATGAGAATGTAGAAGGCATGATTAATAAGTTTGCAGATGATACTGAAATGGGTGATATTGTAGATAGCGAAGATCTTTATAAAAAATTAGAGCAAAATCTTAATTAGTTGGGCAAGTGCGATGCGGAATGGTTAATAGAGTTTAATGCAGATAAGTGTGAGGTGCTGCATTTTATAACCATATAACCATATAACAATTACAGCACGGAAACAGGCCATCTCGGCCCTTCAAGTCCGTGCCGAACAACTTTTTTCCCTTAGTCCCACCTGCCTGCACTCATACCATAACCCTCCATACCCTTCTCATCCATATGCCTATCCAATTTATTTTTAAATGATACCAACGAACCTGCCGCCACCACTTCCACTGGAAGCTCATTCCACACCGCTACCACTCTCTGAGTAAAGAAGTTCCCCCTCATGTTACCCCTAAACCTCTGTCCCTTAATTCTAAAGTCATGTCCTCTTGTTTGAATCTTCCCTATTCTACATACTTGATTTTATATTATATATTATATAATCATGACTTCTATCTATTTTATATAATCAGATTAAATGGATATGGTTTAATGGAATTGGAAATTCGCATCGGATTGAAGTTGGGGTGTAATGTCGGGCTGGAGGAGCCAAGAAGGCTACTCCAAAAAAAGCCACCCTAACAATAAAATGCAAGATATGAATGTAAGGAATGGGGGTGATGGAATCACCTTCTGTAGTTGGAATGTTAAAGGAATCAATGAACCAATTAAAAGGGGAAAGGTATTAGCTCAGCTGAATAGATTGAAATCTGGAGTTACGTTTCTTCAGGAAACACATCTTAAAAAAGATGCTCAATATAGATTAACAGCTAAATGGATTTCAAAAGTATATCATTCTTCGTTTACACACAAATCTAGAGGGGTTGCAATAATTATTCGTAAAGGTATACCTTTTAAACTTAATTCGATAATAGAGGATAAGGAGGGTAGATATTTAATAATTACAGGGGAACTACATTTAAAAAAAGTAATTCTTATGAATATATACGCACCTAATTTTGATAATCCACTATTTTTTAAGAAAATATTTAATAGTATTCCTATATCCACCCAATATAATTTAATAATTGGAGGTGATTTAAACTGTACTTTAGATAATTATTTGGACAGATCTTCTACAAAAAGTAAGGCTCTTTCTAAATCAAGTAAGCTTATAAATTCTTTTATTAAGACATCGAATGTTAAAGATATTTGGAGATTGGATAATCCAACCGGACGGGAATATTCATTTTTCTCGCCGGTATTCGGAACCTACTCGAGGATAGATTATTTCTTAGTCGACTCAAAATTACTCCCCTTTACGTATGATGCAAAGTATCACAATATTATTATCTCAGATCATGCTCCATTAACATTTAAGATAAAATTAAAAGATATAGTTAATAAAACTAATATTTGGAGATTCAACACACAGATATTAAAGGATAAAGATTGCTGTAACTATGTGGAGAAACAGATTAAATTATTTTTTGAAACTAACGATAAACCTGAGACTTCCCCATTATTATTATGGGATACATTTAAAGCATTTATGCGCGGTGCAATAATATCAGCACAAGCTCATTTTAACAAAGTAAATCGAAAAATGGAGCAAAAGTTAGAAAAAGAGATAAAACAATTAGATAGTGAAAATATAATACATCCTTCTAAAGAGTTGAGTAATAAAATTGCTATATTAAAATATAGATTAAATAAAATTTACTCTGATCAAGTGATAAAACTATATCAACAAACTAAACAAGTTCATTTTGAATTTGGTGATAAACCTCAAAAATTATTAGCACGACAACTCAGAAGATTAGACGATGAAAAAACTATACATAGTATTAGATCGGTACAGGGAAATACATTGACTATACCAAAAGACATTAATGACACATTTTTACAATATTATCAAAATCTTTATTCATCTAAATTAACAGGGCAAACAGATGAAATGGAAACATTTTTAGAAAAATGTCATTTTAATAAGCTAGATTTTGAGAGTAGGCAATTATTAAATGCTGAAATATCGGTAATAAATATCGAAGAATCAATTGGATCGTTAAAAAATGGTAAAACAGCGGGCCCCGATGGCCTGAGTGCAGAATTTTATAAAAAATTTCATGATCTACTTTCATCAAGATTACAAACAGTGTATAGACATACCTATGAGTTAGGAAAGTTACCAGAGTCTTTAAATGAATCTACAATTACATTAATTCCTAAATTAGATAAGGATCTAGAAGATCCTGGATCATATCGAGCGATTGCCCTTTTAAATACTGATCAAAAAATATTAACTAAAGTACTGTCTCGGAGGCTAAGCTTAGTGATTTCCAAAATAATACATTATGATCAAACAGGTTTTATTCCAAAACGTTATTCATCACATAATCTTAGACGCTTGTTTAACATTATATACTCGAGAAGAAGGAGAGATAGTGAATTAGCAGTTATATCGTTGGATGCTGAAAAAGCATTCGACCAGGTGGAATGGTCATATTTATTTAATATAATGGAAAAATATCAATTGGGGGATGGATTTTGTAAATGGGTAAGAATATTATATTCTAACCCTACAGCAAGAATTTTAACCAATCAAATACTATCACCTAAATTTAGACTTTTTAGGGGATGCAGACAGGGATGTCCGTTATCCCCTTTATTATTTGCTTTGGTGATAGAACCTCTGGCCGAAAGAATCAGATCAGAACCCGAAATATATGGGTATAATACTGACACAACAAATAATAAGATATCTTTATATGCAGATGATATTCTGATTTATATTACTAAGCCGGAATGTAGTATTCCCAAGTTATTTAATGTTATAAATGAATTTAGCGTATTTTCAGGATATAGGATTAATTGGAATAAAAGTGACATTATGCCTATAATTGGTATAAATGTAAATATATTACAAAAATACCCACTAAAAATAGTTACAGATAAATTTAAATATTTAGGAATCAATGTGTCTAAATCCTATAAATTATTAATTAAAGCTAATTATTATCAATTATTAGAGAAACTTAAAAAAAACATTTTATATTGGAAAACACTCCCTATATCTATGATCGGTAGGATTAATGCTATAAAGATGATTTTTTTACCACAATTGTTATATTTATTTCAGGCAATTCCTTTTTTTCTCCCAAAAAGTTTTTTTTAAAAAATTGATACTATAGTTAATAATTTTGTCTGGGATTACAAAAGTCATAGAATAAGTAAAAAACACTTATGTAAGTCTAAGATAAATGGAGGGCTGGCACTTCCAAATTTTCTATATTACTTTTGGGCAGTCCAGATTAAGAATATGAATTTTTGGTGGGTAAATATAGATGTTGAACCAATGTGGTTAAAAATGGAAAAGGAAGACTGTTCACCTTTCAATATAGAGTCGATTATTTTCGCACCTAAGGAAGTACAAAAAAAGACTTATAGGGACAACCCTATAATTCATAATAATAGGCGTATTTGGAAACAGATAGTTAAGACCCTATATCTGGATAATCTTTCTTTTAGGTTACCAATTAGGAATAACCCACTGTTTAAACCCTCAATCTTAGATGCGGGGTTTAGACTGTGGGAGGATTTAGGAATTAAAAGGATAGGACACCTTTATAGAAATGGAAATTTTTTATTATTTGAAGAGTTACAAGATATTTTTGGATTACCTTCACAACACCATTTTAGGTATTTACAAATTAGAGATTTTATTAAATGTAACACACAAGACTATAAAAAAAAGAACCAGGCTTATTAGATGAGCTGTTTAATTTACATCCAAATACGGATAAGCTTATAGCTTATATATACAATATTATTTTAGATAAAGAGAACCCAACAACTGAAACATATCGTCAAGCATGGGAAAATGAAATCGGATTACCTATAACAAAAGAAACTTGGGAAGAATGCTTACAAAGAATACATTGGTGTTCTTTGAATGCCAGACATACACTGATACAATTTAAAGTTATATATAGATTACACTACTCGAAAACCAAATTAAAAAGTATTTTTCCTAATCTCTCCTCTATTTGTGATAAATGTAAGAATCTTGAAGCAAATTTAATACATAGTTTGGTAACGTGTCCACGGTTGAATTATTATTGGATTGAAATTTTTAAAGTTATTTCGGAAGTTCTTAAGGTTGAACTCGACCCAGACCCAAAATTAATAATATTCGGAATCCCGGAGCCAAATTTGGTACTCACGGTTAATCAAAGAAATTTTTTTGATTACTGTTTAATAATAGGGAAAAAAATGATACTTAAATTTTGGAAGGGAACATTATCTCCAACAATTAAAATGTGGAAAGCAGAGATGTTGGAGACGTTGAATTTGGAAAGAATTAGATTTGTCCTTTTGGACAGGTATAATTCTTTTGAATCGATATGGTCTCCATATATACAGTATTTAGAAAAGTAGCTATTCTTGGAATCACGGCTCGACGGACACCCTATGGATCCGATGCGAATAACTTACATATAATTGATATTATTGTGCATTTATTAGAGATATTTCTGAATGAAATAGTATTTCGTATAATGACTTTAGTTTTTGTTTATATATATGTAATATTTTTGTTTTTCAAATTTTCCCTTTTTATTTTCTTTTTATTTACGATTGAAGTATGTGGGAAGAATTTTTTTTTATTTTTTTTTATTTACTCTTTTTTCTTTTCTCTTTTATATATCTTTTTCTTTATTTCCAAAAAATAGAAGATATTAAGTATTGATATGTTATTTGTAGTAATATTGAATTAAGGTGTTAGTTTATAAAGTAAGCTTTACATTGTAAACGGTTTACTTCAAATAAAAAAATATTACAAAAAAAAAAAAAGAATCTTCCCTATTCTCAAAGGGAAAAGCTTGTCCACATTAACTCTGTCTATCCCTCTCATCATTTTAAAGACCTCTATCAAGTCCCCCCTTAACCTTCTGCGCTCCAGAGAATAAAGACCTAACTTATTCAACCTATCTCTGTAACTTAGCTGTTGAAACCCAGGCAACATTCTAGTAAATCTCCTCTGTACCCTCTCTATTTTGTTGACATCCTTCCTATAATTGGGCGACCAAAATTGTACACCATACTCCAGATTTGGTCTCACCAACGCCTTGTAAAATTTTAACATTACATCCCAGCTTCTATACTCAATGCTCTGATTTTGGGAAATCAAACCAGGACAGGACCTTCACAGTGAATGGCAGGGCCCAGGCAGGGTCATAAGGTCATAAGTGATAGGAGTAGAATTAAGCCATTCGCCCATCAAGTCTACTCCGCCATTCTATCATGGCTGATCTATCTCTCCATCCTAACCCCATTCTCCTGCCTTCTCCACATAACCTCTGACACCTGTACTAGTCAAGAATCTGTCTATCTCTGCCTTAAAAATATTCACTGATGGCCTCCACAGCCTTTTGTGGCAAAGAATTCCACAGATTACCTACTCCCCGACCAAATACATTTCTCCTCTAAAAGAACATCCTTTAATTCTGAGGCTATGACCTCTAGTCCTAGACTCTCCCACTGTCTGAAACATCCTCTCCACATCCACTCTGTCCAAGCCTTTCACTATTCTGTATGTTTCAATGAGGTCCCACCCTCATTCTTCTAAACCCCAGCGAATACAGGCCCAGTCCCAACAAATGCTCATCATAGGTTAACCTACTCATTCCTGGGATCAGTCTAGGGGCCTGGGTAGAGGATGAGCAGGCTAGGACTTTATCCTTGGAGCACAGGAAGATGAATGGTGATATTATAGAGGTGTATATGATCATCAGGGAAATAGATAGAGTAAATGCACAGTCATTTACCCAGAGTAGAGGAATCAATAACCAGAGGATAAATATTTAAGTTGAGGAGAATGATTTAATAGGAACCTGAGGGGCAACTTTTTCACACAGAGAGTGGTGGGCATGTGGAATGCACTCCCAGAAGAGGTGGTTGTGGCAGGTACTATAATGACATTTAACAGACATTTAGATAGCCACACATTTAGGAGAGTTTTAGAGGGACATAGCCAAACGCAAGCATGTGGGACTCGTGTAGATGAGGCATCTTGTTTGGCCTGGGCAAGTTGGATTGAAGGGCCTGTTTCCATGCTGTATGACTATGGCCTCAGCTTCTGCATCTGCAGGTAAACATTAACAAACATTAACATAAACTTGCATTCAATAGCGCAGTTTTTTGAAAAACTACTTCTTAACATTTAGAGGCATGGCCAAAAATAATTTAATGGTAGACAGACACCAAAAGCTGGAGTAACTTAGCAGGTCAGGCAGCATCTCTGGAGAAAAGGAAAGATGACGTTTTGGATCGAGACCCTTCTTCAGACTAAGAATCAGGGGAAAGGGGAATGAGAGATAAAGACGGTACTTAGGATAAATAAATGGAATATATGCAGAAAGTAACAATAACCACGGAAATGTGGAGCCCACAATGGTCCATTGTTGGTTGTGGAATAGGTGATAATGAGTTCACGATATACAGTGGAACTCAACAAGATGACAGTAAAACTAGTACGGCCACTAGGGTAGGGGAGGGGTGGAGAGAGAGGGGATGCAAGGATTACTTAAAGTTAGAGTAGTCAATGCTCTATGTAAGCTGTCCAAGTGAAATATGAGGTGCTGCTCCTCCAATTTGCAATTAGCCTCACTCTGACAATGGAGAGGACCCAGGACAGAGAGGTCAGTGTGGGAATGGGAGGGGGAGTTTGGCAACAGGGAGATCGTGTTGGCCGGTGTTAAAGTACACCTGACACAGGACTAAATAAATATATGCCAAGTACAGAACCCATCAGATCTGCCTCATTAAGAATGTCATCCTGCACTGTAAATTTCCACATGAGTGACACTTTTATTCAAATTGGATATTTCTCTGTAAATCTGCAACATAACTCTGCTGCAACTTGCATATAACAAAGCAATTTTCACTAATAATAAATTGCTGGTGTCCCTGTTCACATTGCATACTTGATATAATCAGTCACATTTTGGCCAGAGTAAACTCCCAATGCATGACTAACTAAAGCTCATTTGTTTTTTACTGCTCCAAGCCATGGAAACCCAATGGACTTTAGAATCAATAAGAAGCTGGGGAACATTGTGTTCCATGCTTTGGGGAAAAGGTATCCTCGTAGTCTTCAGAAGGAATATTTTCAATCCAATGAAAATTATGAATTTATTACCTATAAATTGCACTGACTCACCTTGTACATTAACTAAAGGCATTTTTTAATTTTGAAAATATTGGTAGATTTTGCTGATAAGAAATGAGATATTCTGAGATATTCACACTTAGCTTTTGAAATCAAATAATAATCATCAAAGAACATATATTTTCTAGCATTTATTTCAAGAGGGCTTGTATACAAAAACAGGGACGCAATGCTGAGGTTCTCTAAGGCGCTGGTAAGGCCCCATTTGGAATATTGTGAGCAATTTTGGGCACCATATCTAAGGAAGGATGTGCTGGCTCTGGAGAGGGTCCAGATGAGGTTTACAAGAGTGATCTAAGGAATGAGTAGGTTCAACCTATGATGAGCGTTTGTCGGTACTGGGCCTGTACTTACTGGAGTTTAAAAGAATGAGGGAGGACCTAATTTAAACGTACAGAAAAGCCTTGGATAGAGTGGATGTGGAGAGGATGTTTCCACTAGGGGGAGAGCTTAGGACTAGAGGTCATAGCCTCAGAATTAAATGATGATCTTTTAGGAAGGAGATGAGGGTAAATTTATTTAGACAGAGGGTGGTGAATTCTTTGCCACAGAAGGCTGTGGAGGCCATGTCAGCGGATATTTTTAAGGCAGCGATAGATAGATTCTTGATTAGTACAGGTGTCAGAGTTTATAGGGAGAAGGCAGCAGAATGTGTTTAGGAGGGAGAGATAGAACAGCTTTGATTGGATGCTGGAGTAGACTTTGCCTAATTTTGCTCATATCACATGACCTTATGACCTTGTATGCATAATTTCAGGATGACTCCCATAAAACTTTGATTTCAAGGGGTATGTAAACTTGGCTATAGAATAATTTGTTTGTTTTTAGCAAATGGTGGATATGCTCAAAGGAAAATAACAATGTGAGAAATGTGCCAGGAATGATGAACATCTGAACTGGAAATTCTGCTGATTTGAGCAACATTCATTTGCAGCATGCAATACAATTGCAATAAAAATGCACTTTTTAAGGAAAATTGCTTAATCTCTTTGAGATATGCCAAGTCTCCGTACCTCACCCTCTGTGTATCTGAAACATTAACAATGCATGGAGGGGAGGTGCCTGGAAAGTTCAGTCTACTGATGCTCAGGCAGGACTTCACAGCATGAGTGAGACCTGCGTCAGTGTTAGTTGATGGAGTCCAACCTCAGCAAATCATGCGTCATTGTATGCCTCATTGTCACCGTCCCCTAGCTAAAAAATGATCTATTCTAAATTCTCCTTGATCTTCCCCTTCCACATCTCCATGTCTCCCTCTCCCCTGACTCTCTGAAGTCTGAAGAGGGGTCTCGACACAAAACGCCAAAACGTCACCCATTCCTTCTATCAAGAGATACTGAGTATTTTTTGTCTACCTTCAGTGTAAGCCAGCATCTGCAGTTCCCTCACACACATACATCTTGTAGTGTGGCACTGGGCAATTATCACAGTACCCTAACTTACAAATGTATTCCATATGATGGCTTTACCATGGCCACCAAACCACACCGCTCTGGGAGCCATAATCCTCTCAATTCACTAGTCCATCTGTGTTATGTCCATATGTCTCCAACAAGCTCCGTGCCAACATCCACTCAGTCCATGTCTGACCATCACTACCCCAACCCCAATCCCAAATCAGACCCTCACAACTCCACCGGCATCCTAGTCTCTCATCAGAACTTCATCCACCAGAAATTGTTGGGCTGTTTCTGGCCATCCCTTTATCCCGGATTGCTTGCTTGTCCCGAGCTCCCAACAGATGATTATTTCGCCTTCCCTCGTACCCATCAAAGTACTTATTTCCTCTGTGCAATTGATATCACACAAGTTCACAAGTTATAGGAGTAGAATTAGGCCATTCGGCCCATCGAGTCTTCTCTGCCATTCAATCATGGTTGATCTCTGCCTCCTAATCCCATTTTCCTGTGTGTAGGAAGGAACTGCAGATGCTGGTTTAAACCAAAGATAGACACAAAAAGCTGGAGTAACTCAGCAGGACAGGCAGCATCTCTGGAGAGAAGGAATGGGCGACATTTTGGGTCGAGACGAAACGTCATCCATTCCTTCTCTTCAGAGATGGTGCCTGTCCTGCTGAGTTACTCCAGCTTTTTGTGTCCATCCGTCATTTTAATGCCTTCTTCCCATAACCCTTGACACCCATTCTAATCAAGAATTTGTCTATCTCTGCCTTAAGAATATCCACTGACTTGGTCTCCACAGCCTTCTGTGATGACATATCCTGGTCTTCCTTACCCCACCAACTGCACAACTCCCCTCCCAAACTCTATTTTAGTTTGCACACTCCAGAAGGAGAAGCATTTTAATGCACAAAGTGCAACACTGATCTTTAGCATGCAATGCCTTGGGCCTCATTATCTTTAGATTCTTGCTGAGGCAGCTCCCCTGAAAAATAGCTAAATCAACAATATTTTTAAGAAGCTAAGGAATTTCTACATCTGAAGAAGGGTCTCGACCCGAAACTGCGCCCATTCCTTCTCTCCAGAGATGCTGCCTCACCCGCTGAGTTAATCCAGCATTTTGTGTCTGCCTTCAATTTAAACCAGCATCTGCTGTTCTTTCCTCTGGTTCTGCCCAAAGGACGTGAAAACCACAGCATATACAACATTGGTTCGACCCTTACTGGAATACGCTTCATGTGCCTGGGATCCATACAAAACTGATGATATCAACAAACTAGAAGGGGTACAGAGGAAAGCAGCACGCTTTTGCATCGGGAACTACAATAGAGGTAGCAGTGTCACCCAGATGCTGTCCGACCTGGAGTGGGAAACGCTGGAAACAAGAACGGCAAGGAACAGACTAGCCATGTTGTACAAGTTTCAAAAGGGGATGGTGGGCATAACCGCAGATAGATACATAACGTACTCAACAGAAAGGAGAACACGAACGAGAAATGATATGCAAATAGAAACCCCATTCGCCAGGACAGATATTTATACGAACTCATTCTTTGTAAGAACCTTAAGGGAATGTAATAAACTAGACAACAATATAGTCAAATCACCTTCACTGGACAGTTTTAAGGGGGCACTAACAGCATGTTAGTATGCACAACACATCCAAGTTGGCAATATGCCGAGTACTGCCCTGCCGACTACAAATTCAGAAGGTTCAGAAGAAGGTTCTTTCGTACACACATTTCTAAGCCCTATCTTTTTAAAGAAAATGAACAGATATTCTATATCACATCTTGCTGATAGTGCTTTTAAATTTCATTTGAGTGCTATTAGTGGACTGGGCCATTGTTGCTGTCTGGTTCGCCCGAGAATGTGATGGTCCGTCATCCCTTTCAACCACTTGTTTACCCATTTTTGTGCGAGATGGCAACTTAATCGATTCTGACCCAGCAACAATACAAAAAAATAATATGTAGGAGGGAAAAAACAATATTTCTTTATGGTGTACAATAGATATTCTTAAAAGTTGATAAATCCTCCCTCTCATATTGCTTGCTCGGAAGTGGACGTAATTTACAGCCAAACTGGCAGATATGAGCACAAAATTGGGAATATAAAGGCTATGATTCAAAAGTTCAGCAGGGCTGTGGAAAAGTTCCACAAAAATTAATTAATCACTGCAGCTGGATAACTATTAGTATCTGTCATTGGAAAAATTTTCACTTCCATCTATTCTTTTTTATCATTTTCTCTGTTGTAACTTGCTAAAAGTGTAAGTTCATAACATCACAGTGCAGGAAACCACACAAACAGAACGGGGAAAACATCTGTGCATCTCCGTAAACAACATGTTAAATTGGTTACCAAGCAAACATCACAAGGACTAAGCGGAAAGTGAATTCAATATTATCACAGATAGACACAAAAAGCTGGAGTAGCTCAGCACATCTCCTGTCAGATCACATCTCTGGAGAAAAGGAATAGGTGACATTTTGGGTCGAGACCCTTCTTCAGACTGGGCATATTATCATATGCAGAAAGAGAAATAAAAAGAAGGGAAGATTGCATTATGAGAGAGAGCAAGAGGAAAGAGCCATGCAAAAATAACCCGATTCCAGAACACCACCTAATCATATTCTCCAGAGATGCTGCCTGACCTGCTGAGTGACTCCAACACCTGGTGTCCTTTTTTGTAAACCAGCATCCGTAGTTCCTTGTTTCTACATAACAATGACAGTGATTTGTAGCAAAACTTGTTTTTAAAATCTCCCTCATATTATCCATTTCTCTATTTTCTATAGTACTTACAATATAAATAAAATGTGATAAATTCAAATTATTTTTAAATTGAAATCATCCAACAAGATTTTCAGCATATCTGTCTCTCCCCTGAAGTTGTACCTTTTAAGCATAACTAACAGAGAGAGTTAGTTACAATCCTGTTACTTGGAAAGTAAAATCTGGCCTTTTGTTTCATATGGGAATTGAACGCAAAGGGAGGAGATTTAAAGAAAGGTGGAAATGAGTTGACAACATGTTACTGAGACACAATGAACATGTTTCTTATTAAATTAATCAAAACGGCACAAAACATTTAATTCAGACATTCATACTAAATCTTTTATGGAAACTCATTACATCTGCACCAACCGCAAACTGCGTGACAAATCACATCGCACATATCAGTGAAATTTTAATATAAAGTGCCAAATTAGTTTGACACGGCATGTTGGCGCAGCGGTAGAGTTGCTGCCTTGCAGCGCCAGAGACCCGGGTTTGATCCTGACTACGCGTGCTGTCTGTACGGAGTTTACACGTTCTCCTTGTGAGTTGCGTGGGTTTGCCCTGGGATTTCCGGTTTCCTCCCACACTCCAAAGACGTGAAGGTTTGTATGTTAATTGGCTTGGTATAACTGTAGATTGCCCCGAGTGGGTGAAGGATAGTGTTAATGTGCGGGAATCGCTGGTCAGCGCGGACTCGGTGGGTCAAAGGTCGAAGGGCCAGTTTCCGCGCTGTATCTCTAAACTAAACTAACACTAAAGCATAGAATTGCATTGATGTGGCGTCACATAGAAACATGATTGTATTTCCATTGTCTCTGTTATTAGGTTTATTAGGTTTTCCTTTATGGAAAATATGGATCAACTGGCTAACCCTAACCACCCACTTATGTGGAAACTGCACTAATGTTGCATTAGTCATTTGTGTAGAAATGTGCCAACTGGCCAGAAAGCACTTCTAATAGAGAGAGTCCTGAAATGTCCTTAGTACCAAAACACATCAGCAGCTTGCCTGGATGGATGAGAATAAATGTGTTCAAATTTAACTCCAAATTACAGGTTTGTGAAGGAAAACTTGTTCAGCCCACTGAATACTGAGGCTGGGAAAACGGTAACTTGTAAATTACCGATACCAACATCAAAGTGTGTTTTAACTAAGGAAGATGAAATCAAAGAAATATGGATCCCATTTTATCACATTTTAAAAGATGTTATCCACTGGGTTAAATATCCTTCCACACCGGGGCTGTGAGCAAGATAGAGGGGCAGAGAGTGCATGCACAATACAGCTCCTCCCCTAATAATCATCCATAAAGTAACGTGAGCCAAAGGCATAAGCACATGCTCACTCAAGAGTCAAGAGTATTTTATTGTCATCTGTCCCAGATGGAACAATGACATTCTTACTTGTAACAGCACAACAGAATATGTAAACATAGTACTCTGTAAACAAAAAGAATGTTCAGTGTGTGTGTGTACATATAGACACACACACACACTCGCACGCATACACATGAAAACAAACTATAATAGTGCAAAAGGCAAAACCAATGCCCCCCAAGTCTATGTAGTTCAGAGCTTAAAGAAAGGTTATGTGTGTGTATGTATACATTACGCACATACACACACATACACACACATCTGGACACGTAAAAAAACAAATAACAGTGCAAAAAGACAAAACCAATGCCCTCAAGTCTATGTGGTTTGGAGCTTATTTGGAATGACATGTGTACAAACCCCTCTAAAGTTGATGTCTCTGCTTGCCCTGCTGCCAGCGTGAATCATTCTTGGCATCAATCTCCGCTGATGAAAATGATACATTAACCATGAAGTTACTTGATACAATTTAAAATGAAAATAAACGCTGTACTTAAACCAGCTAATGAAATATTAACACTTGATTGTACTTTTGGAGTGCAAATTTTCTTTTAGTCTGATTCAAAATGAAATGCTGTGCAAATTGGCATAGGGTATTAAATCAAATAACTGTAACCCAGAGCCAGTCTTCTGCTTGTACTCAGGATAATAGTGATTATGAAAACCCAGATGGACGTTCTGATGAATCTGACACTTACGAAGATCCACGGGAAGATGGGGAAGGTGATGAAAACTATGAGCCACCTCCGAGTGAAAATCCCAAGAAAATAATTCCAAACATTTCTCCATGTTTTAAAAGTGAATATGCAGGTATTCTATGATTCATATGTTTTCAATTCCATTCGGGTTTGTTTATCTCTTGTGAATTTACAGTTGCAAGAATTTGTGTGGTTGAAAGTTATGGGCCTGTCTCACTTAGGCAACTCTTTAGGCAACTGCCAGGGACTCATTTTAATGGAATTCACCTACAACAACTGGTGACAACCAACGACAGCTCCTACGACAACCTACGACAGCAGGAATTGTCGCCACTGTTGCCGAACATTTTTCAAAATGTTGAAAATTTTGCGGGAGTCGCCTGTAGTCGCCCAAAAAAGCGTCTAAACGGGACAGGCCCTTTAGTAAGCACAAAGTATTTACAGTGTGAGCACATTCAGAAATGCAATCTTTAGATCGATCACTTGTATTGAAAAGGAACTATGTATCTTGCTCCCTTGCTCGAGATTGCCACTAAGTTCTGTTCTCTGCTTTTCAATATAAGAAGTGGCCGGGTAATCACCGGTGCCAGGAAAGGTGTGGCCCAACGCACACTGAGGGGGTATCTGCTGCAGAAATGTTCCAACGTGCACATGTCCCAAGGTGCCATGGGCAACACAACTGGTCTTCTGCTGACCATCTCAAACTCCGTTCCACAGTTAGTGACGGATGGGGAGAAACAGTTCACAGGTCCTGACTGAATTGACTTGAGTTGATTGTGAAAAGTGATACAAAGTTCCTTGAAGGTGGAACCGCAGGTAGATAAGTTGGTCAAAAAGTTGAGTGTAGATGTTGGCGTTAATCAGTATTGAGTACAGTGAAAGACTTGTGATGTTCGCTAACCAGTCAGCGGAAAGATAATACATGATTATAGTGGAACTATCCAAGGTGTATAGATACATGATAAAGGGAATAATGTGAATGATGTTTAGTGCAAGATAAAGAACAGTAAAGTCAGATCAAAGATAGTCCGAGGGTCTCCAGTGAGGTAGATAGTTGCTAAGGACTGCTCTCGAGTGCCTGATAGCATGGTTCAGTTGCCTGATTACAGCTGGGTTGAGGGTCAGTTTGTTGCGGAAGAGTGGGGTGGGAGACAAGGTCGGGGGTGAGGGGGGAGTATGGTCCGGGTCAATCAGATGATGAAGGATTTGTTGAGAGGGGTGGCAATCCCAATCTAATTTTTGGAGCAAGGTGTAGAATTTATTTTACACAAAGAGCAGTCAGTTCAAGAGCAAACTCTGGTCGGTTCAAGTAAGTTCCTTTAAGTTTCACCAAAGCAGGTTTCATTTTTGTTGTGATGGCTTGCCTCCTCGGACCTGAATTAATATTATGGGGTTGGTGTGCAGTCACCGCCCCTTGCTGCTAGACAGCGCTTGCAATATCCAGGTGTCTCCATGCATCATTCTGTTAAACACCTGAGGGAACAAAGAACAAAAGTGCACAACTCAGGTCAAAGTCCCATTGATCGAGTTTCAGATTAAATTCTTATCACATCAGCACAAGCTTTGCATGAAGGCATCTCCAGGGCAGCAGAGTGGTGCAGTGTGTAGACCTGCTGTGTCGCTCGCTGCCTCACCAACCCAGGTTCAACCTTGACCTCAGGTGCTGCCCATGAAGTTTGCACTTTATCATGTGACTTCATGATTTCCCCCAGTTCTCCGGTTCCTTCTCTCATTCCAGAGACGAGTGAGTTGGAGGGTTAACTGACCTCTGTAAATTGGTCCTTTTGTGTAGAATTGAAAGGGACCTATTGAAAATGTGGTATTAATGTAGGATTAGTGTAAGTGTGTAGACTAGGTGGGCCGAAGGAGCTGTTTCTGCACTGTATCTCTCTGTGACTTGGGTGGCACAGTGACACAGCTGCCTCACAATACCAGAGACCCGGGTTCGACCCTAACATCGGATGCTGTCTGCGTAGAATTGCTGTGACCGCATGAGTTTTCTCCGGGTCCTCCGGTTTCCTCTCACATCTGAAAGATTTCCATGTTTGTAGGTTAATGAACCTCTGTAATTGCCCCTGGTGTAAGGGGAGTGGATGCAAAAGTGGAATAACTTAGAATGTGGGCGGAACGGTGGCACAATGGTAGAGTTGCTCCCTTACAGCACTTGCAGCGGCCGGAGTCCCAGGTTCGATCCCGACTACGGGTGCTGTCTGTACGGACCGCGTGGGTTTTCTCCGAGATCTTCAGTTTCCTCCCACACTCGAAAGAGGTACAGGTTTGTAGGATAATTGGCTTGGTATAAGTGTAAATTGTCCCTAGTGTATACAGGATAGTGTTTGTGTGCGGGGATCACTGGTCGGTCTGGACTCGGTGGGCTAAAGGGCCTGTTTCCGCACAGTATCTCCAAACTAAACTAAACTAGTGTGAATGGTTCAATAATGATTGGTATGTACCCAGTGGGCTGAAGGGCCTATCTCTGAACTGAACTAAATACGGACTCCCTTCAGCCATTTCTAACATCTGAAATATGAAGAAATCTCCAAGTTCCCTCCTGTTCAGTGGCAGTACCGAGGTACAGTGAAAAGCTTTTGTTGTGTGCTATCCAGTCATTTACAGTGTATAGATACATGATAAGGTGAATAACATTTAGTGCAAGGTAATGCCAGCAAAGTCCAATCAATGATAGTCCGAGGGTCACAAATGAGGTAGATAGTAGTTCAGCACTGCTCTCTGGTTGTGGTAGGATTTCAGTTGCCTGATAACAGCTGGGAGGAAACTGTCCCTGAATCTGGATGTGTGTGTTTTCACACTTCTATACCTTTTGCCTGATGGGAGAGGGGAGAAGAGGGAGTGGCCAGGATGTCCTCGATTATGCTGCTGGCCTTGCCCTGAAAGCAATGCAAGATATCAGTGCTGGGTTGGTGACTCTGCCCGAATCTAAAGTTAATCCTCCACATCATTCCCATAGACAATCAAGCAGCAAGTCGGCCAGTGGTCCCTCCCTCAAAGCCGTCTCCAGTTCCAAATAAGCGGAAGGAGCCTCCACAGCTGCGGGGATGGAAGGAAGATGAGGTAAGGTCTTTCTCAAAAGTTGGTGTCCTCAACAGTGCTTGGCGTCTCCAGAAGGAGAACGTGATTGAGAGTCAGGAGTATCAGTGGAGATCACAGATTCCTGTTTACTGGGCTTGGTGACTTGCAAAGGAGGAATTCTAGACATGTTTCCCTGTACCAAGCACATGAAGCAAAAATGCAAAAGAGTGCCGAGAAGATTCGCAAGGATGTTGCCACGGACACGAGGGCTTGATCTGTGCGGAGAAGTTGGGCAAGCTAGGATTTTATTCCTTGGATCGCAGGAGGCTGATCTTATGGAGGTGTATGAAATCATGAGAGGAATAGAGAGAGTGAATTCACAGAGACTTTTACCCAGACTAGGGGAATCAGGAGATATAGGCTTAAGGTGTGATGGGAAAGATTTAATAGGATTCTGCAGGGTAACTTTTTCCACATAGAGGGTGGTGGGTATATGAGCCAGGTACTATAACAATATTTAAAAGACATTTGGACAGGTACATGGTTAGGAATGTTTTAGTGGGATGGGCCAAATGCTGGCAGGTGGCATTAGTGTAGATGGGGCATCTTGGTCAGCCTGGGCAAGTTGGGCTGAAGGGCCTGTTTCCATGCTGTAAGACTCTATGAGGTGCTCAGAAACTGGAATGAAAACAAGATATGCTGGAATCACTCAGTAGCTCAGACAGCACCTGCGGAAAGCAAAACAAAGTGAACATTCTAGATCAAAGACCCTTCATCAAGACCAAGAAGGTGGGTAAAAATGAAGTTATTTTAACATTGCAGAAAGGGTTGGGGAGGGATCATTAAGGGAATAGCTTTGATAAAGTAAGGTTGGAGGTGATTGAGGGGCATTGGGTTAATGGGGACTTATATAGACCGAGATGCTGGCCTTTAAAATGATGAAAGGGATAGACAGAGTTGACGTGGATAAGCTTTTCCCATTGAGGGTAGGAAAGATTCAAACAAGAGGGCACGACATGAGAATTAAGGGACAGAAGTTTAGGGGTAACATGAGGGGGAACTTCTTTACTCAGAGAGTGGTGGCTGTGTGGAATGATCTTCCTGCAGAAGTGGTGGAGGCAGGATCGATTTTAACATTTAAAAGTAAAGTGGATAGGTATATGGACGGGAAGGGAATGGAGGGGTATGGTCTGAGCGCAGGTAGATGGGACTAGAGGAAAATAAATGGTCGGCACGGACTGGAAGGGCCGAAAGGCCTGTTTCCGTGCTGTAATTGTTATATTGTTATATTATATCAAACCCGAAACCAAAAAGACAATTCCAACACATTAGGTAGTGTCTGTGGCGAGAAAAACTGTGAATTAATATCATAGATGAATCAACGGCTTGTTATATTTAGATTCTTAAAGCTACCAAAATGTTTGGACAGATCATCTGTCTGCATTTACTGTCTCAGCATATGTAGGATTCAATGTGCAGGATTGATCTCCACAGCTGACAGGTCTCTTGTAAGGCAGAGACGGCTCTGAATGGTGACTAGCCTCAGCAATGTACACAGGTCACATTTGGCCCATTGAGTCCTTTCCAACTCCTTGTAAGGACAATCCCGCTAGTCACTCTGGCCCAGCAAATTATTTCCGCTTAGATACTTATCCAATTCCCCTTTGAATGCTAGCGTTTAATCTGCTACTGTATGTAATTGTCCAAGACAGTTCATTTGTCAAAAATGCAAAATTGACTTCATTCAAATGCCACTCTGGATAAGCTTATCCAGTGGCATTTGAATGGTCAAATTTATATATATATATATATATATATAATTTATTTATATATATTTCTTAGTTTAGTAAGAAAGAAATGCAGATGCTGGCAAAATCGAAGGTAGACACAAAATGCTGGAGTAACTCAACGGGTCAAGCAGCATCTCTGGAGAGAAGATGGGTGACATTTTGGGTTGAGACCCTTCTTCAGATCTTTTCTTACTCTGTTTGTATCCTGATTGCAACTTCACGGTGCAACTTTGATTTTCACCGGTGTGGGCAGGTTGGGCCGAAGGGCCTTTATCCATGCATTATCACTCAATGACTCAATGGCTGATAAATGATTTAGATCTGAACATTAAAAATGCCATTCTTATAACAAATGATTTTTCTAGAGAATGGCACCAAGTGGTAAAAGCATACAAGATCACATGCATATCCTGCAAATGTATTTGGTGAATGAAGTGAGCTGATTGTAAACAACTGTTGTTTTATTTTAATGCTTTTGTTTTATTGGGATACTGTATTTAATTGCAGGGTGATTACATTGTCCCAATGAGGGATAGTGAACCCGATGATGCATACATTGACCCCACAGAAAAACGTGTCCCTCAACCACTGTTGAAACGTAAGTTCTTGCATCTCATAGTTCAAACATAAAACTAGTCCATGCCAACTCACAACAATCCCGTCAGCCTTATATCCCTGTAATCTGTTTGCCCATTAATGCCCCCCTGACTCCTTACCAACCAATGACATGGCAGGTCACTAAAGTGACACACCAACCAACACGTGGGATATGAGTAGAAACAGCTGCACTACATGGAGAGGGGAAGAACGTGCAAACTCCACGCACACCTAAGAAGACAAGAATTTATCTTCATGTAAATTACTGGTCCAAGGGGTAATTTGCTGAAGCACTCATTATGTACCAGAAACTGAATCAGATCAACATCATAATAAATGCAATCAAAGAAAATTGCATCAAAGAATTTCAATAGCATTGACATGGTTATTAAATGCATGGCGGCAGTTTGGGAAATATGGTTTGTTAAAGCATGTAAATCTGTTCACAGCTGCTGTCTAGTTTAGAGATACAATGTGGAAGCAGGCCCTTTGTCCCACCAAGTCCGCGCTGACCAACCACCCCTGCACACAAGGGATATTTTACAATTATATCAAGCCAATTAAGAGATACAGAGGGGAAACAGGCCCTTCGGTCCACCGAGTCCGCACCGACCAGCGATCCCCACACATTAACACTACTCTATGCACACCTGAGACAATTTACAATTATACCAAGCCAATTAACCTACAAACCTGTGCGCCTTTGAAGTGTGGGAAAAAAACGAAGATCTTGGAGAAAACCCACGCAGTCACATGCTCAAACTCCATACAGACAGCACCCGTAGTCGGGATCGAACCCAGGTCTCCGGCGAATGGGTGCTGTAATACAGCAACTCTACCCCTGCACCACCGTGCCGACCTGTCAGGCAGATTCAGCCTAGATATGATCATAGAAACAAAAAAAAACTCCTATAATGGAATCTGGGTGAATGTCATCTTTCTATCCTTTTAGCAATGGTGGACAGGGAGAGCTAGAATGGTTAATACAGATCAGACTAATTGATTTTTTTATCTTCTTGAAGCCAATTTGATATTTTTCCTCTGGGCTTCCTACCTGACAGGATATAATTGTTAAAATGAAATCACATTTGAAACAATTATGCTTAGCTCCGTAATTAGCATGCATGTGAGTGAATGAAGACGTGATCAGGTTTCTAAATTGGAGAGAAATATAAAGTGAGCAATCTATTTAAGGTGGAGATTGAGGACGGGTTAAATGATAGGATCCTTATTCAGAAGCGTCCAGAGATATTAGAACGATGTGGTGAGGACAATGAAGTAAGAAAACACTTCTTGAATAAAGACTATTACAGATAGCAGACTCACTCACGGTATTTTACATACCTATACATTCAGTCTATGATTTCCTTACATTGCCCAGGCATTTGCAAGGATATGTGGAATGAACTGACAGAGGAAGTAGTTGAGGCAGGTACCACAACAAAATTTAAAGAACATTTGGACAGATAAATGGATAGGAAAGGTTTAGACGGAAGCCAAATGGAGACAAATGGGACCAGCTTAAATGGGGCATCGTGGTTGGCATGGATGAGGTGGGCCGAAGATTCTGTTTCCATCCTGTCTGACTCTATGAAATGATAGTGTACATACAAGACCTCACCAGATGCAAGCCTTGAATGCCGCAGTGGACTTTAACTTAATGGTTAAGACCAACTGGAACTTTAACGATTTAATCTGTGGCCTTTCTTGGGCAAATATTAGAAAATTAGTTCGATTTCAAAATTTCACCCTATCACTGCTTCAAAATCTAACGATCTTCTCACTCTCCCCTCAACAGTCTCACTGATCGCACTTCCATCAGCTCCCGATCAATCCTCCCCCCTCAGTCATCTCTACCACCGCACCTTGTAACATGCTCCCTCCCCACACAGTGCGCGAACCCTGAATATATTTGCAAGAGTCTTACAACGCCCACCTCATTATCTGTTCTTTATGTGTATTTGGGAAGTTAATGGGCAGGTGATAATTGTGAATAGGATTCACCCCTAATGACTACGAAAAATTAAAAGAGCAAATTACCCCCTGGGTCTGCGAGAGCAGGGGCGGAAGATGACTCATCGGATGACAACCCGGTGACCGACCCTGGCATGAACACGACGATGAAGAAGACAATCGGCACGGCACGTACAACATCAGCTGCAGGACAAGACCTACAAGTGTGTAGCTGCGGCTGGTCCAAGGTAACATCCATCAGAGGCTTAAAAATACATCAAGGGCGGATGAAGTGCTTGAAAGAGGTGAGGCCGAGACCTCGCATTGATCAGTATCTCCTGACAGAAAGATCAAATCAGTCGAGTGAAACTCAGCGGCAGGATACAACCCACAGTCCAACGTGCATCAATACCTCAGTGGCCAAGGAGAGTAATTCAAGCACAACATCTGAGAACCCGGAACCCAGCCAGATGCAGCCTGCTTTGGAGAAGATCATGCAAGGCCACAGACATCATGTGAAGTGGCCAAAGTCCAGCAGCATGAAAGAGTGGGCAACAATCGACGCAGACCTGAGTAAGATCCTAGACGGACTTCAAGGAACAGTGGAGAAGAAACTGGAGAAAATGAGTGATCTGATCTACTCCAACGGGGCAGAAAGGTGCAGAACCAAAAAGGAGGAAACAACAACCCATCATAAGCTCAGAAGGCAGCGAGATATCAAGCGCCTAATCAAAGAGAGAAGGGACCCGAGGAAATGGTGGAGGAAATCCTCAATGGAGGAAAGAGTGGGCATCAACCTCCTGCAAGCAGATATAAAGGAACGCCTGGGAAGACTGCGGAGAGCAGAAATCCTCAGAACTCGACGCAAGATGAAGGAGAGGGCAAGAACATCCTTCTACAAGGATCCCTTCAGGTTTGTGAAAGGACTCTTCACAAAGGAAAAGAGCGGGTCACTTAAGGTGCAAAGAGGGAATTGGAGGACCACCTGAAATCAACGTACACAGACAACAGAATACAGTCTTACTGTCTTACAGTCAAACAACAGAATACAGAACATCATGGCAATCGCTGGAAGTGGGAATAATGGCAGGTTGCACCATCTCCCCGCTAGCCTTGGAAGTGGAAGTGACCGTCCGAGATGGAAGTGATCATCCGAGCTTCCAAGTGGGTCGTAGGGGGAGCGCGGCTGCAGTCTGGGCAGCGGCAACCTCCCATTCGCGCTTACATGGATGACATGACCACCCTGAACTCAACCATTGCATGTACCAAGCGCCTGATGGAAAAGCTTCATGCAAACATAACATGGGCCTGGATGAAGTTAAAACCCAGCAAATCCAGGAGCATATCCTTCATCAGAGGAAAAATGGTCGAAAAGCGATTTCACATTGATGAAACACCCATTCCATTGGTGTCAGAGCTGCAAGACAAGACTTTAGGACGGTGGTACAATGCAAGCCTCAAAGACTCAGACCAGTGTGACCAACTGAGGGAGAAAAACCATCAAAGGCCTTGCTAGCATAGACAAGACCTCGCTTCCTGGTAAGCTGAAACTGTGGTGACTGCAGTTTGGATTGCCCCCCCGTCTGATGTGGCCTCTGACGGTCTATGAGGTCCCCCTCACCAAAGTGGCTTGGAGAAGATCCATCATGTTCTCTCTGCCAAACCCCAGCAACATTAAGGCACATCCTCGCGGTACCGCCAATGCCCTCCCTCCCCCAACGCCTGGTTCTCGAACACCACCCCTTTTGTAATGCAGGACAACTTCCAGAGAAGCCATTTGCAAGAAAGGAACCGACCCTCCTGGACACTGCTCGGGACTGGAAAACGCAGGCTGAGCTAGACCAGAAGCTCATCTTTCCACCAGAGATCATCACAACTACTCAGGCCGGACCTGATCTTGTGGTCAACCTCACAGAAGTCCCTGTACATCGTGGAGTTAACTGTGCCTTGGGAGGCAGCAGTTGGTTAAGTGCATGAACGCAAATGTCTGAAGTATTCTGACTTAGCAGCCGAGGCAGAACAACGCGGCTGGTGTACCCAGGTGCTCCCTGTAGAGGTTGGTTGCAGAGGGTTTGTAGCCATGTCAACAACCAGACTCCTGAAGGGAATGAGAGTTCGAGGACAGGCCTTCCGGCAAGCCGTCAGATCGCTGACAGAGGCTGCCGAGCGAAGCAGCAACTGGCTGTGGCTGAAGAGGAAGGACTCCAACTGGGCTGCAAAATGACCAGCAAGAGGGGTAAAACGGAGGGGAGCACACCTGGGATGCCAGGTGTTGCTGTTGAGGTGTTGTGGGCCTATCAACAAAACACCAAGGAAGGAGGGTGCCCACCTGATGACCCCAATTAAGTTTTTACCCCTAACCCCACTCAAGATAGTAAGAAGGTGCCAATAATAGTAGGGGTTGTAATTTCAAGTCCTATAAGCTCAACTGCGTCAGGACCCTTCTTCAGACTTGGGCAATAGGTGGGACAATGATTTCAGCATGATTTAAAAAGAAATGAGTATTAAAGATGTTACAGACTGAGATTTCAGAAGAATTACCTTAAAATAAAAATCCAGTGAAAAGAGGCAGCAACTAGAGGGCTATTTATTTGTTAAACTAACTTCAAAGAATATATTGAGAACTGGGGCATGTTCATTAGAACCGTTAACGTTAGAACCGTAAACAAATTCTGGTGCCTTCCTTTCACATTCACTCTCAAGTTGCCAGTGTACGCTGCGGGTTGTGGCTTTCTATTAGAGGTGAACGTTGCAAAGACTACCTCTGTATGTGTTCGGCATGATTATGCTATATTTAATTTTTTTTAAATCTTAATCATAAAATGATTTTCAAATGTGTCTATCTATCTCTTCATTAAATTATTCCTTTGTTTCATCAGCTCCTCGGGTGAACAGAGCAGGCAAGCCACCCAACAAACCTACAGGTTTATCATCCAGTCCCAAGGCAGGATACTTCCACGATTCAGGTACTCAAGTGCCTTTGATGCAAATTATCAGATGCTGTTCAAAATGCAACAGCTTGTAATTGTAGTGCAATTCATGCACTGTTGTCGCCTTGGGATCTTTTAAAAACTGAAGAGGAAAATTGCAATGGATAGACACAAAAAGCTGGAGTAACTCAGCGGGTCAGACAACATTTCTGGAGAAAAGGAATAGGTGACGTTTCAGATCGAGACCCTTCTTCAGTCTCAGATCCGAATCGTGACCTATTCCTTCTATCCAGAGATGCTGTCTGACCCACTGAGTTACTCCAGCTTATTGTGTCTCTCCTCAGTTTAAACCAACATCTGCAGTTCCTTCCTTCACGAGGAGATTCACATATTTCTGCTGGGGATTTCCACTAACATGCAAACAAACCTTTGTTCTGGCAAGTGTGGAAAGTGGACTGTAAGTTGGTTTTGTGCTACCTGGAAGATAGCCATCATTTTGCTTAAACTTGCACAATTCCTTTCATTCTGTGCAATCCATCATTCCGACGGTAATGGCAAAATTAGCAATAACTTCAAAAGTATATATTCCAACGTACACTACACTTTGTGGATAGCTTGGCCCAAAATATTATTCACTTAGCCAGGATGAATATAGTTTTGGAGAACATATTTCTCTAAATTTCCATCAGTTCACAAAGTCAGCAAGTCATACAGCAGATAATCAGGAAGACCAGTGGAATAGAGTTTAACTATCCAGACCACACTTGGAACACTGCATACAGATCTGAGCTCCTTATTTAAGGAAGTATATACTCATTGGAGTTGTTACAGAAACAACTTATATGAATAACGCTGTGTTGAAGTGACCTTATTGGGAAAAGTTGAGGAGATTGGGCCTTATATGATCTGGAATTTAGATTGAGAAGTTAACTTATTGAAATGGACAAGCATCTATAGGAGTTTGTGTTAAAGAAGGAACTGCAGATGCTGGAAAATCGAGGGTACACAAAATGCTGGAGAAACTCAGCGGGTGCAGCAGCATCTATGGAGCGAAGGAGATAGACAACGTTTCAGGCCAAAACCCTTCTTCAGACTGATGGGGTGAAGATGGGTTTCGGCCCGAAACATTGCCTATTTCCTTTGCTCCATAGATGCTGCTGCACCCGCTGAGTTTCCCCAGCATTTTGTGTACCATCTATAGGAGTTTGATGTAATGGGTTCTGTGGTGATGTTCCCTCAAATGTGAGAATCCAGGCATGGTCTCAGTGTAAAGGGTGAAGACCAGAACAATAAAGGGCTTTCTCATCATGGGAATTTGCTATCCATGGGAATTTTGGATGTACGCTATTGGGCATATTGAAGAACAAAATAGATGGATTTGTCGTCTTTCGGATCAAGTAGAACAAGCAGGAAAGTTGACCTTGGGCAAATGAACGGCTATGATCTGCATGTGTGGTCAGACTGCTGAATAGTAGCTTCACTCCTGCTACTATTTCTCTTGTGTTTTATCTTACCTTCCCATACACAGGCAAATGCATTGTTATGCATTCCCAAGTATAGACAATAGGAAAGACATAAGGCCGGGTAACAACAAAGAGGCAACATTCCCCTCCATTATTTTCCCTCCCTTGCAGATCATGGACATTAGACAGGCCAGTTGAAGTTAGAGGGTGGGAGGTCGAAGAACGATTATGGTTGTGACGAAAAATCCAGATCTATAATTGAATGGTTTTGCTTCAAAATTATTGCTTTGTTACGATTATAAATAACAATAACTGCAAAGTAGGATTCTGTTAACTAAAATTCTGCAACATTGAAATGCCTGTTTAATTTAGGAATGTGCAATTTAAAGAATGTTTAAATATACACCAAGGGCGCATGATACTGGTTCATGAGGACTTTTCTTTAGGATTGGTGAAGTAAATTAAAATTGAATGTAAAGCATTATAGATTCTGCTTAAATATAGAAAATATGAATATATTGAGAGAATTTAATTTAGAGATACAACGCGGAAACAGGCCCTTCGGTGAACCAAGTTCGCACCAACCTGTGATCCACACACATTAACACTACCCTACATACACTAGGGACAATCTGCATTAATGCCAAGCCAATTAACCTTCAAACCTGAACGTCTTTGGAGTGTGGGAGGAAACGGAAGACCTCGGAGAAATCCCAAACGGTGACGGGGAGAACGTACAAACTCCGTACAGACAGCACCCGTAGTCAGGATCGAACCTGGGTTTCTTGTACTGTCAGGCAGCGTCTCAACTGCTGCACCACCATGCCACCCCAGTAATCTGTTGTAATCTGGAGTAATCTAGTAACCTGGTCATCAGCCTATTGGTAATCTGTTTTTGGAAAATATGTAATTCTGCATTCATGAAACATGCACGTTTAGGTCATGTGTCTTCCTTATTTTATCCAGACCATGCTGCATCTGAGGCACAGACACGGTCAGAAAGCCCACAGTTTCAAGGTAAGAAATGTAGAAAGAATTAACTCTTCAATATATGGAACATGTAATGGTTCAGTGCAGGAACAGGCCTTTTGGCATTATGGTTAGGGCAGAAATGGTGGGCTAATCAAAACCAATTCCATCTACCTGCAGATGGTCCACGGCCCTCTATTCCCTGCTTATTCCCCGATTGTGGATGATCAGCCACGATCACATTGAATGGCATTGCTGGCTCGAAGGGCCGAATGGCCTACTCCTGCACCTATTGTCTATTGTCTATTGTGTCTATCTAAAAATCTTAAATGTCACAATCTTATCTGGTCCTACCACCTCCCCTGGCAGCATATCCCAGGCTTCGACTAAACATAAAGTCTCATATTGTGCAAGCATCAACAAAGAAGTCCACTTCTGACTTTATGTTCAAACAAATGTTATTGATGCAGCATCTGAAGATGGTTGGGCCTAGTACACAGTCCTAGGGAATCCCCCTGCCATGATATCAGCGTACAGGCGAATGGTGTAAAAAACTGCAGCTCTCCTCCTTTGTGCAAGTTGTGAATCCAATCTTGGACAATTTACCCCTTGATGCCAAACTGACGTCAGTTTTTACCAGGAGCAAAGGCTGCTTCATTCTGCCAAGAGTGTAGTAAGGAACTGCAGATGCTGGTTTAAACCAAAGATAGACACGAAATGCTGGAATAACTCAATGGGTCAGACAGCATCTCTGGAGAAAAGGAATAGGTGACGTTTTGGGTCAAGATCCTTCAGACCCGAAACATCAGCTATTCCTTTTCTCCAGAGATGCTGTCTGACCCACTGAGTAACTCTGTTTTTCTGTGTCTATCTTCATTCTATCAAGTGCTGCATTGATGTCAAGGCAGTCATCCCCACCTCACCTCTGAAATGCAGTTCTTTGATCCATGTGGGAACCAAGGTCGTGACAATTTCTGAAGCTGAGTAATGCTGGTAAATCTCAAGCTGGACACCCATGAGCAGATTATTGGAGAGTAAGCATGGTTTGGTAGCACTACCGATGATGCCTTCCATGATTGAGAGCTTCATGGCATGCCAACAATTATTTCCATAACTTAGAAACATAGAAAATAGGTGCATGAGAAGGCCATTCCGCCCTTTGGACCAGCACCGCCATTCGATAGGATCCATTCCCACTTTCTCACTATATCCCTTGATTCCATTCGCCCGAAGAGCTGTATCTAACTCTCTCTTGAATACATCCAGCGAATTGGCCTCCACTGCCTTCTGTGGCAGAGTATTCCACAGATTCACAACTCTTCGAGTGAAAAAGTTTTTCATCATCTCAGTCCTCAATGGCCTGTCCCTTATTCTTAATTCCAGACCGAGGAAACTGCAGGTGCTGGTATTTTGTGTAGAAAACAAACTGATGAAGTAACTCAACTGATCAGGCAGTATTTGGGAAGTTAAAGGGCAGGTGATATTCTGGGTCAGGAACCTTCTTCAGACTGATTGTAGTTGGGGGAAGAAAGTTGGAAAAGAGAAGTGGGTTTAGTTTTGTTTAGTTTATTGTCATGTGTACCCCAGGTTAGGGTTGCCAACCGTCCCGTATTAGCTGGGACATCCCGTATATTGGGCTAAACTGGTTTGTCCCGTACGGGACCACCCTTGAACCGTATTTGACCGCAACTACTCGGGTTGAGGGGACTGTCGGGTCGGAGCACCTCATCCGACCCCGCCTCACCCGTCCCGATGTAGTGCAGCCCATGGAGTGCAGCAGCAGCGCCTCACCCGTGGCCCTGTCGGTCGGCAGCCCGGCCAGCTGTCCGACCTTCAGGCCTTCGCTTACCGCCAACACCACCACCCCTCCTTCTCATGGACGATCATCATGAGTTGGATGGGGTGCTGGACGTTGCTCGCGACATCGCACGGGCCAAAACTCCTCAGCTGGCCCGCCGGCTGGGCATTGTGTGCAGTTCAGCACCCGGACCAACTCATCATTCACCCAGCCACGGCCGAGTCATTTAACAAATTGCCGTCTCAAATTTGTCCCGTATTTTGACCTTTTGTTGCTTATTTGGGAGTGGGATAGTTGGCATCCCTAACCAAGGTACAGTGAAAAGCTTTTGTTAGGGTCGGAACAAAGCCTAACAAGTGATGTGGATACAGATGAGCACTTCATTCCAAGCACCTTGGTTCCTAATAGTGGTGACTTATGAAGAGAATCTTTGCTGAATATTCTATTACCTTTAATTGAATTAGTATTCAGTGTAACTGCTTCACAGAAGCCACCTGGAAATGTCAGTTGATCCAAAAGTAACACTGTGCCAAAGTTAGAATTAAAACATTCTTTCAGTATTGGTGAGGGTTATGGTTTAGGATAATTTGAACTCAACAAATATTCGAACTGTTGAAGGGAAAATAGTTCAATACTAATTTATTTGTCACATATTCAACTGAACAGTGATATTCATTTTGCGTAAATAACACACGCGGGCACTGACATTATTGCCGCCCCTATTCCAAAGACCAGTTGACCCGCACGCTCGATGTACTGGAGCAGTTCCCGCGAACCAACATCCCTCTACTCTCCTCGCCCGACCATCTTTGTGTCCCAGGGGGGCGCTTCCTGCAGCCGAGCGAAAAGGGCTGGAGACATCGCCTTCCTACCAGTCATTGCTCAACGCGTCCCATTTCTCCAGCTCCATCCCGGTTTTGCCGTCTGCCGAGCCTCCGGGTCGGTTCCCGGTCCCATCGACCGATGAATCTTCGGGCGATGTCCCGCCGAAAGCGAGACTTCGGGCGGGCTCCCGGTCCCACGGATCGACGAGAAACAGACAAAGACAGCAATTCACATTTCTCTTCTGAATCCCGGCACATCCTCTGCACTTTGGTCATGCCGACTTTTTGAATGATGATGATCCCACCTTTTTCTCGCCCTAGGTTGTGGTAATAGATGAACTCACATTCAGTCCCTCCTCGGTGGCTGGAAATACAAATGCAACAACAGATCCAGTCCAGCCCTCTGGTGGCTGTACACAAAAATGCAGCATCAATGCAGGAAGCTGACAGCCAAGGTCGCCCTCAGCATCTAGTAGTTTAATTTGCAGCAGTATGGAAGTCTTTTTAAAGCCAGCGGACTGATGAACAAAGTAATTTCCTTACCCATCTGAAAGCCAACCATACCCTCCACCCGAGATACCCACTCAACCTCGGATGTTTTGGTCCACAGCACTGCACCACATTCATTCAAAACAAGGGCAACAGGCCCAAAATTCTCATCAATATCAATTTAGTTTTTAGTGTTAGTTTGAGATACAGCGCGGAAACAGGCCCTTCGGCCCACCGGTTCTGCGCCAAATATTTGAGAATATTTATTATCAAAAACTTACAAAGAATGCAATTTAAAATTCACAATTCAAAGAGCATCTATTGTTCTAAAAAAAAGCATATTCTTCAGCTTGATCAGTGTGAGTTGCTGCAAACTAGAATTTAGTTTAGTTTAATTTAGAGATACAACACGGGAATAGGCCTTTCGGCCCATCGTATCCGCACTGACCAGCGATCCCCCACATTAACACTACCCTACACACATTAGGATCATTGTACATTTATACCAAGCCAATTAATCTACAAACCAGTACATCTTTGGAGTGTGGGAGGAAAACGAAGATCTCAGAGAAAACCCACGCAGGTCACAGGGAGAACGTACAAACTCTGTACAGGCAGCACCCATCGTCAGGATTGAACCCGGGTCTCTGGCGCTGCAAGGGCTGTAAGGCTGAAACTCTGCCGCTGTGCCACCGTGCCACCCAATGGGGAAGACACAGAATGCTTGAGTAGTTCAGAGGGTCAGGCAGTATCTCAGGAGAAGATGGATAGGCATCATTACGGGTCTGAAGAAGGGTCCCAACCCAAAATGCTGCCTACCCGTGCTTTCCTGAGATGCCGGCTGACCCGCTGACATACTCCAGCACTTTGTGTCTTTTTTAGACCAGCATCTGCAGTTCCCTGTTTCTATATTTGAATTGGGGAGCTTGACGCATACGTGCAAATCAATTTGTTGTTAAACAAACCTGAAACTTGTCAATTTTGGGAAACTTCTCAACATATTAGCTGTGTTTTCATCTTTTTAATACGTGTCCTCCTCTCACAGATGTGTACGAAGTTCCAGATGAAGTGGTAAGTTTCTGATAAGTTAATAGCAATGATTTGTGAAATCTATACAAATATTAATACAAATGTATACAAATGTTGCCTTAATATGTCAGAAAAATATAAGCTTCTGAAATTTCAGGATAGGGTTTACCTTATTTCACCTGAAAAGAATAATCTAAATCAGATGGGGTTAGCAAATAAATAGCTCTCTCCTCGTTTCTATATACTGGCTTCCTTTACTTACACTCTTAGTCCTGATGCATAGCTCGTCTAAAACTATGTCCATCCCTTGGCCTCTATAAGGTCATAAGTGATAGGAGCAGAATTAGGCCATTCAGCCCATCAAGTCTACTCTGCCATTCAATCATGGCTGATCTATCTCTCCCTCCTAACCCCATTCTCCTGCCTTCTCCCTGTAACCCCTGAAGTTTATTCATTGACCTGAAGCATTAGTTCTGCTTTTCTCTCCCACATATGTTGCCAGATCTACTGAGTATATTCAGAATGTACTGTATTATTTCATAAAAGTGCCTGCAGCGCGGTGCTTTTCTCCTTGATCATTCTGTTAGATCACACATTGATTGTAACCAAAGGTGTGTTTTGCAACATGAGTGTACAATGCAGTATTTCTCTAATCATGTTCCAAAATCTGATGTAACCTGATATTTGTTCTTTTGTCCTTAGGAGCCTTCACCACCAATGTTCAGGTACGTTGCAATTAAAAGCGAATGTGAGAGATGTTACGGAGTTTGATGAATTTATCTTTGAACTTTGATTTTTTATTAGCCACAAGTAAGCAATTTACATGGTGATCCATTCATCCACAACAAATCAATTTTCTTCAGGTTGCCAAGCAGGAATCTGGGAATTCCCCCAGATCCTTTACGGCATGATCGCGCAGCACTAGAGCTGCTGCCTCACAGTGGCTGAGAACCAGGATCGATCCTGACCTCGGGTGCTGCCTGTGCGGAGTTTATACGTCCTTCCTGTGAGCGGGTGGGTTAGCTCTCGTCACTCCAGTTTCCTCCCACATACCAAAGATGTGCAGATTTGTGGGTTAATTGTTCCTGGTGCGTAAGACGCAGAAGTGAGATAACACAGAATTAGTGTATGGGTGACCAATGGTCGGCGTGAACTTGGTGGGCCAAAGAGCCTGTTTTGACTCTATATCGGGAACTAAAACTTGACTTTAGTTAGATCCATGCTGGATCTACTGGTCTTGTTACTGCCAGAGTTCCAGTGTCCAGGGAGCCCAAGCCCAGACCAATTACAGTGCAGGATGACAACATCCTCAGTCATACATGGGACACTATTTGAGGCTGTTGGGGATTTTGACACAAACATTATTCACAAACAAACCTTTAACAGAAGCTGGGAGACAGTAGTTTTATCCTGGAGATAGCCCATAGGAAAGACCTCAGAAATCTAATGGATGTTATTAAATAAATTTAGTGTTCAGCTTTTACTTTTTAACATCTGTTTCTGTACAATCTTTCTGAATATTTGCATGTAAGGAATACAAATAATGTATCTGTACAATGATAGACAGAAGATAGACCATCTCTCAGTCTGAAGAAGGGTCTCAACCCAAAACATCACCCATTCCTTCCATCCAGAGATACTTCCTATCCCACTGTTACTCCAGCATTTTGTGACTATCTTTGGTTAAAACAGCATCTGCAGTTTCTTCCTGCACAATATCTGCACAATGAATTGGAGGAGTTACTCTCCATGTTATTAACAGAGATGAATTAGCCAGCATTTTATATAGAGTCATAGAGTGTGGAAACAGGCCCTTCGGCCCAACTCTCCCACACGAGACAACAATGTCTCAGCTACACTAGTCCCACTTGCCTGCGCTTGGTCCATATCACTCCAAACATGTCCAATCTATGTACCTGTCTAACTGTTTCTTAAACGATGGGATAGTCCCAGCCTCAACTACCTCCTCTGGTAGCTTATTCCATACACCCGCCACCCTTTGTGTGAAAAAGCTACCCCTTGGATTCCTATTAAATCTTTTCCTCTTCACCATGAACCTATGACCCCTGGTCCTCGATTCCCCTACTCTGGGCAACAGACTCTAGGCATCTACCCGATCTATTCCTCTCATGATTTTGTACACCAATATAAGATCACCGCTCATCCTCCTGTGCTGCATGGAACAGAGACCCAGCCTACTCAACCTCTCCCTATAGCTCATACCCTCTAGTCCTCGTAAATGTTTTCTGAACCCTTTCAAACTTGACAATATCTTTCCCATAACATGGTGTCCAGAACTGAACACAATATTCTAAATGCGGCCTCACCAATGTCTTATAAAACTGCCACATGATCTCCCAACATCTATACTCAAAACTCTGACTGATGAAGGCCAAAGTGCCAAAAGCCTTTTTGATCACCTTATCTACCTGTGACTCAACCTTCAACGAACCATGCACCTGTACTCCTAGATCACTCTGCTCTACAACACTACCCAGAGGCCTACCATTTACTGTGTAGGTCCTGCCCTTGTTCGACGTCCCAAACACCTCACACTTTTCTGTATTAAATTCCATCAATCATTCCTCAGCCCACCTGGCCAATCGATTCAGATCCTGCTGCAATCTTTCTCAGTCTGTAAAACCACTCACTGTTGTATCATCAGCAAACTTGCTAATCTTGCCCTATATGGTCTCATCCAAATCATTGATGTAGATAACAATGACAGGCTCGGCACCGAACCCTGAGGCACACCACTAGTCACAGGCCTCCAGTCCGAGAAGCAACCTTCCACCATCACCCTCTGCTTCCTTCCATGGAGTCAATTTGCTATCCATTCAGCTATCTCTCCTTGGATCCCATGCAATTTAACCTTCCAGAGCAGACTACCATGCAGAACCTTGACGAATGCCTTACTAAAATCCATGTACCCAACATCTACAGCTCTGCCCTCATCAATCTTTTTGATCACGTCTTCAAAAAAATCAATCAGATTTGTGAGACACGACCTCCCATGTACAAAACCATGCTGACTATCCCTAATCAGCCCTTGCCCATCCAAATGCCTGTATAACCTATCCCTCAGAATACTCTCTAGTAACTTTCCAACTACAGATGTTAAGCTCACTGGCATATAGTTCCCAGCATTTTCCCTGCAGCCCTTCTTGAAAAGAGGCACAACATTTGCCACCCTCCAGTCTTCTGGCACCTCTCCTGGATTTAAGGACGACTCGTAAATTTCAACCAAGGCTCCTGCAATTTCCTCTCTAGTTTCCTGCAATGTCCTCGGATATATCTGATCAGGCCCAGGACATTTGTCTAGAAACATAGAAACATAGAAAATAGGTGCAGGAGTAGGCCATTCCGCCCTTAGAGCCTGCATCACCATTCAATATGATCATGGCTGATCATCCAACTCAGTATCCTGTACCTGACTTCTCTCCATACCCATGATCCCTTTAGCCACAAGGGCCACATCTAACTCCCTCTTAAATATAGCCAATGAACTGGCCTCAACTACCTTCTGTGGCAGAAGGTCTACCTTCATACACCTTCATACACAACAGTAACTTCAGTACTTCTTCGACGGTAACACTGACTGCTCACCAGCCACTTCCATTGACTGTCGCAAGTTCCTCCATCCTACTGTCTTTCTCCTCGGTAAATACAGAGGAGAAATACTGATTGAGGACCTTGCCCATCTCCTGTGGCTCCTCACAGAAGTGACCGCTTTTATTCCCGAGAGGTCCCACTCTCTCTCTAGTAACCCTTTTCCCACTTATGTATTGATAAAATATTTTGGGATTGTCCTTAATGCTACCCGCCAGAGCTATCTCCCGGTCCTTTTTTGCCCTTCTGATCTCCTTTTTTAGTTTACGCCTTGGCTCCCAAATCTCCTCCAGGGATGCACTTGATCCCAGCTGCCTATACCTGCCCCATGCATCCTTCGTGTTTTTGACCAATGCCTCAATTTCCCTCGTCAGCCAAGCTTCCTTATGTTTGCCTGCTTTGCCCTTCATTCTAATGGGGATGAACACATCCTGAGCTTTCTTCAGTATTTGAGTATAGGAGCAAAAGGAGTATAGGAGCAAAATTATTTGAATATAGGAGCAGGGAGGTTCTACTGCAGTTGTACAGGGTCTTGGTGAGACCACAGCTGGAGTATTGTGTACAGTTTTGGTCTCCTAATCTGAGGAAAGACATTCTTGCCATAGAGGGAGTACAGAGAAGGTTCGCCAGACTGATTCCTGGGATAGCAGGAATTTCATATGAAGAAAGACTGGATAGACTCGGCTTGTAC
Organism: Raja brachyura; assembly: GCA_963514005.1. The sequence goes on from OY740795.1 coordinate 51,293,183, forward strand.
TCGCTAGAATTTAGAAGATTGAGGGGGGATCTTATAGAAACTTACAAAATTCTTAAGGGGTTTGACAGGTAGATGCAGGAAGATTGTTCCCGATGTTGGGGAAGTCCAGAACAAGGGGTCACAGTTTAAGGATTATGCGAAGTCTTTTAGGAACGAGATGAAAAAAACATTTTTCACACAGAGAGTGGTGAATCTGTGGAATTCTCTGCCACAGAAGGTAGTCGAGGCTGGTTCATTGGCTATATTTAAGAGGGAGTTAGATGTGGCCCTTGTGGCTAAAGGGATCAAGGGGTATGGAGAGAAGGCAGGTACAGGATACTAAGTTGGATGATCAGCCATGATCATATTGAATGGCGGTGCAGGCTCGAAGGGCCGAATGGCCTACTCCTGCACCTATTTTCTATGTTTCTATGTTTCTAGACAAATGTCCTGGGCCTGATCAGATATATCCGAGAACATTGCACGAAACTAGAGAGGAAATTGCAGGAGCCTTGGTTGAAATTTATGTACACTTTTAAAAACATCCCACTTGGCCGATGTTCCTTTCCCCTCAAATAACCTGCTCCAGTCAACTTGAGCGAGACCTTCTCTCATATCCTCAAAGTTGACCTTACCCCAGTTGAGCATTTTAACACGTGTACCCTCTCCATTCCAATCCATAGCAATCTTAAACCTAACCGAACTGTGGGTGGTCACTGCTTCCCAAAAGGCTCCTCCACAAACACTTCATTAACTTGCACTTCCCAACACTAGATCCAGCATTGAACTCTCACGTGTGCGGGGCTCCACATTCTGCTTAAGAAAACTCTGTAGGAACACATTTGAGGAATTGCACCCTATTTAAACCCTTCACACTATGATTTTCCCAGTCTATATTGGAAAAGTTAAAATTCCCTACGACACCAAGCTTATTTGCTCTGCAGCTGCCTGCAATGTCCTGGTACATATGATGTTTATGAAAGAGAGGGTTAAAGGTTATATATTAATGATGTTGTGCTGGCACTGTCAGTCCGCTTACAAACACATATTTTAATTATTGCTGCTAATTAACTTAATCAAGAATTCAACAGATATTTATTGGAGGAAAAATATTAATTTTAACGTATTAACGTAAATCCCACAAATCATAAATCAAATGGACTGCATTGTGATAAATATGTTTGTTGTGACAGTGCAGTCATTTTTCTATCATCCAGTTGTATTCCACGTGATTTGGCATCTCTCTCGAATGTAACAAATTACAACGTCAGTCCTTTAATGTTGTCTTTTTTTTGCTACATTGTATAAGAGTGCCCCCAAGTGGCCACCTTAAAGGTTTTCACCCACAATCATCAACATTTTATACTGACCTTTTCTAAACAGTTATCTGATCTAAGATCTAACATTTTACTGTAACTGTTATCTTACCAACTGTTTTGGATTTGAAATTATCCACATCCTGGAAATAGAAAGAGGCTTGCTTGTTTTCAAAGCCATTTGATTTACAGTCACGCGATTTCAAATTTGTCAAAATATAGAATATCTTGTCAGAATATTGCAAGAAATAGCATGGCAGGCATAGTTGCTTCATTAGTTTTAGCTTTTTTAGTTTAGAGATACAGTGCGTAAGCAAGCCCTTCCACCCACGTGTCCGCGCCGACCAGCGATCCCCGCACATTATTTTACACTTATACCAGGCCAATTAACCTGTCTTTGGAGTGTGGGAGGAAACCGAAGATCTCGGAGAAAACCCACGCAGGTCACGGGGAGAACGTACAAACTCCGTAAAGACAACACCCGTAGTCCGGATCGAACGCGGGTCTCCAGCGCCGTGAGGCAGCAACTCTACCGCTGCGCCACTGTGCTGCCTTTAGTTTACATGGGGAGACTTTGTTAGGATGTTGATTATAACAATCGTGCACCCACCTAGAATCTTGCATTGGAGCAGTGAGGAGATCCACAACCATAGCAATGATGGCAATGTCAGTCCTTTTCAAAGGCTTTTCATCTTCTCTTAGCCAACGTCAATAAGCAACAAAGAGACTGCCTCAGATCCTCACCTTGATCAGAATATCATCAGCACACTTCAAGGACTGAACATAATTGTTTTATTCATCCCCTATTCCTTTACATCCTGGCAACATGTTCCCACATCTAAAACACTCACAGTCATCATCAGCTTTGGAATGTCCATCTCCCTTGCGAGTGCCTGTAGATGTCATCTTGTTAACATGGCTTCCTCCATCCAATCTCATTGTCTGCAACTGGGTTTCCACGACTTCAAATGAACAGGCAATCTTCAGTGTCGGAAGGAACTGCAGATGCTGGTTTAAACCGTAGGTTGACACAAGATGCTGGAGTAACTCAGCGGGACAGGCAGCATCTCTGGAGAGAAGGAATGGATGACGTTTCAGGTCGAGACCCTTCTCTGTTTCCCCTCATGTTAGCGTGTCACCTTTCCTCGTGGGGGAGAGGGACAGAGTTGTGTTGTGTTGGAGGACAGACGCTCATTCTGCACTTTCCCAAGCATTTCTCCAAATTGATCACCTTACCGCTTAAACTGCAGGAAAATGAAGCAGGAATGTAGCAAACGTCCACTCTCTTTTGGAGGATAATTTGCTTTTTGCCTGTCATCTCTTTTTTGGAGAAATTTCCATTAGTCCTGGAATTCCATCCAGCCTAAGAGCCACATTTCCTAAGCAGTGCTGAGGAATTCGACATTGCCCCTGGGAGTACTTACATGGGCTTGAGTCATATGCATCGCCAACTACTTTACATGATGCTCTCCGCCCAGTCCGCCTGGACCTACCTGATCGCCTGGTTGCCAAACAATTTACTTCCCCCTCCCATTCCCACACTGACCTTTCTGTCCTGGGCCTCCTCCATTGTCAAGAGTGAGGCTAAACGCAAATTGGAGGAACAGCACCTCATATTTTGCTCGGGCAGCTTACACCCCCAGTGGTATGAATATCGATTTCTCAAACTTCAAGTAACCCTTGCATCCCCTCTCTCTCCATCCCGCCCCCACCCAAGTTGTACCAGCTTCAAGGTCGTCTTGTTGAGTCTCATTGGCTTTAACTCATTTTTACCTAGACCACAGCTAATGATAGTCCATTCCTTTATCATCGTTACTTTTTTACATATCTTTCATTCATTTGTTCTGTATCTCTCCACATCATCGGCTGTACCTCTCGTTTCCCTTTCCCCTGACTCTCAGACTGAAGAAGGGTCTTGGCCCGAAACGTCACCTATTCCTTTTCTCCAGAGATGCTGTCCGACCCGCTGAGTTACTCCAGCTTTTGGTATCGATTCTCTCCACTTATATTTATCTTCAAATTCTAATCAGACAAATGTTTTTCTTCTGTTTGAAGACCTAAGCCACAACTTCCGAAACCTGGGCCTTCAGCAACAGGGAGTCCACCTTTACTTGCTCGCTTTCTTCCCAAAGTGGCCATTACGCCAGAAGCAATCAGGTACTTTTTTTTGTGAATACTTTGCTTGCATTAATACTCAGATGGCTTTTGTGGGAAGCAGCAATGCACCAGTTAACAATGAATAGCGTACAACTTTAAGAAACAAATGAATCATAAACAGTACGCGACCAGGAAATTAGCACACGGAATACCAAAGACATTCAGATTTGTAGAAATAACAGACGTAGAAATAAATTGAAAAGCCTGCAACTGAACTTAACAAATTGCCAGGTAGATGCGGGGAATGGTGTGGGTGGGAGGGAGTTTCATGCTGTGTATCAACGTTAATAGTGGGACGGGTGGGAGAGGAGAGGAGCAAACTGAAAATTACGATGTGCTGAGCTAGGTACATCTGCACAGGATACATAATGGGTTGATCAGTAAAGGGCCAGATGACCAAATCCCTTAGATCGTACTGTGTCTTTAGTCATGGACCAAAGCAGCATGCAAATGAGCCCTTTATCAATGATGTCCAAGTTTCTTAACCGAGCTAGTCCTACTTGTCTGTGCAATGCCCGTATCCCTCCAAACCTTTCCTATCCATGTACCTCTCCAAGTATCTTTTATATGTTATTGTATTTGCTTCCACCATTTCTTCTGACAGCTCATTCCATGTACGCACCACCCGATGTGTGCAAAAGTTATTATTCGAGTCCCTTTTAAATCCTTCCTCTCTCACCTTAGACCTATGGCCTCTAGTTTTTGACTCCAATACCCCAGGGAAAAAGACTGTGTTTATTTGCCTTATCTATGGCCCTGGTGATTTTATATCTCTCCAGAAGGTCACCCTTCAGCCTCCTACACTCCACGGGAATGTCCCAGTCGATCCAGCCTCTCCTTAAAATTGAAACCCTCAGATAAATCCTTTTTGCACCCTTTATAGTTTAATGGAATAACATGTCCAGAATTTCATGTTAAATTGGTTTCACTGAATGTTAACATGCTGATTGCTTTTCCAATCTTGATTAAATGGGTTGACACAAGGTTTGTTTTTATAATGAGAAAAATATGGTCGTGAAAGGATTTTAATATACAAAAAAAATTGACCAATTTGGTCTTATACTTTATCCATAAATACTGAACCATACGGAGCTGTTTCCAATGCACGTCACTAGGAAACAAGTCAAATATACAAAATTGTTGTTATTCTTTTCCCCCATGGTATCAGCTGGTAATTTTATTCGATAGAGAACCCTGCTGTTGTAAACATTTTAAATCAAAAGACAAAGGAACTTGATATTATGTAGAAAATTCAAAAGGAAATGGTATTTTGAAATTGTGGTGAGTTACAGTATATTGTCTCTGTGAAAGAAGTATAATTCCTTGTTTGATCTGCAAGTATCTGGCAAAACTGGATATTGATCATCGAAAACTGTCCCATATCCAGCATATGGCTTCAGGCGTGAAAAAATCATAAACATCAGCCTCAGCAGCTAACTTTATTATCCCTGATAACCCTGCTACCAAATAAAAAGATATAGCTCTTTCTTTCAACGGTAGATAATTCTTATCATTGCTGGTATTAACCTACACCAGCAATAATAACATCAATCTTAATCTTTTAGGAACAGCACCTCGTATTTCGCTTGTGCAGTTTATACCACAAACATTGACGTCTCTAACTTCAGATAGCCCTTGCTTTCCCTCTCTCCCTCTCCTTCCCCTTCCCAGTTCTCCCACCAGTCTGACTGCCTCCGCCTACATTCTATCTTTGTCCCGCCCACTCCCCTGACATCAGTCTGAAGAAAGGTCTCGACCCGAAATGTCGTCCATTCCTTCTCTGCAGAGATGCTGCCTCACCCGCTGAGTTACTCCAGCATTTCGTGTCTACCTTCAATCTTAATCCAGTGGGAGTGTCTAGGATTAGAGGTCATCGCCTCAGAATAAAAGGACGTACTTTGAGAAAGGAGATGAGGAGGAATTTCTTCAGTCAGAGGATGGTGAATCTGTGGAATTCATTGCCACAGATGGCTGTGGAGGACAAGTCCATGGATATTTTTAAGACGGAGACTGACAGATTCTTGATTTGTATGAGTGTCAGGGGTTATGGGGAGAAGGCGGGACAATTAATGTTGAGAGAATAAGATAGATCAGCCAGGTTGAATGGCAGAGTAGACTTGACGGGCCAAATGGCCCAATTCTGCTGCTATAACTTATTAACTCATCCTGCTATCACCTTAAACATTGATTGCAGGGCAGGTTGTCAAAACTTTAACACTGCAGATTTATTCGTCAACATATGTGTTTTTTTCCAGAAAAGAGTCAACACTGAACAGGAAATTACCCCCTTTGAAAACTGTAAGTTTCAAAGTTTAAGAAAAAAATTATTTCACTTTCCCCTCTGGAGCAGCTTTAGAATGTATGCAGGATAAAGCTTGAGTAAATGCCCAGCCTGATGTAGAAGATGAAGCAATGCTGTTGATCATAAAGCACACAAAATCTCATTCCCTATCGCAATGCAGATCCATATAAAATTCTTAATTATAATCATAGTATCATAGTATCATGTACAAGCCCATTCGGCCCAGCTGTTTCATGCTGATCTTGGCTAATCCCACTTGCCTACACCAAGCCTCTATCCCTCTGTGCCATTTGTATCTAATTACCTCATCAAATGCCTTTTAAACATTGTGATCGTATTTGCCTCCATAATTTCTCTGGCAGCACATTCCAGAAAACTACCAGCATCAGTATGAAAAACTTCCCCCAAATCTCCCTTAAAATTCTCCCTTTTCATATTTTTTTGTATTTATTGTTGCGATACGATAGAACTTTATTTATCCCAGGAGGGAAATTAATCATTACTCCATGTATACTACATATTCTATGAGCTTGATGTAAACAAGGTCCTGGGGTGGCACAGTGCTTAGTGGTAGTTGCTGCTGCCTTACAGCACCAGAGTCCTGGTTCGATCCTGACTACGGGTACTGTCTGTTTCAATATCTCCCTGTGACCTTGTGGGTTTTCTCTGAGTGCCCCAGTTTCCTCCGACACTCCAGGTTTGTAGGTAAATTGTAAATTGTTCCTAATGCTTAGATTAGAGCTGGTGTTCGGACTGATCACTGGCCATCACATACTCGATGGGCTGAAGGGTCTGCATATACGCTGTATCTCTAAAGTCTAAAGTCTAAAGACTTTCACTGCACCCTGGTGTATATGTCAATAAACTCATCTGGAATTTAAATCCGAAAACTGTTCCCTCTAGTTCTAAACTGGGAAAAAGATTCTGACCATCTTTCCATCTACGTCCTTCATAATTTGATAATCCTCTAATGTTACCCTACTTGGTATATTCCGTTGAAAATAAACCCAGCCTATCTAATCTCTCTTTATATCTACACCACTGTGCATCTTAATGGAATTAAGCATACACTCAGATTAAACAAGTCAACATTCATATCGCAGGACCACCTTTTATTCCTTATCACCCTACCATTATGTCTTTAGTACATTATATGCCCACCACGATTCTTTAATAAGTCTTTGTCATGATTTGGCATGGAATCGACCAGATTCTGCCAGTTTCTGAGGATCTTTTCATCTTGATACCACGGTTGAATTATGGCCTCAATGAACTTCTGTCTTGTGCTACAGTCCTTTCCTTTCAGTCTCTCCTTGACAATTGACCACATATTCTCACTTGGATTCAGGTCAGGCCAGTTGCCAGGCAAGTTGATAAATTTATCTCCTTTTGCTGGAAAAAGTATGTCACCGTCTTCGATGTGTGGCCTTGCTGGTGCAAGGTCTTTCTGGAATATCCTGGATCCATCTGGAAGAGTCTGAAGCTGAACGTTATTCATGTTATTCCCTATCATGTATCTCGACACTGTAAATGACTCGATTGGAATCATGTACTGTCTTTTCACTGACTGGTTAGCCGCAACAAAAGCTTTTCACTGTCCATCGGTACACATGATCATCAACTAATCTAAAGTCTGAAGAAGGATCTCGACCCGAAGCGTCACCCATTCCTGCTCTCCAGAGATGCTGCCTGTCCTGCTGAGTTACTCCAGCATTTTGTGTTGATCTCAAGTCTTTGCCGTCTCCAGCACCACTCCTCTCTAATATATTGATACATTGTAGCGATCCCATCATTCTGCAACAGGATGCGGTGGATCAACACCATAATGGCTGGAACAACCCCAGAACATCATCTTTCCAGAGTGTTTGACAAACTGGTCAATGTGGCATTTTCTCACCAGCTCTCCAAATGATCTCGAACATATTGGCGTTGAATCAGGAAATGGTTTACGTCACTGAATCACATCTTTCACCAGTCCTCATTTGACCAATCTTTATATTTTAAGGCCCACTGGTATCGTTTTTCGCTTAAACGCAGCAGTTACAAGTTGTTTTTCCACAAATGGATAGACTCGGTTTATACTCTCTAGAATTTAGGAGATTGAGAGGGGATCTTATAGAAACATACAAAATTCTTAAGGGGTTGGACAGGCTAGATGCAGGAAGATTGTTCCCGATGTTGGGGAGGTCCAGGACAAGGGGTCACAGCTTAAGGATAAGGGGGAAATAGGACCGAAATGAGAAGGACTTTTTTAACACAGAGAGTGGTGGGTCTCTGGAACTCTCTGCCACAGAGGGTAGTTGAGCCAGTTCGTTGGCAATATTTAATAGGGAGTTAGATGTGGCCCTTGTGGCTAAGAGGATCAGAGGGTATGGAGAGAAGGCAGGTACGGGATACTGAGTTGGATGATCAGCCATGATCATATTGAATGGCGGTGCAGGCTCGAAGGGCCGAATGGCCTACTCCTGCACCAAATTTCTATGTTTCTAAATCTTCTGGTTATACAACTGTCTTCAATAAGGCATCAGCATACGGTGCTGGAGCTTATTGACGCTTCTGCTGCCTCCAAATCTTTATTCAGGGCATCTCTTATTTTCCTGGGATCCTTCCGATTCAGCAAGATCTCATGGAGGAGTTTGCAGCCATTTGCAGCCACACCTGCCAGTCCTCTTGGGTGTTAGTGATCTGGTTTTTAACCCTTGCCTAACAATTCTGGACACAGAAGCTGGGCTCAAACCTACCAACTTCGTCATCTCTCGTGTGATTTCAAGCAATGTTGAGGCAAGGTTATGATTTTTGTTTGCCTCCTTGCAGTGATATCCATTTTGTAAATTGCTTGAAATCCATGTTGTGATTTTTTACACTACACTGGGCTGATGCACTATTGCATCATGCATCCAACTAGAGCGAGATTTCACAGAGATCCTTGGACATGAATACCCGCAGAACGGAAAATGAGCAGCAGGACTTTTTCAGAGAGATTTAAAGGGTTTCAGAAAAATATAAGAACAAACGGAGGACATGGAAACTCATCATATGGAAAAAATAGCAAAAATCAGCCTGTGATTGAATAAATTTGCACAAGAATGGACAACCCTCAATTGCAGGCAACATCCTGATGAGTGAATTCTGTATTCTCCCTGTGGTCATCTATACTCAATAATCCAACCTCGGTCTAATTAATGTTAATTATGACTGCCATAGTGCATTCCAATTCTTAAATCAATGCCTCGGCCAATTAAGCTTACCATGTATATTCACCCCGTGCATTTTAATGCACTGGTACTGCTACCTCTAAATTATTTAGTGCATATTTTAATAATGCATTTACTTTTTAATGTGTTGATTTTATACTTTTTAGTTTTAGGTTTATTAAATTAGCAGGAGATTGGTCAGAAAATCAATATAGAAGAGGGGAATATATTGAAGGGGAAAAATGTTGCTAAATGAAGCTTGATTTTTAACTTACGTGTACAGACAGCTTTTTTGTTTGCAAAAACCACTAAAATCATGCTATGGATTTGTAACTTCTGCATATCAACTTTCTTCATAAGGTCCGTGGTCGAGACACTTTTTCAGTCTGAAGAAGGGTTTAGACCCGAAACGACACCTATTCATTTTCTCCAGAGATGCTGCCTGATCTGCTGAGTTACTCCAGCATTTGTGTCTATCTTTGGTTTAAACCAGCATCTGCAGTTTCATCCTACACACGTGACAGAATGAAGCAGCTTTAATCCTGGTAAAACCGACATCAAATCAGTATCCAAATAGTCCAAAGATTGGAATCACACAATAGACAATAGGCGCAGGAGTAGGCCATTTGGCCCTTCGAGTCAGCACCACTATTCATTGTGATCACGGGCCAAATGGCCTCCTCCTGCACCTATTTTCTATCATTACCCTCTGCCTCCTATTGTCAAACCAATTTTGGATCCAGTTTGCAAATACACCTTGAATACCTCATGCCTTCTGGATCTAACCATGTCTAAAGCCTTACTGAAGTCTATGTAAACCATGTCTACCATGTTACCTTCTGAAATGATTTGCATTCTTTTCATTACCTGCAAATATTGATTAAGAAAGTAAATATCACCATATTCCATTTTTTATTTCATCTTTGTTGAAACAATTAGTAACCTTTTGAAACCAGCAAAATAATTTTATTTACATTAAAATATCTGGATGAAAATAAAAATGGCCATCTGATATTTTAACAGGAGGATGACAATGAAGATGAATATGAAGTTTGTGACCATGAGCCAGGTTTGTAATCATTTTTTTGGTAATTTATTTACCGTAGCCAATTTACATACCTTCGCCTATTTTTCTTTACATCTGTTTTATTTCTGTAATGAACGTCTGAAAAACCATGCTGAGCTTATCTGTAAGTGCAGGTTACTTAAAATGAAGCTTCATTTATGAAGTATGATGGTGATGCCCAGTAAGAGATATCTTGTTAGAAACAGCATGTGTGAAGGATGACTCTGAACTGGCAGAGAAAGAAACCAACTTAAAATAAATATGAAATACATTCAATAAGGCAGTTCATGACATTTTAATTTATTGTAGTGACATGTTGAATCAAGTGCAATTGAAAGATGATTATAAAATAGATGAACGAACCCATTTATTATTTTATTACATGTTTTCCTACAATGAGAAGTCATGGACTCATTTCAAAAGTTTGCCACACCACATTCACCCCATTTAAAAACTAATGGGTGAGAGGAAAATGAGATTCTGGGCAAAAACAATAGTTCTCCAAACTATTAATTTACTCTCATAGGACACAATTCTTGTTCATCCACATTTTTGAATCATTCTTCAAAGATTATTTTACTCGTTAATAGCAGTAAAGTAGTCATGACTTTTTAAACAATATATTAAATAAAGAAAAATACTTATGGTATTTTTCGCATCAGATTAAATGTACTTATTCTTCAGCCCAGAACATATAATGAAACATTCATTTAGCTGGACTTTAATAATGTACCCAGAAATTTGGTGAAGATTCTGAGGCAACGTGAGGGTGGATTACTCAATCGCACTCATCATGTTGCCAGCATCAAAATACTCTGTTTTGGTGGGAAACGTTCATGCTCATCAACTTTAACTTAGAATTCTGCAAAAAGATAACCAGTTCAGTTTTCAAATAAATTTCCAATATTGCTTCCAATATTATTCATATATTAATAATTAATGCATCTATTTTCTCGTGCTGCTGGGCGACTCCGAGAATGTGCATTTTTTATTTTACTGGAATCCGTCATTTGTCTCTTTTCATTCGTCTTGAGCAGATGGTTTACTGCAAGGAGGGCTAGAAGCAGTAATGTTTAAAAAAACACAGGCATGGTCTTCTATTGTGACCCTCTGTCCCCATGCAACCAGGCTGGGTCCTGAGGACTATCATTAAGATTCATTAGTGGAGAATAAATGTTTTCAGCTACATTGTGTGGGATGATACTGTTTCCCCTGTTGATGGTTAGCTCCAAAGCCGGCAGGCAACAATGCTTTAGAAAAGCTGAATATCATTTTGTTTAGGGTTATTCCCACTGGCTAATATTGAGGAGGCAATAAAATATTCAGGAGTTGTGCGGATGGCTTTGGAATCAGGGTGTACAGGGGAAAGTGTAGATTTGAACTAAATGAAGAGATTCATGCTTTACTAATTGCATGCATCCCTTAAAAACATTATCTCACAGGGCACACAGAGAAACTTTTATCTATTTAATCATTTGATCCTTAATAGCAAATAATACATTTTAGGTATTGCTATTCCTTTTGTTTTCCTGTTTTTACTTCCCAGGTGATTCCACAGAGGATTCCAGGACCTTCAATGTATCAGAAATCCCAATACCACCACAAAGGGAACTGTGAGTTAACAGCATTTGAGTATCAGTTTGAATACCCAGATACAATAGTTATTTCTGCAGTCATACGAAAGCAAAGTGTTGTGTATGCTGGAAATCTGAACTAAGAACCAAGGTGCTGAAGTTACTCAGGGTATAATTCTGATGTTTGGCATTGACCTATACATTGTGTAGGAAGGAACTGCAGATGCTGGTTTAAACTGAAGATAGACACAAAAGGCTGGAGTAACTCAGCGGGACAGGCAGCATCTTTGGAGAGAAGGAATGTGTGATGTTTCAATCTGAAGAAGGGTCTCGACCCAAAACGTCACCTATTCCTTTTCTCCGGAGCTGCTGTCTGACCCACTGAGTTACTCCAGCTTCGACCTACACGTTGCATCCACACGTTTATTATTTCTAACCTTGATTGTATATTGTCCTGGGACTTCTACTGTAAAAATGCTTCCAATGTGGAACTGACACAGAAAATGATATGAAGAGTTCATATGAAAGGTCATTAACCTGAAAGGTTAATCTTTTCACTCTCCATAGAGGCTGCCTGATCGGCCATGTACTTCCACACTATCGCTCTTTTATTCCTTTTACTTCTAAACTGCAGGCAAAATTAAAAATGTCAAGGAAGTACACAGAACTGCTAACAAATTAAGAAGTACTTATAAAATTAGGCAACACTTTTTAAAGTTGTTGACATTATAAAAATCTACAAAACGCTGGGAATGTGAAACAAAACTGAAAATAGTGGGACAGGTAATTTTGATAGAAAGAGAAACAGTTGTTCCGAGTCAAAAGCCCTTCCTCAGAAGGGTGGCATGGTGGCATAGTGGTAGAGCTCCTGCCTCACAGCGCCAGGGATCTGGGTTCGATCCTGACCACGAGTGCTATCTATGCGGAGTTTGTACATACCCGTGGCCTGCGTGGATTTTCTCTCAGATCTTTGGTTCCCCGGGCGCTCCAAAGACGTACAGGTTTGTAAGTTGATGGCTTGGTATAATTATAAATTGTCGCTAGGGTGTGTAGGATAGTGTTAATGTGCAGGGATCGCTGGTGGCTTGCGACTCGGTGGGCCGAAGGGCCTGTTTCCTCACTGTATCTGTAAACTAACCTAAAATAAAGATCTGGGAAAGGAAAAAAAACAAATTAGTTTTACTTTGCAGGTAAAATGGGGAAGAGATGAATAGGACTGGAAGGGTGAGGTTGATGAAGTCACCTGGTTGATGGATAAATGAGTGGAATTGGAGAAGTAATTAATCCTTTAGAAACCATTATCAGTAGCGGCCCTCAGCAATAACATGCAGCCATCTATAACTGTTCCCAATGAAGCTGCTGGTGAGTGTTCGTACTGAAATACAAAACATGACAGAGTTGCACTGTGCAAAACACCAACACCATGCAAAGCTGCACTCTTTGTGTTTTGAGCCATTGTGTTGTTAACCTTACTGGAGGAGGCTCAAGGAAGCTAACAGTTGCTGATAACCCATCAACATTTTTTGACAGCCTTTGCCTCTGCAGCATGTAGTTATATTCACTGGATTAGATTGGGGCATTGAGTATAACATTCGTCAGGTCGGGGGGAGTTCCCCTGGCCACGGGGACCATGGAATCCCGTGCTGCCTGCTCCATGGTCGGATAGTCGGTGACTAAACCGTCTCGCCCACCTGGTTTGCCAAGTGAGGAGGGGGCTGTGGACCTAATACAAGACATGTCAAAGGACGGATAAGCTTCTAACGAGCCAACAGCCATCCACACTTCAGTAGAAGTTGCGACTACTGTCGTACATAGCATTGTAAGGAATGATGATAAAGCACACACACCAAAATCCTACACTTCCAGTGGCGGAAGTCCGCAGGAACTGGAAGACAGATGTGTGGTGCGTCCCTCACCGTTCCCATCGGGAACCAGCTCCACTGCGTCGCTGATGTTTTCAACGATGATGAATGAATGAATGAATGAAGTATAACAGTCAGGAAGTCATGATGCAGCTTTATAGGACGTGTTTGGCCATACTTGGAGCATTGTGTGCAGTTCTGACCATCCCAATACAGGAAGTAAGTGGAGCAGACGAGGTCGATCAGAATAATACCCGGATTAGTGCGTATTAGCTACAAGGAGATGTTGGACAGACTTGGATTGTCTTCTCTGATCAGCCAGTGTTTGATGGGTGATCCGATAGATGTACATAAAATTATGAGCCATAGATAGCTCAGAACCTTTTCTTCATGATAGAAACATCAAATACAAGAGGACATATATTTAAGCAAAGTTTAAAAGTGATATTTAGTTTAATTTAGAGAACAGGCCCTTCGGCCCACCAAGTCGTCACCAGCCAGCGATCCCCGCACATTAACATTATCCTACACACTAGGGACAATTTACAATTACACCAAGCCAATTAACCTACAAACCTGTATGTCTTTGAAGTGTGGGAGGAAACCGAAGATCTCAGAGAAAACCCGCGCAGGTCACGGGGAGAATGTACAAACTCCGCACCGACAGCACACGTAATCAGGATCGAACCCGGGTCTCCAGCGCAGTTAGGCAGTAGCTCTTTTTTTTCATAGTAGTTTGGATTTCATAGATGGTGGTGGGTGCCAGGATCGTGATGCCATGGGGGTGATGGGGGAGGCAGGTACATTAGTGCATTTAAGAGACCTTTGGATAGACAAATGGATATGCAGGCATTGGTGGGACGTGCAGGCAGATACGAGTTGGGCTTGGCATCATGTTTGGCACAGATAGTGAGGGTGGAAGGGTGTGTTTCTGTGGTGTATTATTCTGTTTTCTTCCTTCTATCTATTAAACCTATGCGATCTCACCATCTGCAAAGCCGACTTCTCTAGCATTATATTAAGAGAGGCCACGCAAAAGCAAAAAAACAAGCAGTTTTCAAGATCCCAGTCTAGAGAGAGATGTAAAGCCAATGATTTCAGCATCCTATTTTAAAACATTGTCATAAGCACTAATGCTCTCACATCCACAAGTTAAAACAAGGCAGGGAATTGCAGGCAGTCAATGTGATGCTTCTGTTACTTGAGTGGTCTTGTCCTATTGCAAACGAGATGCCACTCCTAGTTGGAACCACATCATCACGTCAATCTGCTGATGTGGCCACAATAATGTGTGTAAAATGAATAAACTAAAAAACAAGGTCAACGTAGAAACTATCTAGAAATTGGTTTCATGCCTTATCTTGTATTTTTCAGGAAACCAACAAACAGGCCACTCCCAAAGCCGGTAAGAAAAAACAAGTCACTAGTGCAGCTTACATTAAAGTCAGAATAGTCACACAGTTCATTCTATTTACCTATCACACTCTGTGTTAAAAAGTTGCCTCTCATATTCCTCTTAAATCTTCCCCTTCTTACCTGACATCAATGACCTCTAGTTCTTGGTTCCCCTCTCCAGTGAAAAGTCTCTGCACAGTCACTTTTGTGTTTACATATTCAGTTATGAAGCAACAAGTAAGAATTTCATTGTTCTATCTGGGACACATGACAATAAAACACTTGACTCTTGACTCTATTACCCTCATGATTCTATACAACTCACCCCTCAGCCTCCTGCTCTCCAAGGAATAAAGAACCAGCCTACCCAATCTCTCATAGCTCAGGCCATCAGGTCCTGGCAACATCCTCATAAATCTTCAATGCACTCTCTGAATTTACTTAATCGTCAAGTTTTTTATATGTTTCTGAACACATGAGACATTCAGAGACATTTGATTTCCCACACTTTTGAAAGACAGCAGAGCTGGGACAGGCTACCAATTGTTAAAGCATTTAGGACTGCCTCAAGTTTTAGGCTTCAACACTGTGTTACTGGGGGGTCCTGCTGTAGGGAGCATGTAGTTTCAATTTCAGTTCAGTTTAGTTTATTGTCAAGTGTATCGAGGTACAATGAAAAGCTTTAGTTGCGTGCTATCCAGTCCTCAGAAGGACCGTACATGATTGCAATCAAGCCATTTACAATATATAGATATATGATAAGGGAATATCATTTTGTGTGAGGTGAAGCCAGCAAAGTCCAATCAAGGATAATCCGAGGGTCACCAAAGAAGTAGGTGGTAGTTCATCATTGCTCTCTCTAGGATTCCAATCACACTCCCTACAGTTTAACAACCAGTAGTATCCACTACAATTACTTCATCATGATTCACAACCTATCATTTTTTTGGTAATTTGAACATTCCCCATCCTTTCTCCTTCTGCTTTTGATTTTACATTAATCTTTTTTCAATCTTATGCAGAGAATGCTGGAAACAAGGGAGCAGCCACACACTGAAGGTAACATTGATTTTAACTATTTCAACTCCATTTCCTACTGTATATGGTAATCTGAGACATTTAAAGATTTTCACTTTATTCAACTGTTTGAAATGTTGCTCATTAAATATTAAATTGTGTTCTGAGATTAGATATTCTCAAAAAAAAACCAAGTGCTAAAATATTCAAAGCACATAATTAGGAATAATCACACACACACACATACAATATTACTATGCAAAGTTTGGTGACTACTGGAGAGACAGTTGACGGCACGGAAAGACGGCACCCGGGAAAGGCTGGGTTAGCACCCCAGTCTGTGTCTTTCATGAGAAAGACACCCAACAAAGCTACGGAAAGGCCTAATGAACCACCGTGGCCTGAACATCCATCAGGCGAGAATGAAATGCTCGGAGAAGGGGAAAGATGTGCAGCGCACAGGCCTTGAACCTGGTGAGACGCAGGAGGAGCCCGGCCGGGAGTCACCCCACAGAACCCAGTCCCTCCATGCACTAGAGTCTCCCAACCCCTGCAGAGTAGTTATTAAGATGGCTGATCCGTGGGCGGTTGCTGCTGGGACACAAGTCGGGGCCTGATCAACCCCGGCTGGGTCGCCTGGGCGAGGGTGTCTGATGTTGTGAGACCCGAAACACCCGATGACCCCAGGCTACATCACTGAGGATGCGTCCCAGCGCATCTAGAAGATGTATATTTTTCACAATATTCTGCCAAGACCATGCTCAATCAACAGGAAACTCCCATCTCAATGCCTTTCTTTGGAATCTTTTCATATTTTCACTTAAATAAAATGATCAGCAACAGGATATTGATACGTTGAATGAGGAGGTATGAATTTGGCAAATTAAGTTTAATGTAGAAAAGTGTGACTTTGGTAAGAAGAATGTAAAAGCAGATTATTAGCTGAATGCAGCAAGATTGCAGATAAGTAATATCCATAGGGACAGAATCAGAGTGATACAGTGTGGAAACAGGCCTTTCAGCCCACACCGACCAACATGCCCCTTCTACGCTGTCCCACCTCTCTGCATTTGGCCCATAATCCCTCCAAACCTACCTTATTCATGTGTCGGTCTAAATGTATCTTTAACGCTGCAATAGTACCTGCCTCAACTACCTCCCCCAGCAGCTCGTTCCATACACCCACCACCCTTTGTGTGAACGGTCACTCCTCAGGTTCCTATTACCTATTAATGTAACCAGCCATCGTTACAAGGGAATTAGAGATTAGAAATAGGGTCTATTGTTACAATTGTTCAGGGTAATGGTGTGATCACACCCAGAATATTATGCACAAATTTGGTTGTGTGTTTCATCCAAGAAAAAAATGAGCCATGTGAAATAGGATAATTAAGTTTGCCTGTTTTAAATATTTAATTTCCTGATAATGTTTATTATTTTTATCTATTCCCATTTTTATTGAGATGTAATTTGTCTTTAACCATGAATGAATACTTTATTCTCACATGTGACAATATTTTGACCTGTGATGATTTCCTTCAGGTGAAAGGCCCAAGATTCCAGACAAACCTCGACCCCCAAATCCAGTTGAAGTTCCTGCTTTGCCAACTCCACGCTATGGACCCAAGTATTATTCTACTTATTTCTTATTCGTCAGCGATCGTTTTTGTTAAACTCAGGACAAATAAGAAATTGATTTTGTTTGTTATATTCTTAACAGCTATTGAAAAGATCATTGGTACTAATTTTCAATTTCTGTTTTCAGACCACCGGCATTGAGATTACCGCCTGCAAACCATCCAAGTAAGTTTTCAAGTAAACCTTCACTCGACTAGTACAGGGGGTTAAGAACAGCATACACTTAAAATATGAGGGGAAAAGGTTTATCTGCAAAATTGATGATCATTTTAATGGAAAATAGTCAAATTTTAACTATCCTCGTGGGCGGCATGGTGAGGTAGCGATAGAGCTACTGCCTTACAGTGCCAGAGACCCAGGTTCGATCCTGACTATGGGTGCTTGTCTGTACGGAGTATGTACATTCTCCCTGTGACCTGCGTGGGTTTTATCTGAGATTTTCGGTTTTCTCCCACACTTCGAATAAGTACAGGGTTGTAGGTTAATTGGTTTGGTATAAAATGTAAAATTGTCGCTAGGGTGTGGGTAGGGTATATGCGCGGATCGTTGGTCGATGCTGACTCGGTGTGGCCGAAGGGCCTGTTTCCACGCTATATCTCTAAACTAAACTAAATTAAAATTAACTCTAATTAGGAAGCGTAACAGGACCCAAATATGTGGATTAAATTATATAAATGAAAACAAAAACTATTAACAGATTGATAATGGCAAATGGCCCATAGTTTTCCATCCATTCAACATCAACCAGTCTTCCGATGAAGCAATTAAAAAGGGTAATATTGCCATAACATTATTATCATCAATGATGGAAGAACCCAATTTGTTGGAGGAAGGGGAAAGATTGGGCAGTTTGCAGCATATCTTCAGGCAGATATGCCAAATGGTTGATCCATCTCAGCCTCCTTCAAAGGTCCCCACCAAAGAGCTTTTCACACGGGTTTACCAACTGGAAAGCTCCAGAATCAGCCATGCCTGTAGCCAAACTGATGCTACAGTACTGGTGTCCACCCGAAAATGCCGAAGAATTTCTATGCAAAGTATAACTATTCTTTGCAAGGACTACATTAGAGAATCGAACACTTGCCAGAATGAGAACAGTTCCAACAGCACCCAAGTAGCTCAATACTATCTATGATTATTGATAGACAATCCACCCTCTTGGACATTCATTCCCTCCACCACCAACACACCATGACTGCAAATCATGCGAACTACAAAATACTCCACAAATGCAGAAAAGATTTCCAACTGTATCTCCCATTACCTGTAAATGTACCTATCTGACCACACAACTGGCTAATGGGAGCAATACATACCTACAGGTTTAGCTTCGATCATGCACCAATCTAACTTGGAAACACTCATTGTTAATGGGGCAAGGACTGGAACTCCATCCAAACACCATTATTATAAAATATTAATCTCAAGGACCACAGTGGTTTAAGTCAAAATCTGAGCAACATCTTCACAATGGCATTCAGGAATGGGCCATGCATTCTAGCATTGCAAGTGATACCTACATTAATGAGCAAGTAACTTCAAATCTTGTTGAGTCCAGATACTAAACACTGATATGTATTTGACATAATCTTTCTGATTTTACTGGACATTTTTCAGCCTCACTTGATTTGCTTCCCAGCTGACAGATCATTTATGATATTAATTCAATAGTTTGCCAGCTGAACATTTGAAAAGTTAGAAATAATTGAAAGCCACAAGCTCTGAATTTTATTTTAGAAAGAGAGAACAGCGTTGTTCTAGAGTGGACCATATACCTTTAGATTAGGGAAATAGAAGATAGACACAAAAAGCTGGAGTGACACAGCTGATCAGACAGCATCTCTGGAGAAGAGGAATTGGTGACATTTCGGGTCGAGACCCATCTTCAGACTGAGAGTCAGGGGAAAGGGAAACAAGAGATATAGACAGTGATGAGGAGAGATATAGAACAAATGAATAAAAGATATGCAAAAAAGTGAGGATGATAAAGGAAGCAGGCCATTGTTAGAATTTGTTAAAGAAGGAACTGCAGATGCTGGAGAATCGAGGGTACACAAAAGGCTGGAGAAACTCAGCGGGTGCAGCAGCATCTAAGGAGCGAAGGAGATAGGCGGCGTTTCCGTTCGAGACCCTTCTTCAGACTGGTTAGGGATCAGGGAAACGAGAGATATAGACGGTGATGTCGAGAGATAAAGAACAATGAATGCGACGTTTCGGATCGAGACCTCTCCCCCCATTCCCCCACCCGCAACAAGGGCAGAGTCCCCCTGGTCCTCACCTTTCACCCCACCAGCCAGCACATACAACACATAGTCCTCCGACAGTTTCGCCACCTCCACGTGACCCCTCCACTCGCCACATCTTCCCATCTCCCCCCCCGTCTGCCTTCCGCAAAGACCGCTCCCTCCACAACTCCCTTGTCAATTCTTCCCTTCCCTCCCGTTCCACCCCTTCCCCGGGCACTTTCCCTTGCAACCGCAAGAGATGCTACACTTGTCCCTTCACCTCCCCCCTCCACTCCTTTCAGGGACCCAAGCAGTCCTTCCAGGTCCAACAGAGGTTCACCTGCACCTCCTCCAACCTCATCTACTGCATCCGTTGCTCCAGATGCCAGCTGATCTATATCTGTGAGACCAAGCGGAGGCTTGGCGATCATTTCGCCGAACACCTCCGCTCGGTCCGCAATAACCAACCCAACCTCCCGGTGGCTCAGCACTTCAACTCCCCCTCCCATTCCGTATCTGACCTCTCGGTCCTGGGCCTCCTCCATGGCCAGAGTGAGCAACACCGCAAGTTGGAGGAACAGCACCTCATATTCCGCTTGGGGAGTCTGCATCCTCTGGGCTTGAACATTGAATTTTCTCAATTCTGTTAACCCTTGCTGTCTCCTCCCCTTCCCACCTCTCCCCAGCTCTTGGGCCCTGGCATTCCTTCTCTCTATCTCTCCCCCACCCAAGTCGCACTAGCTTCTCATTTTCACACTACAAACAGCTTACAATGGCCTGTTTCCTTCATCATCGATACTTTTTGCATATCTTTCATTCATTGTTCTTTATCTCTCCACATCACCATCTATATCTCTCGTTTCCCTGATCCCTCACCAGTCTGAAGAAGGGTCTCGACCCTATACGTCGCCTATCTCCTTCGCTCCTTAGATGCTGCTGCACCCGCTGAGTCTCCAGCCTTTTGTGTACCCCCCATTGTTAGGTGTTTGTTGGGTGAGAACGAGTACAGACAATGAGACTCAACAAGACAAGTTGGAAGCTGATACGACTTGGGTGGGGGAGGGTTGGAGAGAGGGGGGAATGCAGGGGTTACTTGAAGTTAGAAAAATCACTATTCATATTCACAGAGAAATAGTTCAACAACTTGGGAGTGCAATTGCAGATTCACTGGTCAACAGAGGGAGCCAAAGTACCAAGAACGGTCTGATTGGGGAAAGGAGAAATACCTGCCCGTGAAATTGTTTTAGGCTTCAGTAACAGGCCCTTCAGCCCATCGGGTCCATGCCGACCAACAATCACTATCCTACACACTAGGGATAATGTACAATTTTATCGAAGCCCATTAACCTACAAACTTGTACGTATTCGGAGTGTGGGAAGAAACTGAATATAGGAAGCAAAGAAATGATATTAAAAGAAAATTTAGCAAATTAAATAGGCAACATAAACAAAATAGCAGGAGATAAAGTCAAAGAAAATCCAAAAATGATAATCCTGGACAGCAAGAGGACAGCAAACGGAAGAGAAGGTCGTGTTTAGGAACGTGATGGTGACCTCTGTGTGGAAGCAGAGGATGTGAGTCAGGATCTAAGTTAATATTTTGTAGCCGCTTTTGCTGAAGATAGGGTTGATGCCCAATTGGAGATAAGGTCAAGGTCAAGGGAGACGCAAAATGCTGGAGTAAGTCAGTGAGACAGGCAGCTTCTCTGTAGAGAAGGAATGGGTGACGTTTCAGGTCGAGACCCTTCTTGAGAATGGAAGGGAATGTCCAATTGGCTTAATTGAATGTGAAGGTAAGGAGAAGTGATGAAGGCAATGATTATGATTTCAGTACATGGATTGCTTTCTTGGTACAGAGGAAACTGAGGGGAGACTTAAGTGGTATGTGTAAGATTATGATGAGCTAAAATAGAATAAATAGAAAGTCTGCTTTCCTTAATTGAGGCATCAGAAACCAGTCATACATTATAAGTGGCGGTGGAAGGATTAGAGGGGAGATTGTGAAAGATGTTTTTAACTGTGTGTTAGTGGGTCTGAATCTCACTGGCTGAAAGAGTGATTAAGGGAAAAACATCCACTGCTTTTTTTAATATGTATGTGTATTCTTGGAGTTGGGACTTGAATGTGTATTCTGAATGTGTATTCTTAGAGTTGTGACCTGAAATTGGATAGGATTGGGACCGATCCTGTAATTTTTCTGTTTCTGAGTTGCATAAACTGTAGTTTCTGTGTGCTAAAGGGGAATTTCAACTATCCAAATACAGACTGGGGCAGTGATGGGCAAGAAACTTTGAACTTCTCAAAACGTTCTGGAGCAAAACGTTTCTGAAAGACGCACTGTTCACCAAAGGAGACATTTGGCTGCAGATGTTGTAATCTGGGGAAAAAAAGAGAGTTGAGAGTACAGAGAGAGTCAAGAGTGTTTTATTATGAAATGTCCAAAAACAGAGCAATGAAATTCTTACTTGCAGCAACAGAACAGATATGTAACCATAGTACTCCGTAAATACTATAATAAACAACAAAATGCTGCCGTGTCTACTAGTTGGATGGTTGTTGGGAAGAAGCTGCTGCTGAACCTGGAAGTCACAGTTTTCAGGCTCCTGGAACTTCTTCCCAATGGCAGGAGTGAAGTGAGATCGCAGCCAGGGTGGTGTGGGTCTCTGATGATGCTGGCTGCCTTTTTGAGGCATCAACACCTGTAGATCTCTTAGATGGTGGGGAGATTGGCACGCGTGATGGACTGGGCAGTGTTCACAACTTTTTGCAGTCTTCTTTGCTCCTGGGCATTCCTGGACTTTCTATGGTAAGTTGCCGAACCAGGCCGTGATGCAACCAGTCAATATGCTCTCTACTGTACACCTGTAGAAGTTCAAGAGAGCATCCATTGACATACCAAATCTCCTCAATCTTCTAAGGAAGTAGAGGCATTGATCGGCTTCCTTTATGATTGCATCAGTGTCTGGCCCCAGGACAATAGGTCAGTGGATTGATATTCCTCCCTATACTCTGACTCATCGTCATCTGTTATCCCATCCATCGGGGACAATGTCGGTGCGAGAAGCACATCATCCCTATCACAGCATTGAGCCCGTCTGGAGTGAAGCCTCACTGTCGTTTGAGCTGCCCCCTGGTTTTGCCCTGTAGAAAGTGTAGGCATGCAAGCCCTGCCACAGTTGCCAAACATCCTCCCAGTTAGAGCAAGTCCCCTTTAATCTTTTTGGTGGCCTTATCAAGGTCAGATCTGGACTTCTTGTGTGAATCTGTCTTGCCGTACTTGAATGCCGGAGATATGGATCTCAGAAGCTTGCAAAATATCACCACAGCACATTGGCAACAAACTGCTGCAAGAACTTAGTAGGTCACCTCAGGCAAGGAGCTCAGAGACAGATGGAAACGGTTCACCTCTTCTCCTAGAGGGAATGATAGACCAACCAAGGTCATAGCTTCCTGGATGATGAAAGGGAAACAAATTAAGCAGTGAGTGTGTTAATGACACAAGTGACAACCAGACCAAGTAGAGAGAGATCAAAGGGGAGTAAAACAAAATAGTAGGAAAATAGACACAAGGGAATCCAGATGTTTTCCACTGGCATAACGATCAAAAATAGGTAGTGAGCACAGGGAAAGAGCCGATTAGGACCAAATAAAAGACAGATACAGAGATATTACATGAGCACTTAATGTCTAATTTCATCTAAAAATTATTTGTTATAGAAGTCACAGGTAAAGAGGAGGTTAAGGTACTAGATAGACTTAAAATTGAACGTACGAATACTAAAAATACTGGTTGTACATAAATTAAATAATTAATCCAGTGTCAATACAATACATCCTAGATGGTTGAGGGGAGTTACACTCTCAATCTCCCTGTTCTGCTTGGGTACTGGGGATGGTTTGAAGAATTGCAAATGTTGCACAACTGTTTAGAAAAGGATGCAAGGATGAACCCAGCATCTTAGGCTGATCAGTCTTCTTTCTATGGTAAGGAAACCACTGGAATCTGGAACAGTAATCTGGAACCAAATGTTATTTGGGCAAACATGGTTTAATACAGGAAAGCAAATCGTGCCTAACCAACTAGATTTACATTTGTTGATGAGGTAGTAAATCTGATTGAACACAATTGACATTGTTCCTGGACTTACAGATCATTTTTAATAAAGTGCAGGAAATATGCTTATGATCAAAAATAAAAGGCCCGTGAATCAAAAATGGCCATTATCACTGGGATTGCTGCTTTTCTTGATAACTGGGCGGGTACACAAAGTACAAATTTAAAAGTTGCAGATTATATAAAAACTCAGGCACATGGTAAACAATAAGGTAGACAATGATAGACTTCAAGAGGGCACAGAAGGACAAAAGCAAGGAATCTCTTAAAAAAAACACTGGTTTATCTGCGGTTGGACATCATGGCCAATTATGCAAAATATACCAAAATGCAAGGGAGAATGTAAAAATAATTTGCAAAAAATTACTATAATTCTATGATTCTGTTAAATGAAAGCAGAAGGCTGGGAATGTCTCTTTTGGAGCGAATCCAAGCCCAGTTTTGCAAAATAGGATTTTACCAGAAAATGGCACATCAGTACAATAGAGATGATACTTGGGTAACATAGATCATGATTACTGATTATGGGAAATAATCAAATGTGACTGATTACTTTTTAATTATGATTGTTTTAGATATTCCAGAAACTCCACCCAGACACAATGAAATCCCGGCACGACTTTTCCCAGCGAATCCTCCCAGTCCCAGTTCGCATTCAAGTATGGAACAGGTAAATCTTCCATAAGCCAATGTATCGTATCAGTTTCATAGACTACAGAAACAAAAGAAAGGATATTTAGATTAGTAGGTCAAATCGACACAACCTCTATTTCCATTCAGCTCACCACAACTGAGTGTTTCATGATACTTATTCTTAGATTTGTTTCTGCAAGTGCGTTGCTTGCAGGCTCTTAACCAACAAACCATGAAATTCTTCCCGCAGATAAAATTCCACACATTATAGGGCCATGTGCAGTTCACCTCCTTGTCTTTTTTTTTTATGATTTCCATTCTCGTCAGAAGTGATCCTTAGATGAAATAAGATTGTGGTATAGATATCTCTGGCAGAACTCGTATCCTGCTATATCAGTACAGTTGATAAAATGCACACCAAAATACTATCTCTGGCATTCCACCATGGAAACCTTCATGCATTTGCCTTTATCATCTCAAATCTCAAGTACTTCAACGCTCTGTCCCCTGTACTCTATGAACTACAATTTGTTCAAGGTTCCACCACATTCTTTGATTGAATTATGGGACCACATTCCACCACACACTAACTTGATTGAGTTTCTTGAGGAGGTAACGAAGGAGATTGAGGAAGGTAGGGTGATGGATGTTGTGTACATAGATTTCAGTAAGACCTTTGATAAGGTCCCTCATGGTAGGTTTGTCCAGAAGGATGTGGCAGAAGGTAGATATTCTGGCTGGAGGTCTGAGACCAGTGGATCTGTGCTGGGACCTCTGCTGTTTGTGATTATATATAAAAGACCTGGATGCAAATGTAGGTGGGTTGGGAGAAAGTTTGCTGACGACACACAAATTGGTGGAGTTGCAGACAATGTGGAAGGCAGTCAGAAGATATGAAGGAATGTGGATTAGCTGCAGAAATGGGTAGAGAAATAACAGATGGAGTTTAACCTGAGCACGTGGTAAATGGGGCTACTGTGGATAGGGTCAGCTGCTTTAAATACCTGGGAGTCCACATCACAGAGGATCTGGCAAGGACATCACACGCTGCCGCACTGGTGAGTAAGGCAAGGCAGCGCCTTTACCACCTCAGGCAGCGCCTTTACCACCTCGGGCAGCTGAGGAAATTCAGTCTCTCTGAGGATCATTCATTGCTTCTACTCAGCGGCTGTAGAAAGCACCTTGTCCGGCA
The DNA here is from genome assembly GCA_963514005.1 of Raja brachyura. The sequence goes on from OY740795.1 coordinate 51,318,847, forward strand.
ACATCACAATCTGGTTTGGGATCAGCTCTGCCCAGGACAGGAAGGCTCTGCAGAGAGTAGAGCGGTCGGCCGAACGCACTATGGGAACAACACTCGCCCCCCCTGCACGACCTGTACACCAGGAGGTGCAGATCCAGAGCCAGCAACATTATGGGGGACCCCTACCACCCCAGCAACGGACTGTTCCAGCTGCTACGGTCAGGCAAACGCATCCGCTGTCATGCTGTGAAAACAGAGAGGATGAGACGGAGTTTCTTCCCACAGGCCATCAGGACTGTAGACTCTTATCTCACCGAGGACTAATTTACTAATTTACTGTTGTATTGTGTCTTTTTAAAAATTGCTGGGGTTTTTTTCTAATATGTAAATACTGATTCTGTTCTGTAGTTTGTTGCACAATCCGCAGGCATTGCCACTTTCATTTCACTGCACATCTTGTATGTGTATGTGACAAATAAACCTGATGCCTTGATGAACTTTGGAAGTTTGTAAGGGGAAATTATACATTTAATGGCAAGACTCTTAATAGCATTAATATGTAGAGGGATTGTGGAGTTCAGTTCACAGCTCACTGAAGTTGGCAGCACAAGTAGATCAGGTGGTAAAGGTGTGTAAGAAGGAACTGCAGATGTTGGTTTCCACCAAAGATAGATACAAAATGCAGGAGTAATTCAGCAGGTCAGGCGGCATTTCTAGAGAAAAGGAATAGGTGACGTTTCGGGACACTCGAGGTATGGAAATGTACAGAACAAAGCAGAGCCAGCATTAATGACTCAGGAAAAGTGGAGCCCACAATGGTCCATTGTTGCCTGGGGACGAGGGGATAACGAAGGAATACAAATAGTGAAATTAGCAAGACTGGGATGGAGGAGGGGCAGAGAGAGGGGAAATTCAAGGATTACTTGCAGTTAGAGAAATCTATTTTCATGCCCCCTCCCCCAAGCGAAATATAAGGTGCTGTTCCTCCAATCTGTGTGTGGCCTCACTTTGACAGTGGTAAATAAGGTGTATAATTGCTAGGAGCATTGAATATAAGAGTCAGAAAGCATGACGCAATTCTATAGGACTTTGGTTAGGTCTCATTTGGAGTTTTACATGCAGTTCTGGTCGCTCCATTATAGGAAAGATGTGGAGGCTTTAGAGAGGGCACAGATGACGTTTACCAGAATGCTGCCTGGATTAGAGGGTTTCAGCTGCAGGGAGAGATTGGATAGACATGGGTTGTTTTCTCTGGAACATCGGAGGTTGAGGGAAGATGATAGAAGATAATAAAACTTTGAGAGGCATAGATAAGATAGACATTCAGACTCTTTTTTCCCCAGGATGAAAATGTCCAACATTTAGAGGGTTTAGTTCTAATGGGAGAGGGGGATATTTTAATGGAGATGTGCGGGACAAGTATTTTTAACACAGATATTGGTTGGGGGCCTGGAACGTATTGCTGGTGGTGGAGCGTGGTGGTGGAGGCAGATATGATAGTGGTGTTTAAGAGGCTTTGAGACGGGTGCATGGAAGACCAGGGAACAGAAAACATATGGATCATGTACAGGCAGATGAGATCAGCTCCACGGCATCATGCTCAGCACAAACATTATGGGCCGAAGGGCCTGTGCTGTACTGTTCTATGTTCTATCTATCTACCAAATTGCAATTCTTCTTCACTTGTGAACTTGTTCATCGGAATATTATGGGCTGCTAGAACATGTTATGTCTTGACGTTCACCTAAATAAGAATATAGCATTAATCTTTCACTATGTTCTTTTGATGAAATGTTCTCAGTTGGACCTTTTTATTCATTTCAACTTTATTAAAGGAACCTCAGCTTCCCTGTACTAAAGAAAATGATTACCATTCCTGCATTATTAAAAATCTTATGATTTATTTTTCAGAAATATCTGGCTTTAATCTAATTCCTAAAATTTCTCTGGCATATTCCACATTTATTACCTTAACCTACATATTTCTGGACATTTGCAACCAAACTCTTTTCTATTCTGTTTTGAGTTTCAAATATATTTTCCATTTTCTCTCCCTCACAAAGGATCACCTAATTTCTCTATCTTAAATCTGCATTACATCCTCCCATAGACACATTCTTCTACTTTTGCAAACTCCTCTTGTACTAAGTACAGCATGGAAACAGGCCCTTCGGCCCGCAGACTTCATGCTGACCATCGATCACCCGTTCACACTCGTTCTATGTTATCCCACATTCGCTTGCACTCCCGACACACAAGGGGCAACGTTACAGAGACTAATTAACTCACAAAACCTCATGTCTTTGGATGTGGTAGAAAACCAGAGCGCCCAGAGGAAATCCATGTGGTCACTATGAGAGTAAGCAAACTCCACACAGACAGCACTGAGGTCAGGATTGAACCCAGGTCTCTGGCGCTGAGGCAGCAGCTCTACCAGCTGCGCCCCTGTCTTCTTGAGGGAAGAAACTGTGTCAAGAGCCAGCCACCATGATCACTGGATCCGATGTGATAGTAATGTGATTAACATTTAGTTGCCAATGTAACGTTCGACCAAACAACTTTTTTCAGCTAGCTTACTACAACCCTCAAGACAATTAGGGAATAAGCATATATTACTGATGTGGTCAGTGATCACATCTACCTTCCCATTATAATACCCTACATCATAAACAACATAATAATAACAGAACTACATGGTGATGGTTATATAACTGCATTAAATAAGCCAAACCTCAAGCCACTTCGGTGGCAAAAATAGGAAAGCAGGCTATTATCTAAATGGTGGCCGATTAGGAAAAGGGGAGATGCAGCGCGACCTGGGTGTCATGGTACACCAGTCATTGAAAGTAGGCATGCAGATGCATCAGGCAGTGAAGAAAGCGAATGGTATGTTAGCTTTCATAGCAAAAGGATTTGAGTATAGGAGCAGGGAGGTTCTACTTCAGTTGTATAGGGTCTTGGTGAGACCACACCTGGAGTATTGCGTACAGTTCTGGTCTCCAAATCTGAGGAAGGACATTATTGCCATAGAAGGAGTGCAGCGAAGGTTCACCAGACTGATTCCTGGGATGTCAGGACTGTCTTATGAACAAAGACTGCATAGACTCGGTTTATACTCTCTAGAATTTAGGAGATTGAGAGGGGATCTTATAGAAACTTACAAAATTCTTAAGGGGTTGGACAGGCTAGATGCAGGAAGTTTGTTCCCGATGTTGGGGAGGTCCAGGACAAGGGGTCACAGCTTAAGGATAAAGGGGAAATCCTTTAGGACCGAGATGAGAAGGACTTTTTTCACACAGAGAGTGGTGGGTCTCTGGAACTCTCTGCCACAGAGGGTAGTTGAGGCCAGTTCATTGGCTATATTTAAGAGGGAGTTAGATGTGGCCCTTGCGGCTAAGGGGATCAGAGGGTATGGAGAGAAGGCAGGTACGGGATATTGAGTTGGATGATCAGCCATGATCATATTGAATGGCGGTGTAGGCTCGAAGGGGCCGAATGGCCTACTCCTGCACCTAATTTCCATGTTTCTATGTCATCTCTCGGCCTTCTTGTATTGCAACAAGACATTTCATTGGGTTTAATCACTTCTGGTAGACTTCAGTAGTCAAGAAACAAGTCATTCAAGTATCTTAAAAATTCTTACTTTAAAAGGCCAGAAATTTGTGTCACTAACTATTGGTGTATAACGAGTATTTTTATCCCTCACATTGAGATAATGCTTACATCGGATAATTGAATTAGATTACACCAACAATCTAATTAGAAGGTATGACACAGAATATACATCTTTGCAAAAGTTTTGAAAGGGCAATGAGCTTAAAATATATGGGGAAACAGAAGTACTGTTCAAGGGTGTTCACGGGATTTAATGCTCATAGAAATTTGTTTTACATTATAAAGGAAGTACATTATGTCAATTAGACGTACTTGACATGAGGTGAGGAAGACTGACTGAACTTTATTGACTTCTGTTAAGTTATTTCGTTCTTTTAATTGTGTTGTCTGCTTTTAATTGTATGGCTGCATGGTAAATCAAATATCACTGTGTCTTAAGTGGGGCATGTAACAACAAATGTGAATCTGAATCTGATCTGATCTGATAGGCTGGTGAAGTCACATCTGCAAAGGTGCGCAAACTTGCCAAAGCGAGTCAAACTGTCTTCCATTTATTGCACCCCCACTTTTATTCATCGAGTCATCAGTTGTATATACAGCTGTAGTTACTTCAGTCACTTATTTGAGTATTTTTTAGATTATGTGAGAAAAAGGGATCAGTGGATAGTCAGGTCTGTGTGGATGAGGTTGGCCAAAAGAGTCGATTTCTCAGCTGTACAATTCCATCTCTCTATATGCTTCCTACTTTTAATAACCTTATAGAAATTAATGTTTTATCTAGCCTTTGATCTCTTGGTCTGTCCAAGATTTGGTATTCATTTGATAAGGTGTCACATTAAAGATTGACGTTGAAATTATTTCATAGTGTGGAGGACAATAACTGGCATACTTAGATGTTTGAGTGGCTAATAGGAAGTGAAGAGAATGATGGATCTATTTTTCTGATGGGAAGATATAGCAGGTGATGTGCCATTGAGATAAGTATTTGGCACTTCAGCTGTTTGTAATTTATAGAAATGACTTGACATAGGCATCAAAGGTATGATAGCTGAATTCCTGCTGACTTGTCAGTAGGCAGGAAAACAATGAAGAAGATGCTAATGGATGTTGATAAGTTAAATGTGTAGGAAGGAACTGTGGATCCTGGTTTACACCGAAGATAGACACAAAAAGCTGGAGTAACTCAACGGGTCAGACAGCATCTCTGGAGAAAATAAATAGGTGACGTTTTGGATCGAGACCCTTCTTCAGGCTGCAATAAGTTAAATAATAGGGAAAATATCTAGCAAATGTAAAATATGTGGGAAATGTCATAATGTCCATTTTGGCGGGGAAGGTAAAGAAATATCTACATGGTGAACAATTGCAGAGTTTTGAGATTCAAATAGGTTTGAGTGCTGAGTGCATGATTCACAAGAGCCCAGTACAGGTAGCCTCACCTTTACAGCTGATCGTGTAACTTAAATTCATCCTTGCAGAATTCACAAATCACCCAAATACTTGAAATAAGGAATAGAATTTGCTCATTAAATGTATGTGGTGGGGGATAAATATTACATCTTTTTTTTTCAACTTGTTTCTTGATGCATACACAGTTGATGTGGCTTTGTGTTACTGAAAATCGTGATACGGACAGTTTTCTAGGAAAGTAATCCCCTCCCCCCCCCCCCCTCCCCATTTCCTCCCCGACCATGTTGTGTGTGGTCACCTGCGTGCAAGTTCAGTAAGTACCTTAGAAGCCTAACATAATGATATAATTTATTCCTCTGCGAAATGCTGAAGTGTGGAGGTTATGAACAGTTTCAACAAGCTAACTTGTATTACTGGAGCTTGGAAAAGTGAGAGTGACTTGAGTGGTGTTTTCAGGTGGGTGTGGAGAGGATGATACTCGTGGAAGAATCTAGGACTGAGGATCACTTTAAAAAAAAGATTCACTAAATTAAGATGAAGATGACACTTTTTTTCACTCAGATGATCATGAATCTTTGGAATTCTCAGCCTAAATGTAAGATGGAAGCAAAGTTGGTGACAAGTTATTTCAGCCACAGATAGATAATAATTTTGGGAATGAAAGGTTAGCATGGGTAGATAGGTGTGCATGGTGGATATTACACTCCAATTAGCCATGGTCTTGTTAATAACGGGCCAACTATGAGAACCTCAATTACAATCTTGCCTCTATTTGGAATGCTTGTATATGAACTTTCTACAAAATGTCTTTGCATTTTTTTAAGTAAAAGCAGTTGTGCACAGATAAGACATCATATTAATTATTCATTTTACTGCGTGTGATAGTTAAGCTAAAAATGGTTAGGAAATGTACAGTGGCTTGCAAATGTTTTCATACCCCTTGAACTTTTCCACATTTTGTCACGTTACAACCACAAACGTAAATGTATTTTATTGGGATTTTATGTGATAGACCAACACAGAGTGGTGCATAATTGTGAAGTGGAAGGAAAATCATAGATGGTTTTCAATTTTTTGAACAAAAAACTGAAAAGTGTGGCTGCAAAAGTATTCAGCCCCCTTTACTCTGATACCCCTAAATAAAATCCAGTGCAACCAATTGCCTTCAGAAGTCACCTAATTAGTAAATAGAGTCCACTTGTGTGTAATCTAATCTCAGTATAAATGCAGCTGTTCTGTGAAGGCCTCAGAGGTTTGTTAGAGAACATTAGTGAACAAACAGCATTATGAAGCCCAAGGAACACACCAGACAGGTCAGGGATAAAGTTGTGGAGAAGTTTAAAGCAGGGTTAGGTTATAAAAAAATATCCCAAGCTTTGAACATCTCACAGAGCACTGTTCAATCCATCATCCGAAAATGGAAAGAGTATGACACAACTGCAAACCTACCAAGACATGGCCATCCACCTAAACTGACAGGCCGGGCAAGGAGATCGTAGGAGCAGCCAAGAGGCCCATGGTAACTCTGGAGGAGCTGCAGAGATCCACAGCTCAGGTGGGAGAGTCTGTCCATTGGACAACTATTAGTCGTGCACTCCACAAATCGGGCCTTTATGGAAGAGTGGCAAGAAGAAAGCCATTGTTGAAACAAAGCTATAAGAAGTCCCGTTTGCAGTTTGCCACAAGCCATGTGGGGGACACAGCAAACATGTGGAGGAAGGTGCTCTGGTCTGATGAGACCAAAATTGAATTTTTTGACCTAAATGCAAAATGCTATGTGTGGCGGAAAACTAACACTGTACATCACCCTGAACACACCATTGTGAAACATGATGGTGGCAGCATCATGCTGTGGGGATGCTTTTCTTCAGCAGGGAAGCTTGTCTGAGTTGATGGGAAGATGGATGGAGCCAAATATAGGGCAATCTTGGAAGAAAACCTGTTAGAGTCTGCAAAAGACTTGACACTGGGGCGGAGGTTCACCTTCCAGCAGGACAACGACCCTAAACATACAGCCAGAGCTACAATGGAATGGTTTAGATCAAAGCACATTCATATGTTAGAATGGCCCAGTCAAAGTCCAGACCTAAATCCAATTCAGAATCTCTGGCAGGACTTGAAAATTGCTGTTCACAGACACTCTCCATCCAATCTGACTGAGCTTGAGCTATTTTGCAAAGAAGAATGGGCAAAAATTTCAGTCTCTAGATGTGCAAAGCTGGTAGAGACATACCCCAAAAGACTTGCAGCTGCAATTGCAGCGAAAGGTGGTTCTACAAAGTATTGACTCAGGGGGGCTGAATACTTTTGCGCGCCACACTTTTCAGTTTTTTATTGGTAATAAAATTTGGAAACCATGTATCATTTTCCTTCCACTTCACAATTATGCACCACTTTGTGTTGGTCTATCACATAAAATCCCAATAAAATACATTTACGTTTGTGGTTGTAACGTGACAAAATGTGGAAAAGTTCAAGGGGTATGAAAACTTTTGCAAGCCACTGTATCTGCAATTCTTTTACGTCATTGAACAATATTAGAAACATTTGATATTCATCCAACTTTTATTAACTTGAAGGATCCGAGTGTATACGGTAAACCCTGGTTCACTAATCAGTGTGATCGAAAAACTGCAGAAGAGGCATTGCAGAAATTCAATAAGGTACAGGAGTTAATTTCTCTTAGCGGTTTTACATGACTTCAATCTGTTCTTGTAGTTAAATGCACTTTTTATACAAATAGGATGGATCATATCTTATAAGAAAAAGCTCTGGACAGGACATACGGCAGCCTTATACATTAGTTGTATTATACAAAAGAAAAGTCTACAATATTCCTGTGCGCTACATTGAAATAACGCAAGAGTATGCTTTGGGGAAAGAAAAGAGTGGTGAAGAGGTAAGTGATTTCTCCTTCATGCATCTCAATACCCAAGGGTAATTAGTGTGTTCTTAATTATTTTACATGTCGCAAAGATCAGTTTAAAATCAATAACTGCATCAGAAATTTAATATGATGGTTAAAAAACGACCCTATAGCGCGTTGCATTTTCTAGGCACTATTTGTGCGTGTGTGTGTGTGTCATGTTTATTCGCAATTTTCTATTTTAGTATATTATCTCCTGTTGTTAAAGTGACTCGAGTGAAAACCGCAGGGTAAAATGCAAATCAGATGGGATTAGCTGCAGATCATCTCATATGTCTTTTTCAGCAGTAGACTACCTCTCTGCAGTTCAGTATTAACTATGGATTATAAATCACCTTATCCCTTATAATGAAAAATGGTGTTTGTATGCTATCCAGGCACACTATGCATTGAGTACAATCAAGCCATACACAAGTATAGCAGATAGTACAAGAAGAAAAATACCAGAGTTTAGAATATAATCTCTACTTTCTTAATTGGCTTAGGAATTTCAGTTTGTCCCCAACAACATTCACCAACTCTACAGATGTGCTGCAGACAGCATTTTGTCGGGATGCATCACAGCCTAGTTTGGGAACAGCTTTATCCAAGACCACAATAAATGGCAGAGAATTGTGACGTACCATCGCACAAACCAGCCTCCATTCCATTTACTCCATCTACACTTCATGCTTCTTGGCAAGGCCGCCAGCATCATTAAGGACTCCTCCAAGCTAGTATTGGAAGAGTAGAAATTTCCTCCAATTTAGTACCAAGATGATCAAGGCCGCTTCAATCTTCTTTTTATCGAGTTCACACACAAGATTAGAAGTTGTTCAGCCAGAGTTGAACACACTTCTCGGCATCTGCATACAACGGTGTCTGCCTTGTGCTTCTTGTGCTTCTTGTGCGTGGTGGTGGAAAGATTGGTGAAAACAGGGCCGCGTCGTGAACGCTCTTTCCTTGACCCCCCACTTCAATAATAACACACATCTATTTCCTGTTTATTGACATTCCCTCCTGACAACTGTCTGACTCCAAACCTCATAGTTCACAACCTCATACCGAGCAGTGGGCATTCCCAGACCCTGGTGTTTCCAGCTCCATCACCAGACTCTGCTGCAATGACAGCTTGTCTGGTGCAGAAACCATTATCCACCTCTCTCAGTCTGACAAAGTGTTCCAAGCTGGCTATTCTTGCTGTTCCCTTCATTAACTAAAGTTCATGCTGAAATCCATCCATTCCTTAAACACACATCAATCATTGTTCATATTTAACTCTGTGCTTTGTATCCTACATTGGTATTTAGCTAAGCATTGCACCAATTTTATAATTCACATTCATACTTTAAAAGCCTCTTTGGTCTTAATCCCTACTATCTGTCTGATTCTACACAACCCAGGGACATTAATGTCCTTCTAACTCTGGCTTCTTTAGTATCCACAAATTAAATAATTCCATTAACGGCATCTAGATGTTCAGCTGCCAAGTCCCACAGCTCCATAAATCCCTTCCTAGACATCTTGGCATTTAGCCCCCCATTTCCTCACAAGAGCATCCTTTGGACACAATGGATCAAGATATTGGTCGTCTACCCCAATATATTGTGGCCTGCTTTTTAACTCATTGATAAAGGGGAAATATATTTTAAACAGAAAAAACTCCCTTATTGATAGTAACAAATATATTTCACACTGGATATTGGAACTAAAACTCCTAATTACGTACAGAATTGAGCCTTGTGTTATATTGAGAGATTTGAGAAATTAAAGGGATATATTTGATGACCCAATGGTATACGCCTACATTGGCCTCCATTCTTGGAATCCCCAGTTCCTTGGGCTCTCAAACTCATGAAGAATATTATTAAATTTGTCGTCGACCAGACCATTGTTATTCCCTTCTAATTTCAACTCACTACATTTTATTTTTACAAAGAAAAAAATGTAATGTGGAACCTTTGGGGCATTTTGCGTGCTGAATTGTTGATTATTTATGTCATAGATCCACATAAGGAGGATAATAATGGGCTAACAATGTTTGTTTCTATTCAATTAGCGGTTTTCCAGTATTGCTGATATTATTGAAAACCATCAGAAGATTCCCTTGGTTCTCATTGACAGTCAAAGTAACACCAAAGATTCGACCAAACTGAAATATCCAGTCAAGGACTCGTGAAGTGTGTTTACTGAACAGTATTTATATCATTTCCATTTTATATCATATTTTCAAATAATGCAAATTATTTGAATAAAATTAGATGTCTAAATTCCTATAAGAGATGAATTTTGTCATGGCTATTGTGTTAGTCATAATTCATGAGCAGTTGAAATCATTTTATCATTTAACCTATTTATTTGGACCTCAAAGGAATTTATTTTCAACAATAAATCACATTATTGAAGCTATTTCATGGTATAAAATGTCTACCGCACAGATGACAAAAAAACATATTTTCTTGTCTACTCTTACTAGAAACATGCTATTTATACTGTTGAACAATGATAATAATTTAAAAAAATGAGTGTGTTGTTATCAAAATTTGATACTGTCCTCAATCATATTCCTAATGCTATGAATAGTTTGTTAAGAATATTTGAAATGAAATTATTGTTAATGCAGAATAAAAAGCTGAAGGAAAATCGATTCTGTGGTATAGTACAGCACAGCTGGCATTTCATCTGTGCTTCAGAAGCTGTCTGGTCTGATGAGATAAAATTCATATGCCTGTTGTAAATGGTGTTCATGGAAGGATACTGAGTAGACCAATTCCAATTCTTGATCATAGACCAACCGCACTAATCATATTTTGGCTGATGTTAATGTTATCACCTAGAGCAGTGCCTGGTGTTGTGAATAAAACAAAATATGAAGCCATTATCATGGGTGATCATAATCATACTTTATTAGCCAAGTATGTTTTGCAACATACGAGGAATTTCATTTTCCATACAGTCATACCAATAAAAAGCAACAGAACACACAAAATACATCCCCGCATCTTTTGGAGCTTCCTGACATCAGTCTCTATCCGAGACCGAGCTCCTCGATTGTGAAATCCACAGGCTGCAGTTGGAGCGTCGATCCCAGGAAAGGGATCGGCACCGATGGTAAGTCCACGGCCCCGTGGTGGGGCTCAAAGTCAGTCCCAAGCAAGGCCTCCAGCTCCATGATGTTAGGCCACAGAGCGACCGGAGATACGATCCAGAAAACAATCGCATCTCCGACAAGGTAAGAGATTGGAAAAAAGGTTTCCCGTGAACCCCTCACCCACCCCCCACATATAACAAACCAGAGAACATTAACATAAACTTTTAAAACACACTAAAAATAACCCCAAAAAAGACAAAATGCATTTTAACATAAACTTCCACCACAGTGACTCCTCCACATTCCTCACTGTGATGTATGGCGAAAAAAAGTTAAATCTCTTCCTTTGTTCTCCCATGGTCGGGGGCCTCGAGCCTTCCGTTGACTCTGTTAAGCTTCAATTTTTAACACACTCTACACATAAGCTCCACACATGACTACTTCCTGGAAGGTTACACAGGTATCTGCTACAATCCCAATTCATGCCTAAGGCAAGGTTAAAGTTGGACATTATTATGGGGCAGGAGAAAACCTTGGGTCCGAAGCTCATAGATGTCAAGTACAGTATTATTTTGCAAATGATCTGGTTTATTTTTTTGTGGTGGGGTCTGAAAATGACATTTAATAGATAAATATTCTCACCTTGTGCTATTATGTGAATGAAGTCTAATTATTTAGACCAGTAAATCGGGCAACAAAGTGGCATTAAAGTTGTGCTGCGTGCTGCCATCTTACACACACACGACTGTTTGGGAAGGGCATCTTATTGAAGAAAAGTGAAGGTTGCCATGAACATCTGGAGACCTGGGAAGCAAGTGCGTAAAAGCAGGAAAGTCCTGTTAAGAAAGAAGTGCACAAAAATCATTTTAGAATTAAGGTAAATAATGTGAGGACAGTCTTATTCTCAACTTTGGAAGCATAAGAAAAATTGCAAAATGCACACTTGACATTGCCTATATTCCACCAAAGGAACCATGTGGACAATTCTGTTCAATGTACATTTGCAGATTATTTCTTCAGCTATATGGCACATTGCCAAAGGCAGTTAGTATCTGCAGTTCCTTGTGCCTCTGACATCAAGAAATAGTTATTTCATGCCAAGACTGAAGCCATGACATAATGATGGTCTATGTTATAATTACTGATTTCCAAGCAAGACTTTTGGAATCTCAACTGGAACCACTGCTAGAATTTGTACATTCTTTGTTTACTTGAGAACTTATCCTTACTCTACTGTTTCCTCCCTTCAGTCTCCCTCCCCATTGTGGAACAGCCTACATCACTATCTAGGTCTTGCTGTGGAATATTCAGGCTTAGGCTGAAGAGTAGCAGGTGAAATTAAGATTGTGGCAAGGTTAAAATTCATCAATGTTGTGGAGGTGGATGTAAGTGCTCACATGTGGTCAGATCAAAGAAAGGTCAAACACACTGAGTTTGGAAACCGTCTGGTTTGCCCTCAGTGATCTGCTATTCCCGTCACTGTGCAGAATCAGAAATTGTATATCCCACTTAAAAGTTGTGTCCAAGCACCATCAGAGATTGTGGACAGGCCATAAGCCTTTTTGTTTACTGAGAACAACGGCTTTTAATTGATTCAAATATTAGATCTAACAAAATAGACCAGCAGGATGGATTTGGCAGCTTCTGTACAACAGCAGACACCTTCTGCTGTGTGGAAATTTGAAAACAAGAATGTCTGCCAAATATGATGCCAAGACTGAATCTTATCTGCCAGCACATATCTCTCCATCATGTGGATATCCATGTGCTATCCTATCCAAAAGTCTCTTTAATGACAATATTGTAACTGACACCACCTCCGCCCCCAGCAATATTTCCCAGACACAACACCACCCTCTGTGTAACAGTGGGGTGGCTAGTTGTGAGGAAAAACAGACTGTAAAGGAATACAGGCAGGTTTTGTGTGTGGCAAATAGTTGTCAGATGGAGTGCAATGTGGAAACGTGACATTATCATTTTAAGAAGAGGAATGTCATTTAAATCGAAAATGTTGCAATAAATTGAGCTCAGTGAAATGTCCAATAAACGAAGCATGCAAACATAACAAAATTAGCATTCATTCACAACATGTAATTAGGAAGGCTAATGAAACACTGGCTTACATTGAAAGGACTGTCGAGTATAAAAGTACCACGTTTTGGCGCAACTTTACAATATTCAGAGTCTACGGGAGAGAACCGGGAGAGACAATGTATTTGGATTTTCAAAGATATTTGACAAGATACCACATAAAGAGCTTGTGCAGACATTGGCATGGTATTAGGGGAAGCAAGTTAGATTGAGCTGAAGATTGGTTATCACAAAGATGGCAGAGCATCAGAATGAACACATTTTTCAAGCAATACGGATATAACTGGTTGATGGCCAAGGAATTAGTTCTTGGCCTTCAATTATTCACTATTTATGTTAATGACCTGGGGATTGTTAATTTATTTATTTATTCACTGACGTGATATGGGCTTCACAACTGAGCCAGCATTTAATTACCCATCCCTAACTGCACGTGAAGGTGGTGGTGAGCTACCTCCTTCAGCACTGCAGACTTTGAGATGCAGGTATTCCCACTGGTAGGGCGTTCCTGGGATTTGACCCAGTCATGGCGAAGGAACAGCAATATATTTCCAAGTCAGGATGGTGTGTGACTTGGAGGGCAACTTCCATGTGGTGGTGGCCCCATATTTTTACGCTGGTAGAGGTGGAGTTTGGAAGATTCAATCCAAGGCATCTTGGTGCGTTGTGTTGGTGGTGCAACCTGCTGCCTCATGTGCGTCGCCAATGGAGTGAGTGAATTATTGTGGACGGATTACAAGTGGGCTGCTATGTCCTGTATGGTGTCAAGCTTCTTGAGTGTTGCTGAAGCTGCACTCGACCAAGCAGGTGGAGAGTATTCCATGATATTCTTCACTTGAGTCTTGTGGATGGAGGACAGGGTTTGGTGAGTTAGGACATGCGTTATTTGCCACAGGATTACTAGCCTCTCACCTGCTCTCATAGCCACACTGTGAGCATGATTACTCTCCTTGAGTTAGGTCAATGGTAACCCCAAGAAAATTGACAGTGGGTAACTCAGTGGGTAATGCCTTTGAATGTCACTATGTGGCATGAATGTTACTTGCCACCAATCGGCCTAGGCCTGGATTTTGACAAGGTCTTGCTGCATTTGGATGTTAATTGCTTCATTATCTGAGAAGTCAAAATTGGTAAAGATTGTGCAAACACCCCTATTCTGACCCTACAACTCGGGGGAACTGGGTGTAACCTATCCAAATTTGCTGATGACATGAAAATAGGCATGAGGACGCGTTGCAATGAATGTATTTGGACTCTATAATTGTATATAGATAGGTTGGGTGAGTGGATACAAACATGACCAATGGAGTTTAATGTGGAAAAATGTGAGGTTGTGCAGCTCTTCGGCAAGAGGAAACTATAGTCAGACAGGTGAAGGTCAGAGAATCTAGGTGCTCTTGTACATGAATCGTAAAATGGTAGCAGGGAAATGCAGGGAATGATTAGTAAAGTAAATACAATCTGCTTTTTGGCAAGTGGGTTGGAGTTTATAAGCAATGTAACTATTTCGATAAGGTACTGCTAAAGCCACATCTGCATTACTCTTTTGATTCACCTCATAAAAGACATTTTTGACATTGAGGTCAGTCCAAACAAAATTCACTAGGCAATTTCCTAGAAGGTTCACTAGGTTGCTTCCTGCCACAAGAGGCTCGTGGAAGTAATGGCAAGCAAATTAGGCCTATACCCATCGGTTCAGAATAGGAGGTGAAACAGAATTCTGCCTTGGGATTGATAGATTGGATGCAAAATTTATATTTGACATCCTGGAAGTATCTGGAATAAGGGATAAAGCTTCAGAATGATGGATATCCCATTGACAATGGATGAGGAGTACCATCTTCAATCAAGGATCATAAATCTTTGGAGCTCTCTCATCTAGAGAGGTAATGATGATGAGAAGCATAGAAACATAGAAATTAGGTGCAGGAGTAGGCCATTCGGCCCTTCTAGCCTGCACCGCCATTCAATATGAACATGGCTGATCATCCAACTCAGTATCCCGTACCTGCCTTCTCTCCATACCCTCTGATCCCCTTAGCCACAAGGGCCACATCTAACTCCCTCTTAAATATAGCCAATGAACTGGCCTCAACTACCCTCTGTGGCAGAGAGTTCCAGAGACCCACCACTCTCTGTGTGAAAAAATTCCTTCTCATCTCGGTCCCTTATCCTTAAGCTGTGACCCCTTGTCCTGGACCTCCCCAACATCGGGAACAATCTTCCTGCATCTAGCCTGTCCAACCCCTTAAGAATCTTGTACGTTTCTATAAGATCCCCTCTCAATCTCCTAAATTCTAGAGAGTATAAACCGAGTCTATGTAGTCTTTGTTCATAAGACAGTCCTGACATCCCAGGAATCAGTCTGGTGAACCTTCGCTGCACTCCCTCTATGGCAATAATGTCCTTCCTCAGATTTGGAGACCAGAACTGTACGCAATACTCCAGGTGTGGCCTCACCAAGACCCTATACAACTGAAGTAGAACCTCCCTGCTCCTATACTCAAATCCTTTTGCTATGAGAGGCTGAATACAAATGTTAAAGAATAACAGATACAGTATTTTAAGTGCAGGGGAATTAATAGATATGAGAAGAGTGTGGAAAAGTGTTTTTTAGCCAGGATTTGATCAGCTATTATCTTATGAACAAACATGTACTTCTATTCATAAGTGTACAAAATGGATGAAATGCAAAAATGGGCTTACAAAAATTTATTTGCTTTTTTGATTGATTATTAGGACTGGATGTTACAATCCCTAAGATTTCACTACAATTGACATTCTTGGGTATGACCACCAGCTGAATTTTGCTAACTTTCAGACACATCTTCAGTTGTGTACCTCAACATCACTGGGAGTTTCGGACTTTTATCACAAGACACCCTCAGTCGTGGCAGGCCCACCACAGGTTGATCAGACCTGGGTGTGTGTCTTATTGTTAGCCTCTAGATGGTCACGTGGCAGCCCAGACAGCACCTTTCCTCTTCAGCCACAGCCAGTGACTGCTCCGTTCGGCGGCATTGGCAAGTTCTTTTATTGCCCTCCTTTGTGCCTGCCCTTTGACTCCGACTTCCCTCAGGAGCCTTGCGGTGGAACTGGCTACAAAGCCCCTGCACCCCACCTCCACTGGACACAACCTTACCCTCCAACCTCTCTCCTCTGCCTCAAGGTTTGAATATCGAAGCTTTTTCCTTTCATAAGCCTCTTCCACAGCCTCCTCCCATGGGACTGTCAGCTCAATGATGAATACACGCCAACAGGAGTTGGACCAGAGAACGAGGTCTGGTCACAGGTTGGTAACTGCGATTTCAACTGGGAATGAACGCCTCTGGCCTAGGTCAACACGCATTGCCCAGTCCCTGGCTGCGTTCAGTGGGCATGAGTTGAGAGGCGAGGGGTTAGTCCTCCATTTCTCTCCTTCCCAGATGAAGGATGGTATTTGCGGGAATGTTATCTGGGCATTGATAGGCATGGCATTGGTGGTAACTCTCTTTCACTCGAGTTCAGCTGCCAAACACCTCAGCACCTGGTTGTGTCGTCAGGTGTATCTGCCTTGTGTTAGGCTGGTCTTACAACCGACCAGGATGTGCTTGAGGTTTGCTGGAAATGTGTGCACTGAACGAACATTTTTTGGTCCTCATTAAATTATAATGAAATAAGATTTTAGGTTTAGGTTGATTATTGTCATATGTACCAAGTAAAAAGCTTTGGTTCGCATGATAACCAGTCAAGTTAAATAATACTATACATCAGTGCAATCAATCCAAACTCAAGTAAAATAGAGCAATGGGAAAGGTTACATATTGCAGAACATCGTTCACTGCATTGTAACATAACAGTTACAGGGACAAAGTCCAATGTCCGCAATGAGTTACGTTGGAGAATCAGGTCTGCACCCCAGCTTATGGACGGTCCGTCCAGAAGCCTGGCAGTAGAGGGGAAAGAGCTATTCATCTCCCTAGCGGTGTGCACGTTCAAACTTCCCTATCTTCTGCCCGACTGGAGTGAGGAGGAGAAATGACTGGGTAGGGAAAGATCGTTGATTATGTTAGCTGCTTTCTCAAGGTAGCATAAAACATACAGTACATGCAGAAAGTATTCAGACCCCTTCACTTTTTCCACATTTTGTTACATTACAGCCTTATTTTTAAATGGATTAAATTCAGTTTCTTTATCATCATTCTACACACAATACCCCAGAATGAAGAAGCGAAAACAGGTGTTTAGAATTTTTTGCAAAGTAATTAATAAGAAATAACTGTAATATCACATTCACATGAGTATTCAGATCCTTTGCTAAGACACTCAAAATTGACCTTAGGTTCATCCTGTTTCCATTGCTTATCCTTGAGATGTTTCTACAACTTGAGTGGTAATCCACCAGTGGTAAATTAAATTGATTGGACATGATTTGGATAGGCACACACCCAGTGCATGTCAGAGCAAAAACCAAGCCATGAAGACGAAGGAATTGTCTGTACACCTCCGAGACAAAATAGCTACAGCCGAGAAAAACTGGGAAATGACTACACAGACAATTAAACATCATGGTTTAGAAACTCAGGCATGTTCCCCTCCGCTCATTCACTTTTCTCCAAAACCTTTGTTTTTTTCTCAAATGGAATGCAAATGAGCCCATTTTGAGATTGAATCTGATGCACAAACATGGATCAGAAATTGGACAAGAAACTTTCACAAGCACTTCACAGGCTTACAGTGGATGTTTAACAAAACTTTACAGAACACAATTCCAGACTGGTGCCCTGTTTAGCACATAGTTCAAGGTCGGAGGGCACACTTTTTTTAAAGGGGAAAAATTCTGAACAAGAAATTTGTATTCTGGGTTGGATCAATATGGATGATTGCAAAGACCTCACCTCACAGACAACTCAAAGTCAGGCAGCCTTGGAGAAATGGAGCAACACTTCAAGCTGGTGATTTCTCATCAGAATCGGGTAAAGTCAGCACGGCCTGTTGTCCTAGCGGTGTTACAGGGCTGTCCTGGCCAGGGAAAGTTGCGGGCATCCATCAGCGCTCCGTGCCACTGCAGGCTGCGTCCAGTCCACCAGCATGGTCTGTTGGAGTGGTGCCTGATCCAGTCGAGCCTCCAGCCATCGCCTCAGCCATCACAATGGCCAGAGAACTGTTGTTCCGCTCCTTGCCCGACCACCTTTCAGCCTTTGCGCCCAGGGGTGCCTCCCACAGGTAAGACCCTGGCTCCTCCATCCGACCCTTTGTTCTTTGCGACCACTGCCGTCATCTCTCTCCACCATCCTCTCCGGTCCTCTGGGGCCGGGCTCAGCGGCTTCCCTAATGCAGGTGAGTCAGGCCAGGACTGCTGCTGGGGTATTGGTGCCTCACCATGGAGGACAAAGTGGGAGTGAGATGGAGAATTAAAGCGACAGGCAACTGGAAGCTGGGGGTCAGCCTAATTCCACAAAGTAGTCTGCAATTGGTTTCTCCAGAGATGAAGAGCAAGATTGGGAGGACCCAATGCAGTAGAAGAGATTGGAAATAGTACCATGATTCACTGTTTCACCAAGGATGTTCGGTTCCCTGGTAATTGGCAAAAGCTAAAAACGGTGCTGCATCTCTGTGAAACCCCTAACATTTTACCCCTTCCCTGATATCTCCAGGAACTGCTTTTGATATTGCCACTCAGCCCCTCAGGATTGAACAATGAATTTCAATGTGCACAAATGCTGTTTTACGTGCTGGATATTTCCAGCAATCCCCTTTACTGAAATTGCCAGCAACTACAGTGTTTTGCATCTCAAGCTCAGGCATTAATTCTCTCTGGTCTGATTTAATTCATCTCTAATATGCAGCTCCACCAGGCAGAGATTTCCTACAATAATCCTTCATCGCCCTCTCATGGCCAGGGTCATCGTCACATGAATCATTCTCATATGGTCTCCACGCAATCACGTTTATCTTCTCTCCTCCCTGGCCCCTTCTCTGCAACTTCAAAAGCTATGCTCATCTAATTTGCCTAGTTCCGATGAAGGTTTATCAACGTTAAAGGTTCATTTGGGTTACATCTGCTTGCTGCCTGGCCTGTTGAGTATTTCCAGCCTTTTCTGTTTTATTTAATAAATATTCCAATACAATGGAAACAAACTAGGGACAAATCCCAAAAATCCAATACTCGATTCTGCTCAATTTGCCAGCTAAATTGACAAATAGATGCCACTTTAAAGGAGAAATGTATGATACTTACAAAGGATAATGTTGACAGCATAAATTAAACAGTGATTCTCTACCAGAGAAAGTATGAGGATGTTGTGACGGCAATGAGTTAATAGATAATTAATTCAATCATCAATGTACAGCAGCACTAATGGGATGTAGAGTCGTAGAGTGGAAACAGGCACTTTGGCCCAACTTGCCCACACCGACCAAAATGTCCCAGCTACATTAGTCCCACTCGCCCGAGTTTGGTCCATATTCCTCCAAACCTGTCCTATCCATATACCTGTATAACTGTTTCTTAAACGTTGCAATAGTCCTGTCTCAACTACCTCCTCTGGCAGCTTGTTCCATAGACCCACCACACTTTGTGAGAAAAAGTTACCTCTCAGATTCCTATTAAATCTTTTCCCCTTCACTAGCAGCACAGTTGGTAAGCAGTGACAGGGTTGGTCAAAATCAGCATGGATTTATGAAGGGGAAATCATGATTGACCAGTCTTCTGGAATTTTTTTAGGATGTAACAAGTAGAATGGATAAGGGAGAGCCAGTGGATGTGGTGTATCTGAACTTTCAAAAAGCCTTTGACAAGGTCCAACACAAAAGATTAGTGTACAAAATTAGAGCACATGGTATTGAGGTAGGGTATTGACATGGATAAAAAAACTGGTTGGCATACAGGAAGCAAAGAGTAGGAAATAACAGGTCCTTTTCAGAATGGCAGGTAGTGACTAGTGGGATGTCACAAGGCTCAGTGCTGGGACTCCCATTATTTACAATATATAGTAATGATTTACAATATATAGTAAGGAATTAAATGTAACATCTCCAAGTTTGTAGATGACACAAAGCTGGATGGCAGTGTGAACTTCGAGTAGGATGCTATGAGGTTGCAGGGTGACTTCTTACGTGAAGAAGCCCCGCCTGACGCTGGATCGGCATACTTCAAAGCAGCTGCATGAAAAACACAGAACCAATAGCCGGAGTAAAATAGTAAGGCCCAAGATAGACTAGATCTACCAGATGATCATTTATATTATGAGGGTTGGGAGTGGAGGGCACGTAATCCCTCATCGTAACTCCTCATAAAATAAAGATCAAACTTCGAACAGGTAAGTTCTCGTTTAATCTTACTATTTTACTTCGGAGTCACGTGAGTGACTACGTGAAGATTTTAAAGCTCTGTGTTTTTTATGTCGTAAATTCATTCCATACGACTCACTGTTTAGTCAAAACAGTAGTGAGTAAATAGTATTTTAAGACATTGTTACAATTTATGTAATAAGTCCTTTAATCATAAAAAAGAACATTTTTTTAATAATATCCCCTCTATCATAGGGGAAAATTACAAAAGAAAAATGATAAATGATGTCAATGGTAACACAAATCGATAATATAAATTGATAATATAAAACAAAGCAAGCATTTAAAGAGAACCCAGTACTGCGTGTCCAAATCCTGGCACCGTGACAACAGGTTTATTGTAGAACTTTGAACATGTTTCTTCTCTAGACCACCCTGCGGCCTCTAAAATTTGATCGAGTGGTACGTCCTGTACCTTCGCCACGGACGTAGCTGCCGCCCTAGTGGAGTGAGATTTAAACACATCAGTGTCTATTCCTGCTAGACCCAAAACCTGTTTTAACCATCTAGAAATGGATGGACTGAAACTTTTGTATGTGGCTTTTTGTGCGTTATCAATAACGCTTTCTCAGAACCTCTGAGATTTTTGGTTACCTCAATGTATTGAGTTAAATGCTTAACTACACACAATGTTTCATCAATAGGATATGCTTTAAACATTACCTTAACTCCAGTTCTCCCTGGTCTGCTTTGTTTGATCAGGTCATAAACATAAAACACAATGTTATCTGTAGTCACATGCATGCAATCCAACCGTAATAATTGCAAAATTTGTACTCTTTGAGCTGATATCAACGCCATTAACATGACCACCTTGAATGTTAATTTCTGCAAAGACATTGAAGTAATTGGAGTCCATTGCTTAAGCAAAGCGAGAACAATGCTAACATCCCAAATTTCTGTATATCTGGGCTTGGGAGGATTTTTATTAAAAATTCTTTTCATGAATCAGGATACTAATGGGTGAGACCCAACTGAATCCCAATCAGAAATTTGTCCTAAATAGGATGACAATGCACTACGGGCACAATTAATGGCACTATAACTCAAATGTTCATCAAAATGTAACCTAGCAAGGAACTCCAATACATTTGAAATGTTTGCAGTATGATAAGATATCTTTGACTGTGTACAAAAAGCTTCCCATTTCCTTATATGCGACATATATTGTTTTTTAGTGCTATTTCTCCAAGCTGCATCTATAACATCCATGGTCCTGTCCGACAGTTCAAACTCTTGCAATGGTCTGGTCAGAACCTGCAGATTAACAAATTCATATGATCATGCAATGGATGAATTTCTTTTGTTACTGGTTGTGTCAACAGATTGTCGCAACTGGGAATTGTCATACATGGTTCAACAATCATTTTAAGCATCAATGGGAACCATGACTGCGTAGGCCAATTTGGCACCACCAAAATGCCTTTAGGTAATGCTTTGTCTTGCGCTATTTTCTTGAGACATTGCCCAATCAGACAGAATGGGGGAAAAGCATAAAAGAACGTATTCCCCCAGTGTAGCGAGAAAGCATCCACCGCTACTGCCCCTGGATCGTGTTCCCAATACACGTATTTGGGCAATTGGTGATTCAATCTAGATGCAAACAGATCAATGTCCGGTACTCCATACCGACTGACAATATTTTTGAAAATTTGTGGATTTAACATCCATTCTGTATTGTCTTTAAATATTCGTGATCTTTTGTCTGCCACAACATTGTCTCTCCCTGGGAGATAAATAGCTGAAAGCCAAATATTTTTACCAATACACCATTGCCACATCTGGTTTACCAGATGATCACATGATATTGATCTGACACCACCCATGTGATTGATATAAGCCACAGCTGTGGTATTGTCTATTTGTATTTGGACATGCAAATCTTTTAACGTAGAACAATAAGCTTTTAAGCCATAAAATGCTCCCAGTAGCTCCAGATAATTAATACCATATGTTTGGAACAATAAATCCTCTTGGACAGCCCATCTGCCCCCACAGCTGGTCTCATTATCCGTAGCCCCCCATCCGAGAGAAATTGCGTCAGTTTGCAAAAACACTACTGGCTGATGAACTAAAATGTTCTTAGCAGCTAGTGGAACATTCTCAACCAATGTAATTCTGATAAGGCTTCCTTTGGCAATTGCATTGGCCTATCAAAATGGCCTGCTCGCTGAATAAGCACTTGAGTTTTTGCCCTTTGAAGATTTTGGTAATGTAGTGGACCAAATTCTACTGCTGGAAATGCTGCTACCAACTTCCCAACAACCTTAGCAACTTCTCGGATGGAGGGATAAGGTTTGTTAATCAGGTTCTGACACACATTTATCAAATCTATCACCTTATCCATTGGTAAAGTTACCAACATGGTAACTGAATTAATCACAAACCCCAGATATTCAATGGTTTGGGATGGCTGTAACTTAGATTTTGTTGGATGAATCAGGAATCCCAACTTTTCAAACAAGCTTGTAGTTGCTGAGAGTGATTTTTCAGCTGACTCCTGATTAGCATTGACAATTAAAATGTCATCTAGATAAGCCATAACGATGTGTTTGTGTGCCCTTAGCAGTGCAAGTGCTGGCTTCAACAATTTAGTGAACAATCTAGGTGCTGAACTTAATCCATTAGGTAATGCTTTGTATTGCCACAACTGTCCCATCCATTTAAACTTTAAATACCTGCAAAAACTATGATGAATTGAGACCGAATAATATGCATCCTTCAAATCTATTGTAGCCATATAACAACCTGTTGATATCAGCTGCATTGCAGTGTTGAATGTGTCCATTTTAAAATGTTTATACTGGACAAATGTATTCAATTGTGTGAGATCTAAAATGATTCTGGGGAAAATATTTGATACAAATTGTTGTGGATCTTCTCCTGTTTTCTCAATAACTCCTGTTTAAACACAAATTCTTAACCTCTTTGTCAATTTGAATTTTTTCAAGAGCTGAAAACATCAAAGAATGATTAGGCTTATTCTGTCCCAATGGATCCATACCTTCTACAAAATCAATGGTAGATCCTAACACAGTATCTAATACAACATGATCAGCTTTTATACTGTCCCATTCATTCTAAAACATTCAGAGTCTACCACCAATCTGAGGTTCATCCAAACATTCTTCTTTAATAGGATAAAGTTTTTGTACCTCTCCAACTGGACGAAATGATCTCCTTTTCCCAATAAATGGGTGTACATTCGGCTGTGCTGGCTGGAAATTCTTTCTTATCATACTCCTGCCTCGGCTTGTTCCAGCTCCAAAATCAAATCCCCTTTTCATATGGCCAGCCCTCTTCTGGCCAAAACTGAAGGGTTTCATAAGGCCAATAGTTTTTGCCTCTTCATCCATTTCTTTAATTTGTTTAGACAAATTCTCTCCGAACAAATAACCAGGAGTTTGAACATTGCTTGGCTTGCACAACCCTGCAAATCTTGGATGTAACAGAGGCCGAATGGCAATCTTCCTCATACAATTTATCTCAAAAAATGAGTTGCAGAATAAAGCCAACATATGCTTCTGAACTTTGGTCATTCCACAACCTTCCACTTGTCTTCCAAAGGCAGTAATGCCAGCTGAAATCAGCTTGAGGACTCTTTGAAATCGAATCTCCTGCGCCTCATCAATGACATTGGCGCCCAAACAGCCGGATTCACCGTAGGTACCTTCAATGAGGCACAATTAATAGGTGTTTTATATAATTCTGCTGTCTCAACCATAACAGCTTCTTGAAGCGGGTGAGAGACCATATAATTAATATTGGCCGCCAGGTTTTCTTCCATGGCCTCACCGCCTCCTCCAGGTATAGCAAAACTGTGTGCCACATCAGGCACACCTGGATCAATATATTTGTATTGTGGTGTGTACTCCGGACCGCAATCACCACTTTCAGGGTCTGTCTCATACAGCCCTGGTACTCCTGAAACTTGTTTAAAGGAGACTTCCTCCAGTCCAATCCCAGGCACTGGAGTTTAAAAAATTCCCAATTCAAACTGGCACCATATTCATGATATGGAACCCCCTCAGGGGCTGCCTGGGAATATTCTGGGTACTTAGACCCTTGGTTGATTATAGTTTGGAGCATTTTCTCCATTTGATCCATTCTGAGCCATAAGGCTTTTCTTTCTGGACCTTCTGAATCAGAGTCCTCAGAAACCTCAGGCCTTTCAGCTTTTCTTTTACATTTTTTAGGCAATGGGTTTTCCCTCCAAAGTTTCTGTTTGTGGAGCAATCAAAGCCTCACTAACGGGTATTTCAACGGCCACCGGTATCGGAACCGGCTCCGCAATAATCTGCTGTCCCGACTCTTCTCCTCCCCGGGACGCACGTTTTACCCGCTGTTTTTTAGCTTTCTCCATTTTCTTTCTAACTCCTCCTGGTTTACCCACCAGGCTACGGAGTTCTGAAACCCACCCTAGAAACGAAAATCTCTTACCTGCGGGCCGTTTCCTTACCGCTGTGTGGAGCTGCGCTCTGCAGCTCTTTCCTCTGCCGACAGCGACGATGTAATGCCGATCCAGCGTCAGGCGGGGCTTCTTCACGTAGTCACTCACGTGACTCCGAAGTTAAATGAGACCTAGGTGTCCTTGTACATCAGTCACTGAAAGTAAGCATGCAGGTACAGCGGGCAATGAAGAAAGCTAATGGCATGTTGGCCTTTTGCGAGAGGATTTGAGTATAGGAGCAAGGAGATCCTAGTGCAGTTGTACAGGACCCTGGTGAGACTGCACCTGGTGTATTGTGGGCAGTTTTGGTCAACTAATTTGAGGAGGGACACTCTTGTTATTGAGGGAGTGGAGCTTAAGTTCACCAGGTTAATTCCTGGGATGGCGGAACTGACACATGATGAAAGAATGGATCGGCTGGGCTTATATTCACTGGAATTTAGAAGGATGAGAGGGGATCTTATAAATATATAAAATTCTTAAGAGATTGGACAGGCTAAATGCAGGAAAAATGATGTTGAAGGAGTCCAGAACCAGGGGTCCGTTTAAGAATAAGGGGTAGGCCATTTAGGACCGAGATGAGGAAAGCTTTTTCATGAGTTGTGAATCATGGAATTCTCTTCCACAGAAGGCAGTGGTGGCCAATTCACTGGATGTATTCAAGAGAGAGTTAGATATAGTTCTTAGGGCTAACTGAATCAAGGAGTAAGGAGAAAAAGCAGGAACAGGGTACTGATTCTGGATAATCAGCCATGATCATATTGAATGGCGGTGCTGGCTCGAAGGTCCGAATGGCCTACACCTGCATCTATTTGCTGTTTCTATGTTTCACCTTAAACCTATGTCCTCTGGTCCTCGATTCACCTACTCTGGGCAAAAGACTCTGTGCATCTACCCAATCTATTCCTCTCATGATTTTATACAATATTGAAAGCGAACAGCTATAAAATCATGATTATGAGGAGGATAAGATCACCCCTCATCCTCCTGAGATCCAAGGAATAGAGCCCCAGCCTACTCAACCCTTTCCCTATAGCTCAGACCTTCTAGTCCTGGCAACATCCTTGTAAATCTTTGTACCCTTTCCAGCTTGACATCTTTCCTATAACACGATGCCCAGAACTGAACACAATGCTCGAAATGCAGCCTCACCAACATCTTATACAACTACAACATGACCTCCCAACTTCTATACTCAATACTCTGACTGATGGTCAATGTGCCAAAGGCCTTTTTGACCACTCTATCTACCTGCGACTCCACCTTCAAGGAACCATGCACCTGCTTTCCTAGAAAGTTATGCTCTATACTTCCCAGAGCCCTACCATTCACTGTGTAGGTCCTGCCCATGATACACTGCCCAAAATGCAATACCTCACATTTCTCTGAATTAAATTCCATCAACCATTCTTCAGCCCACCTGACCAATTAATCAAGATCCTGCTGCAATATTTCACAACCATCTTCACTATCCGCAAAACCATTCACTTTAGTATCATCTGCAAATTTGCTAATCTAGCCGCGTATATTTTCATCCAAATCATTGATTTAGATTATAAACAGTAACGGGTCCAGCACCGAACACTGAGGCACACCACTAGTCATAGGCCTCCAGTTCGAGAGCTAACCTTCCACTATCACCCTCTGCTTCCTTCCATGAAGCTAATTTTCTATCCATTCAGCAATCTAACCTTGGCTCCCATGCGATCTAACCTTCCAGAGCAGCCTACCATGCTGAACGTTGTTGAATGCTTTGTTGGTCCATATATACATCTACAGCTCTGCCCTCATCGACCTTTTTGTCATGTCTTCAAAGAACTCAAGATTTGTGGTTGTTGATTTCAACCTTTAGGGACATAAAAGAGTATAACTTTCAACAAATAATGCAATTGAGGTTGTAGAGATAGAACAGTAGAACGGTTCGTGAATTATTTTAGCATTTTTCAGTTTCATGTGGTTCTCAATCACAGGATGTAGATTTAAACCTAGATTTGATATAACTGATTAATAAAGAATATTGAATTATGTAATGAAAGGAAGGCTCTTGGAGTCAACAATTACCAAGGTTGAAGTGCTGCCAATGCTAAAAAATCTTTAAATTACATAGTACTACTCCAGAAAAATATTTGAAAATAGACTCAAAAGGTCATTTTGCTCAGTGTGTAATCAAACAACTTTCCAGTTTAATTAATACGTCAGAAAAGTGGAAAAATGTACTAAAAAATCAAGATAAGCATTATTCGTGGAGAAACTTCATTGCCTAACCAATTGCGTGTCTATAGATTTTGCCATTATTTCCTATTATTGCTATTGGTTGAGTTCTCATAGTATTTTTTATCTAGGCATTTTAACCATAAATATCGTAGACGATATTATCTTAGTTCAGTAGTCTCGTAGCTAATTTTACACTGAAGCAATCAAAAAAATATATATATTTTTTTTTAAACTGATTTTTTAAATTCTCTAACAAATGGAGTGTATACTTATAATGGGCAATTGTGAGAGGTGAAACATCGCCTTGTTTTGTTTTAAACTTTATTTCTGAAGAACATGTATATGTATTCAAAAATAGTGAACAGCATTAGTAAAGGCCGATTCAGAAAGAGAAAACCCAATATTGAAAGTGAACAGCTATAAAGTTTAGAAGTGTTGAGGTTTTGAAATTGGTCATTTAGAATGTACTCAAATTCACTTCCAATATATACACAAAACAGAAAGCAATTCCAGCTCCATCAAGGAACGGTTTATTTAGAAGCACGTAACAAAATCTATGGGAAGCATTTTTCATTGTCAATCATACTGTTAAATAAGCTTTGAAACTAGGAATTCCAAAATGCTCATGTAAAGAATTAATGTAAGAATAGAACTCGTTATTAACATTACATAAAATTTTGCCTTTACATTTTTCTGCAAAACAAGATTTTCTTCCAAAGTACGTACGCTGTAGCAATGAAGTAAAAAAATAGAACACTTCGAAATTACTACCCCATCGATATATATCAGTTCGTGCAAACTTCTGGTATCTTCATGCAACTGCAATGGTGGTAGAAATATTATGTGAAATAGCAAACTCAGATTGTTTAACTATTTCTGCATTCGATAATATAAACTCTGCCATTGCATTGATATTCAATTACTCAGAAATTAGAAGGAAAATTACTGAATGTAACATTTTGGACAGTTATCCAATAAATGCACACTTAAAAAAAGGTCAAATTTACAACTGTAAACTGCTTCTCAAAATATACACTATATTAATTTGCATATTTAAAAATTGTTAGTTTTGCACACAGTTTTTAATCCATCTCTATGTCCATTTAGATCCCCTTACTATTAGCATTTTCTAATCAGGGATAGAAATCTGCAAACTTCTCTGTGCCCTTTGCCGAGGGTTTCTGATACCTGTATTAATTTGACATTAACATTCCAGACTTCATACTTCCACTATGAATTCAACACCGCTGTATTAGAATCGAAGCTAGAGCAAAGATAAGGGCTTCTGCTCAAAAAAGTGTTTTTAGAAATAAATACAATTTCACTCAGCCTGTCTTTTTGCAGTCCTGCAAATAACCTTTAAGGATAGCACGTCCACTTATATATCATCAAAGGTTGTATTATAGTAACTAAACGCGGAGGATTGCATCCACTCTAGCAGATTCTCTTATTACTGTTTCAGATTTAATTTGAAAGTGAATAAAAGCTTACTATCAATAAGATTGCTACAATAATCTTACCAGTAATTCACTCCTCAATCTTGCTTTAGGATTAGTGCAGAAATGCAGCAAATCAGCAATGGTTTACAAGAACACGTCCTTCTACAATGACTTGTTTCTAAACTAAGGAGCTCCTGAGAATTATTGTGTCCCAGCACAATGTTACGCAAACACGGAACTCTGATTTACAAAAAATAAATCTGAGCCACCAAATGCTTGATTCTTTTGGTGATTCATCTTGATTCACCAAATGCTTGATAAACAGATTCTTTGCCCCCACTGCATGATGCACACAAGACACAAATATATGCATTAAGTTAAAAAGTAAATATAGTTGACATTATTAAAATCGACTGCATAGAAAAGCAGAAAATTGAGACCTCAGTTTTAAATCTAAAAAAAAACCCTAAAAAGTTTATTCATTTTTCATTAACATCCTCATCATACAGCAAAAAACAATTAGAAGTACAAATGATTGTCTTTGCTAGAGACAAACACAAACTGTGTTTGAAAGCTTTGTTAGATCAAATAACATTTGTTTGAACCATTTTTACATTAGCAATATTCTCACCTATTACAAAAGATAATTTAAAAAAAACGATACCATAAACAGTAATATCCCTTTTCAAAGATTTTTAGGTCAGAACAGGAAACCCGCCAATCTTTGTTACTTGCAGCAAATTCGTCATAAAGTTTGAACGTGTATTTCATTAGTGTTAGTTATGATAAATATACAGTACCCTCCATAATGTTTGGGACAAAGCCCCATCATTTATTTATTTGCCTCTGTACTCCACAATTTGAGAAATGTAACAGAAAAAAATCACACGTGGTTAAAGTGCACATTGTCAGACTTTAATAAAGGCCATTTTTATACATTTTGGTTTCACCGTGTAGAAATTACCAGAGTGTTTATACATAGTCCCCCCCATTTCAGGGCACCATGATGTTTGGGACACATGGCTTCACAGGTGTTTGTAATTGCTCAGGTGTTTAATTGCCTCCTTTATGCAGGTATCAGAGAGCTCTCAGCGCCTAGTCTTTCCTCCAGTATTTCCATCACATTTGGAAACTTGTTGCTTTTTATCAACATGAGGGCCAAAGTTGTGCCAATGAAAGTCAAAGAAGCTATTGAGACTGAGAAACAAGATTAAAACTGTTAGAGACAGCAGCCAAACCTTAGGCTCACCAAAATCAACTGTTTGGAACATCGTTAAGAGAACACTGATGAGCTTACTAATCGCAAAGGGACTGGCAGGCCAAGGAAGACCTCCACAGCTGATGACAGAAGAATTCTCTCCATAATAAACCTGTCCAACAGATCAGAAACACTCTTCAGGAGTCAGGTTTTGATTTGTTAATGACCACTGTCCGCAGAAGACTTCATGAACAGAAATACAGAGGCTACACTGCAAGATGCAAACCACTGGTTAGCCGTAAAAATAGGATGGCCAGGTTCCAGTTTGCAAAGAAGTATTTAAAAAAGCAACCACAGTTCAGGAAAAAGGTCTTGTGGACAGAGTGATGGCAAGAGCAAAGTATGGAGGAGAGAAGGAACTTCCCAAGATCCAAAGCATATCACCTCATCTGTGATACATGGTGGTGGGGGTGTTATGGCCTGGGCATGTATGTCTGCTGAAGGTACTGGCTCACTTATCTTCATTGACAATACAACTGCTGATGGTAATAGTATAATGAATTCTGAAGTGTATAGACACAGCCTATCTGCTCAGGTTCAAACAAATGCCTCAAAACTATGATCCCAAACATACTGCTAAAGCAACAAAGAGTTTTTCAAAGCTAAAATTTGGTAAATTCTTGAGTGGCCAAGTCAATCACCTGATTTGAACCCAATTGAGCACTGCCTTTTATATGCTGAAGAGAAAACAGAAGGGGACGAGCCCCCAAAACAAGCATAAGCTAAAGATGGCTGCAATACAGGCCTGGCAGAGAATCACCAGATAAGACACCCAGCAACTGGTGATATGCATGAATCGCAGACTTCAAGCAGTCATTGCATGCAAAGGATGTGCAACAAAATACTAAACATGACTACTTTCATTAACATGACATTGCTAAGTCCCAAACATTATGGTGCCCTACAATGGGGTGAATATATATAAAAATGCTATCATTTCTACATGGTGAAACCAAACTGTATTTAAAATGGCCTTTATTAGAATCTGACAATGTGCAGATTTTAATATGTGATTTTTTATATTACTAATCTCAAATTGTACGGTACAGAAACAAATAAATAAATGATGGGTCTTTGTCCCAAACATTATAAAGGGAACTGTACATCCAAATGATAAGCCAAACTGCAAATATAAGCAGCCTGAAATGTGAATTTATTTTATTATAGCATTTAACACATTCTAGTTTGAATTTTCATCTCCGAAAAAGGTTCCAGAAGAACTTTAACAGCTCCCTCAAAGAACATTTGTGTGAAAAAGTGAATCACTATATGAAAGGAACTGAACAAGTAAAAAAATATGTAGTCTTGAAGAAATCTTCAACCTTGGGCCCTTTTCTAACATTTAATCTACTATCAAAGGAAGGTATTCCAGTCTCTTGTTGCCTCCATTAAATGTCGTTGACCATGACCCACCCATTCATCCTGGTTATGAAATATCCTACCACAAAACCAGCAACTGAATCTAGCCTCAATTGCTTTATTTGAAACTGTCTTCACAATCTGATAATTGTTCTTGCTGGTCTTTTTCAGCTTTAACTTCAGTACATATCTTTCTTTCACAGGGCTCACTGGTTTTACCCTTTTGCATTGGTTGATAAGGAAACATTTTGCAATTGCTTTATTACTGCTGCGAGGATGCAACAGTGCACTGATTGTTCTTTTTGATAAAACTACCTTGAGAACATTCCCTTTACACTTCTTAATTGTTTTCATGACATTAATTACTTCAGGAACATCGGCATCTGGATGATCAAGCACAATCACAGGTTGGTTTCTCCTAGGACATTTAACAAGCTGACCATTATCAAAAGGTACGAGCCTCAGAGTTTGTACAGTTTCACCAGAAGCTGTTGCATTGCTAACTACAAGAGACTTTTTTAATACTTCTTCAGTTTCTTCAAATTCACCTAAGCTGATAGGTTTTATTTTGGATGGTTTTTCAGAACTTTCCAACTTTCTCTTTAGCCGTTTACTGTATCGATATGCAAGCTTCTCCTTACATGACCTCCGTGGTTCCCATAGTTCATCAGACTTCTCATTAACCCATATGCAGCTTGAACGGACTGTAGATCTCTGTGGAATGAGTGAAGTGGTTTTATTTGTATTTCTTTTCTCAGTCGAGCGAATGGACGAACTCCTGACAACTGGAGGAATAGGAACTTTAAGAGAAGCCGTACTACGGGGTTGGATAGGGATGTTGACTGTTGCAGTATGGGTGGGTACAGGATTATTCACTGGTAGTAGGATACATTGAGACCCATTTGTCAACATTAGAGCCTGACTGGATTGTTGCAAAGGCTTAACTGCATTACCTGATACTGAATTTTTCAGGAACTGGTTATTCTTCATGCCCAACGCCCCATTGGAACTTTTAATAAATCGCAACAAAATCTTCCTCTGATTAGGCCTATTTTCTTCAGACTTTGAACCAGCATTTGCCACATTATCTTCACTAATGGTTGCAACAGTTTTTTTCTGCATAATACATTGAAGCAAAACAGTTTGTTGGCTTGGTATGTTTTCTGTATTTTTATCTCGTACACCTTCCAATGCAGTGTCTTGTCGCAATGGAATTGACACCAAATTATTTGATACAGATGATCTGTTGTTTTCACAGGGTTCACGGATCAAATTTTCACCTTGACTTTTCTCATTTAATGAGTCATTTTCTGTTCTATGTTTATCATTTAGATCATCTGCAAGTTTTGCATAAGAATGATGATCAAACACGGCAGAAACAGGACTATTACTCAGAGGGTTCTTGGGAGACAAAACCTTTATTGGTGCAGTCTCCATGTCTGCTACTCTGGAACCACTAATTAATAAACACGTATTCTGTTGGACTTTGTCAGAGACCGGGGTTTGTCCTTGTGCATTTGTATTTGCACTATGCATTTTTGGAGGACTGCCCCCACAAACAACGCTAGAAACTGCACCAAGTGTTCCATTACTGAAAGTAAGTATCAAACCAGGCCCCTTATCTGTCAGGCTGGCAGAATTTCTAGTAACGACTTTTGTTTGTGCAACTGCACCACGAGAAACCATTTGTAGTCTGGATTGTTTTGCCAGGTGTAGGGGAACTGAGGAACCTTTCTGTGATGGTTGGACTAGAACAGGCTTACTGATTCCAGCCAAGCGAAATGGGCCCAGAAGAGTTACAGGTGGCAGAGCAGAGTTACTATTGCCATTTGCAGAAGTGCGAATCGCATCCTTTATTAACTGCTGGTGAATGATTTCATCAGAATGAGTCTTTAGCAGTGTGTTCAGCTTTTCAACATTTGGTGGTTTGCAACTGCTGGATACATGTGGAGGTGCAGGCAACCGCGTATTTCCCCCATCAATATATATCTTGTTTACAACAGAGCTATTATTTTCATCATTCACAGAGTCCAACTGCAAAGCATTGTTTTTAAGGGAATAATTATGCAA
The DNA here is from genome assembly GCA_963514005.1 of Raja brachyura. The sequence goes on from OY740795.1 coordinate 51,352,060, forward strand.
ATCAGGTTTGTTTTTCACTGTATGTGTATAGTTCTGTTCCTCTTGACAACTACTATTTAAATACTCTGATTCACTGCGAGGAGTTTCATCACTAAAGATGGAGGTGGAAGTGGCCTTCAATGCATCAAGTAGCACTTGATTTTCTTCAGGAGCCAAACAACTAATTCCATCCCCTGGCTGTAATGAGAACACAGATGTGATTCGAGGCATTATCGCTGATTTCCTGCCATCAGAAAAACTAGCTTGTTCTTCCAAAATATCTTCTGTAGAACCCCATATCATGTTATCTTTGGTATTGCAGTTCATCATCTCTACATCCACAGTATTTGATTTTTCCGAGTTTGATCCACAGCAATCCAAAACAGTTTGTGAACTTGCACTGTTGACAGAGCGTGATTGGGCGTCTTCAGTATTTTCCAATTTACCATTTCCATCTGAGCAAGTTGGCCAATCTGTTGAAGAGGACCAATTATTGTTACTTTTTCCTCGTTTATATTTTGTCCGCACTGTTGTACAACTTCTCATATTTTGCACTTCACAATCATTTCCAAATTCCTTTTGCCCATCCCTCCTTAAAGTATCAGGTTCCAATTCAGACTGACATTTGCCTATCATTTCTGCAGCAGGGATTTTATTCAAATTAACCAAACATGGTTCATAAATACCTCTGTTTGATTTGTCTGCCTCAGAACAAACCAGTTCCTGTTCTGTGAATGTAATATGATCTTTTAATGCTTTACTGTCAGGATCAGAGTTTGCATCTACACAATTATCACAGGCTGCTTCATGTCTTAAGCTCAGAGTTTCAGGTCCCAATTCAGTCGAGGTAAAAGGGAAACTAGAATTTGAATAACTTGTATCTTCTATATTTGACATCACCACAGGAATATCTTTTGATGTCACAAATCTGCTCTCAGATTTTCTATGAATCACTTCCCAAGGTTTCAGCATTTGGAAAGGTTTAGGTGAATTACATGTATTCAAACCACAAATATCTGAGTTTTGGAATCCATGCAACTGCGAAGGAGCACTTGTACACAACTCACTAGAAGATGAAACATCAGTTTGTGAACTTATTCTAGTTACTATCTTGTGTGATTTTGAATCCTCTCCTTGTACAATTGAAACACCAGATTGTTTTGAAGCATAATTGTGAATGAAAGGCAAATGGATACCTCTTTTGAATTGTAATAAGTGGTCACAATCTGACACTTTTCCCTTGGATATCTGCTCATTATTTAGGCACTGCAATAATTTTGAATCAGTCTGGCTATTGGCTGAAGATACAAAAATCTGAGATGGATAATTATTTGAAACTGAAGATTGTTCTGAAGTTGGAATTTTTTGCATAATTTGATTCTCTGACATGGCCTTATTTATTGCAGCCTCAACTGCACGCACTGAAGATGTTGGCAATAACAGTTTTCCTGCTTGTTCCGAATCCATGCCTGCAATCATTGGCTCTATTGCCTTAACCTGAGTAAATTTCCCATTGGTAACAGTAGATATTCCATGAGGCACTGTCTGTATTTTTGATTCCACAGAATGGTCTCTTACCATGAATGTGCAAGGTTGACCTGCAAAAATATTTGATAATCTAACAAAGCGCGCACCTGTACTCGAAGGATTTGTAGCCAAAATGCCATCATTTGAGTTTTGTGCATTCTGCGGCATGTGTAGCAAGTTGGTATTGTTGTCTTGGGTTTGAGAATTTGGAGAGATAAACTTGTGTTTGTTTGGAGGAATGAGCTTAATTATTAAATGCTGTTTCCCATTTACTACTTTGAAGTCGATAAATTGAGCACTATAATTATGTGGCACAGATAATTTATTGTTCTTTAATATTACTGCAGAAGGCTCAGGTGGCAATATTTTTCTAGATATTAGTTTACGGCCACTTGCTTGTGTTTTCTTTTGTTGAGATCTATTTAGAGTTGCTAGCTTTGGTCCACAAATTTCATCTTTCTTAACTCCATCTATCTTTAGACCAATTATTTCCTCACCCAAACATGCATCTAAATATGGAGCAGATTGTGGCATTGGGTGATTGCGCTTCTTTGTGGCATCAGACTTCTTAGCATTATCCTTTGCAGTTACCAAATGCTGGATTTGCTTTTTTCTCCTCCACTGTGCTTTCCGAGTCACCCCATTTTTGTATCTTTTTAGAACAAGTTTCAGACCCAATGCATTTGTCACTTTTCCTTTTTTATCCAGATCCACCTGTGATTTGGAGTTGCCCACCTCAGCCAGGCCCTTGTGGACAGCATTAACGTGCTTAACAATATAGTCCTTGCGTGTTGCCCCATAGTTACAATATTGACAACAGAAAGGAAAAGATCCTGTATGTACGACAAGGTGCCTTTGAAACTCACCTTTTGTGTAACTTACATGCTCACATTTACCACATTTATATTGAATCACATCATGTCTATGAATGTGCTGCATAAACGTGCCCTGATCCTTTGTAGAAAACCTGCACTTTTCACAACGGAAATTACCATTTGCACCATGTCTCCAATTTAAATGCTTTCTCAACTCTTGCCGAGTATACATTTTCCCATCAGTGCAAACTTCACATTTGAAAAGAGGAGTAAGATGTTTCAGTCTGTGTTGGCTCAGCTTCTGAAAATCATTAGTAGTTAAATCGCACAATTCAGGCAAATCTGCGGCATGAAATTCCTGGTAATGTTTCAATAATTGCTTTGGGTTGTATTTAGCACTATTTTTACATTTCCCACATTTGAAACGCAAAACCTTTACTAATATGGCATTTTTTGTCCCCTCGGAAGTTTTAGATGGCTTGTCTAATGAATTCTGCACAAAAGCTTCTTTTAAAGATACTTCACTGTCCACCCGAGCTGCACTTTTTTTCCTGAAGGATTTTCTTGCAGTTTGGCAGCTATGTGGTGATGTTTTGCTTTGACGTATAAGTAAATCTGAAGATATCTTTTTCACATCTAATCTGGTCAGAACTACTTTTGCATTTTCAAGTTTGAATTTGAACTCTTCCCATAGCTGTTTTTTCACAGTCAAAGGTGCCAATGAAACTTGTGCAAACTTGTGCGCTACAAGTAGTTTGTTTTTACGCGAACGATTTCCTGTAGGCATACTTAATTTCTACAATTCCTCTTAAATATTGTATCAATGAGTTGTTGCTTCATGAATGGACAAAATTTGACAGATTTCAGTTTTGAGGAACACGAATGCTGCAGATGTTTGTCAGATGCTTTTTCTTCAAACGGTAGATTTTACAAATCTCAAAAGAATCATATCTTCTGAATTTACTTCAGACAAAACTGGCCCATCAATTATTTCATCTCAGCGCTGGCGATTCTGTAAAATATAAAAAATAAAAATTCAGATTGTAGGCAGAGAATAAAAATCTGCTGCACTGCAACAATACTTGTGCAATTTAGTCAATTTGAATATATCAAACTACCCATTAAAAGTTTAGAATTGTAGCCTTAGATAGTAAAAAAAAAAAGATATTAGCTTAGATTGTGCAGTTGAACTACTCAAACCCGACATTAACTTCCAGTATCCACACAGAGATAAATAGAAAAATCCAGAAATTCATTTTTGTTAAACCCTTTGGGTTTTATTTGTTATAGAAGGAACAGCAGATGCTGGAAAATCGAAGGTAGACAAAAATGCTGGAGAAACTAAAATTTGTATTACTTTGTATTACTTGGAAACAGACAGACTTGAGACAATGTCACCATTCCGTTTGCCCCGGGTTTCATCCAACGTACCAAAAATTAACAAAGATCTATCAAATTCAATTTTGAAAATTAATTTACAATAAATTGCAAACTATTTTTCAGGTATTGGGAATTAAATATAACTATCTGGTATTGGAAACACCAAATAAGACTTCACAGCAATTCACACTCTTTTTCATGTATTTTGCACTATGGTTTCAGGATAATGGTCTATAGTTCTGGGAACTGTAGACCAGCAGGCTAATATCTGTGGTAGGGTGTGAACTGCAGACCAGTAATCCTAAAATATGTTATAGGAAAGTTACTGGAGAGAATTCTGAGATGAGATATACATGCATTTGGATTGACAGGGCTTTGTGAAGGATATTCAACATAGTGTTAAAGAAGGAACTGCAGATGCTGGAGAATCGAGGGTTACACAAAAAGCTGGAGAAACTCAGCGGGTGCAGCAGCATCTAAGGAGCGAAGGAGATAGGCGACGTTTCGGGTCGAGACCCTTCTTCACTATTCAACATAGTGTTGCTCTTGTAGATCTGGTCGTAAATTTGATCAAGCTTATTGAAGTAACCAGAAAAGTTGACAAGGACAGGTTGGTAGGCATGGCCTATATGGGCATTAGGAAGTCTTTAAGATGGTTTATATGGTAGCTGCTCTGGAAGGTTAGATTGCATGGGATCCAAGCAATTCATGGTAGGAAACAATGAGTTTTTCAGATTGGAGGTCTGTAATTAGTGGTGTGCCTCAGGGATCAGGGCTTGGCCCACAACTATTTATCATCTATATCAACAACTTAGACGAAAATGTACAAGGCATAAGTATGTTTTTAGATAATACTAAAATTTTGATCAGCTGGGCAAATGAGCAGAGGAAGTTGCATGGGAATGTTGCAATGCTTTTGTATTGGTTTTGAGTGAACTGGGCCTGGTTAATATCTCCTTCGCTCCTTAGATGCTGCTGCACCCGCTGAGTTTCTCCAGCTTTTTGTGTAACCCTGGTTAATATCAAGGTGGTGTGAGGTGTTGCATTTTGTTAAGTCAAACCAAGTCAGTGAACCCTAGGGTCCTGGGGAGAGTTGTAGAGCAGAGGCATCAAGGAATACAAGTATAGAGTTTGTTGAAAGTGGAACTGAAGATAATAGGATTGTGGAGGTGGCTTTTGGCATGTTGGGCTTCATCAGTCAGGAAACTGAATACTGAAGATATTATGTTAGAGTTGAACAAGATATTGGCATGGCTACACTTGGGAGTATTGTGTTCAGGTTGGAGTCTCAGTCTGAAAAACGGTCTCGACCCGAAATGTCACCTATTCCTTTTCTCCAGAAATGCTGCCTGACCTGCTGAGTTACTCAAGCATTGTATCTATCTTCAGGTTTGGTCAGAATGTGTAGGAAAGAACTGCAGATGCTGGGTTAAATCAAAGGTGGACACAAACTGTGCCTATAGCAAGATGACCAAACCTGAAGGTATACACAAAATGCAGGAGTAACTCAGCGGGACAGGCAGCATCTCTGGAGAGAAGGAATGGGTGACGTTTCGGGTTCTAAGAAGGGTCTTGACCCGAAACATCACACATTCCTTCTCTCCAAAGATGCTTCCTGTCCTACTATGTTACTCCTGCATTTTGTGTATACCTTCAGGTTTGGTCATCTTGCTATAGGCAAGATGCCTTTAAGCTGAGTGCATAGAAGATTTAGGAGAATGTTGCCAGTATTCAAGGCCCTGAGATAGAGAGATTGGGCAGGCTTGGTTTTAGGTGAGACGAGAAAGATTTAATAGTAACCAGAGAGCCAACCTTTTCCACGAAGGGTGGTGGATATATGGGACGAGCTGCCAGAGAAAGTAGTTGGGGAAGGTACAGTAACAATAGTTAAAAAATATTTCGACAGGTACGTGGATAGGAAAGATTGAGAGATATATAGCCCAAAGAAAAATAAATGGGTCTAGCTTACATGGAACATCTTGGTTAGCATGAACAAGTTGGGTTGAAGGGCCCGTTTCAACGCTACATGACTATAACTGACCTAGGATCAACAGCTATTTGTGAGGGAGTGTTCCAAATTTCCATCATCTTTTGCAAATTGGCATCTCATTTCTTCCCCCCCCCCCCCATTTTGTTATCCAAAAGCCTAGCTACAATATTATTCATCTGTTAGTATAGTCGTAAATCTCTGCTAGTTTCTTTCTAGTCCACTTGTTTGTTTAATATTGCTTGACTTGCCTAATTTTATAATACATTTTTCGTTTTGAAATTTGTAATTTACCCCTAGCCAGCCACTTTTCCTTCTGATAAATCTAGTCTACATTCCAAGAACAATGGATCCTTCTTAAGACAAGGCTGTCCAGAGATCTGTAATCTCTCCAGGGATTTGAATAACTGTGTTTTTGTCCTATACATAAAAAGACCAGTATTACATTGGGACAGATTGATACACTGTGGAAACAGGCCCTTCGGCCTAACTTGCCCACTCTGGCCAACATGTTCCAGCTCCACTAGTCCCACCCGCCTGCATTTGGTCCATATCCCTCCAAACCTGTCCTATCCATGTACTTGTCTAACTGTTTCTCAAACATTGGGATAGCCCCAGCCTCAACTACCTCCTTTGGCAGCTTGTTCCATACACCCACCAGCCTTTGCGAGACAAGGTTACCCCTCAGATTCCAATTAAATGTTTTCCCCTTCACCTTAAACCGATGTCCTCAATGCATCTACTCGATCTATCCTCTCATGATTTTATATACCTCTAAGATCTCATCCTACTACATTCCAGGAAATAGTCCCAGCCTACTCAACCTATAGCTCAGACCCTCTATACCTGGCATCATCCTCGTAAATCTTCACTGTACCCTTTCCAGCTTGACAACATCTTTCCGATAACATGGTGCCCAGAACTGAACACAATACTATAAATGCGGTTTCACCAATTTATCTATCTATCTTACTAAAAGCCTGATCTTGACCGCTTTTGGCCCACTGTACTGCGACCTCCGAGAGAACGCCGCCACCTACGGCCGTCATTTTTGGCCACCTCGCTCAGAGCCCCACTCCGCCTTCCGGGACCAGAGGATTTTTCCCATCGATGAAAAAATCAGAGAGATAATGTTTTTTTTTTTTTAATTCCCCATTCTCTCTTCTCTCTGCTTCCCCTGCTGGCGGCAGGGGGAGGGACTATAAAATCCGGAAGACTCGTGCCTCACTCAGTCTCTGCCATAGCCAGGAAGCGAGAGGGTCAGGGCTCCGAGCTGTGAATAACGCTTTAATTTATTTATTTGTTTATTAATATTTTTATTTATTAGAGGTACAGTAAGTTACATCAGTGCCCTTACCATATGTTTTATTACAATCATTGTACCCCTTAATTTTTTTTTAAGGCTTTTAGAGAAAGAAAAAAAGGAATAGAAACAGAGAAAGTCAAGAAGGGGGGGGAGGGGGGGGGGGGAGGAAGGGGAGGAAGGGAAGAAAAAAAGAAAAAACCCTGGTCAAAGAGTTAGAGAAAGGAGATTAAGAGAGACCCTAGAAGAAAAAAGGACAAGCCAATTACTTTATTATAAACATCACGCAAAAGGAATCTACCAACTCGACAGTTTTTCGTCCCCCTTTACCAAGACCCGACACCGGTACCTTTGAGGTACTCTTGCAACTTATCCTTGTAGTTGATCTATAAATGCAGACCACGTTTTATAGAAACAATCTAATTTTCCTGCCAGGCGGAGTCTCTTATCTTCCAGATGTAATGTTTCAAACATAGTTGAAATCCACATATTTACTGTTGGTATTGGAGCATTTTCCCAAAATTTTAAGATTAGCTTTTTTCCTGTTATTAAGCCATTTTCAAATAGATTCTTTTGAAACACATTTAACTACCTTCCGTTGTTCCAAAGATAATACAATCTGCCTTTGAATAACACAGAACGCATGTCTACTCCACGGTGAGTCCCCTCGATATGGCTGCTGCCAAATTGTTTGCCGTTTTTCATTTCAAGTTTGTGTTCACAAAATGAATTTTGGTTGTCAGGTGGCTGCTGCCCAATTGTTTGCCTCGCCTTTTAAAAAGCTTGTGTTCACGTTGTCAGGTGGCTGCTGCCCAATTGTTTGCCTCGCCTTTTTTTAAGTTTACGTTCACGAAATGAAGTTTGGTTGTCAGGTGGCTGCTGCCCAATTGTTTGCCTTAGCTTGGTTTTTAAAATCGTTGCAACAGTTTTCGGATGGATAAAGTGCGACTAAACATTTTATTAGATCAAGACTATTTAATTGCAAAATTGGCGCTCATTCCATGACTTCTGCTTAGTGACAAGATTGCGCCGATGCCGTCATTTCCAGCTAGCGTCACGATGGCACTGATTGCGTAATTTCCGGTTCATAGCAAGATGGCGCTGCAGAAGGCATAGTGAAGACGTCGTTGAATAATTCAAGAGATCTTACTGCTCTGACTATGCTGGACGTTATTTAAAGCACGTTTTTGCTTCACCAGCAGCCGTCTCCAAAGGAGGCTTTAAACGTTTGAACACGGTTTACACACTACGTTCACCACGTTCTGAAGTTACTTGGCATTTTATTATTGGGCGCGCGTGTGTGCGCGCGCGCATCCGTAAGAAGGCGCCCGTGTGAGCATTTGTGTGAGGTGGAGAGTGTGTGTGTGTGATCAACAAATAATATGGCCTTTCGCAGTTAAGAGCTTATTCGTTTTGTTTAATAGCCCGATGGCTGTCAGGAAGACGCTGTTCCTTAATGTGGATGTTACAGTTTTCAGTTTACAAAACTCGGACGTGACTCCAGAAGTCAGGCACACGTCAGTCAGTCCACAAACCGTGATTCAGTCTTCAATCAACACGACATGCACAAACAGAAGACAAAATAGAACAAGTTGTCCTACAACTTTAGGCTGTGCATGCCACACGAAAGAAGCCACCCAACACCCTGACAGCCCCCGCCTCAAAAAAACGTTTTGCGCAAATTCTTCAGTGAGTCCAGAGGATTGCGAATTACAACAAATTACAACCGCTCAATCTCTAAAATTGTCTCTTTTTTTATCAACAGCAAATAGCCATCAAGAAGCATTGAGCAGCAGAACACAACTAGAGACCCAAGAAAGAACTTAATAATTCTCATCTTTAACATTTAATTTGTTCTTATATTTTAAGAGTAATTCACAATCTAAACTTTAATAATTGCTTTTTCCACTTTTCATGCCTGCGTGTTCTTCATCAATGGGAACCTAATAGGCAGGAATGGCTGGTCTGTGGGAGAGCCACTAAGAATGCATGGGGGGAGATTGTGGGGATATGGACTGAATGCGTGGGGAGGAGGGGAATGGCAAGGGGCAGAGTGGGGGGGGGGGGGGGGAAAGAGAGATAAAGGGAGGAGGGATGACAGAATGAACTGCCAGCTTACCAGGCGTGAATGACTGAACTGCCCCCCCTCAGGCGTGAGGAAGTCAACTGCCAGCCCACCAGCTGCAAGTGACTGAACTGCCAGCCGAGCAGCCGTGAGTGACTACACTGCCAGCCTGCTAGCCCACCAGCCCCAAGTGAACTGCCAGCCATCCAGCCATGACTCACTGAACTGCCAGCCCAATTATCCATTCGGCCCACAATGTCCATACTAGCCCTCTTGAAACCAGACCCTGCGGCCCACAATATCCATACTACCACAACAGAACCCCCCCCCCCCCCACTGGTCAGCAATATTGGAATTGGTGGAGAGGTGGAATATTGCGTTGGGTGACCAGCCCTCCCGTGTGATGCAGGGACCCAACGGGTCCCACTTAGTCTAGTACCTTATAAAACTGCAACCCGACCTCCTTCAATATTTTGACTGATGAAGGTCAATGTACCAATACTCTTTGACCACCTTATCTACCTGTGACTCAACGTTCAAGAAACCATGCACCTATACTCCTAGATCCCTCTGCTCTACAACACTCCCCAGAGCCCTACCATTCACTGTGTAGGTCCTGCCCATGTTACACTTCCCATAATGCAACACCTCACATTTCTCTGGATTAAATTGCATCAACCATTCCTCAGCACACCTGGCCAATCGATCAAGATCCTGCTGCAATTTTTCACAACCATCTGACGATGTTTGATTCCATTCCTATCATTTGAAGTGATCGCTGGTCAGACCAAAGGTCTGTTTCTACACTGTTTTTTTTAAATCTTTTTTTTTAAGATCCACATGTCTCCCATAGATGGTAACAAAGAATACACCAGATAGGGGAAATCAACATCACAGAACCAGCTAGGTTTTTATGGATAGGTCTGTAATGAATGCTGGCCCTTTGCAACAAAACACAATGTGCACCATGTTCAGAAATGCAGCAGTGCTACCTGTTCTCATTAGCAGGCCATGCATTACAAGTTCAAAAATGTGTCATTGTGCCAAAAATCAACTTGAAAGACAGTACAGATTGGGACGGCTTTTGGTTTGGGATGCAAGGAAAGCTTAGAAACAGCTTTCAATAGTGCATTCTCTTCATGTTATCCCATTTGCTTCTCAAATCACTCCAAAATATGCCCTTAATGCTTTATTTTAGAGGTAGTCTTAGAAACTCAACAGAATCAACAGTAAAGCTCTCTTTAATATTAACCAGGCACAGTTCACCCCTCAAAGCCAATTTAAAAAAAAGCATCTCAACATTCCCAATATGTTTGCTTCATTTTTCCAGGTCACCATCTGTGGGCTTTAAACAAACTCAGCCTAACCAATAAAATCAAAATAAGCAATAACAGAAATAACTTTGCAACAAATTGAGGATATTAGAAAATTAATTAAAAACAGAAAATGTTGGACATTCTGGACCAGTCAGATACACCAGCTGAGAGAGTTGTCTGACCTTTCACTTCAGTCCGCAGGATTGAGGGTGGCTTGCTTTCTCTCCAGTTTTGAGGGTATTAAAGAAGCCTTTAAGTGAACTACATAATCTTCCACAGAGGGAGCAGATTGTGGTTTGCAGGACAGCCGGTCGTTGAGTCTGAGAGGGATAGGATCTGTGTGTGCTCCGAATGCCTTCCCAAAACACCCCTTCCAGAAGTCTGGGGCTACAAATTGAGGGGGTCGGTGGTCACATTGCAATTTATCATTAACTTTGAACACCTCAAATCCTTTCCACTGTGTAATCTCTTACTACAACATATTTCAGAATAAAGTCTGTCTCTGACATCTTTTTAGTGTGATGATGGAAGGTTCGATTTTTGGACTGGAGGCCAGTGACAAATGGTGTACTACAGGGTTTGGTGCCATGCCCGTTGTCCTACATAAGTTAAATAAGGTGGCACTGCAGTCAATGCCAAATATTATCAAGAATTACAGCTGGATCTTGATCAGATGGATAAGTGGGCCAAGGAATGGCAAATGGAGTTTAATTCAGATATGTGCGAGGAGTTGAATTTGGGAAAGTCAAACCACAATAGGTTAAAAATCGCTGAGTCTCTGCCTTGAATATATTCAGTGACTCAACCTTCAGAACTTTCTAAGTGAGAAAATGTTTAAGACACATGCTCCTTGAAATAAATAATTTGTCATCTTAAATGAATGATCTCTTGTTTCTAAAAGGGGTAACTAGAAACATTAGTAAATGTGCTGGGCAACAGAAAATATTGCCCGGCAGCATTTACTTTAAAGATGCCCCTCCCCTTAAATCTGTGCTCTCCAGTCTTTGATATTTCTAGGTATGTTACAATACCTACCTTGAGCAGCGCTGCAGTTCTGCCGCTCCCCGTGTGCGTGACTTTGGCGCCTTTCAGAGGGGAGCGGGTTTAAAATGCCGTTTCTCCCCCATACAGTCCAAATCGATCCTTGTCGGGCGATTTCGTCGCTAAAGAGAAATCGCTCTGACATTTCATTCATGAAGGTATTTTTAAACTACGCTAGATTATTTATTAACTAGAGTAGTTTAAAAATCATCTTCTAAAGCTGAGAACAGTGACAGCAGAACGGACCAAACGTAGGAGAGAAAATAAAGTGCACAGTATATTTTTACATTCAAACTTGGTTTTAGGAAGGCTTTAATCACATTTTCATGTTGCGAAAAGGGGACCAAAAAAATGTATGAACCGGCTATATTTTTCATACCGACTTCACCGCAAACCGCAACGTTCCAATCCACCGCATTCCACTAAAACCCACTCGCTAGCTGATTTAAATGGCCATTCATTTACAGGCATTAAACACTAAATTCCTTCCATTTGGCCTATAAATTGATGAAAATGAGAAATAGAAAATCATGTTATATTGTGGATTATTGTGTGAATGTTATTTGGACACTTCGGGCAATTTAATTTTTATTATCTTTTCTTAAGAAATGGATAGATGTTTAGATTTAGTAATTGAATTTTGTAATTAGTTACAATTAGATAACCAACTAATTATATGCTTTAATTTCAGGTCATCTAAGTAAGATTGTTTCATATTTGTTGCAGAATGCTTCAATCTATAATAACTGAAATTTCATTGAGTTCTCTTAATTTTTAAGAAAATTATGGGCTTTTGACTGTTCTAGATCAGAGCTTTTGAGCTAAGTCAATGTGAAGGCAATGGGGAACAAGTTGCTAATTTCCGAGTATGAAAATGGCCATAATTTTTTTAATACTGAAGATATGAAAGTGAATTAGGTGTCAAATTAAACTTCGTTTTATGCTTTATCTGATGGGATAAATTGCAGACTTGATTTTTTTAATCTCAAAATGTTGTAACATTGCTAATATTTCCATCCTGAGAAAAAGGTTCTCCCACTTGTTTAGTATCTTTGTACAACAATATACAGAGATAATGGCCCACATTTACCAAATAGCAAACACTTTGCTATGAAGTTCTCTTAATTATTTCTTACTTTTTTTGCAACAGAATAAAATAAAATGTCACCAATTCATTCTGTACACCATTTCTTTACACGTTCCCCAGACAATGTCTTATGTTAATACCGCCTTCCAAAACTAATATATTAATCTTATATTAAACAGAGTATACAGTTCTCATACCAGATCTTGCATGGTTTGGCTTATTTATGGAAACAAAATGCAGTGCTTTGGAAGTGTCACATTTCTGAAGTATCATTGAATACTTTACCTACAGACATGGTTAATAATGTTTTTATAGACTAACATGGAAGCCCTGGACATAACTTATACTCAGGACCTAGAGTAATTAGGTCATTTGAATTTGTGTACAGTTCTGATGAAAGACCATATGTTTGAAACATTCATTCTGTTTCCACGGATGTCACTTGACCGGCTGAGTTTCTCCAGCATATATTTTCCTCCCTCCCCAGCCCTACACAAGATTTTCTGCAATTTCTTCCTTTTCAACAGTTTTGGTCTTCAATAGAATCAATGATGCACACGTCACATCAGATCAACACCACAATTCTCCAGGAAAAAAGGTTCTGCATACTCATAACCCTCAGTAAAACATTTCATCCAAAATTCCACTTTAAATGAGCAACCAACATTTCAGAATATATGTATAGGAAGAAACTGCAGATGCTGGTTTAGGGTTGTAACCCTTCTTCAGTCAGGGGAGAGGGAAACTAGAGGTATGAAAAGATACAAAGAACAAATGAATGAAAGGTGTGAAAAGAACAAATCAAAGAATCAGAATTTATGACCCAGATTTATCTGCAAATCCCTTTTAAAGGGATTTTGTGGACTCCTCGCACCATCTCACTCTCAAAATATAAAATTGTTCGAAAAGATCATCTCCCTTCTAAATTCCAATGAGCAGAAGAACAATACATTTAACCTTTCTTCACAGACAACCTTAACTCAAGCATCTATTCAGTGAACCTTTTCTGAACTCCCTCAATGCATTTATATTTTACCTCGATAGGAACATCTGTACACATTTCCCCAGGTGTAGTTTCAACATCCTATAAAGATGAAACAAGACGTTCCTACATTTATAAGTCATTCCTTTTCCAATAAAGGCCAACATTCTATTCACTTGTATCTGTAAGCTAACTATGTTCTTTCCAGGACACCCTTGCGCTCCATTTAAATATTCTGGTTTTCAAATTCTCATTAAACATATGAACAAACTCTCATTTCTCAATTGATTCTTAATCGCCACAGTGGCGCAGACGTAGAGTTGATGCCTTACAGCGCCGAAGACCTGGGTTCATCCCGTCTACGAGTGCTTTCTGTACGGAGTTTGTACGTTTTCCCCATAACCGCATGGGTTTTCTCAGAGATCTTCGGTTTCCTCCCACACTCAAAGACTTACAGGTTTGTAAGTTAAATGGCTTGGGTTTGGATACTTGGCACAAGTGCAAATTGTCCCTAGTGTGTGTAAGCTTATGTTAATGTGCGGGGATCGCCGGTCGGTGCGGACTCGGTGGACCGAAGGGCCTGTTTCCGTGCTGTATCTCTTAAAAGTAAATCGGTCTTTGCAGACTACATATGCACACAACTTGTTCCCCACCTTCCTTTGCATTATTCCATCGAATGGCGCTTCGATGGCAGTCTCGCCTACAGTCTGTCTTTTTCGTCTTTTTTTGTTATTTTTAGTGTGTTTTAAAAGTATGTGTAAATGTTCTGGTTTGTTTTATGTGGGGCTGGGCAGGGGGGTTCGAGGAAAACCTTTTTTTCCCCCCCAATCTCTTACCTTGCCAGAGATGCGATTGTTTTCCGGATCATATCTCTGGTCACTCTGCGGCTTAACATCGTGGAGCTGGAGGCCTTGCTCGGGACTGGCTTTGAGCCCCATCGCAGGGACGTGGACTTACCATCGGAGTCGATCCCTTGTCTGGGACCGATGCTCCAACCACGGCCTGCGGATTTCACCATTGAGGAGCTCGCAGTCTCCAGTTGAGACCGACGTCGGGAAACTCCAAAAGCCACACGACGCTCGACTAGCCCCAACCCGGGGTAAATTGCCCGGCCTGGGGGAACTGAGTATCTCCCCCCCCCCCCCCCCCCCCCCCCCCCCCAACGCAAGAACTTGACCGCCCCGATGAGGAAGGCCCGCTGCCAGCTACGGGAGTAAGATCGTCCCGTCAACAGAAGGTTACCCCCCCCCCGACTGCTGGAGGACAAAGGAGGGAGACAGAACTTTTTTTTGCCTTCCATCACAGTGAGGCATGCAGAAGAATCACTGTGGTGGATGTTCATGTTAAAATGCATTTTGTGAGTTCTGTTGCTTTTTATTGGTATGACTGTATGGCAAATGAAATTCCTCATATGTTGCACAACATCCTTGGCTAATAAAATATGATTATGATTGTCAACAAATTTGGCAACAATCCCCTTGGCACACATGTAGATTGTAAATAGCCAAAGCTGCAGCACCAATTCCTGTAGTACTCTGATTGTTACAGTTTGCCTGCTTGGATATGCCTCATTCACACTGATGGACTAACCACTGGTGAACGATCCTCTGCTCTATATAGTGTCATCCCTAATCTAGCGCTCTCTTCCCATGTGCAATAAGCTTTAGTGGCATCTTATCAAATACCTCTGGAAGTCCAAATATATTCCCTCTACTACTTTTCTTATCAATCCTGCTCATTACATCCTCAAAACTATTAAATCTGTCAATCATTATTTTTCTTTCATAAATTTACAATCTCTATTATGACTGCCTAAATGTCCCAATACTACTTCCTTAAAACAGATACAAAATATCTTCAAACTCTGCTAATCTCCAAACATTGCTTCCCTTCAGATTCTCTAAAAGACTACGCTTCACCTTGCCTGTACCAACATTGTTTAAAACATTCAGAAGCAGTCTCCTTTTACGTGTTTCTTACATCAATTTAAATAGCTAATTTTGGTACTTTTAAAGTCAACTTTTGGTGGATTCATTCAGGAGTCATTGTAGGTAGAGTTAATTTCACCCACGGTGCACATTTGGAGAGAACAGCAGAATTTTCAAGATAATGTTATGAAAATACATAGCACCCTACTTCAGATTGTACTAAAGTGCAGAACAATAACTAAGAATCGTAGCTCATGGAAACTGACCCTTCTGCTCAACTCATCCATGCTAACCAAGATGCCCATCTAGAGATGAAATGAACTGCAAATGCTGGAATCTGGAGAAAAACACAAAGTGCCAGAGGAACTCGGTGCATTATGCAGCATCTGTGAAGGGAATGAACAGATGACGTTTCAGGTCGGGATCACACTTCAGTCTAATAAGAGTAGGGGGGAAAAAGTTGGAAAAATAAGGTGGAGGCAGGACAAAGTCTGGCAAGAGATCTGTGGATAGACACAAAATGCTGGAGTAACTCAGTGGGAAAGGCAGCATCTCTGGAGAGAAGGAATGGGCGATGTTTCTGGTCTTCAGAAGGGTCTCAACCCGAAACGAGAGATGCTGCCTGTCACGCTGAGGTACTCCAGCATTGTGTTTATCTTCGGTTTAAACCTGCATCTGCAGTTCCCTCTTACACAAGAGATCTGCAGATACAGGTGAGAGGGATTTGACTGACAGATGAGTGGAGTAAGTGACAAAAGGCTAGAGGTGAAAATAAAAGTGTGCCAGATAAGGAAGTATAGGTGTGAAATGTAAAACCAAAAAAGGGAGATGGCATAAGGTAGGGGAGGGAGAAGGAGAAAGGGCAGGCATAAGAGATATGGAAGACTTGGGTATGGTAGATGAATGAACAAAGGAGGGGAAAGGATCAGCTTAGGAGATGGTGGGTGCACAATGCAGTGGGAGAGGAGGGCAGGTGTATGGGAAAGAGGGAGGTGGGCGGATTTTACTTGAATTTGGATAATTCAATGTTCGTGTCCGTGGGCTGCAAGATACCCATGCAAAATATGAAGTTTGCATGTGGCCTCACTCTGGCAAAGGAGGAGATGAGGGTCAGAAAGGTCAGCATAGGAACAAGGAGAGTTAAGGGCCTGCATTTACGCGTCATGCAGGTGATGCGCGAGGATTTTGAGAATCCCAAAACCCTGAGGCGCCGCTCGCTACAAATGTCGCGTAAATAACGCCCGTAGGACAGGCCCTTTAAAATGATTAGCAATCAGGAGATCTAACAGACCTTGGCAGACAGAGCTCTGGTGTTCACCAAAAAAGTTGCCTAATCTATGCTTGATCTTGATCTGACTCCTTTACTTCAGGAGCAGAGAATACAGTAGGGAAGGTTTGAGAAGGTGCAAAAATACCCCTCAAATCTGTGATACATGATCTCCCATGCACAAAACCATGCCAACTATTAACTAATCAAACAGTTTTCCTTTATACATGTATATCTTATCCTTGAGAATCCCTTTCAGTAACTTACCTATCACAGATGTTCAGCTTACTGATGTATAGTTCCCAGGTTTTTCTTTGCAGGCCTTCTTGTATAAAAATCATCCCATTACCATTCCCTAGTCTTCATGTCTTTCTCTGCAGTAAAGAGGGGAGAAATATTTATTAAAGACCTTGTCCATCTTTTGCAGATCCACACATACATATCCACTTTGATATTTGAGGGGCCCTGTTCTCTTTTTCCTTAATGTACATAAAATATCTTCGGATTCTCCTTAATCTCCTCTGCTAAAGTTATCTTGTGCCTTTTTTTTGCCCTTTGATTTCCCTCTTAAATACATTCCTCAAACCCCTCTACTCCTCACTCGAGTACATGCAGACTTTGAACTCACACTATTAAAAACCTCCTACTTTTCCCATTGCCCACAAACAAATGACTCCAATTAACTTTTGCAAGCCCCTGCCCCACTTTAAAACTTTAACTTGTGGATCACTTGACTTGTGCATAAATATTAAAACCAATAGAGCCAAAGTACTCAGTGACACTTCAGCCAACTGCAGTGTCCTGTATCCGAAGAGTAGGTCAAGCTTTGCCATCTCCCTAGTAGGGCCTTCAATATATTGCCTGATGAAACTTCAATGAACACACTTTAAAATTCCATCCCATTTAAGCACTTTACACTAAAGCAGACTCAGTCTATGATAAAGGTTAAAATTCCCTACAACAACCCTATTATTATTCCTACAACTCTCTGCAATCTCCCTGCATATTAATTCCCTAAACACCCACTATCTAGGGACCTAGACTATCTATAATTATATCAGCATCCTAGAAGATCTTGAGTTCTTTCAGCTCCAGGTTCTTCATTTGGTTAGTCAAGCACTATGGTGGTTACAAAATAACCATATTCTTTCATACACTATGGGCTTTCACTCCCAGAAACTAACAACAAATTTTCAAATCTCACATTCTTCTACTTCCACAGTTTGTTGAAACTTGGAGTAAAGACTTGATTCCCTTTACACAGGCCACAATCTCAAGAACATCAGGAAAGGGTGGAAATGATGAACACTCACCCTCCACCTTGGGAAATCAAAGTGACATTGAAACATAGAAATTAGGTGCAGGAGTAGGCCATTCGGCCCTTCGAGCCTGCACCGCCATTCACTATGATCACGGCTGATCATCCAACTCGGTATCCCGTACCTGCCTTCTCTCCATACCCTCTGATCCCCTTAGCCACAAGGGCCACATCTAACTCCCTCTTAAATATAGCCAATGAACTGGCCTCAACTACCCTCTGTGGCAGAGAGTTCCAGAGACCCACCACTTTGTGTGTGAAAAAAGTCCTTCTCATCTCAGTCCTAAAGGATTTCCCCCTTATCCTTAAGCTGTGACCCCTTGTCCTGGACCTCCCCAACATCAGGAACAATCTTCCTACATCTAGCCTGTCCAACCCCTTGAATATGTCACTCATGATAGTTTAATCTGTAGAAGTCACTTTCAGATGAATGTAGGCATGTCAAAAATCTTGCTTTTGAAAAGTTGATCGGTACAATATCTTCTGTAATAACACATTTCTTCTGAAAACAAAACAATGCAAATTTGACACCAAAAAAGTATATATCATTGTAATACTAATATAAAGACACAGTATTTACCTTAAGATGTCAATACAAGACAATGATGATACCAAAACCATTTTTCAACATTACTTTGACTACAGACAGGTAAATTGGGACGTTTTTAAACACATGAGGATTTCCTGCTGCAGAAAAAAATTATGAAGTTGCAAAACTCTATGCAAAATCTCATTTTCGTTTAAAAAGTCAACCAAAGTTCAAATATATATATTTTTTAAATTTAAAGAGAAAACCACATCCTAAACGGGTGAGCATTTGTCCCAAGTGTGTACAATTCAACCGTGGCGACACAAGTCTCGTCTGGTGAACCAACAAGTGAAGGTTTTAAACTGAGGCGGTGTCATGGAGAGCAGGTACAATGCAGACTCGGCTACTTACACGATGGCGAGGGTGGCTTGGTTGTATTCCAGCAGCGTGGAGAGGTGAGTGAGGAAGCTACAGCGAGGAGTCCATGGAGAGAGGGGTGGGTGGGGTGGGGTGGGGTGGGGGTAGAGAGTGAGAGCCGGCCCTGCAGCCCAGGCCACAGCCCCCAATAGAAATCTATTCCTCCACTGGAGCCAGGGGCGGACGGATACACCCGGCCCTTCCAGCGGCCTCTGTTGGGTTTTATTTTCAACGAGCGCCTTGATTTCACACACGACGGCGTTGAGGAGCGCGGGGGGCGGCGGGCGGGGGTCACCGGGCCATTGGCGGCTCCGCGGGCTCCAGCGGCCGCGTCTCCCCCGCACTTTGCCGGCGCACTCTTTCTTTCCTCTCGTCGCGCAGTTTCCGCCCTCCTCGACCTGGCGCGGCGGCGGCTCCGACCTTCACCAACGCCCGTCGCCCGCTGTGGGGGCTTCTGCGCGGGGCGGGAGGAGGGAGTCTGGGCCCGATGTGTTTGCAGAATTAAATGCTTTTGAAACTAGAGCGTGGGTGACGATGAGCCGCCATGACAGTCACATCCGGGCATTGTGCTGCTGGAAGGAAGCCGCTTCCGGTGGGTGAGTGGGTCGGGCCCGGCGGAGGGACACGAGGAGAGGAGAGAGGGCAAGACTAGAGGTGATAGAGGAGGAGAGGAGGAGAAAACAAGGAGGGGAAGGGAAAGAC
Organism: Raja brachyura; assembly: GCA_963514005.1. Next base: position 51,371,703 of record OY740795.1, read on the forward strand.
AGAGGGAGTGAGAAGGGAGGGAGGGAGTGAGAGGGGAGGGAGTGAGAGGGGAGGGAGAGAAGAGGGGAGGAAGAGAGGGGAGGAAGAGAAGAGGGGAGGAAGAGAAGTGGAGGGTGATGAGAGGGGAAGAAAAGACGAGTGAGATGATAGGATAGGAGAGGAGAAGAAGAGGAGGGAGACCAGAGGAAGGCAGAGGGGATGAGAGGAGAAAGGAGAGAGCAGGGCAACCAAGTGGAAGAAGATGAGAGGAGCGAGGAGGCAAGGAGAAGCGAAAAGGGCAGGAGAGAAGAGAAGAAGTGGTGAGGGGAAAGAGGAGAGGATAGAGGTGGTACCTTGTAGTCAAATCGCCATCTGATGCTAGGGCACCTCGTCTGCATTTCCCGTTTAAAGCTAAAAGCACCCACATTACATTGGATGACGTTGATCACAAGGCCTGGTCGTTCTTATTTTTTATGCAACCATTTTACTTAAATACTTCCCATTTCAAATTGAGGTGGCATCTCTTATTGCATATCAATATTATTCCCAATGTGGGAGCTGTTGATGGGCAGATAGTTTAGCAAGACTTCAACAATCATTGACATAGACTGGTAAGTGGTAAAGTCATAAAGTGTCAGCCAATTACCATTATCGACAAGTCAAGCAGCCACTTCCTCTTGACACTTAATGGAATTGCTCTTGTTGACTTTCAATGTTCTGTTATATTGGGGAATCATCAATGACTAGAACTCAACTGGGCCAGTCACAAAAATGCTGTGAATAAAACAGCAGATAAGCAGCTGGGCACTGAGTTCAAACATTTCCACCACAAAGCACATCAAGAATGAGGTGGTGTTGTCAGGAAGGAACTGCAGATGCTGGTTTAAACCGAAGATAGACACAAAATAGAAGGAATGGGTGAGGTTTCGGGTCAAGACCCTTCTTCAGACTGAGGGTGAGGTGGCAATAGTTGCCTAACTGATTGTATCTCCAACAACCCTTACAGGACAAATCAAGCCTCTGGCTTGGCACTGCATCAATCATAATAATCATTTATTCTTTCTACAACATGTTCTGCATTTATTCGCTGTGGTTACTCTGAGCAATTCTCAAGCACATGACTTCTTCCAGGAAGGGCAAGAGACAAAACCAATGATGAATAGCCCGCCAACGATGTATCTTCAAAGGCCCAGAGTCATATGGCATGAAAACAGGCCCTTCAGCCAAATCATCCATGCCAACCAAGATGCCATAACATTTGCCCACAACAAAGCAGTACAAGCAAATATTGGAAATATATTGCCATTATTTCATCATTGTTGATTCAAAATCCTGAAGGAGTGTATTCACCAGTAGGACTTGTTGCAGTAAAAATAAATGGATCATCATCAACCTTATCAATAAATGGGTCATCAGTACATGCTGGCCTTTCCAGTGATACCAATTTCTCAATAAAAAAAATACAGGTAGAAAATAAATTGTGCTTCTAAAAATGTTGCACAATAAAACTGTTGCATGACTCTCAAAACAAGTTAGCTTTCTTGCAGTCATGCCTGGTGGTATTGGCAATATTTTTACATTTTTATAATTACTTTCACTTCTAATTGTTAACTGATTAAAAAAATAGCCAACTCTTGGACCAAAGATGCTTCCATGAAAGTTTTTGTGCCAAAAATGAATTATCTAAAATGTCTTAATAGTTAAACAGTGTTCCTGTATTGTGTGGCTAATAGCTCAAAGAAATATAAATACAATTAATCTTTTCCCTTCAATGGACCGTTAAGTTATGGACCGTGGAGAGTCCCAAACATAAATGGCAAGAATACAAAATTAATGAAATGTCTAAGAACATGGTATTTTCAGTTATTCAAACCCGCTTTGAGTAATCTATATGAACGATTCAATAGTATTATGTATGCTTGGTACTGCACTTATTGTCACACACTTTAACTTGTTTTGTAACTTGACTTTTTCAATTTATTGATAAATAAAATAATTAAACAGCAATACGATATACATTTTATTGTTCCTTTCTAATCTCAGTTGTTTCCTATTTTAATTTTTTTTTAAGTAAAAATTATCTCTGCATATGAATTAACGTACTTTCGATGTATTCTATGTTTTCTTTAGTATAGTTTAATCTTGCCCTTATAATAAAACACATCATTGTACTCATTTTAAGTTCCAAAAATACTGTTCTACACACATCTGAATATTTACAGTTCTAGCTATATCTCTTTGTTTTATATTTTATATATTATTACTTCTAAAACCCAAATAACCGCTTTGGGGAAACAGAGTGATGCAGTTCGTTAGTTTGTTTAGTTTATTGTCTAAAGACCATGCACTTGAGCCATTCGTGATGGTATACCGTAATTGCTACTTCACTGCTCCAGTCGGGTTTTGCCTTGACCGTCTGTGCCGCCTGTGTGGGTTTGCACATTCTCCCAGTGTTCATGTGGATTTCCGCCAGGGGCTGTAGCCTCCTCCCACGTCCCAAAGATCGCAGGTTGGTAGCTCAACTGGCTACTGGAAATTGCCACAAGTGTGGAGGTGAGTGGTAGAGTCTAGGAAGAGTTGATGGCAATGTAGAGGGAGATGTAAAAATGGGAATAGTGTAAGAAAGCTGTGCTTGATGGTCACACTCAGTGGGCCAAAGGGCCTGTTTCTGTGTTCTGTGAGTTTATTAACATGCCATAAAACCATTAAAGATTTATTATATGGACATCAATGTCTCATTACTCACTCTGTCATTCCTCATCAGTCCTCCCAAAGTGCATTGTTTCACACCTCTGAACTGAATTATAGCTCCTCAGCCCTCTTTCCACTTTCGTGACCTGTCTTTGTCATTGTGATCCTGGTATCCTGCAAAACAAACTTCTTTGACCATTATACACACAAACACATCACAACAGTTTCCGTACTTAAAACATTCCTTCATTGATTAGTTTTTCCTGGGGACCGATTATGTTACTACTAACCACTCACAGTCCTAGGATATACAGCAAACAGTAAGAATTGTTGCATTACGTTGCATCTAATTCTGGTCCCCAGATTATTTAAAGGATGTGAAGATACTAGAGTGAGTGAAGGATGATTTATCAGATGATTCTAGAGGGATGTATTTATTTTATAAGGTTACACTGAAGAAACTGAGGTTATTCTTATTTGAAAGTTTGAGAAAATATTTGAAACAAGACCGTTACTATTGAGGAAGGACATCCTTGCAATCGAGGCAGTACAGCGTAAGTTCACGAGGTTAATCCCCAGGATGGCGGGACTGCCATATGAGGAAAGATTGGAAAGACTGGGCTTGTATTCACTGGAATTTAGAAGGATTTAGAAGGATGAGAGGAGATCCTATAGAAACATATAAAATTATAAAAGGACCGGACAAGCTAGATCCAGGAAATATATTCCCAATGTTGGGGGAGTCCAGAACCAGGGAACCAGAACAGTCTAAGAATAAAGGGAAGGCCATTTAAAACTGAGATGAGAAAACACTTTTTCAGCCAGAGAATTGTGAATTTGTGGAATTCTGTGCCACCAAAGGCAGTGGAGGCCAATTCAATGGGTGAATTTAAAAGAGAGTTAGATAGAGCTCTAGGGGCTAGTGGAATCAAGGGGTATGGGGAGAAGGCAGGCACGGGTTACTTATTGTGGATGATCAGCCATGATCAAAATGAATGCTAGGTCGAAGGGCTAAGTGGCCTCTTCCTGCACCTATTTTCTATATTTCTATTTTAAAGAGAGTAAATAAAATATTACTATTCCCATTGCACAGGTATCAAGGACACGGGAAATCATGTAAGGAGTAATGGGCAATAAATAGAAGAAGAATTGAGAACCAAATTATTCACACACACACACCTGGTGTCATCTGGCATTTACTGACTTGATTAAAATGTTACGAACAGATTTAATCAGATTCAAATGGGAATTGTACAAGCCCTTGAAAGAATAATATGGCAGGCGTGTTTCCATGCTGTATGACTCCATAAAATGTATGAATCATTGATTTTATTTTTTTCACTAAGGCAGCAGACAAAATTATGAGGGTGAACAAATTGATTCTCTGATTCACTTTAACTTAATTAGCACAAACCATCTCCCCGATGCCTGATTAGGTTACCATAGCTGAGGTATCTGATTACCTCCCCATTTACTCTTTCTTCATGACTGTACTTGTTTCAGAGCCATAGGGCAGGCTGGAGTCCTGCTCTTGAATCATGCAAATGCTATATGAAATTTTGGAAGATGGACAAAATTGATTGGTTGATCTGAGCAGGATGGTTATTTTAAGTTTGTACAATGTGCCTTATCACCTTGAGAAATCTACACATACTGTAAACTGTAACTGCTGCCACACATGCAAATGACAAAATGGCTGGAAGATCATAAGCTCAGTAAAAGGTGCATTTTGGTCTGCCTCACGCTGAGCATCCTTTGGGACAAGGGGATAAATACTTCTGACACAAACCTCTCAAAACCCAGGATTGAAAGGTGAGGGAAGCACTGTGTAATAGCCACAAAATCCCTGCAGAAAGGCCACCATTTAGGGCACTCCCATTTTAGAGGGGCTTGATCACATTCAAAATGTACTTTGACTACTGAAATGTACACGTTGGAAATTATATAAAGCTAATGAAGAGTAAATATTTGATTGTTATTGAAGCATCCTACCACATCATGCAAGACCAAAGTGGGCCTTTAACACAATGAACATTTTGAGTACCATAATAAATCTTTGAAAATGTCATATATAAAAACACTTTTTGAAGAAACATTATTTCAGAAACTACTATTTGGATTTACATAATGACTTTATCATTGGAAAACAAGTTTGTTTTTGGTGTACCCTCCAACACTTTCACAACCGGTACTAAACATAATGAAGTCTCTTTAATCATATCCCTTAAATGATGCCCACTCATCTGATACAAGACGTCTTTTTCCACATCTGGTTTCAGACTGGTGTGGACTTCGTTCCCACTGCTATTCAAAGACTCAACAAAATGTAATGTATCTGGTACCTCTGTTTTAGTAGTGTGTTGTTCATTATTTGTCCATCTCTACTTAACCACCTGCACTTATTTTGCCACCTGGTTCAAGCAACCTGTGGTTATGTGGGGGGTTGATTTCTAGCTTGCCTCCACAGGATTGGGGTATTGTAGGTTAGGTTGCTCAAGTAGGAATATAGCTGTGAAATTGTAGCCTTCTTCAGCAATCCCTGGGATAACTTCACCATGCTCTCTCGCTTTACATAACTCTGTGAAAATGTGGTTATTGTTCTGTGATTGTTCACCTGTCCTCTAGGGACCTCACAAGGTTGCTGTAAACCAATATTGTTTATGTGATATCAGTACATAAGTAATGTCACACGTGGTAAATATAAATATATGAATATACAAACATTCAAATTAGAAACTTAATTCTGCACTGCCTTTAATAAGGTAACAGTCAGACTGAATGTAACCTGAACTCCACATTCCCATCTACCCACAGTGACACAGGGTCTGAAGAAGGGTCTCGACCCGAAACGTCACCTATCTCCTTCGCTCCTTAGATGCTGCTGCACCCGCTGAGTTTCTCCAGCTTTTTGTGTAACCCCCTACCCACAGTGACTATTCACTCCTTTGAATATCAAGAATGAATGTACCTTTGTCTTAATAAAATATTTAACACTCTTCCTTCGAGGGAGAAGTTCCAGAGACTCACAATCTGCCGAGAAGAAAAACATCCAAATACAGAAAATGCTGGACATATTTAGTATATCAGAATAGTTCATAGCCTGAAAATCAGGATGTTAGTTGTGGATGTCATGAAAATAATTCATTGACTGTCAAGGAAACATGATTACACTCTCTCCCATGTTGGAGATGGTTATTGCCCGAGGTCTATGTGGCACAGATGTTACCTGGCACTTATCAGACCAAGCATGAATAGTTTCTAAGCTTATCTGCAGAGAGGCATAGTATGCTTCCTTCGTTACGGTGCGATGAATTGAATTAAACATTGCAATCACTGAAGAATACCCAGACCATCTTGAAGAGTTGCTGTAGAGATGACTTGAGCACAGATGGTTGACTTCTAACTGCACAAGGTATCCTTTACACAAGGTATTACATCAGCCATATTTTACCCCTCCATTTATCAACATGTTTGTTTGCAATTTTACCCATCTACTATTTAAACGCTTTATGGTTGCTGTCTTAGGTGTCAAGAACCTGCGTGTTTTTTTAATCTCTCTGCGTGACTGTCCTTACTCCCAGAGCTAATTTGCCGTTTTCTCTCATTAGATCGCCTCGAACATCCAACTTCAGAAGCAGCAAACTGTTCCAACACAGTTACGGCGAACAGAAGTTGATTCGTTGGATTGAAATCCAATGCAAGAAATCCTTAAAGACTGATCAGGTCGTTGATTCCATTGATCCTTGAGCAGGTGAAATGAGAATCTGTCAGATGCGTCGCCTTCGCTTTAGTTTCCATATATCAGATCGAGAACGTCAGAATCGGAACAAACCTGGACATAGGTTTAGCCCTTTAGAACCTGGAGTTGTAATAAAACCTCGCAGACTGGAATGAGTGGGAAACTGAACAAAATGTTCAGAAAAATATAAGTTTCTAACAATGTTTGTGCATTAAAATGGTCAGTTCCTTTCCGGGAAACTGTATGAATTCAGTTCTCATCCGTTAAAAGATAATGGAAGAGAAGCATATAGCATATTCTGCCAGCAAGCAACGATCCGGAAGTGCTCGTGTCCACGAAGAATCGGCGGCACGCTTTGCTATGGACCCGATACTTCCTGCTCCTGCTTTCTTGACAATTGACACCGAGGCTCCAAAGTGTTTTGAAATTGTATGTCTGCTCTGCTGTCAACAACTCAAAAGACACACGCATACAAAAGAACCACTTTCAGCTGCAATTGCAATAGAAATGATTATTAGGGAGATTCAACCTTTCTCATCAATAAATGTCAGGTTTGTCGGGAGAGTAGAAATACTTGATTAGCGTTAATTTGTTGGGTTGATAAGGACCTAAGCGTTGGCGTGAGTTGTTCAATCTGAATATTAAAGGAATGGTGTGTGTTTTCCGATAGGTGTTTGCATTTTTTTCCTCAGAAGTAAGTCAATTGTCCTGTTGAGTCTGATGGAGTTGGAGAACCAGTGGTGGAAAGGACAAGTGGCTGCCGATGTTCACCAGGCTCTGCGCATCAAGGTACAGTCTCAGGGCAGTCACACTCCGCACCCGCTGAGTTTCTCCAGCACTTCTGTTTACCTTCGATTTTCCAGCATCTGCAGTTCCTTCTTGAACACACTCTGTAGTGTGCAGGCTGACGTTATTTTCAAGGGATGGACCTTCATTTAACCATCCACGCTAGAATTGTGTAAGACTTCCTAGGATCCTAGGCGCTCGATACTTTTCCTCCACCAATATGACTGCATACAAAACAGTTTCACAAGTTTTCACTGCGACAATCGCAGTGCTTTGTGTGGGTTTTTTAAAAAACTTTGCTTACACTTTCATTTTGGGGTGGGTAACTAAAGAAAAGTAACTATTACATTTAAAAGTAAATCTTTAACTACCTCCGTGAGTAAAATAAATTTGTCCAGGATCAGCTGAAGCTTGTTCACGCTGTATGCAAGTGGATATATTCCACACAATGGAATAGCTCTTCAATCAAGCATCTTCAATTGGACACAAAATGCTGGAGTAACTCAGTGGGACAGGAAGCATCTCTGGAGAGAAGGAATGGGTGACGTTTCGGGTCGAGTTGAGTTGCTGCTGCCTATTGATTGTATCCCTTCTGAACAATGTATCTCCCTTACACCAAAAAACAGCGCAGACTTGCATTTCTCCTGGAAAAATAAGCATTCAAATCATACAAAGGTAGACAAAAATGCTGTAGAGACTCAGCGGGTGAGGCAGCATCTTTGGAGCGAAGTTTCAGGTCGGGAACCTTCTTCAGACTGATGTTGGAAATGTTTAGAAGACTAGAGCCTCTTTCACCACATACACTACTCGATCTAACAATTTATATTTTTGTTATTTTAAATATTTAACATCACTGTAAATGAACAACTTGATTGCTATATACTACTCCAAAGTAATGATTCATTTGTAAGTTGAATCTATATAAATCAACCGAACAGTCAGTTAACAACTAACATATTTTTCTTCTAATGCTAAAAAAGATTGTTTTCATGAGGGAGGTTCTGATTGTTACAGAAAATATCACTGATAAATGGTGTAATTTGAATTCTGAACTGTCTTATAACATTTGCACTTATCTAAATGTTTTAAGGCTGAGATAAGTGGCTGCTTGTTCCAAATACTGTACAATAAACTCCACATTATTTGTGTAATCAGATTACAGTTCACTTAAAATATGAATCCTCGTATCCATAGAGAAAACAAAACATGACCGGTTTTTGCATTAGAACACGTTATTAGTTTGATGTAGTGATTTACAATGCATCAATATTACTATTCTTGGCAACAGTTCCATTGCCGACTATATTCAAGACCGAAGGCGCATTTCAGACGTGAATGGTTCACAAAATTACTTCGTGTCTAAACAAAATGGTGTCCGATTGAAATTGCAAAATGGTAAATATTAACTACAGTATTTTGTTGGTTATGTTCTCTGTATAGCTCGATGGCAAAATAAATCTAGCAAGCGATCCAAAAACAGATTCAACAAAGAAATGGTTTAATTGAGTCCCATTCATTTTGAAAGTATCATTCTATAACGCGAAGTACATCCTGTCGCACGGTATCTGCGTTGCAATATCCTATTTAAAGTTCATACCGTCTCAAATTACATACTTGTGTTAAGGTCCTTGAAGGCGTAAGGCTTAAAGCTGATAACCATAATAAATATTTATTTTCTGCATTATGGGAAGTGAAATTGTATCTTTACTTTTTAAGTATTCCCTGTTGGATATTTAGAATTTTATTTTTTAAATTAACAAATCGGCAACTACATAAAATGGCAAATATGTTGCATGGAGCAAGAATATGGGTTTACTAATATTAATTCAATTACAATTTATTGTCTTTAACTTGAGATTACTTCTTTGGCCTTATGGTCTGGATCCCTCTCAATTAAGAGTAAATATAGCATTGTATTGCTCAATGGTTTGTTCTCAGCTTTGCCAACATTTTTTTAAATTTTTGTTGAGTGCTTGCAGCTGATGTTCCATGGAGCTTCTCTTATAAAGTGAGGTGATTAATTAACCTAGTTAGTTCAGATTGCACCCTGGTAGATTTGATTTTTAAACTGAGGTGCAAATCAATGACATTTGCATCAGGTTGTTCTAATGCAACCAAAAGGGGTAGGTATTTGAAGAAATGAATGTTGCAAGTATGTGGAGAAAGATGTGGATCTTAATTGATTCTTCTCCAGAAGGACTGGATCAGATGCTTTTTACTGTGCTGCACGATTCTACAATACCAAATTGGAGTACTCTCTTACCACCTGACCCAACCTTTGGACCAAATATGGAAATATGCTGGGTTGTCTTTCTCTGTCTTTTACACTTGACTTATTAATTGTGAAGATGCAGGGGTCATTTGAAGTCACATTTAATTACCGAAGAGAACTAGGTTCGATTGGTAAAGTAAGGCATAGAACTTTCCCTGTATCTCTCCCCCCCCCACCCCCCCAAAAAATATATATTCTTGGCATGGTCATGCCAGAAAACCAGAACCAGGAAATAATGACAACACGTGGTGAAAGGTAATCTCTAGTAAATTGCCTCAAATGTTTCTTATTAAGCAATTCATGAACTTTAAAACTACTTGGCTGAATGTTACCTTCTGACTATTACTCTATTGCACTTCAACAGGAGCTGAAACTATTGCCCTACAAGAGCCGTTCTCCTCAGTTGAATGTCCGCCGATATTTTGCAGATCTTCTTTCAATTATCAGCAATCATTTTCATCTTTGTCCCACTGCTCGTCATCTGGCCATTTACCTTCTAGATTTATTTATGGACCGTTATGATATTTCTGTGCAGCAGTTGCACCAGGTGGCACTCTCCTGTTTAATTTTGGCAAGTAAGTATGGTGTCATGTGCATAGTAGATCAAAGTTTTTGTTCTGAAATGATGGATGCTTTTCCAGTTTTTTTTTTAACGATCCATGTTTATAAGTATTTCTGTTGTAAACCCCAAAACAAATTTGATGTCACGCTTTTGATTTTTTTAAATTAATGTCCATTAGCATTTAAAAGAACCGAGCCGGCTTGATTGATAATGCAAAATGATGGAAGAAATTGACAACGGTATCATGACTGACTGAAGTGGCAATTTTGCACGAACAGAAAGCTCACTGATGCTCAGTTTAGGTTTTGCGAGGACCACTCAGTCTTGACCTTAGCTTTGGTTCATGCCACAAAGTGCCAGTTAACATTCATACCATGAAGGTATCAGACACTGACTCTCTCAATTCTTGCATCACTTCTACAATTCACCTCTATGACTGAATTTCAGAAGTCTGGTAAGAATGAATTCCTTTGCTATCCAGTGGAATTTGACTTACTGTGAAATTCTGCTACAACTATGTCCAGGAGCAAGCACTCCAATGGTTAGAGGTATATTTTGCACATAGGAAGGTGGTTGTTGGAGGTCACTTATCCCAATCTTGGATGTCACTGCAGGAGTTGGTCAAGGTAGGTTGTTTAATAGTGCTTCATGGGTGAGCTTCCTTCCATCATAAACTTCAAAGTGAGATTATGTGATCATCAGTGATAATCTTCAATTTCATTCACAGCTTCTCAGCAAAGGAAATAGTCCATGCTCGCATACAACAAAACTTGGGCAATAATTTGGCATGGGCTGACAATGGGGAGGTAACATTCATGCTGCAAAAGTGATGGACAATGAAAGAAAAGAGTCCCTACACTGATCCTTGACATTCAATGGCATTGCCATCACTTAATCCACCACCATCAACATCGTTGTTGCTGCCTTTCACCAAATTTCAATTGGACCACAATACTCTGACTATATATGCAGGTCAAGAATTGGGTATTGTGTATCCAGCCATTCCAAAGTTATTTCACCTTTTTCAAGGCACAGGCGGGAGTTGCTTTTTTTTTTTTTGAAGCCTCTCCACTTGCTGGAACAATGCAACTCAAAAATTCATACCATTTATGACAATGCTGCTGTCTTGCTGCTGCCCTATCAACTGACCTAAACATTATTTTCCTTCACCACCAGTACACAGTGGCCCCAGGGTGTAGCACTTACAAAATGCACTGCGGTTACTTGTCCAGGCTACAAAACAGCACCTTCCAAACCTGTGATCTTCACCTTCAAGGTCAAGGGCAGTAGGCATATGTGAATTCAACACCTACAAGCTCCCCTCCATGCCACACACTATCTGTCATAGAAAGATATGTTGCTCCTTAATTGTTGCTAGAACTAAATTCTGGAACTCACTACCCAAAAGCATGGTGAGAGTACATTCAACAGAAGGACTGCACCTGTTCACGAAGGTGGCTCTCCAATCACCATCTCGAAAGTAATTAATAAATACTGGGTTCACCTATGACACCACATTGGTAAAACAAATACATACATTTTTACAAACTTACAAAACTAAAATGTAATAAATACCTAAGATTAGGCCTGAGAGTAGATACAGTAAATGCTGCCAAAAAACAGCTAGGTTTCTATTCCAATGTTCACCTCTTGTGTATATAATGTGATCTTTACCCAGATAGTAATCATTTCAAAACTGGCTAGAGGAGTTTGTAAGTAATACTCCTTTTTGTAGTTTTATAATTGGGTAACAACTGTTAAAGAATCTTGCCCTGTTAATGACCGCCTTTAGTGGACCCTTGTTGTACTTCTTGAGTTGGGCGTGGGTCGTTTGGTGAGACCAATTTTAGAAAGAGGATCATTGCTTCTTTTATGACTCCATCCAGGAGTTTTGAGCAAGCGGTCTCATCGATAAATTGGTAAACTTGGCAACTGTTGTACGAAGCCGGTACAGCACATATTTCCTACCTTGTGTGCTTTTTGGAGAACATTGAGCAAAACTGTATTTTGCCATAAGTTTTCATCATTTGAGCGCCCAAGATTTTTAACTTGGTTCTCGCAGCCATTAGTTAGTCCAGTCGACTTTTTAAGCAACTGCTCCTCAATCCCTTTTTTAAGTGTTAATGATAGAAGATTTAGTGATGATGATGCCAATAAATATCAAAGAAAGGTGCTTGGAATGTTTACATTATACTTGCCTGATACTTTTGTTAATGGCGCTTTGAATTTTAATTTGGCGATATTGAACAGTAAATGCAATTGTTCTGTTGACCAAAATGTCATAGAGTTATACAGCATGGAAATGGACCTCTTGACCCAACGTCATGCCAACAAAGATTTCTACTGTCCTCGCTAATGAATATTTCCAAGATGCCACTGGAGTGTGACTGGTCGCTGAAGAGCATCTATTATCATCCACTAGAATTATTACATCCCTTTAATTCTCCATTCTCAAATACCTGTTGTATTTCTGTATGATTTTATTGTACTCCTACACAGTCTGATTTGACTGGATAACAGCCAAAGCTTTTCATTGTATCTTGGTACATGTGGCATTAACCCAATATCAATAACAATCCACCTGAGCTAGTCCCACATCTGCATTGAGCTCATATTGCTCTAAATCTTTAAGATCCACGTGCCTGTCTAAATACCTTTTAGACATTGGAATTGTATCCATCTCTATAGCTTCCCCTGACACTCTGTTCCATGTATCTATCTCTGTGTAGAACAAGTTGCCCCTCAAATCCCTTTAAAATCTCCCTCTTCCCATCTTACCTCAACCCCCTCGGGATATTTATATGATGCAGAATTTAACATTGTTTATTTATTTGATGCAGAATTAACATTGTAACATTGATTACCTGATTATTCACTCTGGTAAATATTTGCTACCATGAATGTAACTAAGGTAATCTTGTTTTATTTCACTAATTCAGGCAAGTTTGAGGAAAAAGAAGAGCGTGTACCCAAACTTGAGCAACTCAACAGTCTCAGTTGTATGACCAGTATGAATTTGGTGTTAAACAAACATACCTTGTTGCATCTGGAACTCTTATTACTGGAATCCTTCCAGTGGAACCTCTGTCTGCCAACTGCTGCCCACTTTATTGATTACTACCACTCCATTGCTGTGCATGAAACTGATCTTCATGATGGATGGCCTTTGTTTTACTTGGAGAAGACCAAGTTATACACCAAAAAGTACTCTGCCTACTTTCTGGAAGTGTCATTACAGGGTATTTATTGTCCACACAATGTTTTCCTCAACCAAACACTGCACCTACCTCTTTGAATAATTACACGAGTCATTAACCTTGGAAATATGTATGATGATAGAATGTTGTTGTTTAGGCTGAGAAAAAATCGTAATTCAGAATTGATATGATCAATTCCAGTATTCCAGCATATGAATCAAGGCGCAAAATCCTTTTCTTCTTCATCTATTTCAATTGCATGCTTACTTTTACCAATAATAAGATCTATGAGGTGGGTGATAATCCAGGTATACTTAGTTATTCCTTCCCTTGCACATTTTACGTAATCCAAAAATTAAGGTTTTACATAGCTATTCCTACTTTGCAACCTTTTAATATGGGATGAGCATTTCTGCGCATGTATTTCTTGCAATTGACTTGGACAAAGTGGAGGCTCAGTCCATAGCACTATTTAGAAAGGAGTGGATCCATTAAATTTAGGGTTTGTGTGTGGGGGAGGGATTTGAGGGGAGATTCTGTCGGTTCAGCCAGTCAATTTAAAAAGTAGATACAAACTGGAGTAATAAAAGTGAGATAATTTCACCATGTAAAAAGCAGCAAGTAGATAATGGTGCAGCTAGCAGAGCCACTGCTTCATACCTCCAATGACCTGGGTTCAATCTTGACCTCCAGTAAAGCCAGAGAAAAGGATATAGAGGGAGGGGAGAAATGGGTGTGGATCTATGTGGGACACAGGGAAGAGGTTGTGAAGAAGACGAGCATCGTTTTAGGTTAGTTAAAATAATTTAATTTTTCTACCGTTAGGTTGTAAACCTCCCAAGCAGAATATAAAATACTGTTCCTCCAATTTGTGTGTGGCTTCACTGTGGCAATGGAGGATGACCAGGTTGGAAACATCAGTATGGGAAGGGGAGTTAAAATGGTCGAAAACTGGCAGATTTAGCAGGCCTCGGTGGACTGAGTACAAGAGTTCAGTGAAATGGCCGCCTAATCTATGCGTCGCCTCACCAATGTAAGGAAAGCCAAATGCAGTAGATGAGGTTGGAGGAGGTGCATGTGAACCTTCATCTTCGTTCACGTGCACCTCTACTGCATTCGGTGTTCCCAATGTCGTCTCCTTTTGCATCAGCGAGACCATGATTTGACTCTGCAACTGTTTCGCCGCACCTGGTTCTCCCCCATTGACCGAGTAAGGCCACATGCAAACTGGATAAACAGCACCTCGTAACCCTTTTGGGTAACTTACAACATAATAGTAGGAAAATTGAATGATTCAATATTAGGTAAGTAACCTAAAAAAAACCTCCCCCCTCTCTTTCCAGTGCCCCACCCGAGTTCACACTAATTTCCCTTCTTTCTGCGTTCCCCCCCCACCATTGCCTTTTAAGCTATATGTATTCCTTCATCTAGCTTTACAATTCATGTCTATTCTATCTTTGTCTCTATTTTCCATCTCTAGCTTTTTTTGGCAATCCACCATCTGCAGTTCCTTGTGTCTCCTCTATTTGGTACAGTGAAAATGGAAAATTCTGTCATTCCTAAAACATTAAATTGAATGCATTTTTTTTCAATGGTGTCAATGACTTTATATTTGCAGATCATGGCTTTCTAAATTACTCCCCTTCAGTAGTTGCTGCAGCTTGCATAGCAGCATCTCGAGTTGTTCTCAAACTCTCCCCTTTATGGCCTGTGCGACTCCATCATCTAACTGCTTATGCATGGGAAACGCTGTTACCTTGCGTCAAACATCTGTTGATGTAAGTTCCATTTGTGATTTCCAATTTGTAATAAATGTTTACAATTACAATTGGTTCCTCTGTACTAATGTTTTTTTTAAATTGTTGATCATAGTGCTCATAACAATGATGTAAAAGATGCCAGCAAACAGGAAGGTGATCAATCAGTTCTGCAAATTGGACAGACTACTTCCACAAATGGTTCCACATCTTCCTCCCAAACCTGGACTGAAAGTTTTACTCCATCGATTTACTACAACCATTTGCATCTGCTACAGTGTTCCCATCAACAGCCATTGCAGCTGAATTGCCAGAGTACTTTTCCAACTGGGCAGACATCAAGATATATAATACTACCAAATCCTTCCAACATCCAAGCCAATCCTTCAGCTCATGGACCCATGAAAACTAATGGCACTAGTTTATAGATACAAATATAGTCAAGACCTGTATGAATACTCCACTATAACCAAGTCAATGGTTGCTGAAATCTGTACAGCAACATGCATTAAAAGCTATCTGCATTAATCTAATCCAGTTGTTAAAATACAATATTGAATGCAGGGTCAATTTTATTAATATAATTCTACTTTGAAAAGCGCATCTTATTCCCACATATCAAGAAAAACAGCAATACCATTGTTTTGTAGATTTTGGAATGGTTGAGCACAAACAGTTGAAATTAGTAACTAAAAGTCTATGTATGCAGATATATTTGATGTTCAACAATGGGTGATTTCATTAAAATATAACTACTTTAGATCTGGCACCAAGTTGACTTGAAATAATGCAGAGCTGGCAGATAAACAGAGCAGTGTTCTAATTTGGGAGGCATGGTGCTTTACCTCAAATTGGCCTTAATAGTAATGTTACCTTCTTGTGGACTACTTTACTAAATAATGACTCTTGACAATTTTAATAGCATAATTTTCTGGTGTAGTTATTATTTCTGACATGAGAGTTGAATATTTTAAATATATATAATTTTTTTTGGCACAAAGGAAGAAAAACTTTCAACAACTGGTACCTACCTCATGAGCTATATTTCGGCTGTAACTTCAGAATCACAGTTTCAGAGATGATTAAGTACAGCCATATAGGAATAGTTTGTAAGTTCAATTCCAAAAACAGGTGGCAACTTTTCCCTCCTACTTCAAATAAGATGGATGACTTATTTGGTATAACTTTTGTTTGTTCCAGTTAAGATAGTAATTTCATATTTTTTCACTTGCATACATTCACTTTTTTTAGATGATAAACCTAAAGAGCTACTTTGAACACAATACCTTGATACCCACATTTAAAAGCACCCAACCTTTTCTCTTTAATTGCCTTCCATTTTCCATGGCAACTGCTATTTTGTGTAGATTATTCTGAATGATTAAACATTGATGCTTTTTTCTGTTTTTGGGAGGGATATATTTTAATCTAAAGTTTGAAATATTGTTCAGTTGATGTTTGAAACTAAAGCAACACTTTGTCAATGATAAAAAGAGGTATAAATGTGATTCTGTTTTTGTTTGCTGGAATAGCATGTCAATGGATGGTCAATTTTATATATAAGCATAACAAGATTCCCAGCATGAAGAACTTTAAGTGCTATGCCATTCTGCAATTGTCAATGTTTTTTAATTAAATACTTTCCACCAAATTTGTTCAGTGTTGCATTCTAGCTTATGCATTATGATTTTAAGTGGGAATCTAATGGGGATAGTTGGGAATAAAATAATGACCAAAATAATTTGGACCTGGAATATGCATTTGGGTCTGTACCACATTCTCTTATTTGGAGTGCTTTGGATTTTTTTTTTTTAAGAATTCCAAGATTTAGTGATAGTCTAGCCTTTCACTGAATTTACTAAGTGTTCACGTGGGAGGGCTGGTCCCCCCACACAATATTCCACCTCTCCACCAATTCCAATATTGGGGGGCTTTCTGGAGCGCTGGTATGGGTTCTTGGGGTGGCAGCTCAATCCCTCACGCCTGATGTGCTGGGAGCTCACTCACGGCTGGTGGGCTGGCAGTTGACATGGCTATTCCTTGAAATTCCATTTCAAGCAGGGTGCAAGGCCACCAAATTCAAATCAATTTTCCTACCATTTCAAGCAGGGTGCAAAGCCACCAAATTTAAGTGCAGTTTCTTACCACTTCAAGCAGGGTGCAAGGCCACCGAATTCAAGAGCAGTTTCCTACCACTTCAAGCAGGGTGCAAGGCCACCAAATTCAAGTACAGTTTCCAACCACTTCAATCAGGGTGCAAGGCCACCAAATTCAAGAGCAGTTTCATACCACTTTATGCAGAGTGCAAGGCCACCAAATTCAAGTGCAGTTTCATACCATTTCAAGCAGGGTGCAAGGCCACCAAATTCAAATGCAGCTTCATACCATTTCATGCAGGGTGCAACGCCACCACATTCAAATGCAGCTTCATACCATTTCATGCAGGGTGCAACCACCATAAAACCACACAAAACTCACAGTTCAGTAGACATTCAGGTGGGAGGTTGCAAACTTCACGTGGTCCACCCTGTTTCGATGAATGCAATCAACCTGGCGTGCACAGACAGAAGATCAAACCGAACAAGTTGTCTTACAACTTCAGGCTGTGCATGCCATGCACAAGAAGAAGTAGACATTCAGTGTGTTCAGTTGATTCACAGCTCTGACAGAGTCATGACCTCCCCCTCCCCCATCATGCAGAGACTGAGCCACACCCACATTTCTGGGTTTTATAACCCCTCCCCCTCCCACCGGAAAAGGTGTGGCCTTCATGGCGTGATTGACAGGAGAGAGATTCTCAACATTTTTAAAACACTAATAACACCATTGGCAGCAGTACCTTTTAACTTCAAACCAAAGCACCCAAGCCACCATTGGCAGTAGTGCCTTTTAACTTCAGCCCAAAGCACCCAAGCCACCATTTGCAGTAGTGCCTTTTCACTTCAACCCAAAGCGCCCAAGCCAATTGGCAGTAGTGCCTTTTCACTTCAACCCAAAGCGCCCAAGCCACAATTTGCGGTAGTGCCTTTTCACTTCAACCCAAAGCGCCCAAACCACCATTTGCGGTAGTGCCTTTTAACTTCAACCCAAATCACTCAAGCCACCATTTGCGGTAGTGCCTTTTAATTTCAACCCAAAGCACCCAAGCCACCATTTGCGGTCGTGCCTTTTCACTTCAACCCAAAGCGCCCAAGCCACCTTTTAGTAATGCCTTTTAACTTCAACCCAAACCCCCCAAACAACCATTTGCAGGCAGTGCCTTTTTACTTCAAACCAACCATATTTTCATTTTCAAACCACATTAAAGGGCACTCACAGTTGAGTAGACATGTGTTCCGTCCTGTTCAGAGCTCAGAGAGACGTGACCCTCTGGCTTCCTCCATCTTGCAGAGACTGAGTGAGGCACACCACTTCCTGGTTTTATAGTCCCTCTCCCTCGTTCCAGCAGGGGCAGCAGAGAGAATGGCGATTTAAAAAAAAACATGAATATCTCTCTAATTTTTCACTGTTGTGAAAAATCCACTGGTCCAGGAAGGCGGAAGGGGGCTCTGAGCGAGCTAGCCAAAAATGACGGCCGTAGGTGGCGGCGTTCTCTCGGAAATCACACCACAGTGAGCCAAAAGCGGTCAAGATCAGACTTTTAGTAATATAGATATTTCCAAGACTTCTGAATGTGTTTTAGTACAGTAGACTTTACACAGCATGGCAGAGACTAGAGATAGGCATTGTAGCAGGGAGGACTATTTCCCATTAGCTTTTACAATGTTGATGAAGATAAATATTAGAGCATCATATTGTGTCATAGGTGGGGAGAGACAACAGGGTGGGACTGCATCTCCCTCCAATCAGGGTCTACATGGACAATGTGACATTGGTGACCACGACAGTAGTTTGTACGAGGGTTATTAGAGAAGTTAAATGATAATCTCAAATGGGCTAGATTGAAGATTAGGCCTAGTAAATCACAGAGTATTTCATAAACTAGATTGAATGTAATCAAGAAAAGGTTTTATGTAGATGAGGAAGAAATCCCAATTATAATGGAGAAGCCAGTTAACAGCTTTGGTGGTTCATATAACAGGAAGTTGGATGACACTCAACAAGTTCAGCAATTTAGAGAAGATGTTATTAACGGGTTAGAAAGGATAGAGAAGTCCGGGTTTCCAGGCAAGTTGAAGTTGTGGTTTGCAGTTTGGGCTATTCCAAGGGTTGATGTGGCCCTTAACAGTATATGAGGTGCCAATACCCAAGGTGGAAAGTGTTGAGAGAATGGTTAGTTCATATATTAGGAAATGATTAGTTTATCAATGTGGCTTTATATGAGAAAGGTATTCTCTATTTACTATTGTCTAGCACAACAGAAGAGTTTAAGTGTGCTAAGGTGAGGTTAGAGTTGTAAATTTCAGGAAGCAAGGATACCTTAGTTAGTAATCTGGTGATCTAGTGATCAGGGAAACCAATGTGGATTAAGTTAGGTCCAATAAAGAGGAGGAAATTGGTTGTGGAGCAGGCATGTGGTCAGGAGGAAGCAGTTTAAGGGCAGTAGCTCAGGTTAAGCAGGTACCGTGGATGAACTGGGAAAGTGTAGAAAAGAGGAGGTTTAGCTGGTAGGACCTGTGGCGCATGGAGGCGGGTCATGTAAGTTTCTTTATATTGGCTATTTATGATGTGCTGTCATCACTGTAGAATCTTAAACAGTGGGAAGGCGGGGACCCAGCGTGTCCCCTGTGTTCAGAGGTGGTAATGTTGTGTATTTTGTCAGGATGTAAGACTAGTTTTTCCCAAGGTTGGTATACTTGTAGGTATAACCAGATCTTGAAGTGTATAGCTGCAGCAATTGAGGAGGAGAGCACAGGTAAACTAAGTATGCAATGGGGTCGAGAGTGTAGCAATTCATTTGTTCCTGACGGGGAGAGGGGTAGAGGTTGAAACATTTCAGACAGGAATGAGTTAGGTACAGACAGGAATGAGTTGAGATACCAGAGCTAACTGGTGAGTCTACCCGAAATGACATGGGCCGAACTCAATGAAACACCAGTGACAGGAGGTGCCCAGATCACGAGCCCAATGATATACTGGCATCTACATGCCGAGATTTTGTCGTCACATAGTTTGATTTTAAATACTCATGTGGTATTCGGTTTCTTGGTCAAACATTTTGCTTGTGTGTTTGTTAACATGTAGATAGATTACTGAAGATGAAGTAATTGCCCTATAGCGTGTGTGTAGATAATTTATATACTACGTTGGCATTGGGCTTGGTTTTCCCAGTTGAGGGCTTATCCTGGTGTTATAGCACAAGTACTTTGTATTTTAACAGTTTAACAAAAAGTAATAAATATAAAGTACTGAAAATTGTGCATCTACAGAGAAGTTAAAATGTTATTATTTTAAAAATGCAGGAAATCGAGGGACTAAAAGCTACCAAATCTCTTTGATTATGTGGCTCACAGAAGGTTCCCAAAGAGGTAGCTGAAGCAAATAGATGTTTTCATTTAAAAAAAAAAAGGCTTTAATGTGATCCCCTATTGAAAAATTCATGTTGAGTTGTTGAATACTTATACGTCACCAAAAATATTTATTTTAAGATGCACAATACATCAAATTGGGGGTATCTTGCCAAAGTACAATGATTTGGAAACATTTCATTGATTAAAAGGTAGCAAATATAATACTACCATCCAAGGAAAGGAATAAATACAGCTCGGCTGCCTTGCACCATTAGTTAGGGAAGTGTGGGAACACATTATTAAAATATGATTGATAATTTTCATAAGTGATAGGAGCAGAATTAGGCCATTCGGCACATCAAGCCTACTCCGCCATTCAATCATGGATGACATGCCTCTCCCTTATTTCTGACAGAGTCAGCGTGATTTTATGCAAGGGCATATTTTG